>OV651820.1:7923688-8551457 GCA_927349885.1 Psylliodes chrysocephalus | reverse complement strand
TAGTAAGGTATATGGTAAAAAATGGTTACGGACAAACATACGTAACTAAGTTCCGGATAGACATAGAAGAAACCCAACAGACGAGAAAGAAACCGAAGATGGTGATATAATATACTTGTGGAAAAGACAATTTCATGGTAAAACAGTGAGTAACACTTTATGAACTAATTATTATTAGATCACGAATAAACAAATTGTGTCAGAAAAGACATTGATAGTAGTTAATTTTTTTTTTGTAGACTGTAATCCTAGTATGTAGTATAGTTGGTTTAAATGAAGAGTGAATGAGATAGTGTAGGTTTAGTAATTTAGTATTTTACCCCATGAATGTAAATACAGGGGTATTTTGATAATATGTCATTTAAGATTGGGATTTCATGTGTTTAAAAATAAATATTGTATTCTGTTGTTAAAAAAAAAAAAAAAAAAAAATAGCCAAGGTAAGTTAAGTTGTGAATTTTAAATTGTGAGGTTATGTAGGATAGTGAAAATAATAACAAATTCTATGTTTCTGACATAAATGGTACGTCCCTACGATGTTTCTAAAGAAACGTTTCAGGAATAATTTCTCAGAAACGTTTTAAAAATTATATGTAATATAAGTAATATTTTTAAGTCTTAAGCTTAATTAACGTATTAGAAGTTGAAATATTGAATTTACGTATACCTATTTAAGTGTCTTTGTTATAAAAAAAAAAAATAAAAAATAAGGTTGGTTATCAATAGTACCTGCCTACTAATCACAGAAACTTACAAACACTTGCTGCAAGTTTATTTTTGA
The DNA here is from genome assembly GCA_927349885.1 of Psylliodes chrysocephalus. NCBI lineage: Eukaryota > Metazoa > Arthropoda > Insecta > Coleoptera > Chrysomelidae > Psylliodes > Psylliodes chrysocephalus. Next base: position 8,550,676 of record OV651820.1, on the reverse strand, counting down.
CTTGCAACTAAAACTTATTTCCCAAGTGTATGATAGCTTTTAGTTTGTTCTTGAACGAACATTTATATTTTTAAATTATGAATAAAGGTAGATATTTATCTATTTTTCTAAATTATCAACATCAAATTATTCAAAAATGTATTTCAAAACTTCATATACAGGAAGGCGTGTATCGAGAGGCCTATCTTGTTCAGCAGACTGAGATTCTTATGTAATGTCTCTCTTAGACAAGGAAAGAGATCGAACGATTTAAACGATCATGATTCGGGATCGGAATACTGTAGTGACTTTGACAGATGCCATTCGAATTCGTTGTTTCCGCCGAAAGGTTTTATTTTGTCAAAATAAATCAAGAAATACAGTGATAGAAAAACTGGAGAAGATCGAAAAATGTATAAAAACCTACCCTTTAATCTTTTTTGCATTTTAATTGTGCCGCACTAGCAGACATCGGAATTTGAAAACTATTTAAAAGCTTATAGATACCTTCAGACTTGGCTGGTGGTGGTAGGTATGTATACATAATATTATAAAAACTTATAGTTAATGTCTTAAATGTTTTTTAAAAGACTGTTACCCGTTCATATTCTGGAATGACTGGTGTTTTTTGTTTTAAAAATAGTTATGGCTTGGTTGTACCATGGGTTGGTTCCATCAGGCTGAGGTTCGTTTTCAAGAAAGGATAAGAATAAGAATAATAATACTCTTCTCAATTCACCCCCTTAAAAGTGAATTTCAACCCCCTTCCTCGGAACCTTCTGAAAGTTTTGAAGATAGTAAAGTTTTGTCTGAATCAAAACAAACATCTTTAATATCTGATTCAAAGAGACTTAATAATAATGAGCAGTATCTTCAAAACCAATGAACTCTTAAAATAATTGAAAATAAGCTGAAGGTATATTTAGGATTTCCCAATAGTGTTTTTAAAATCCTCAATGATATTTATGAGAAGGAAAGTGTAGCTTACGTAAACCTTTTATATTTTTGTGTGAATTAGTGGTATTGTTAACTTAAAAGAACTCATTTTGTAAGACTAAATACCTAATAATTTAATAAACTGTTTATTTGTGTTTTTTGTTTAATTAATTTATTACATTTCTGAGAATATAATAATTGCACACAAACAAAAATGTTAAATCTGTGAAAATTTTATTTATTAACCTATTAATAGAAAATAAAAGTACCTGAATAAGATAAACGAAGTATGTAATGTACAAGCCTTAACAATAATGTAGTTGCACAAATTAAACGTTCCTCTAAAAATTGATTATCAAATTCAACTTGTTATCTACCTGAGCATTATTTACTTCAAATGTGAAAGAAACATTGCAAAATACTTTACGTTCAGGTGTAATTATTCCGTTTATCTCCTTTTCTCAAGTTATTCATCTAAAATCGCATTATCTTTATATACTTGCTTGGCAGATCTAAAAATAATGAAAAAATTTAATAAAATGGTGATTTTTTTAGTATTTTCAATAGTACATTTTTATGGATTCCTATTTTTTTTCCAATTCTTATTACTTTTTTATTTTATTTTATTTTATTCATAAAATATAAACATATTGGTTCTTTTATTATTTCAATTTAGCAATATTGTGGTAGATTTATTCATGTAAATACTAGACATGTGTATAATAGTTGTAACAAAAAGAGTTTCTATATTTACAAGAAGTAGTTATTCATATTCGACCAAATAAAAATAGTATTACAGTTAATACTTGTGCACTACCCTTCAAAATAATTTTAGATGTTATTTAGTTTTAATTTTTGAGTTAGACAAATTGTATAAATTCGTTTTATGCAATAACAAATTTGCTATTTCTCAGGTAATACATAATTATATTTTTACTTATTATAGAAATAAAAGCAACAACACAGCTTTTAACTTCGCTCTCTTGTTCAAATTAGAGATTGGCTCTTGTTGCTTCAAGGTCACAATTTCTAGTGTTATATTTGTGGATATCAGTGTACGCTAATATTTTTTTTTTATACATATAAATGAGGAAGGGAAAACTGGCCTAAAATAACATACTCGGGTAAAATGACATATCGACCACATTGCTACTTTAAGACGTGACAACATTGCCCTAAATAGCTAATTGCAAATCTTTTTTATCCGTGACCATAGTTAAGTTTATTCAGCATGGCGGACGGCACACGTCTGGACTAAATACCAAAAAGTCGTTCTTCTCGATCCAAAAAAATATTTGTGTGGTCACCTAATTTGGCTGTAATAATTTATGAGGAGCTAAGCCTAAGTTGGCTTAGTACAGGTAAACAAATAGACTTTTTTTCTTTATTTTAAAGTAATTAAACTTTTACTTTATTTGTTTCATATATATTTTTAAATAATTTCTAAGGAATAGCTGTTTTGGGTAAAATGACATACCTATGTCATTTTAGGCTTCTACTGCTTGATGATCACGTTAGCCACAAACAATTAGAAGTTATCCACTTATTATACTCAGGCAATTACAAAGTGGCTCAAGAATAATCCTGGTCGAATTGTAACTTCCTTTTATGTAGGAAAGCTATTTGCTAAAGCCTATGAACGTAGTGCATCAATGGAAAATTCCGTTATTAAGTTAAAAAAACAGGAATCCATTCATTTAAAGCAAATATTTTTCCCACTTGGTTGTTTGCTGCTTCTTTAACATTTCTGAACAAAATAATCTTGACTCACAAACACTAGACCACCAGCCTCCACTCACACCTCCACTACCATCAGACGCTATTGAGATTACGGACATACCTGGATCATCAAATACCTCTCAGATAATTCCAAATAAAGAAGGTATACTAGACTGTAGTCAAATTTCCGTAGAGAGCATAATTCCAATACCAAAGGGTTCCACGTCTTCTGAACGTAAAAGACAAGAAACGGTTATGCTAACCACAACACCAAACTTAGATGAACTCAGGGTTAAGGAGGAACAAAAACGTTTAGTCTTGGAGCGACAAGCAAAACGTAACCAGGTTAGAATCAAGCTGTGGGACGATGAAGATGAACAAGAAACCCATTACCTATTTACTGGGATTGAAGATGTTGAGGAAGACAAAGCATGTAATTATTACAGCAGCCTCTATTCCCAGTCGAAACTAGGTGAGCTTTGGCTGCGGTGTCAAAAATGTAAGAAGTGGTGAAGTCATGCAGGATTTTTTGTTTTTTTTTTAACGTCTTGAGCTGTTTTACGTTCTAGTTGGGTATGTTGACCTGTTTACTATTGTTTACTTTATTAAAATTAAACTCTTTTGTAATGCTTCTTCATTTTTTATTTTCAACCCTTTCTATAGTCTTTCTATGACTATGTCATTTTATCTTGGTACAAGCCTAAAATGACATAATACACAGTTTTCTATTACTTTAGATGTCATTGCTTCAAAATGTAAAAGTTCAAGGTTTTGTGCCTATAACAGGAAGCGGCATAAACTAACGACCCCATTAAAGACTAAATGGATGCTTAAAGTTTTCTTTTTCCAAGTTTTGTCAAAGTTTTTTCTCAGTGTATGTCATTTTAGGCCAGTTTCCTTTAAAGGGTAAAGGTAAAATGTTTATTTCTGAAAAACTGTTACGGTTCGACAACCCTAATGATTTGAAATAACCATGTTTTTACTATAAGGTGTATGTCCCATATAAACTGTACCTACTATTAAAACAAATTATAAATAAAGTGTTACATTCCTTTCTTTCTTAACATGCTTAACTTTGGCACTTATAAACTGAGTATTGTTAAAAAAATGCAGTTGTTTTACAATGGGTAAAACGCTTGAATCAGCTTTTATAAATCCAGCTAACAAACTCATATTAATAATAAAATTAAACCTATTATCAAAAACAAAAGAAATAAATCGAGAAGACTGGTGAAAATGGCATTTAGTTATTTCAACTAATTCAAAAAGTACATGGTTTTAGAAAGGTTCAAAATATAATTGTATAAATACAATGAAATCCTGAGAGTTTAAACGTATTTATAATGGTAAGTTTGACACAAGCCTAAATTTAACGGTGTAAGTCAAGAAATTTTTAAATAATTCGTTAATGAAAGCTCTTAAATAATATTGAAATTAAAAGTTTTTAATTGTATGTTAACAATAAGTTAATTTCGTAAGTTTTCATGAAGTATGGCGTTTAGTTTTCAAAGTTTAGAGTGAGTGCCGAAAACTATCAATAAATATTAAACAAACTTGGAAGGAAATTTATATTTGTAAATTTGCCGTATTTGTATTTCTATTTTCGTGGTAGTATCTATAGAAATCGAAGAAATATATTATTTAATTATCAATATAAAATTACATTATCTAAAAATTGGAAGATAATAAGAGTGTAAGTATTTGTTATATGAACTTCCTCTTTTAGGTTTACGCGCCCTGTATAGAATATTTAGAAACTTATCATTAAAAAAAACCATATTAAACTCTCAACTTTTATACCTAAATAACTTCCTTCTTATTCCTTTTGTATTGAACCAGTCTTTATAGGCAATTTAGTTTCTGAGACGGCAGACAGCCATACTAATCGACCTCTATCTTACCGTAATATTGATGTTCGATCTTATTATGTAATTAAAGGGGCCAAAATCGTACCGGAAGAACCCTATTTATATCAAACTCGGCCAGTGAAATTTAGGCAAACCGGGTTTTTATGTTCCTTTAATATTACATTTTCACTAGAAATACTATTGAGTTAATCGTTTAGTTTAATCATATACCAGAATCAAATTTTGAAAAGTGGCAGTGATTAAGGTAAACTCACAATTTTGCCAGGATACAAAAATAATTTAAAAATGCCTATAAATCTTCTTGTTACAGTTTTTCGAAACACCGACTATTTAATATAATGATTTGGAAGGTATTGTGTTTGAGGACAATAAAATAGTGGGGTTTCGTTCACATATTTCTAATAATATACCAAATTAGCGCAGGTTTATAGCGCTGGGAATAAAAACAGAAAATCAATGCTATTTGATTTTATTCATTTGGTCGAAGAGTAAAATCAACATGCACTGATTTAGTTTGATTTATTTTTATTTTCCACTTTTTTGTCCATCGATTGATTCTGTTGCAGCTTTCTTGAAGCTTTTCTGAGGTCTCTTTATTAGTTCCGCCAAATGCCAATATTGCAGTATCATCCGCAAATATTTTAACACATTGTTGTTGAGGGATATCGCTGGTGTATAATAAGTAAAAAACTGGTGCTAACACACTGCATTGTAGGACACCTGCTTTAATTTCTTTCATTTCAGAGTATGCCTCGTTTGCTTTACTCTAAACCCTGTCAAATGCCTTGGGATACGTCAAGAAATATAGCTGAGCATATATATTTTTCTTCGTAAGCTTTTTCTAAAACCAAATTGGTGCAAAGGGATCAGATTCTAAACAATTATGGGACGTAGTTAACGAAATAAGTGGGAAAAATAACAACTCTAAAAAAAAGAAATAACAAATTAGTTTAATATCAGATTTTCCAAAGTAGGGAAAGCTTTGACTGAAAAAATTAAATTAGATCCTAAATATAAAGAAAAAACAAGACGCATTCCGAACTCCTTTTTTATTTTAAATATAGAACCAAGAGAAGTCAGAGACATAATTAACAATTTAAAAGATAATAAAGCAGTAGGTTGTGACGGTATCAAAGCTGAAGTAATAAAACTATTAGTTCCGTATATATTGGAGCCATTAACATATGTTTAACAAATGTTGAACAAATAAAATATTTAGGTATTATTATAGATCCTCACTTAAAATGGGACTTACATATATTTTACACATTAAATAAATTGAGAACTATTTTATATAAATTTATAAAAATTAAAGAAGTCTTACCTCCACAACATTTAAGAAAACTGTATTATGCACTTGTAGAAAGTCATCTTCGATACGGAATGTGGGCCTGGGGGACTGCCTTTAAATCCCATATAAAATGCTTAGAAATAATTCAAAGAAAATTTCTTAAACTAATGTGTGATAAACCCTCCAGATATCCATCTGATTCTCTTTACTTGGAAACAAACATACTCGACTTGAGACAATTATATTTTATGCACGCCTGCTCCTATTACCATATAAAATTTAAATTTTTTTTTCAATAATTGGTTTTAGTCGTTTCAGTAGTAGTTTTTCAAATAACTTATTATCGGTAACAATGATATAGGTCTATATGATGACACTTCATTCGGAGGTTTTCCTGGCTTAGGAATTAGGATAACTTTAGCCATTTTCCACACATCAGGCATATATTTAAGGCAAAATGCTTCATTTATGAGGTATGTCAATGTATTTCTTTAATATTTCTTCAGTAATAAGATCATGGATGGATTATTCCCTGATGTATTTAAGACGGCAAGAATTGTACCGATATTTAAAAAGGGAGAAAACACTAATGTCCAGAACTATCGCCCAGTTGCAATTCTTAGTTCAATCTCAAAAGCATTAGAAAAAGTTATTTATTCTAGAATTATGCAATATTTAGATTCTAACAAAACACTTGTAAATAACCAACATGGTTTTAGGAAAACGAAAAGTACACAAACAGCTTTAGTGCAATTTATAAATAGAGTATATAACGCGTTAGATAACGGACACAAGTGCATAGGCCTGTTCATGGACTTAGGCAAAGCTTTCGATTTAGTCAACTACAAAATCTTAGAACACAAATTATACAACTATGGTCTACGTGGAAAATTAAGCGATTGGTTGATGTCTTACCTAGACAATAGAAGACAAGTTGTTGATATTAATGGCATATTATCAGACGTTTTAGACACATCAATAGGGGTTCCACAAGGGTCCATTTTGGGCCCTTTGCTTTTCCTAATATATGTTAACGATCTTCCGGAAATTCATAACTTTGGCGATGATCTTACAATATATGCGGATGATAATAATTACCTATGCACTGATGATACATTAGATAATTGTCTAGTTAAACTACAATATATAATTAACAAATTTAAAAAATGGTTTTCATCAAATAAGTTATGTATGAATACGGAGAAAACAACATTTGTTCATTTTACACCTCGACCGATAACTGATGAATGCCATTTACTAAAAATAAATGGCAAATCCATACAACAGAGCCAGAACACAAAATTTTTGGGAATTCATATTGACGCTTCGCTAACATGGATGCAACATGTAGATGAAACGTGTAAAAAAGTGTGTTCCTCTTGTTATGCATTGATACGTCTTAAACAATTATGCAATGAAAAAATTCTAATTTCTTACTATTATGGTTTGGTATACTCCCGAATTAAATACGGTATTATATTTTGGGGATCATCGCCCCATTTAATTAGACTTTTTAGACTTCAAAAACGGTGTCTCAGAAATATCGCTGGCATTTCTAGATATGCTTCTTGTAGAAATATTTTTAAACAATTAAAAATATTAACGCTGCCCTGTATATATATGGTTGAACTGCTAATATACGTAAAAACTAATTTAAATATGTTTATGACAAATGCAGATATTCACGATTATGATACCAGAAATAGTGATTCTTTAGTAATTCCGTCTCACAATTTGACATTATATGAAAGAAGTCCTTATTTTTTAGGAATTAAGTTGTATAATAAACTGGATCGGACTCTTAAAGAAATAAATAGTACTAAATACTTTAAACGTAAAATAACGGACTTATTTTCAAGGAAAGCATTTTATACTGTTTCTGAGTTCCTTGATTCGTAGATAAATCATCTCCTTCATAAATATTATAATTATATTTTGGTTTATAAATAAGTTTGTTTTAGATTTTTTTAAGTTTAGTATCTATTTCTGAATTTTAGTACTTTGTATTTTCTATTCTACTTTATTAAATTGTACACCATGTTTTGACTTTTCCCATACCTGTACAAGGTCTCTTGGAATTAAAGATTTATTTATTTATTTATTTATTTATATATACTGCATGGGGCTTTCTGTGAGTTGATGTTTGTCTGAATTTCTTTCGTAACTTAATTAGGAGTAATTAGCCTAATTTCAAGATGTTCTATATTATGGATCGTCTCATTGAGAGTGTCTTGATTTTATTCTAACAGCACATCCAGATGGATGGCTGAGCTGTTATCAACGAGAACTGCAGAGACACAGATAGGGCAGGACACCATCTCCATATGCACAGCCAAAGGATGTCCACAAGAAGGAGTTAAATCCCCACTAATATGAAGCCTAACCGTAGACGAACTTCTATGCAGATTGACTGACCTCAGCGTACCCTGTCAAGGTTATGCCGACGACATAGTCATATTTGCTAGAGGCAAGTTTAGTCCAACGAGGACTAGAATATACCAAAAGATGGTGCCGTGAAGTAGGACTTAATCTCAAAACCGTTAAATTAGACGGGATAGATATAGAATGGAAAAATGAAGTCAAATATCTAGGCCTAACCCTAGACAACAAACTTCTCTGGAACACACATGAGAAGGAAGTAGTAAATAAGGCCACAAAAGCCCTAATGGTATGCAGAAACATTGCGGGTAAACGATGGGTATGTAACTCAAACATACTGCGATGGATGTATATTGCAATAGTGAGACCAATCATCACCTACGGGGCTATAGCCTGGAGTAACAGAACTAGTTTAGCTACTACGAGATCTAATATCTCAAAAGTACAAAGACTAGCCTGTGTTTGCATACTGGTGCAATGAGAACCTGCCCTACGGCCGCAATGGAGTGATCTTAAAACTCGCCCCTCTACATTTGATGATAGAGAATGTGACAAAAAGGACACGATATAGAATGATCAGGAATGGAGTAATCAGACGAAAGTCTACTTGCTTAAGGACTAAAGATACCTAAGACATGCCCCAGGATGAAATGCTAAAGAAGTACAGTTTTGTGATAACTTCAACACCACAGAGCTGGGCTGCAAGAAAGAATGGAACTAAGAATCCATGGCGCTTGCAATCGAAAGACATGCTATTTAGTGGTATACGGACGGTTCCAAAACCATAGAAGGAACTGGAATAGGAGTATATGGGCCGAGAACCAAGCACTCCGAAAGCTTGGGAAAATACCCAGGCATCTTGCAGGCGGAAATTCACGCCATCGAGAAGTGTATACAGTTTAACTTCGAGAAAAACTGTCATAGATAAGAGATTATCATAATGTTTGATAGTTAAGCAGCCATTAAAGCGCTGAGCTCTTACGTAATCAGCTTAAAAATGGTTTGGAGATGCTCAAAACAATTGAATGAGCTAGGCGAGAAAAAGTTATGTCCCAGGACATAACGGGGTACAGGGTAACGAGATTGCAAGGAAAGGGACTCAAACACCCTTTGTAGGACCTGAGCCGTTCTGCGGTATCAGCAGTAACATAATATTATGAGAGATTAAAAAAGAATTGGGTAGTAGAAGAACCGATAATTGGAACAATCTATTGGGGCTGAGATAAGCTTAGGTACTTCTGGTTGAAAAGATCGAAAGCCTGCATCTGCCTGAGTATGAATAGACTACGTATTGTAACAAGGATCCTTAACGGGCATTGCCGACTAAAAGGACGCCTTAGTAAACTGAGAGTAATAAAGGATAGTGAGTGTAGATTCTGTGAGAAGGAGGAGGAGGACGAAACCTTCATTCACATTCTAACTGAATGTGTAGCACTCCAGAATCCAAGGGCACTATATCTAGGAGGACATCAAATAGAAGAGGGAGATTTACCTAACTTGAAGCCACTCCAAATCCTACACTTCCTTCAGAAAATAGGATTGGAAGGGTCGTTATAGGCATTGAGACATTTCCTTGTTGCATTAGCGACAGAAGGGGACACAATAGATCTTTTAGGTCGCAGTCTATTAACACCCCATTCACAACATAACATAACTAGCCTAATTTCAAGTTGTTCCATATTATGGATCGTCTCGTTAGGAGTGTGTTGATTTGCATCTAATTGGAACGTCTTTTGTAGGTGGTCGGTGAAAATATCAGCTTTCTGTTGATTGTCTCTTGCCCATTTGTTATCTGAGAATGATCACAAAACAAAAATTAAGTTTAAACGGAAAGATCTAATTGGAGATCCTAATAAGGTATAACCTACATATGAGAAAAATCTTAAGAAATTCATCGACCCACAGTCATTCTTATTTATGGTTTTCATTAAAAATGAATTTAATTAAGAACTTGCATTTTAAGAAAGAATTACAAATTACAATTTAAACGGATATAGACTTGAATATAGATTACACAGAGAAATCTCTGAGAACCAACCAAATATTTTTAATTTCAAAAAGTTAGTTATACTTATACAAATGACATCTTACACTTCAATGTGATTTAAGGACGTCACGTAAACCATAAAAGTGTAATTTAAAATTTAAGAGGACTGCAAGACACAGTTAAAGTCTTTGATGGAATCACATACAGTAATTACTGTGTTTTGACCGTCTTTAAAGCCGACAACTATTTCGACATCAATCTTCGAGTTACCTGAATAGTTTAGCAATTTGTTCTGAAACTGAATTGACAATGATGTACCTAAATGTAAATTATTATGTCGCATGGAGTCGTAAGTGTTAATTTATATCTATCTAAAATGGGGTACTGGTTTTTCTTGGCTGTTAAAATTCTCAACGACACGCAGAAAAAATTACAATCGAATGGATTACTGATTTTTTTATTCAATAAATTTCACCATTTTTTAAGCGATCAGCAAACCACCCATTTTTCTCACTTCTCAAACAAGATTAGTAGTCTCTAACTTCAAAACAACAATAAAACCATCAATTAGTTAGTCAGCAAACAACTCCATTAAAAAAAAGCTCCTCCCAACCATTTGATTTTGTAAGGAAGATCGAGTTAATAACTATAATATAAGGACACGCAATACTAAAGGGAAAGAACTTCATGTTAATCTAAAACTGACTTCCGTTCTTTGGGTCATTTTCTAGAGTAAGTTGGCACGAGAACGCGTGCCGAAATAATCACAGGCTTGCCAACCTCTAGGCATTTGACAACCTGCTATTACCGATTGCAAGAAGTGCATGGCACGATTGTCTTTAGGGTCTCTAATTTTGTTGAAAGTTATCAGCCTTTTTCTAAAAAGTTGCAAATAGAAAAACGATATACAATTTTAAATTTTGCCCTTTTAATTTTAACCCTGTGTTCTATTTTCTACCCTATTTATTTGTTTATGTATACAAGGTGGTACAATGAATAAAGAGAAACGTAACAAAATTATTAATTAATTATACAGATTGATTCAAAATTGAGTGCAAAGATTTTAAGGGTGTATTTACCAGCCAAAAATAAAAAAAAATTCATATAATCGTATGTCCTAACTTGCTTCGTTTTTTAGATACAGGGTTTTAAAAAAAATCGTTTTTTTTTTCAATTACACAAAAACCTTTTAGCCGATTTAAATAAAATTTCGTAGGCTCATTTGTCATCATAAGGGCCTCCCTTTGGTAAGAATAAAATAAATGTATTAATTCCAGTGGCGTCTCAGGGAGCTACCTACTTAATACTTATAGGTAAAATTATGTTACGGCACTGCTTTTTTGATAATTAAAATTTTTTTTTAGATTTTTATATATAGTATTTTTAATACAAATCCCGATGCACGTCAGCAATGACGTCGGTCATTCGTCATAGTACTACCAACTAATTAAAATGTCCCTAACTAAACTAATAATCCGAAAATGTCACGAATATTTACGAGCATTCATGAACGTAGTCATATTACTAAAAAACCGAAATTATAATTTTAGTTTTATTCGTGTCTCAAGTCATTAAGGAAACGATAAATTTTAAAAAGGGGCATTTTTACAAAAACATTCCAAATTAATTTACTCACTACCCCTTTCAAATATTTATGCGCTATATATGTTACAGCCATTAAAAACCACAAAAAAAAAGATATCATAACGATAAACGGCTTGTATGTTCGAGTTGTCGACGATTCATGTAGAGCTTTTTTAATGGGTTTCCCTTTCAATTCTAATGAACGCATCATTTAAACTTCCTTTGGCTCATTATCAACACATAATTAGTTAAAATCAAGAACTTCATAGTGTTTACACTCTCATATTTCTCGACATAGACAGGATCGTATTAAAAACATTTATTGTTTAAATTTAAATGTTACTAAACTGCTTAATCACAATATATTGCTAAATATATATACGAAATTTTAATTACAGGTACTTATATGTAGGTATAATGTTTATAGAAAATATTAAGGCTGTTGCAATCCACATGGTGATTAAATAAAAAATGGTAAAATATATATAAATTTTTTGAAAATTCCCAAGAACATTTTTCAAAATTAACCCTACAAAATAATGAAAACTATTTCGTTGTGTTTCAAGTCAATAACTATAATAACTAATAGTTTCTTGGAACTTTAAACCGATTTATTACTAAAGAGATAAGAGCAAAAACAGTTTGAAAACAGTAGATACAATTAAAAACGTTTTTCCATGCACAGTTTTTAATCTATTTATTCTATTTGACAAACATACCTTCTTCTTAATAAATGAAAGTTATTATGCTGTGGTTTATGTTAAAAAATACAAATTTAAAAGTAAAATTATATATTAAAGATAGCACATACTCGCTAAAACAAATTGCATGGTGAAATGCAATTTCCGTAAACACAGGAATATGCTCAGCAAGTATTTGCGAACAAATCCAAATATCCACACGTAGGTTACTTCTCATCATTTCTTGGTATTTTAGAAGTGGAGATTTTTAAGTATAGCAGGTTTACAACTCTTGTCTCATTTTATAAAATTGGCAATTGTGTTGTCGCTGATGATTTAAAATCTTTATACAACACCTTAGACCACCACATTATTACTTAATGATTCTATTAATATATTACTAGAACTTATGTACAGGGTGGGCGAATTTCGTTGTTTCAATTAAGAATCTTGTTAACTATAAATGGTATGGAAAAATGGACCTCCCATCCTCGATCTCTTTTTTTGAGATAAACTTAATTGCATTTTCAAAAACTTCTTTTATTTTCGAGTTATAAACAAAAGTTGTTTTTTCAAATTTTTATTATGTGGTGGCATTACCTCGCTTATTTATGAAAGTGGACTGAAATAATTTATACCTTATTGAGGCACTTTTTTGATAAGAATCCAGTAGCGTAGTCAATTTTTTTTAAAAATTCTTTAAATTCGAGTTATAGCATAAAGTTGTATTTTTTTATATGGAACGGGTAGTTGGCTGTTGCATACAAAAAAAAATGTCCATTTTAAATTTAAAAGGGAATACCTCAGGGGTGGTCCCATATAAATTTGGTCAAGTTTTGATGATGGGATCCATGATAAAATCAGCACACTCAATTGGCAATGGTATCTGTACGATTTTGGTTTATTTGTGCAATGAAGACCCACTTAAATTTCATTAAAACACATTATTTTAAAATTACATAAATAAAATAAAATTAAATTAAATTTTAATATTTTTATTATTTTCGTATTAATATCTATTTTTTGGTACACCACTGCGCTCTGGCCACAACCAGTTCTTTGTTGGTTTGATTCTGCGTAACTTTTTTTCTAATATAACAAAAAAAATGAATATTCCACATTATAGAATCATTATTTTTCAATTAATAAAGCTGGAAAAATATTAACGTGCTAGACTGTAGTTCAGAGTGATCTTGTTTTATACAATTTTGGTTCTTCCAAGCTAAAACTGATTGCACAATTATCTTATTTTTTTTTTTTTTTCGAAATCCTCATTTTGAGTAAGTTCTAACACACGCTTTTCCCGGCCTTCTTACATTTTAAACTATTTAAATTCACAAAAATTACTAGTTTCACATGATATTTACTACGTAGCACAGACGAAATAACAATACTTAACATCAAAAATTATTTACTGAATCCAACTGTTGTAGGTTTATTATTTGTCAAAAATCACTAAAGGTCTAGTCTCACTATAGGTCAAGCCACGATCAAGTCACGGTCCGATCAAAAATGTATTGTCATAATTTTAATGCTTTTAAACTATTCACAAATGCCGGTCATCGAACAAGCCCAGCAAACATTTTGGTGTAATTTGACGTCGATACTACCTAAATTATATATAATAAATTTGGTCGCAAAATTAGATTTAACCATTTTAAGTAAAATTTACGTTGGCTCGACGTGGATTCGACATAAGTGGAGAATAAGACGACGTCAAAATTTGGTTTTATTTACCAAAATAGGTAGAATTATATCTAAATCCACATTGTACTAGCCCAGTACGTTTGGTTAGTAATACCTCTCTAGGGAAATTTGACGTCAGTATAACGTTAATTCGACGTTGATTTAACTAAGTTTAGGTAGAAACTACCAAAATATTTGCAGATGACGTATGCCTCCAAGTGTACGAAAATAAATTTTATACTTATTTGGTATTTTTATCTATATATAAGTAGAAATGTTGTAAGAAGTCACCAACCCAACTAAAACATATACCTAATTCACATGAAAGATTGAAAATAAATAAATGTCGGTGACAAAAATATATATAATGTAATTGCGGTGAATATACAGTTCACGCTTGTTGAAATTAATGCGAAGAAAATTTTGTCGTGCATGTTAACAGTTCTACTTAGAAAAATAACAATGCCCTTCCAAAATACTCTCTAATTAAAAAAATATAAGAAAAAAATATGATCGTGTAAAAAAATAATAATAATATTATGAGCTAAAACTGTTACGTTTGTTGTGTATCACTTTAGAAAATCAATAATGTTTCGTTTTTCGGTATTTTCATTCGTATGTTCTAGTTATGGTCATGTTAAAAATTTAAAATTTGGAATCATACTTCAATTACGTTAAGAAAATATGGCGTATTGTGCGAATTCGACCTAAAAGTTATTATGACTAAGGAAATCTACCTATTTTACAAATACCTTTTTATTAAGTTGAATTAACTTCAATTTCACGACATATTAGTTAACTTTACCTATTTAAAGAAATAATAACTTATAGGTTTTATAAAAAATTTACCTACAGGTAAATGTAACATATTTAGGTCAGGTTGTTCGTTTCACTTTACGATAAAAATCGAAAGTATAACGATATGATTTATTATTTTTCGTACTCATTTTATTAATTATTTTTCGCACTCATTTAAAGCTCTATCTACACCACACATAAATTAAGATTACGACTGTAATGGTTTTTTTAAAATGGCCGAAATTCTTAAGAATAATGACGAAGACAGTAACTGAACAACCTAATTGTTAAAATAACCTAAATAATATAAATTTTACAAATAGGTCATGTATGACTCTTTTTAAATTGGTGGTTTTTAGTCGAATTTACTTTGTGGTAGATTTTTCAGGTAATTGCTACAACAAAGTTAGTAAATATTTCATCAAGATGACTTATAGGTCAACTAAATGAGTATTTAACTATTTGGTTGAAATTAGGTAGATAAACAGGTAGAATTTTGCTACGATCTCGACCTAATATTACTTTAAAGGAGAGTAAATAAAAGCGGCCAAATAGGTTACTATGGAGGCATAAAATTATGTAGAATTTTTAACCAAATCTACCTAGTTGGATATTCTACTATAAAGACGATTTTTAGTTGCCAAACAAGTAGATATTACCTAAATATGGCACCTAATTTTACTACAAAGGAAATTTAACTTTGAAGTAAGGGGGCGTCCATTAATTACGTGAGGTGTTCAAGGGGGGGAGGGGATAAAACTAAATCTTACTAAATCTCACTTGGGGGGGAGGGGGGAGTTTCGTAAATCTCACGTAATTTTTTTTCTAGTAGAAAACGGTGTAAAATTGCGTGGAAGTAAAGTTAAATTATAATAAAAGTATTTCTAGAATAAAATATGGAAAAATCTTATAATTATGTTTATTTACAACCATATATGTAATGTTGTCATTACTAACGTCATTGAAGGTTGGGAAGTGTCACATTACACACCTCTACTTCCCGCCCTCACTTCCCGCCCTCATATCATCTATTCTAGCTGAATGAATAATTGCAACACTCTCAAACACTAGTCTTTGCTAGTCTTAAATAAAAGTAATGGAACATATTGTGTTTTTGTTTTTTTTTTAATAATCCAACACATTTACACCCAAAACACGAATTTTGAAAAATCTCACGTGAGATTAGGGAAGGGGGGAGGGAGTTAAGGAAAATCTTACCAAATCTCGCCAGGGGGGGAGGGGGAGTCAAAAAATCCTCAAAAATACCTCACGTAATTAATGGACGCCCCCTAATTGTTGGTTATTTTTTTAGTAGTTTTTCCCTTGCTGATATGGGTAAAGTTACTTTTAAGCAGATTTGTGTAAAAGGTAGATTTCTTGGTATAATTTACGTAAATTTAAATATAAATTAAAACCGTTTGGTAAATTTACATTGGAGGTATATTTTTCTAGTCAATTTTACGTAATAATTACCTCAATAAGTAAATTCGAGTTATAACTAATGTTATAGAAAATGTTTGCTGGGAGCAAGCCACGGTCAAGTCAGGGGCCGATTATTTCCAACAATATTTGACCGGACCTTCACTGTCCGTTGATGCGCAGACATACCGTCTAGTGTGGATGCTAAACGACCAACCAGTCAGCTAAAAACGGGCTGTCGGCTATCGGTAGTATCGAAAAGGACGGAGTAATTACTGTATATGTTTAGATTTTCTTTAAAATGGCTGTTGTAAAAAAATTCATCTGAAAACGATCTTAAACATACTGAAAGTTTTTGAGCTGGGGAAATCGATTCCCTAAATATGGTACCTACCATTTTTTGAATTGTCGAAAAAATGTTTTGAAATTTTTAAATTTTCGTTTAATAATAAACAAACAATTTTGTTTCATCATCCATAAGTTTTTCATGCAACGTAAAACATTCGCCTTTTTTAAGATCGCGGATCGTAATGCCACAAGTAAAAATACTTTGAAAAATCCACTCATACACGATTGCCAGCTGTACGTTGGAAAAACTGGTCGAATATGACGATGACATGACCCGATAGTGTGAATATTTTTAAAAAGATTTGATCGTGTCCAGACCGTGACTTGACCGTGCCTTGCCCGGCTAATGTGGATATACCTTAAGTTCATTTAATAATTTTTGCCTGATTTAAAAAGCTGTGTTTGTGACCTAATTATTTTTTCGTGCATATGCAACCAGTTATACACACGGAGGAAAATTTTTTGCTATGGTAGCAAAAAATGTATTAACCCTTAAAAAAACTCTATTAAAATAGACGACAGCCAAAGTACTTTGCTTCGGTTAATAAATTAACTTTTAGTCCCTAAAAACTTACTTTTTAGTTTTTATTAATTTTAGTGGTTAGAAAGTAAAATTTTACTCTCTAAAAAGTTTTTTTATGGTTAAAAAGTAGGTTTTTAGTGGTTAAACAGTATTTTTCTTGCAGTTAAACAGTATTTTGTTACCTTGAACAGGCAGTTTTAATTGTTAAAGAATTATTTTTTATCTCTTAAAAATAGATTTTACTGGTTAAAAATTAGGCTTTTAGTGGTTAAAAAATAGTTTTTATTAATTGAAAGTAGTTTTTATTGGTTAAAAATTAGGTACTGATTAAGAAATTACTTTCTTTGCAATAAAAAAATATTTTTTTTACCTTTAAAAGGTAGTTCTAATTGATAAAAAATTAATTTTTACCTTTACAAAATTGTTTTTAGTGGTTAAAAAGTAGTGTGTAGTGGTTTAAAAGTAACTTTTTACCTTTAAAAAGTAGATTTTAATGATTATACAGTTAATTTTTATTTGTATTTGTTGATGGTTAAAAGTAAATTTTGCTATTTAGGGCTGGTTTCTTCAGCTCTTAGGCCGTTTTTTCTATAAAAAAATAAAGTTCAGTTCAAGACGAAATACAAGAATGTTTTGCATTATGTCAAATTTCCAGATTTACCGAGGATAACTGAACTTTATATTTGTTCATAATGAAACCAGTTCTGTAAAAATAGAAAAAATAACTTTTTAGCCGTGCATTAGAAACTATATATAATTATTAAAGCAAAACTTACCTAATATATACCTACCTATATAATTTATATAAATTTTTATTTAACCTGTGGTGGAAATACAGATCAGCATAGGAAAGGAAGGGTTTCAAAAATAAAAGAGACGATTATTTTGTAATAAATATATTATTTTAAGGTGAAGGGGGAGAAAAAGTCCTTTATATCTCACAAGGAAAGTTAATGTTTATTTATTCAATAAAACATTGAGTGCGACCGGTTTCGAAGTATCATCACTTCATCTTCAGGCTCGCCATACTCTCCATCCACTAGGGAATACTACAAACAAGTTTCATCAAATGTGGGGGATGAAATAAATTGTAAAATAAACAATGTTACAAGTTATATAAAAGTTAAAAATATTTGAAAAACAAATATTAGTCAGTTTAAATGGTTAAAAATTTAAAATTTTTCAAAAATATACAAAACAAAACATATGTATAGTATTTACCCTTAAAATTTTCAACAAAATCTTGAAGTCCCCAATTAGTCAGCTTCTCTGTGTAATCCATTGGAAAACGAACAAAACTTATGCACAATTATTGCCAAAATGGCGTCAGACCTACGATTTGCCAACGTAACGTGGATGACCTTTGCTGGCGGCTAGGGTAATTATAACTAAAAACTAAAATCACAAATCATTCATTAATTTTTTTAATTGTAGCTGAAAATTTATTTGTGGTAGCAAGAAATTTCTCAACAAAAAACTTTTTAAATATAATTCTCTCAGTGCAGAGTTCTCTGGACCTAAGGAAGTTTGCTAGTTAAAAAATTACCCTTCTATTCGTTGAATATGAGAATGATAACTAAAAAATCGCAAAATTGGACTTGCTATTGTATTTTAACCGAATTGGGCTTTGATGGTTATACAAATAAATAAAAATATTTACATAAGTTTTTCATTATAATTCCACTTCACAAAGAATAACAGAATATTTTCATTCTACTTGGCCTTAAAATATCCACATTTGCACAATGTTATTTCTATAACGAATGGCCAAAACACAAACTGCAACATCCGCATTTCACGAACACCCCATTAATCATAAAACCGATCTTACACCCTGTCGGGAAACAACAAAAATGACCCGAAAAGAAACAAATGACGATCATCAAAAGAGCATAACATCTAGGTTTACGTAGAACGCCGAGCCGACTTGGACGTTCGCAGCTTGAAACTTGTAGTTCAAGCGATGCCCGCTGCGATCGCCTGTCTACACTTTGTTTTTGGATGTTTGAGAGCACGAAGTAGATGTCAAAAGCAGGTATGGAATCGTAATATCCTCGCAAATTTATATATTTTTCTACCTGCGGTAAAATTTAATGAAAAATATAAGGGCCAATTTCATAATCGAACTGCAAAGACGGATCAAACCAAAGGAAGCTTTGTTTAAAGTTCACATTAAAGTATCCTTTAAAAGAAATCATTTAATAAATGGTCTGTTCTAGTTCTTCAGAAATATGTTGAAAATTGTCCCGAGTACTAGATGACCAGTGGAAAGTTGAAAAGTTTTACGCGACGATATTCTGGGACATTTGGACATTTGGAAGAAAACAGAGCTGAGAAGCGCCTTCTCATCGAAACGAGAGAACAGTTTTCTGGTGGGGTATAGTAAATTTTATAAGGTTTAACCCTTTCAGTCCTACTTTTTTAGTTTCAATATTATAAGGTTTTAAACAAAAAAATTATTAATATGTTTTAGAAATATATTTTCCAGATTACGTACAGTTTCAAAAATTTTGACTTCTGACATTGACACGTGCGGCGTATATGTCCCACTGGTGATAATAAATGGGACATATACCTCCCACCGTTACATAAAAAACTAGAAGCAGTTTTTGAAATGTTTATTTTCAGGTATAGTACGGTGTAAAACAATAGAGTCGTTGTTCTTTTTTTAATTTTTTTGTTAAGCACACCTTGCACAACGTCAGCCTTCAACTGGTAGATACTCCCCAATATTTAGCATATGTCTTGATTTTTTTGTTGGTCCACCAATGGATCTTCTTCGAACGTATACTTTTGATTGTTCTGTACCAAAAGCACTTATCTCTTCGGGCAAGTTGGATTACAAAATCTATAAATGGTAATTTTTGTCTGTGAAGTTCATTATATATTATCCAGCTATTAACTGTGGCAACTATTAGTAACCTAAAAAACTTTTTTCCACCATTTACCAGACTTGCGGTCCATGTCATATAAGGCTGACATTTGGTCAGCTAAATCCACTCCACCCATGAAATTATTATAAAATTCTGTTGCTTCCGGACATTCTTTATCTTTTCGTATGCCACCTTTGCCTTTTCATTGAACAACAGTCCGTGGCAGTTGCTAAGCACTGTAACTTCTTCGGTGTCTTGCCATTTGACACAAATGGTCCCATACTTATTTCCAAGAATTTCGAACTCTCCTCTGTTTAATTTTTTTGTAATCTTTGGTATATTTTTTCTATTTACCATAACAGTTCCAAATGATGGAAATGAAATGTTACTCATAAGTTTTACAGATGTAAAAAATCTGTCGAAACATAATTCGACATCTGTTGACTTTATCTGGCTAATTTATATACAACTCTCGCCAAGAGTTCCTTCTTGTTGCTGATCTTCCTTGCCAGCATAAATATTTATGTCATAGGTATAACCATTGCAAGAATCACATCTCAACCATATTTTGATTCCTCTTTTAGTGGGTTTCATTGGTAAATATTGCTTTAGTCTAGAATGGCCTCTAAATTGTACCATACTTTTATCAATACATTGCCTGGAAGAATCTGCCCGACATTTTTTTAATGTTGACTTTAGACAGTTCACTAGTCCATCCACATAATATGTTTTAGAGGTACCCTGCTTTTCTGGATCATTTGCGTATAATTTAGATAATAACAATGTAAATCTATTTCTAGAAATACTATTTTTTATTAGTGTATTTCCTACTGAAGGATGTGTAAACCAATAATGTCCAAGACCTGGCAATCTGTTATAACTCATTACTAGGGAAGATCCTAAATAATTGCAATTTCACCTACATCGGTTTTAGTTTCAAGTGTAAGGGGTTAAAGAAAAGGTCCTTTATTTCTCACAAGTCAATTTAATTGGCGACCGGTTTCGAAGCTGTCACTTCATCATCAGGCACACCTAAATGGAATGTCAAGGAGTCAGTTGTAATAAAAGCATGAACGGTTTTAGTTTCTGTTTCTTTTTCTGTTTTTCTTATATTGTCAGTCGTTTATTTGTACATTCAGAAATAAAGATGAATACACTTAGAGGGAACAATTTTTTGAACACCTCAAATCTTGTAAGTCCTTTGTCTAACTCACACGTATTTTTTGCAGGAATGCTGAACCTTGGTAGTAACTCATCAGAGAAGCTTGACCACACAATGGCTTCATCTTGATTTTGTTTTCTTGTATTTCATGATTTTGGTCTTCATTTTCTGTGCGATCATCGTTTCTACATTCTCTTTCACTATCTGAAGATTCTCCGTCATCTTCACTTATTCCCCATCCTCACCTGATTTGAAAGATTCTGTTTCGGTTTCATAATTTGTATCTCTATCATCATTTATATAAAAAACCACTGGGTTTTATACTTCCTACTTGTAAATACCATTAGGATATTTTTGTCCCAGTAGAAAATGGCATGTTTTTTACTTGGTTTTTGGAATAAATTTTACGAATAGTTATGTTTATAATAAATTTATATTCAAATGTAATTACCTTGTGAAAACTTTTATGAAATAAATGGAAATAACACAAACAACGCAAAAAAGCTTCAAACACGTCTAGCATGCTTGTAAACAAGTGAACAAATGACCGGTAAATAACAAGCCACGTTGCCAGTACGTCTCTATTTTCAAGAATATGCTTAAAGAATACCATTAATCAAATCACATTAAAATTGGGTCATATTTATACCAAATAAAAAATTTAAATTCTCGTCGGGACATATATAGCCCAAGGGGGTCAAAAGGGTTAAGTAGTTGGAAGGGATGTTTTTGTTTTTTGAAAGAATTTTTGGAGAAAGGTGTGGTGTTGGACAAGTCGATATTATCTAAAAGAGGCTTTAAAAAGTGTGAAACCGATTAGTTTGTGTTTGGCATCTAAGAATTTAGTGAACGACTGAGAAGTTAACATACTGAATGGTTTGAGTTTGAAGATACTCTGGTACAATATGACCACCAATATGACTGTGGCGGTCTGCCGTTTCAAGAGCCCATTGTCTGTGGAAGACTCTATAAAATGCGCTGGTTGAAAGAGAAGTTAAAATACTGGGTGTAAATAAACAATTTTATTCAATATCAATGTCAATAATTTTTTTGCTGACAAGTTGTCAAATCCAACCAATCTCAGAACATCACAATACAGGGTGTTGACAAAAATACTTTACATTATAAATGAAATAAATAATTAAATCACCAATGACAGTAAATTGAGTTAATGATAGAGGTAATGTAAAGAAGACACGTGAATTTTACAATAAATGCTCTTCACTACCAGCGAATTAAATGAGCTGCAAATAATCGTTGTAGATAAGCACTGAAGATGGCGTAATGCCAAAAACGCTTTGCATTTTTTAAATTAAAGAATTCTTGCTCGAAATACAAGTTTTTTTTTTGTTAATCTCTATTAACCTCTTTTAGTTTCTTTAAATTTATCTATTCTCTCTGAAAGTGCCTACGGTAGTTAATACTTAAAGGTTTAGGTTTCACACAAAAAAAAAATAATTGAGTATACTGAAATATTACGAGAAAATATTTCTTTTATCGAGCACGTTACAAGGCGTGGGATCGTTATTTTATTATTAAAGTGGGTAACAGAAGATTGGTGTGAGATGATTTGCATGTTTCGGTAAATGGTTTTCTTATATTGGTTTTATAATTTTCTTGCAAAATATCTGTGGTGTTTTGTAAGTAATGATATATTCGATGATTGATGTACTAGTTTAATAACAATTGACGGATAATGAAATTTCTGATAAAAAAAGTGGTTGCGAACACACTACTTACGTAGGTATATTGAATAAATTGAGTAATTTTGTGTTATACAAATAATTTCGTCATTTATTCAATATAAGGATTGTGAATGTTTAACAATTTAAAATATTTCTTACAGTTAAGAATTCAGTTTTTTTGTGCCCTTTTGAAATATGAAAACGAATATTAAAGAAATACATATACCTACAAGGGCGTATTTTTCAGGTTGGATAAATTTAAAAATAAATTATTCTATAAATGTTATTTTCTGTTTGGAACACAACACGAGCATGTTTGTTTTGAAAGTTTGACGTTTATGGTTTGACGTGTCATTTCAATTTAATGGACTTTAATAATTTAAAAGATGCAATGTACTTATATTATTTATATATTATATTATTGTAGATCCAGGTATGTTTTCGGTTTTTATTTTTTATTTTTATTTTCTTTATTTGGCTAGTTTGCTAATATCACAATATTCAAATTTAGTAAAAAATAATGTAATAATATAACAACTATTTTAATAACATTCTAAATAGGAAATGTAATTTAACTACAATGGGGCATGTTCAAAAATTTTGAAATTTTTTTTATGAATAATAGAGTTGAAAATAAAACTACATTTTTTTTTATTTTTTTTTATCTATTCATTTGCCGGAGTTTTGAATTTTTTTAAAATTTATGACGTCACCGGGAATAGACCAATAGGAGCTAGCGCACAACGTTGCCGGCTAGAAGGTTTACGAGAAGTGATGTACGTTCGTTTGTGTACTCCTTCTTACTTTTAGACTTCTAAAACATCGTTAAACAAATATCTTTTAAATATATAATATCAAATGTTTTTTGAAAGTATTATTTCTGTTTAAACTTTTACCATATTTAAAGTTTCATTGTTTTAAAAGTCACTTAATAATTCAGAAAATGGCAAAATGGCAGCACTGTGTATGGCATCTGTCATCATAGTGTCTCCATCAAGAATTTATTTGGAATTTGATTGTTTAATTTTGTACTTTTTATAAATATTATGACTACGAAAAAGTGTTTTCTTCCAAAATGTGATAATGATTCACATTCATCTTCAAAAATATTTATTAGTGTTCCTAGAAATTTGGAAAGAAGAAAATCAACCTTCTACTAGCGATGTTTCTCGTGAACTTTTTAATAAAAATACACCGGATTATCAAGATGTAGCAGCAATTTCTGCTAATTGTCCCCTTCAGGAAATTGAAAATGAGGCTACTATAAATTCTTAGGTGTATAACCTAAAAACCCTTCTGGAAGAAAATGCAGAATCTCCTGAAAGTTTTGAAGATACCAAATTTATTCATCATTTTGTGGAAGAACTAGTGATAAAGAAATAATAGAAAAATGTGGGTATTTAAACAAACTGGTTCCTGGATCCCATATAATGGCAGATAGGGGTTTCAGAATATTCAGCTACTTGAAAACATGGGATGCACTTTAGTAAAGCCACACCTAGTGTATCACAGAATGAAAAAAGTTCTCCAGAAGATGTACAATTAAGTAAAAGAATAGCATCTCTAAGAATACATACATGTGGAAAGAGTTATAAGAAGGGTTAGTTAATTTAACATGTTAAAACCACATTCGTGTGTGAATTTTAAGCAAGTACATTTACTTAGTAATATCTGCATAATTGCTTGTTAACTTACAAGAACCTATTTTGTAAGAGTAAATATTAATTTAATAAACTTTTTTGTTTGTTTTTTAATTTAATTTACCTAATTATCACATTTCAGGGATTATAATGAGTTTTTAAACAGTCAATGTAATTTTTGATAAAAATTTAACTTTTCGAGCAAATCAAAGAGGAATGAGTACCTGTATATGCATAGATTTTTTTGGGACTAAAACTACCAAAACAAAGGCACCTATTTACAGCAGTTTAAAATGAAACATTTTAACAAAAACGCCTATGTCACGGTGATAAATATTAAAAACAACCAAGTTCAGTTGAATGTGGTAGCAAAGTCTATATATTCCAATAAATCGGGTAACTACATGTGGTATCACTGGTGATAAATTTAAAAATATCACAATTCTTGCTACCTTTTTCAAAAAACCAGAAAGTGTGCCTTCTTATCAATCCTTTATGAAAATGACAGTAATAAACAGTAATAAATGTGAAAAAAAAAAATTATGTTGCTATTCGTTATTACGATAGTAAAACATGTTTGCAGTTCCGTTTATTTTTTATGAAAATCTAAGTAAAAACCAATGTCAAAAGGTTATAATTTTTTTTCTGTCAAACCAAATATAATATTGACTTAAGTTATTATTATTAACATTGGCGATTTTTAATAAAAACTTTTCAATTATTGTTTACAAACAAAAATATAAAAATCTGTGAAAATTTTATTCATCAACCTTTTAATAAAAAATGAGAAAAATGAAGTAAAAACAATTTATTTACAAATAAAAAATATATATACAAATCCTAAGAATATAAAAGTACTGATTTATTTTCCTGTAGTGGATGAAGAGGTTTCTTTACCAATCTAGCCAAGTGTACATCAATATTTACGCATTTTGATAAATTAGAGCCTTTCCAATAACACTGAGTAGATGTTACAGATGGTTCCTCACTTCTTCTATGAAGACACATGTTCATAACCACCTGAAAAAAATAAAAGAGATATGCAGTTACAAAATAACTATATAACCAGCTACAAAATGCCTTATTTTATGTAACAAGACGAGCAGAGCTTAACTAGCTCTGAACGAATCTAGTAAAGAACCTCGGATTTTCAAAAGTTAAAAAAAACAATCTCACCACATTTTTGAAATATAGAGCTTTTCGAAAAAAACTGCTATTTTTAAAAGTACAATTTTTTAGGCTATTGAGTATTATAAAATAAAAAATTACGGGTTGCTTTTTTAGCTTCAAACGAATCCAGCAGAGCACCCCAGTTTTTTTTTAAACCACACCACGTTTTTTGGCTCCTACAATATTATAAAATATTCGAAATTTGGCATTTTTAAAAAAATTCGCAATTCCTTGCTGACTTCAAAGTTTTTTTTCTGAAAACAAATATACTTACCACATTTTTAGGATTTTAAAACAGCCTAAACATGTGTCATAAGTAGTTGTTTTTATATATAAAAAAACAAATTAAAAACTGAAGTGTCCTGCTGACTTTGTTCCAACAAAGCACCCTGTATTATTTAAAAATAGCAATTTTTTTAGTAAAGTTTTACAATATTTCAAGAGTCTAAAAATGGGGTGTGGTTTTAGAAAAAAGCTTTAAAAAACCGAATTGCTCTGCTGGCTTCTTTCGAAGGTTAGCAAGAAGCACCATGTATTTTTTAAAAATATAATATTTCAAGTGCATAAATATATGGTGTTGCTGTTTTTACAGAAAAAACTTTATAAAACAGAGGTGCTTTGCTGACTTTGTTCGAAGGCTATCAGAGCATTTTAAGTTTTGCAAAAAATGAGGAGCAAAACATTTTTGAAAAGGGTATAAAAATAGCCTAAAAATATGGCATATTTTTTAACTCAAAATTTCATAGGTGCTCTGCAGCATTCTTTGGTATCATAATTATTACTAGGTTCACTAACAAAATCTATTTCTAGATTATTTTAACACTTGCTGCGATTACAAAAAATGTCTATATGTCAAAATTAGAAAAAAAATATTTATAGAAATAAAAGGCCTTATACACTGTTTATTATATGTGATATAAAAACAAAAAAGCATAATAAATATTACAAACCTTGACATGGAGCATTAATAATCTTTCCTCCATGTGCAGCATATCGTAAGCATTGTGCACTAAAAATTTCATTTTTGTTAATTACAACAAGCACATCAGAAGGTTTTTGCCGTACTTTATGTTTAGGTGTAATTTGTCTCCTTCTCTCTTATGGAAAAAGAAATTATCCCCATATTCTTGCTTGGCAGATCTAAAAATAAAACCTGAGATAAATATGTTTTACTATAAGGTGTATTGGCTCCATATAAACTGTAAATACTTACTATTAAAACAAAGTCTTACCTTTCTGACTTTTGTAAACTGAGTATTGTTAAAAAATGCAGTAATCATCTCGGTAATTATATTTTCGTTTACAATGGGTAAAACACTTCATTCAACGTTTATAAATCCAGCTGATCCATATTAATAATAAAATTAAACCAAAACAAAAAACTAAGGTTAGGTGTTAGGTGGTGTCAATGTTAATGTCACTTAGATGTGCGTTCACTTCGACATTCTGTGTGTCGGTTTGTTCGTTGGCTTGGTTTTGTATAATAAAAAAAACTTCGACACAAGATGATTGGTCTATTCCCGATGACGTATAATTTCAAATTTTAAATTTCAATTGGGCTTAATTTAAAAACTTTTGGCTTTTTTAACGGACTGACTATTTAGAATAACTTGTATAGCGACTAACTATTACAATATAATTTATTGTTTGGCCACAAAATGCATATAGTTATTACTTATCAGCTTATATTTTGTTTTAGGTATTTGTGTTGATTTTTAACAAATGATTGCAACATCATTTATAAAAATTTTGCAGAGTTTCATTGACAATTATTAACTCTTACTAAGTTATCTGAATCCTTACAACTTACAAGAAACATAGATAAGGACATCATAGGCAAACAGGTAAATGTCATATTGATTATTGCGACATCAACAATCATTAATATAAATTAAAAATAACAGGGGACCTAATTTTCTTCCATTGATGTGGTTAATTTCTTCTGATCAGGACAGCGATTCTTTTGTGCGAACTCGACACATTACATACAGAATAGAGGGAGACATTACATCAAAATCGCTGTCTGTCAAACAAAGATAGGAGTCTCGATAGGAGACATACTGAAAGATGAGAATCCCACTACATATGTTATTTAATTTTAATCTCTCTGACCTGATACTTAGATAATATACATGCTGCCCCAATGCATTCTTTATAGCATAGATATAAAAACCACCTTTATACCAATACTTTTTAATTTTTTTATCAACAGAATCAAGTGCATTTTAAAGAAATACAATTAATTTTTAATTGTACATATGGCGGGTTGTACAATAGGCAGTTAAAATGTAGACTTAGTTTAAACTGTGAACCTTGTTGTATACTCATCGGTTATTGTTAAACATAGTTTTAAAAATGACATTTGTTTTTGAATATAACTAGTTAAAAATAAAACTCTTGTTAGTTAAAATATGTTTAGAATATTTTTTGTACCCATAATGTATTTTGTAATAATTAATACTCATAATATTCTTGTAAGGAAGTTGGAAAGCTTAGGGTTTGATCAGTCGCTGTTGAGATTATTTTCATCTTACCTAAATCATCGTTTTAATTATGTCTTTTACAACGGATTTTCATCTTCACCCCTCACAGCAAACATCTGGAGTTCCACAGAGCTCCAATCTGGGGCCACTATTATTTAGTATATTTATAAATGACTTGGCAATAAATTTAACCTGCTGTTAAAGATAAACAAGGTACGAAATTTTATTTAAGAAATATTAAAAGCAGAGACGTTAGAAGACAGGGAAACAGATAGAGACGGAAGAGACAGGAAAAGACAATATAGCCAGGGCAGAGAAAAGAAACAGCAGGAGGTAGGAGACTAGGAGAGTATAAAAAAAAGGAAGACCAGAGTTAAAATAAGAACCAACATCAGGAGCAGGACCAGGAGCAGAAGCAGAGCAGCCAGGGCAGAAAAATAGAAGATTTTTTTTTAATTTAACTGATTTTTAATTATTTTTTTTTCTTTTTTTTATACAAAATTAATTTTTCTAGATTTTGAACCCGCCCAGTTTTGAGATTTGGTAGTTTTTAAAATATTTTTTGGAAATCCATGTACTGGGTGTTTCCATATAAAGATATATATTATGTGACCTATAGCTTTGAGATTATCTAATTCTTTTGAGATAAGAAAGCTGTAATTAATTTTTTCTACACCCAAATGGATATTGGCTTATCTACGCACATACCATAAAACGAAAAAGTATGCTTCTACATCAAACTGAACGAATATATTTCATATCCATTCTAAGTAGTATAAAGCTAGCAAAAAATGAAATCCACCAATCACAATTCATATTTTGGACACTCAACTACTATTATTTTTAAAATTTTAAATAAGTGACAATTCTGACAAATTAGTTGTCAGTATATTTTTTAGTTATTGAGATTAAATATACGTAAAAATGAGTTATTCTTCTGTAGAATCAATAAATAATAGCATTTCTATTTTTAGTTTGTCAAAATGTAGAAATAAATTTTAAATTTTAATCAAAATATGCGAAACTAATTTAAGTACGAGTATTAAAACTAAAATTGCAACTGTTGCCTTGTAGGTGAGGCGACGGCGTCTGTTTTTTACGTGAGATGCCCGAGTTCAAATCTGGGCTGGGAAATAATTAAATTAAATTAAATCCTTTTTTATGTTAATTTTATTTTATCAGTTAGTGAACTTCATAAATTATTTTAAAATTAGTTATTTTGTCTTAATACCCTAAAATATTTTTTTAATTTATAGATTTTCGTTAGTGGGTCGTAGAAAAAATATACTCTACAATTTGAGTGATTGTCCATATCGCATTTAGAAAATTGAGTATTCCGTCTACGGCGTCGTGCTCAAGCTTTGTCTTCGTGCGATATGGCTATCATATCCTCTCTTGTTGTACAAACTACTATTATTAAACAATGCATCAATTTCTGTTAACATTCGATAAAACACTTTTACTAACTTTTTGAGCAGTAAGTATTAAATAGTTTTAGAACGAAATTTATTTAAATGTCGACACAATCAACAGCTCTATAATTATCAACAAACAAGAGACCTGTTTTGAAATGAATCCAACTGTCAATAGAGAACTGTTTTATTATTTAAATAAAATTAATAGAAACCTGAAATATTCATTTATTTTAGCAAAACAGAATAGAGTATATATCCCATTTTATGATTAAATAAAACAAGTATTAAACGTGATGAACAAATACTGAAATAATTTATAATATTATTCATGTGAATATATTAAAAACAACATTATTTGTAGCTGCTTAATATACTTTGCTGGAAATGGTAATGTATGCGGTATTTCAATTTTGAATTGAAAACATTGCAGAATGGCGTAGGATACTGAAAATTTACTAATATAAATAAACTATAAATAATTAATAATGTGAAATGCATTTCCTATTAAACTTTTGTTTTTATAATCTTTATTCAACATGAGATAATACATAAAATAATTAGCAATGGTAATAAATATTTAGAACTATATTAAATAAAACGAAAAAAAAAACATTATTTTAATAGCTGTTCGTATATATTATCCCCAAAAAATTACAGGAATATTTATCTTTTATTGAGAATAGTAGATATCCTTAAAAATATTTTGAAACCAGAGCATAGGTAAATCAAAAGTTTTTTTAAATTAATAATAATAATAATAAAATATTTATTCAAGAATAATACAAGTTACAAAGTAATATAAATAACAAGGCACTTTTTTGGGAACAAATATAAATATAAAGAAATAAATATAAAATAAAATTAATGCATTTTAGAAAATATATAAATAAATCTATAAATTTAAAAAAATATTTTAGGGTATTAAGACAAAATAACTAATTTTAAAATAATTTATGAAGTTCACTAACTGATAAAATAAAATTAACATAAAAAAGAATTTAATTTAATTTAATTTAATTAGTCCCCAGCCCAGATTTGAACTCAGGCCTCTCGCGTAAAAGACAGACGCCGTTGCCTCACCTCCAAGGCAACAGTTGCTTTAGTTTTAATACTCGTACTTAAATTAGTTTCGCATAGTTTGATTAAAATTTAAAATTTATTTCTAAATGTTAACAAATTAAAAATAGAAATGCTATTTATTGATTCTACAGAAGAATAACTCATTTTTACGTATATTTAATCTCAATAACTAAAAAGATATACTGATAATGATAACTAATTTGATAGAATTGTCACTTATTTAAAATTTTGAAAATAATAGTAGTTGGGTGTCCAAAATATGAACTGTGATTGGTGGATTTCATTTTTTGCTGGGTTTATAGTACCTAGAATGGATATGAAATATATTTGTTCAGTTTGACACAGAAGCATACTTTTTCGTTTTGTAGTATGTGCGTAGATAAGCCAATATTCATTTGGGTGTAGAAAAAATGAATTACAGCTTTCATATCTCAAATGAATAAGATAATCTCGAAGCTATATTCGCTATATTAATAGCGAACGTTTCTTGAACGTTTCTTTCCGGAAAATAACTACTCCCATGGCTAATATTGCAATAGAATTATAATTAATAGAAAACAGTAAAAAGAAAAAAGATTTTTTATCACTTTACGTTTAATTTTTCTTATTAAGACAAACGTCATTCTTGGATGGTTTCGTCCTTATAAGGACTCATCAGCAAGGAATACAGAATACATATATTCTAGATAACAATCTCTAATGGAATTAACAGATGAGTTTTTACTCACTTAGCATCATTTTGTTTTTAATATTTTTCTCTTGTCCATAATTTTGAATGTAAAGTTCTCTTGTGTTTTACCAAAGCTATATTCTGCTCCTAGGGTGGTAGGGGGGCAGTGACAGAATATAGGTATCAGTACAGATGTATGAAAAAACGTTCAGTGTTTTAGAAAGTTTATAATATACATTTCTAAAACACTGACAGTTTTTTACCTATATCCGTACCGGGATCTATATTCTGCTACTGTGAACCCCCAAAATTTTGGTCACAAGCCGCCCCTGACATTCTAATAGTAATTTTAATTAAATTTTCAAAATTATACCATATCTTAGATTAGATTAGATTAGATGAGCCAGTAGTTGTACCTTTGTCCTGGTCTACATTATTAGACCTACTGCTATTTAAAATAAGTCGCCTGCCTTGATCTGTTTTGTTAGATTTAATAGCTTCGACAGTGGTTTCCTCATGCAGTTAGAAGCTTTTGGCATTTCTTCAAAAAAGTAGAACCAACGCAACATTTCTTATTTGTATTGTACATTACTCCATAATCAAACATAACATTTGTAAAATTCAAAATGTTCCAACACACATTTTAGCATTGGTTTTGGATTATTTATCGAATAAAGTAAATCGCAATCACTTAACAAATACAATGATTTAAATTCAAGCATATTTTTTAATTTCTATTAATATTTTTAATTAATGTTTTGCTCTACATTGCCATTTAAAACTATTTTATTTTCATTTAAAATTATTACTTTTCATTTTCTCGTATATTGATAAAATTATATATTTATATTTATATTGAGAAATTATGAATATTTGTTTCCTATAATGGCAAAACTAATATTTATCCGTTGAATTTTAAAATTTTGTTTGCCATTAATTTGAGATTAATAATGTTTTCATTATAATCAAGTGCTAGTCAAAATCGTAAAACATTCCACACTATTATCAGATTATCAATTTTACATCACATCACCTGTCTAACAATTTTAACGAACACACGCTTACATCAGATTCACAAGAAAGAGTAAAAGAAATGGCTACCGGCTATATCAGTGAAATCAAATATTTTCGTGAGGTATAAAACACATGACTGATTTTTAGCCAATAGGCACTCGTGGCATTTGCATATTACAAGGGTTATTTGATTTAAGTATTCTATCTACTAATTATAATATTTGAATATTAAAACAGAAATGTTTTTAACTTTGCACTCTGTAAATTTATTTGGTATTACTATTTTCAATAAATCGTCATTCCTAAAGAGACCTACAAAACATACATCCTTCCAAGTGCATTCAGAAAGAAAGAAATAAATCTCACGCTTTCTCATTCTTCCGAAACTTTCTCACCGACAGGACCTTTTCTACAATGCAGTTTAAGTTTAAAATGGAGTATCGCATGGCTCAATCATCAACACCACAATTTTCCTTCTCGCCATATGTCATATGCTCTTCTGTGCTACGTCCACTTAAATATTCAATATATGCTGACGACCTAATTCTTTTCTACGAAGGTACACCGGAAGTACATGTATCTTATTCCAGAACGCTCTAGTAAACATTTGTCACTGGATTCAAGCTGACGTCTTCCAAATTCAAAATTATCCTTTTTACAAGAAGACAAAACATCCAAACCTCCACCATAAATCTGAAAAGAGTTCGTTTGCAAGTTGTTGATTATCACAAATTGTTAAAAGTAGTATTCAAGAAAAGGTTCACATGGAGACATTATAAACAAGATTCAAAGGACAACTGTTTAAAAAGGAAAACCGCCTAAAATCCTTAGTTAACCCTCATTGGGGAAGTGATGGTCAAGTCCCTCTTAAAATCTGCAGGTCAATAATTAGATCCAGAATGGATTATAGCAGCATACTTTGCATGTCCGCCTCCTAATCTAAATCCATTTATTCAATACCTAACACAGCTATGCGAATATGTTTTGAAGCCTTTAGTTAGATCAAGCTCATCCAAAAGCCTTCATATCGAATCTTCCGAGCATCCTTTCTATATAAGCGTCTTATTTACTACTTTACTTCAGTGTCAGCAGATCAAAGAAACTCGGCATACAAATTATTCACTCCTATTCAAATATGTTATGTTGGGAATGGGGTGTTAATACACTGCGACCTGAAAGATCTATTATGCCCCTTCCGTCGCCAATGCACTAAGGAAATGTCTCAATGCCTATAACGACCCTTCCAATCCTATTTTCTCAAGGAAGTGTAGGATTTGAAGTGGCTTCAAGTTAGGTAAAGCTCCTTCTTCTATTTGATATCCTCCTAGACATAGTGCCCTTGGATTCTGGAGTGCTACCCATGCAGTTAGGATGTGAATGGAGGTTTCTTCCATCTCCTCACAGAATCTGCACTCACTATCCTCTACTACTATCAGTTTACTTAGGTGTCCTTTTAGTCAGCAATGCCATATAAGGATCCCTGTTACAATACGTAGCCTGTTCTTGCTCAGGCAGATGCAGGCTTCCGATCTTTCCTGGTTATATTCACCCAGAAGTATCTTGGCCTTTATCAGCCCCAAGAGATTGTTCCAATTATCGGTTATTCTACTGCCCAATTCTTTTTTAATCTCTCCTAATATTATGTTACTGCTGATACCGCAGAACGGCTCAGGTCCTACAAAGTGTGTTTGAGCCCCTTTCCTTGCAATCTCGTTACCCTATACCCCGTTATGTCCCGGGACCCAAGTGAGAGTAACTCTATTTTTCTCGCCTAGCTCATTCAATTGTTCTAGGCATCTCCAGACCATTATTGAGCTGATTACTTAAGAGTTCAGCGCTTTGATGACTGCTTGACTATCGGACATGATAATCTCTTGTCTATGATAGTTTATTTCGATATTAAACTGGATACACTTCTCGATGGCGTAAATTTCCGCCTGGAACATGCTTGGGTATTTTCCCAAGCTTTCGGAGTGCTTGGTTCTCGGCCCATACACTCCTATTCCAGTTCCTTCTATGGTTTCGGAACCGTCCGTATACCACTGAATAGCACGTCTTTCGGTTGCAAGCGCGATGGATTCTTGACTCCATT
This sequence comes from Psylliodes chrysocephalus, assembly GCA_927349885.1. Lineage (NCBI taxonomy): Eukaryota > Metazoa > Arthropoda > Insecta > Coleoptera > Chrysomelidae > Psylliodes > Psylliodes chrysocephalus. The sequence continues at coordinate 8,516,195 of OV651820.1, read as the reverse complement.
CTTTCTTACAGCCCAGCTTTGTGGTTTTGAAGTTTTTCACAAAACTTCTTTAGTATTTCATCCTGGGGCATGTCCCAGGTATCTTTAGTCCTGAAGGAAGTAGACTTTCGTCTGATTATTCCGTTCTTGATCATTCTATATCGTGTCCTTTTTGCCACATTCTCTATCATCAAATGTAGAGGGGTGAGGTTTAAGATCACCTTCAATTATTCACACATACTCAAATATCAAACGAAAGTAACATACGTTTAACACCACAAATTCTAAAACCATTAAGGGTCGATCTTTTTACCTCTGAGTAAAGTTACATGCAGGTTTACTTGACAGATTAACAAACAATAGCCCAATAGTTCAGTCAGTAAGTAGTTATTTTCAAATTTACTCAGAGGTACATAGACTGTCCCTAAAAGAAAACTTTAACTCACCTGTTACCGCCCACATCATTCTTTCAAATATCCCACCATGGCATAAAATTTTTTTATTTACAACCATATATGTAATGTTGTCATTACTAACGTCATTGAAGGTTGGGAAGTGTCACATTACACACCTCTACTTCCCGCCCTCACTTCCCGCCCTCATTTCATCTATTCTAGATGAATATTTTTTATATTTAAAAAAATAACACATTTTTTGACAAATTTTATAATACCTATTTAATGGCAAACAATAAAAAACAACAATGAACTAAAACACAACAAACTACTTATTGATATTTATTATTCGCGAATTTAATATCCGGCTTTATCTGACATTTATTTATATTGGTGACAGTTGTTTACCCCGTAATCACAGTAACAATATATTTACTTGATTATTCGTATTTTGAGCTTTTTTCATATGAACAGGAATTTAAATTACCTTCGAAAGCAGAATATTCTGTGAATTTACAAGATATGACTTTTTCCTTTTGTTCATTTATTACTGAATAACGCTATAAACTTTTTGTGTTCTGGTGTAATTCTAGCTTTTATGTTACAAATGGTAACCAAACATATGATAGTGCACTTCCTTGGAAGACCTACAATAGAATAAAAAAAATGTTTCTTCCTTAAATACAAATCTCTTTGAATACAATAATTCTAGAAAGATTTGGAGTTTAGAAAGTGTACTTACATTGCGAATTTCAATGTCAATAAACTTTATATTATTTATATCAAAAATCAATCATGTTAAAATCCACCTTGGGTAAGTAAACTCGCAATCGAAAACGAGCTTAGGATTTTTGACATTATAGACGCAGAGATGAAACAACGTTGCCAGATTCAGAGAAAATATTTTGAGATATGGCGATTATGATTTGAATAAGATTTCCCTTCGAAATGCGGCCAAAAAATACCAAATATCTAAAAATACACTGTGGAATAAACTCCATGGAAAGCATTTTCGTAGACCTGGAAAACCGAGGGTCTTTTCGGAGCAAGAAGAAGAATCATTTAGTGGACACCTAATTGCTTTATCTGCGTTTGGTTTTCCAGTTACAGCTGAAGATTTAAAAGTATGCGTTAAGAGTTACTTAGACAGGCAAGGAGGAAAAGTTCCTTGTTTTCAAAACAATTATCAAGGTTCTGATTGGGTTAATTTATTTTTAAAGCGGAGGCCAGAACTTAGCCAAAGATTTTCCCAAAATATTTTTCATTCTCGTGCAGCAACAGATAAAGCTATTATTAATGAGTACTTTGATAACCTGCAAAATGAGCTGAAAGGGGTCCCGCCAGGTAATATTTACAATTACGATGAAACCAATCTCGTCGACGATCCTGGAAAATCAAAAATTATTACAAAAAAGGGGACCAAATATCCAGAGAAGATTCGCAATTCTTCAAAGACATGTACGATACCTCCCTTATAATATGTGGAATTGCCGAGGGCCAGCTTGCTCCGGTATATATTAATTACAAAGCTCAAAGCTATGGTCAACTTGGACGGAAGGTGGTCCTTTAAATGTCCGTTATAACCGTACCAACAGTGGATGGTTTGATTTCCAGGTCTTTGAGGATTTGTTTGTTAATTTAATGCTTCCCTTATTAAAACGGGTCCTAAAATTTTGATTGGGGACAATCTTAGTTCACACCTAAATGTGGAGGTAATCAGACAGTGTGAATTAAATAACAAAAGATTTATGCATTACCCCCCAACACTACGCATCTCCTTAAGATGTAGCCTATTTTCGCCAAATAAAAATACACTGGCGGCAAATACTGAATGATTGGAAAAACACGGCCGAAGGATGTCGTTTTAGTGGCATACCAAAGGATACCTTTCCTAGACTTTTAAAAGCTTTAATGACAAAATTGGAAGAGCGCGGAGCTGAGAACCTTAAGTCTGGATTCAGAAAATGCGGGATTTACCCTTGCAATAGAGAAATCGTTTTAAATAGACTGCATGGACATGTTGTTGCTGATGACCTCGCAATAAAAAAAGTTGTTGGAGGCTTTCTGGGGCACCTTGCCCAGACACGTCAAGAAACCACAGCACCACGTATTCGTAGTTAGAAAAGTTTATTAAAATAGTAAGTAAGTTGCTTCATAAAAACTGAATTTAAACAATTATTCGTTTAATTTTAATATATGTATATGTTTTTGTGTTAAATTTTACGATCTTAACCTTTAAATTGTCCGTTATCCGAAATTTCAATAATTCTTTATAGGAAGCGGCAACAAGGCAAAAACATATCGATTATTGTCTGAAAGGTTATAAATTGGCCAATCAGATTTTAGGCTTCATTATGACGATGCTTAAAAATAATTGTGGCGCGCGTTTCAAATTTACTGGATTTTTTATGAATTTTAAAAAATTCTTGTAGGAAAATTAGAAAAGGAAAAAATTTCAAAAAAATATTTTTAGATCAGATTTTGTGGTAGTTTTTAGAAAAAAATGTTTTTGAATTTCACTAAACACGCCCATTGACATTGGATAAAACGAGATTTAAAACTAATAGCGCGAAAACTTATTTTGCTTTCAATAGTTTTGGTGCAACGATAAATTAAGTAATATTATATCCTCTTTAAATTATTAAACTGGATAAAAACAATTTTTAGTTATAAGCAATCTGACTGCTGCTCATGCTTATGTCACTATACCCAAAAATTACTGTCCATTAAAAAAACTAGAGGTGCACGCTATAACCTCCGCCCCCTGACACCGATGTTTTCCACAATTTTTTCAGATAATTTCACGATACCATCACTGATCAAGTCATGCAAACTGCCAAGTCGCTTTTCAATTTTCGTGTACATCGTTCTGTCTAGGGTTAATAAAAAGCATAGCAGTCACGTCAGCGGCAGTCGATAAGTTCGAACGAGTTTTCTATCAGAGAGTCCCTGTTGTTTTCTAATCGCAGCAAGTCGAGAAGAGTGTCAAAAACAAGTGACAAGCTCGCACTAGGATTTCTACGGGTTATAACGCTTTGGTGAAAAAAAATTAATAAGAATATAACACCCCATTGAAATTTATGAACGATTATTTAAAATTTTATCGGAAATTTAATGTTACTTTAAAAATCTGTAACAATTATTATTGTTTTTCCATTAATTGACATTGTGTTTAGGGTTGTTATTATTATTTTAAATAGAATAAGGGCTGAGGTCTAGCAAGACCTATGAACCCAGATACCAATTTAATTAAGTTAAACTAACTAAACCAAATCAACCGAATTAACCAAATTAAACCAAATCAATTAAATTAAATCAACTCAATTAAATAAATCAAATCAATTAAATTAAACAAATTAAATCAAATCAATTAAGTCAATTAAACTAAATCAATTAAACCAACCTAAATCAATTAAACTAAACAGAATTAATTAAATTACCTAAACCAAATCAATCAAATTAAATTGGATAAAATAAAATATCATAAAACATATCGCAATAAAAATATTAACAGCTTATTCAAATACATTTTTAACCCTGTAAAATATTATTTAGGCTGTTTTTAAAAATGTTAACATTCTCAGCATTTACTACATCTAGTGGTATGCTATTCCATGTGTGAAATGTTCTATTGTATAACAAGGATTTTCTAAAATTACATTTAAATGTTCCCATTTTTAATTTGTAAGGGTGTCCTCTCAGTCGGTCATCATTGTTAAGTATGTACATATCTCTCAGGTTCCCGTAATTATATTTTAGAATTCTAAATGTCAGAAAAGTCTCCGCGTTTATCAAAAGTGTTAATGTTTGCCATCTGGAGCCTTTCGGAATAAGATTGCCTTATAGGACCAAATGTAATTCAAGTCATTATAAGAATACACTGAGTTTATAACGGAATTATTAATGTTATATGTTAGTCTTGGATTGTTCTTACCAGTATGCCACACTTACCACACTTTTCTATATTTAATGGTATCAGCCAGTCAGTAGACCATGTAACAATAGAGTTGAGATCGTGCTGGAGATAACACGAGCTTGAGGTAGGATCTGAGTAGAGCTTCGTGTCATCAGCATAGAAAGCCATGTGTAAGCCACAAAAAGCAGAGTTCTTAAAACAGAATCCTGGGGAACTTCGCTTGATACTGGTTTCTTACTAGAGAACGATTCACCCACTTTGACACAAAATTTTCTACCGCACAGAAATTCACTAATCCACTTATTCAAAAATCTTCGGATCCTACTGTTCTCCAATTTGTGTGATAACCTCCTGTGTTGTACCCGATCAAATGCTTTGGAAAAGTCTAAATATATTACATCTGTTGGAAGTTTGTCGTCTAAAGCTTTGGTTCAATCATTAAGACATTGTGACAGATTGGTCATAGTAGACTTCCCTCTCACGAAACCATGTTGTTCAGTTGGGATTACTTTATTATCAGATAAGAACTTTAAAACTGCTTCGGCATTAATGTACAAACAACAGATGTGAGACTAATGGGTCGATAGTTATTTGGATCCAGTTTGTTGCCTTTTTTAAAGATTGGGGTAACTGATGATAATTTCCAGATAAGTGGTAAAACTTGATGTCGAAAAGATGACTTCATTATATCAGAGAGGAGACAGGATATGATATCGGCAAACTTTTTTAATAAGAATGTTGTCAGACCATCCATTCCGAAAGATGCGTCTGCTTTAAGTTTTAGAATGTTTTTTTACAAGATATGGTGTAAAATTAATGTCTTCAAGACTTTCAAATATGTGTTGTGAGGTGCACGCTGGCAAAGAATATTGCGGATGATCCAGCGAGAAAACCCTCGAAAAGGTTTCAGATAAAATTTCAGAAGTTTCTGAATTATTTTGACACACAGTTTCTTCTAGCTTTTACAGTAATGGGGTTGATACTTTGGAAACTAGTGACGATCTTATGTATTTGTACAACTTTTTATCGTTTTTACTGTCGGCTATAGAATTTTCATATCCTTGTCTGACATCGTTTAGAGATTTCTTGAGATCATTTGAGAAGGTTCGATGAGTTTCTAAGTCATTTATTTTACCGGATTGGCAAAGAGAAACACTTCTCGGTGCCAGTATGTCACAAGCGCTTTACTCAGATACCATTTGGCGTACACAATTAAAATTTAAAACAGTTGCAGTCAGTTCTGCTTCTTGCTCTGATTTTGAATAGTTACATCATTGCAATACGGGTATAAAGCTATTAAAAGGTAACAGAAATGTAACTTCTACCAAAATTCAATTACCATTTTCTATCTTCATCTTAATAAGGCTCACGGATTGTAAGAATTTTTTAATATCGTAGGAGGCCATCATCCCCATAGTCTCCTTCTGGAATCACCCTTAATTTTTACTTGATAACTTAGCTGACAAATTCATAAATGTCACTTTCTTCTTCTCGTAATTTTTATAGTTCCCTTGTGAGTTTTTCGTGAATAATAATACCTTCTTCTTTTTAACAATATTAACAAATTAGCGTAGGGAGGCTTGAGACAAGAGTAATAGGTAACGATAAAGTCCCGAGTTAAAGCAAATATATTAAAGACAGTTAACAAATTGTTTAACCCTTTCCTGCAATAATAATAATAATTAACAAAAAAATACACATAGGTACTTGAAAAAAATAAAAGAGTACAGCAGTCATAAAAATATTTGCCAAAAAACCTAAACTAAATTTTCATATTTAGAAAAATCGACTGGAAAAGAAAGGGTCCTATGTGTTCTTGCTGTTCACCCAGTAAAGGAGGGGTTTGGTAACCAGATCGTCCCAAGATGCGCAACATTCATCGGCAACATCGGGAAACATAAATTTGTATCCTGGAGGCTTCAGTCTCATGCATAATAAGTCGTAATCGTTGCCATTCATATTTATGACTTTAGCAACGTAATGTCGGAAAGTCTTTTTGGTAGGAAATCGTACAAGAACAGTCATCCTTAGAAACTTCTTGATTCATAAAGCTTTCTTCAGCATTTTCTTTTTCAATCTGTTCCTCAATATCGGTTAACTCATTAGAACTTGAAAAGTTGAAAGAATCGTTAGATTGTTCAGATTCCTCCATGACTATCTCAATCTTATTTTGTTTAACGGACACCTGTTTTTCATCTTCTGAAACCAATTTTATTTAATCTTTTCACCCTTTCTTCCTTTTTTTATTTTGCTCTTCCTTTTTCTTTGCTCTTTCCTCAAATTCTTTTTGTATTTGGTCTTTTTCATTATAAAACCTTTTAAAAGACCCGAAAACGTTGGTGTCCAAGGGCTGTAAGTTATGGCTAGTATTAGGTGGAATGGTGAGTAGTATTATTCCATTTTCTTATCAAATGTTAGGCACTTTTGGGAAATATGACTCTCATGGTTGTCTAGTATCAGCAGACACTTGATTCTCATTGATTCGGGAATACTTGATGAAGTGCAGTAAATATTTTTCAAAATTATCGTGGGTCATCTAACCTGATGGATTAACAGCAGCATAGGCACCAATGCGAAGTCCTCTTGTCATATAATCCTGGATCCTAACCCTCGAAAAAATTTAAAATGGAGGAATAGTGTTACCAGACGCCTTTATAGTGCATAAAACTGTTACCAGTGATCCTCTTTCACAGGTGTAGTATGTTTCCTGGTCATGATGGTCTTTAAATTGTCAAAAAATAGCTGCACGGTATATTTATTAAATGCAGTGGCACGTCCTACACTCGTAGCTACTGGTGTTCTAAGTGATAAGTTATCATGTCTTGACATAAAACCTCTTAGTCAATCACGCGTTGCTGCTCTATTTTTCTCCCAAGCTGCTGAAATGTTTTTGTTATTTCCAGTTGCAAAGATGTAAACAAACTTTCTTACTGCGATTGGAGTAATTCCATAATGTAAGTTAGCGCATTTGAGCACATATTGAACTAGCAAATATTCTTCTTGATTAGTAAAAATTTGCGAAGAATTAAAGTTTGCTACAAACGATACAAGTTCGTTTGATTTAAATTTATTTACATATCTAGATAGTGTCGTTCTATCAATATTATTTTTTTTTTTTGCGACTATGCGGATTTTACCATTAGTACTACATATTTCCCGTACTGCATTTTCCAAAAGTATGTTTAATTAGTATGTTACTTGTGTAATTCATTCATATGTTTCCAAATATAATAATGTGAATAAAGAATCTTTATACATTGTTTAGCCTCAAAAACAACTTTTTACTATAACTTTCGTAGACGACTTCGATTTGTTGAACTTAATAATGGGAAAGAAGCAATGAATAAGCATCCATTAAATGGAAAAGTAAATTTATTTAAGGATACGTTACCAATGGAATATTTATGGCTCAAACCTATCTCTGGCTCAACCCTCCCCAGTCTTCCCTACTAAAAATATAATCTTGGTTTAACTAAAGCAACAAAATTACCATTTTTGGTAATTTTTCAGTTAGGCATTCACACATCTACTTCTGTTAAAATTATCAAATTCGATTGAATTTTTGCTTCGCTTCCTGGATATTTACGAATTTACCTGAGAAACTTCTGTACCATAAACACCACTATTAATTTTAATCGTCTTTTTTTGTTTTTCTCGTCGAAAATGTTAATCGTTATTATACGTATTCAGCTGGTAAGGCCTACCGACTTCGGAGCTGTGGGGCGCAACCAATCTTGGCACTTGTGACGTGTAACAAATAGACAGACATCATTCATCGCCGAGTGAATAATGAACTTTAGACCTAGCGAAGAAGCTCTGAAATTCTCCATGATGCGATGGCAGTGCCCATGGTAAGGATATGGATTAATGAATATGAACCGTTCCGTTGTTGAAAACGCGCAAACAATTTTTTAAATCGATTCGGCATTTTTTCGAGAGCTAATTTGAAGAAACGAATTTTTGACAATTTCGAAAATTTAAATTTTTTTATTTTAATTTAATTTAATATCCTGATGTTCTAATTTTTGAATAAATAAAAACTTTACCGAAATTTGAGCTCATATTACTCACATCAGATGCAAAAGTTCACAAAGAACCATTTTTTTTTTTAAATATATCATTCTAAACATAGAAAATCAAATTTTTCTTCTTCTGTTTCTAAACTAATCGCATCATGGTTTTGAACCATATCAATATAATTATTTAATATACTTTTATAAATAAAAATATAATAAATTTTAATAGAACAATAACGATTTTAACAAGTTCTTCCGCCAAAATTTTAAAAACAATTCGCCTGCCAACAATATAAAATGTAGTGGCTCTAAATTTCAGTTTCAAACTTTATTAATACGAAAATGAATGGACCTATATGAAATCTCGAAGAAAATCTGGTACCCACGGTACCACTTAATGAACCACCAGGTTTCGTATCTGATAAGATCAAAGACGTGGGCTAACCTGATTCTATATTTATGAGTACCACTTAATATTCACGCATCAGTAAAAACGATTGGTCAGAATAAAGAGGTGGTATTAGATGGTTCCTCCTTTTGTGGCTGCTGCAGAATGCGGAGTCATATCTTGATAAATAATGGTTATGCACGCGTGTGAAAATATGTGTCAGGTAAACATTGTCTTTGTGTATGAAATTGTTGTTAAAACTCACAATCATAATATGAAAATTTTATTTGATAATAATAATAATTAATTTGATTATTAATTAATTTAAATAACATATAGAATAGAAAATAGTAATTCTTTATGTCTAATATGTCAATAGATATCTGTAAGCTAAAATGCCTGTTTGTAGTTTTTACAAATTATGAACTAAAATCATTAATAAAATTAAACATATTTTAAATAATAATCCAAAATATTTGTTACTGTATTGTAAATTTTGATTTTTATATATTTTTTGTTTATTTTTTATTAACATGCCCAATTCTAGTCGTTTTCTTGTTTTTTCAACAAATGTTTTTACACTGACAGAAAAGTTTAACTGAAACTTTTAAATTTTTAACTAGACTAGTTAAAAAGCAAAACATTTATTTTTCAAGTGTCCCCAAAGAAAATAGTCCAGAGGCGATAAATCCGGTGACCTTGCAGGCCATTTCAATTGGGCCTCTTCTTCCAATTTCCAATCCACTGTCCAGGTTATTAAAAAATTCTCTTACAACACCAATATAGTGCGGAGGTGCTCCATCTTGCTGGAAATAAAACTGATCAACATCATAATTTAGGTCATTTTCTAATATTTCTGTTATAAGAGGGTTAATTTCATCTTCAAACATGTTTAGGTACACTTCATCAGTTAAATTTTTAGGAATGAAAAGTGGTCCTACAATATGGTTAACTTATATGTCACACCAAACATTTATTTTTTCAGGGTGTTGGGTATGATACTCACGGAATAAATGTGGGTTACTGTCATCCCAGTAACGGCAATTATGCCTATTGAATGCTCCATTTAAATTAAATGTATACTCATCGGAAAAACAAATCTGCAATTAAACACTGGCTCATTTCTTCACGAAACTGCAGCCTTTTATCAGGGTCATCCTCGTTCAGTTCTTGTACTAATCCAGTTTTGTTTGGGTGAGCTTTTAAAATCCTTATTATAGATTAACGAGACACCCGAGACTTCAGCTAGTTGACGAGTATTTTACGTATGATCCTATTCAACATGTCCCAAAATAGCGACTTCCACAGCTTCATTTCTGACGACTCGCTGCATCTGAATTTTCTTAATACAGACAAATCCAGTATCGTAAAACTTTTGGACTATTTTTGAAACATACAAATGTTTCACACAACCGAGCAGTAAGCCTAGTGCAACTATTATTTTGAAAATAAAGTTTCACAATTTCAATTCGTTCTGGAATGGAATAAACCATTTTTTTACAATAAAATTAAAATAATTTTAAAATGAACCAAATGGAAAAGAAACCACAATAAACGTTTGACCAAATTGTTTTCTTATTTTATTTCTTTATCTACTACTTGTTTTTATTTTAACAAAAAACGCAAACGATAAATCAGAAATTTTGTTTTAATATAGTAGCTCTAGTTTTTATTGGAATTTCACTCATAAGTTTTTATTAAAATAAGTAATTTAGTACCTACGTATTGTAGTTGTTTTGATCCTTAACCAAAATTTAAGTGAATTTTTTAATATGTATAATACCAAAATTGCAGGGTTGAGGTTTCTAAAGCCGTTTTCGGTTTAAGTGTTCAAGTAAAATGCAATAAATAGGATATCATAGGAAAATAAATTGTTTGCGCTTTAAAATATTTAGGTCTTCTTTCCCCACTTTAAAATTTTAAAGGTGTGATTGTTCCCACCAAGGGGTTAAAGCTGCAGGTTTAAAAATATGCTTCAAATTTGCCCCTTTATATCTTACCGAAAGGTACTTCCAAACCAAGCATAATTCTGCACTTTCAAGTTATCACCGAATTGCACCGAATTGCATCGCAACAACTTCAATATCATCTAGATATATTAAAAGTGTGGTTTGAGCAATGGAAAATTAAAATTAATCAAACCAAATCCGCACAAGTTACTTTCACAAACAAGCGATCAGTATGTCCTCCTGTTACTTTTAACAACATTCAAATCCCCATTCAGGACGAAGTAAAATATCTAGGATTACACTTGGATCAGAAACTAACTTTGAAAAAGCACATTTAAACAAAGAGGCAACAACTAAATTTAAAAGTAAGAGAAATGTCCTGGCTCCTAGGACGTAAATCCAAATTATCTCTTGACAACAAACTACTATATAAATGTATCTTGAAGCCGATTTGGACGTATGGAGTACAATTATGGTTATGTACCAAACCATCCAATACAAAAATAATTCAAAGGCTACAGTCTAAAGTATTGAGATCAATAACCAATGCACCATGGTACGTGAGCAACTTCACATTGCACAATGACCTACAAGTCCCTTTCGTCACAGATGAAATAAAGAGACTTTCAAGACTATATCACAATAGACTACAAGACAATGAAAATCTATACATAGCGCAGTTAAACATCCCTCCAAACGTCACTAGAAGATTACAACGACAATGGCCCACAGATCTGATCTAGTAGATACACGACGAGGATTAATCTCCAGCCAACAACCCTAGCCATGGTATCGATAAGAGGTTCGTCACTGGACGATTTCTCTTTTCAAGTCACCCTCATATAACACATTTAATTATTGCTCCAATGAGAGTAGATTGTAAATATGCAGTTGTCAAATAAAAAAAAAAAATTGTCCCTTCATAAACAAAAATCGACGTGCCCGAGCATTTGTTCATTAAATTTCGGGAAAACAGGAAAGGCTAGGTGCCTAATTTTCGCTCTCAAAAGGGCGTTAAAATCAAATTTCGAGATAACAATATTGGTATTACTGAATTTTTTATAAAATTACTTTTTCAAAAATGTGACACACTTGTGTCCTTCTCCAAACAAAAATCGACGCGTCCGAGAATTTTTTCTTTAAATCTGAGGGAACCAAGAAAAGGGGAGGTGGATACTTTTCATTAGACCACATATATTTTAAAATATAATCAATAACTCGATAATTTGTCGCAATATTAACCAAGATATCCTGACGAACTTGCAAAAAGAGGGTCAGAAGAAACACCGGAACCAGACACAAACCCAGGAGTACCAAAAAGTACAGTCCGGGGTTTTATAAATGACTGGATTCGGGAACAACATATCAACTATTGTGGAAGCATCCCAAAACAGGCACATGGAAAAGCCTTCATAGGCAGACCATGTCCCAAAAGAACTGGAGAACTACTCTTAATGAGTAGGAACCAGTTGAAAGTGATAACAGGGTTCATGACTGGGCACGCCCCAGTAAAGGGACACTTGAACAAAATTGGCATGTACAATGGGGAACTCATGTGCCGACTATGTCACAAGAAACCAGACACGGCCGAACACATACTGTGCGAATGCGAAGGTCTAGATCGCAAAAGACAGGCTCTTTTTGGACAACCCCAGGTTGATCCAACAACGTATAGAACCCACTCACCCAAGGATCTGTACAAATTTGTACAAGGTACAAAGGTGAGTGGGTGCTATGAGTGGATGCTAAGAGTGGGTGCTAAGAGTGGGTGCTAAGAGTGGGTGCTATGAACTAACATGGGGTAAAACACAATAAGCCAATAGGCTTCAGTGTTATTCGGAGACACATAGTCAGACGAGCCCAGGAAAAAAAACCAAGATATCAATACATGCAGCACCAACCTGGGACACAGTATACCGGGCGTTCAAAGTGTTAAATACCGCCGAAAATATGCATTTTATAAAAAAGTTTCAGACAAAAGTTTTATAGTTTTTTGGGGGAAACATTTTGACTAAATTAATTATTTTATAGATGACCATAATATGGCCAAATTACATATTCTTAAAGTTCATAAAAAAATAAGTAACTTTTAGAGAAAACATTTTTTATTGGACTTTTACTTATTGAGTAACACCTACTTGAAAATTTTGCTGCGCCAAAAAAAATTGGCCATATTATAGTTAGCTATAAAAAATGATTTTAGCCAAAGTTTTTTCCCCAAAAAACTATAAAACTTTCGCCTGCAACGTTTTCTTTTTATAAAAGGTAAAAGGCGGTATTTAACTGTAACACTTTAATTTGAACATCCGGTATAAGTACCTAATTATACCTTATTATACCGTATTATATTTGTAGTCCAAATTTCCAATTTTTGAACAAACCACTAATCAGCTTCGTCTATAGGGAAACATGCTATATACATGTAGACACTTGCCTAGATAGTCTGTGTATTAAGTTTTCATTATACATAACATCGTAAGCTATACATTTTCTATTACCGAGTTTGTATTCAAAATCATATATTTAAATTAACAATTTGGAAGTTGGACATTTAATGTCCTGATAGCTGAGTGGTTAGGACAGTGTGCGTAGAACAAATAGAAACTAAATTAAACTGGCTCATTGAGTGGTGCGCCAATATAATTCATTATGAACACTGTTTTCTGGGATGTCCATTGTTTAATAAATGACAGACGCAAAATAAGCAAATTTCCAAAAAAACATTCTTTCCTGCTGTGAAACCCAAATTTAAATTACGCAACGAAATCCTGCCTAATCCTCATTCTTTCAAGTATCCAGCAATCTATAAGAATTTCCATATACCTAGAAAAATAATATTCGGGGAATTGTTGCAAGTTTTGTTCTCCTACTATGGTATATTAATCAAATTTTTTTCTCTAGAAGACAAACGTATATGTACAAATGTCAAAATTTTCCCTCAAATAGTAGAGATTATTTTTATCAATTATTGATTAAAAATTAAAATGCTTGCATATCTTTGTGCAATTCAACTAATAATATGACATTTTAGGTAACCTAAGCAAAAAGGTATACATATTAATTATCCCCTAATTATAATCCTTGCACAAAATTTTGATATTACGCGTGGGTAAAATTTATTATCCTGGATTTAAAATTGAATCTCCTTTTATGAAACCCACCGCTACTGTAAAAATATACTACGAATACTGTTATAATTACTTATACAACTATAAAATATCGAATGACATACGTATTTATTATTTATGTAATAATTTACATAAACAAAGCATTAGAATCCATCTTGAGTAATACCTACGCATTAACTGACACACTATACGTGAAAACATTATCAACAAACGATCCCGCAAGAAAAATAAAAAAAATAAACCACAACACTCTATAACCATCTCTCCGAATTTACTGTAAAACTTTCTACGTTGACTGTACAATGATTGAATCCTGTTTTTAGCTCGGATTGTACAAAATAGACATCGGGCGTACGGCCGCGGTAATCTGCGTTGCCCTGGCAACGGGGGATAGCTATCAACAATACCGGCCCCGAGAGCCGCCGTCGTTTCCCTGCTCCCTCCTGCTTCACATCTCCTATCGCGCCATCCCCCACGCTAGGCCCACCACCGATACAAATGAACGAAGTCCTCAAGACGGCGGCACCGAACCACAGCACTACAGTCAGGATTACGGATATTGTCCTGCAGAAGCAGGTGTCGAATGCAAGATGACAGAGAGCAATGTCGAGAAGTTTGATTTTGTGAATTCAAATGATTTTGACGATTTTTTTGGGAATTAAACAATGTACGGGGTGTTTGTAAACAAGTGGGAAAGATTTTAGGGGATGGTTCGGTTTGCGAAAGATATTTTGTTAGAAAAAGTTTCTATAAACGTAGGTTGACATATGCTTTGTTTCCGAAATACAGAGAGGACACTTGAATTCCCAGTCAAGTACAATTTTAACCATAATCCGTACCTAAAATTCCTGCCAAGCAGTTGAAGCTTGAGATAATCCACTACTCGAGTTCCCGTAAGGGACGAATTTAATTAGGTAGGTTATTTACCTAAAATACATTCGAAATAACTTTGGAAGAGAAAAACGTAAATTATTCCCCAAATTGCCAAAATATTCTGCAGACGTTCAAAATACTTTAAATTTATTAGATAATAAAAACAATTAAGGACGAACAATTTTTATTTGTCAACGATCCCACAGAAGAAATAATTATTTTTTCTTGTGAGAGCAACATTCAATTTATGTGTGCTCAAACAAAATTTTATATGGATCGAACTTTCGGTACCTAATTGTCCAAAATATTTTTTTCAATTATTTTATTTGCATGTATATATAAATGATACATATTATGCCCCAGTTCTATATTGTTTATTAAAGA
Organism: Psylliodes chrysocephalus; assembly: GCA_927349885.1. NCBI lineage: Eukaryota > Metazoa > Arthropoda > Insecta > Coleoptera > Chrysomelidae > Psylliodes > Psylliodes chrysocephalus. Next base: position 8,501,167 of record OV651820.1, on the reverse strand, counting down.
ACAAAATAAAGTCAACTTATGTGAAATTGCTTCAAATTTTAATTGAACAAGGTAGCGAATTGGGATTCGTTTGGCGTTCCGACACCATAGTCATTGATTTTGAAAAAATGTAAGATAAACTTTTTTCCATTTATAAATCTTTTTGAGATACACTGTGTAGAAAAGAATAAAATAATTGAATGATTTTCACGTTTTGAAGGTACCCGAGTCCGAAAAACCATGTTTTTAGAAAATTTTATGAAATCGTAAAAAAGCGAATAAACAGATTCAAATAAAATTTTGAATATAAATAAAATAAAGAGTCTCTTTTGTCACACACAGTTCATTGGTGTACGTTAAATGGGTAGAATGTAATAGTAGAAATACTTTTTTTCTTCATAACACAATACTCATTGGAAAAGTTATTAGAGGTTTTAAATTGTAAAACTAAATAATTATATAAAAAATAAAAAGGACTTTGAGGAAAAGTACCATGTGTGCTAACAAAATATTTTTTCTTATAGGTATTGGCCTATCAAAAGAATATCGAAAAAGTACTTAAGTACTGTATTTTTAGTACCTACAAAAATGCCTGTGCTTGTAATTACATTTTTAAGTTCTTGTCGTTGTACTTGTACTTAAACAGTAAAATTTGGAGTTAAGTACTTTTTTACTTAAAATAGTGAATAAAGAAGGCAACTAAGTACTTAAAAAGTATTTATAACGTTCTTTAGTATGTCAATGTACTTAAATACCCAGAATGTACTTGTAGGTGGTTATTTTTTATATTTTATTGAATATATCTGTTATTTACGTTTGGAGAAGAAAATTCTTTAAATAAAATGTACTTCTAATATTATTGTCTATAATTTTTGTTTTATACAAAATTTTCCTAAAATGGTCCGTATTCGAGAAATTTGACAAAATGTAAAAAAATTAATTTTTTATAAAAATTGTTTAAATAAAAGTTGTTTGTAATATAATTCTACATAATTTTATTGTCTACATAATTTCTCTCTAAAATATTTGAGAAAATGTGTAAATTTCGAATTTTGAAGAAAACTCAAAAACGGATAAAGAAAAAAACATTAAATTTTAAACTTAAGTTTTATTTCAGTCTGACGTGAAATGATTAAATTTTTGACAAAGTCAAAACATCTGGGGGGGTACTTTATGGCAGGCCGTTTTTATATTTTATGGAATATATCTGTTATTTATGTTTGGAGAAGAAAATTGTTCAAATAAAAGTTACTTCTAATATTATTATCTATAATTTTTGCTTGATGTCAAAATTTCCTGAAATGGTCCGTATTCGAGAAATTTGACAAAATGTGCAAAATTCTGATTATTACGAAAATTGTTGAATTGTTTGCGATATCGATCTCTATAATTTTTGTTTTTACATGATTTTTCTGAAATGGACCATATTAGAAAAATTGTAGGAAAAGTGCTAAATTTAAATTTTTCAGTATTTTCGTTTTCAATGAAAAATGTTTCGAGGTAGATGTATGTGGAAAATGTATATATTTAGTTTATCCTCTAAACATTTATAGAGGTGCTGCAATAGGTTGTACAAAATAACCGGAAAAGCCTATAATAACTAGATAGGAAAGTCATGTGTTGGACACATCAGATTTTTAGTCTGTGCATGGTATAAAGACTATTTATACATTAAAATGTAACTAACTATTAGTATTTTGAAAATAATCGAGAATAGTAATGAAATATTCTTCAAAAATAAGATAGAGTGAAAAATAATTTAATAATCTATACTAATATGTAATGTAAAATGCTCAGGGAACTGACGATCATGGGCAAATCGTTTGACGTAAAAAGCTTAATTTCAGCATGCAGTTTGATTGATAGGGTATATAAGTTTTATGACAGGGCATTTTTCAAAAATCAAATTTTAAGAGGATAAACTACCCCTTAAATAATATATTTTTCAAAATTGTTGATATTAAAAAAATGGCGAAACACTTTCATGTATTTTTTTGTTCTTAAAATATACCCCATGGGGGATTTTACACAGAAAAGATATTTGCCGCAATACATAAGATGTGCCTCACATATCATAAATCTCATTGCAACTACCGATTACAAAAATTCGGTAAATGGTTTACTGGGTTTGCGACAAAAAAAAAAACACAATTATTTGTCAAATGTTCGAAGTTGTGGAATAAATAGGGACGACCGAAATCGGCTGAAATAATACAAGAAGAACTTGTAGATATATAAGTTAAACATTCCATGAGTTACAAGATGGAACTCCACTTATGACGCTGTCGTCCAAATTGTTTTTGTCAAAGATAAGTTAGGAGTTCTATGTGATAAACATATGATTCTGGTATTTAAGGAACATGAAATAACCTTTTTAGAGGAATATATCAAATTAATGCAGCCTCTGGCTGAAACATTAGATGTTTTACATGGAGAGCATAACACCTATTATGGGTATCTGCTTCACAGCTTAGTTTCGATGAAAACTACTAGCTGAAGTAGAAGTACTAAAATATTTGAACGCTAGTAGAACTAATTTAGATATGCTAAACGATTATAGTTAGTTAGTTTTTATTAAATACAATACGATCCTGCCATCTTCCGCACCAGTCGAAAGACTTTTTTCTTCTGCTGGAATTGTTAATGCGCCACGTAGGCAAGCCTTGAGGACTATAATTTTGAAAAACCAGTCGTTCTTAAAGCGAATGGAAAATATTTATACGTATACTAATGTATTTATAAGTTTTTGTGGTACTTTGTTCTTTTTTTTTTATTTTGTTAATAAAGTAATAAAGGAATATTTATTTTACCCTGTACTATTTTATACCGACTGTTAAAATTTTAAAATTTAACAGCAAAGTCAATGATAAGTGTCAGCGGTTTTTTGTCACAGAAAATAGAGTGTAAAATAATAATGTTTTCTGGAATTGTTTTTAAAAATAGGTATAGAAAAAAATACCAAAAAGTATATAATTTGTTTTACTGTTAAAAACATAGATACAGAAAGAATACAGATAAAACCAGTGGCGCATCCAGAGTTTAAATCTGGTTGGTAGTGGTTTTAAAGTTAAAACTTGGGGGGTGGTGGTAATATTTAAGACTTTATTTTTGATAATAATACATTTTAGTACCTATAAAAATTAGGTTTAAAAATTATTGGGGGGGTGATTATCCCCATTATCACCTCCCCCTGGATAAAATTATTTACATATTCAAACTTTTCATTAAAACAGAATACCTGCAAATTTTTAATGAAAAAATTGATTTATAAAATATAGAAATAAATTACCAAAATCTTTTATTACAGAAGCAAAGAAAATATTTCAAAAATAAAATAGGTGAATAAAGATAGGTAGGTATCTCTAAATATTTTACAGAAACAAAGAAAAAACTATTTTAAAATAAAATAGATAAATTTCTAAAAATCTTTGGAAAATAGTGGCAATGAAAAAATAATTAGATATCTACCTATAAAACTGAAATAGGAAAAATATTGTTAATTTATTTGACAATTTTTTTGCAAATGTTGATGATAATGCTAAATGCATTCAGAAATCTCATGATAGATGAGTTCATGCCTACCTACCTTTTCCTAGACGTAGTGGAAATTGCATAAAATTAATTTAACACTTTTCAAATTATTCCTTTAGCCCGTTTTATCACTATTTTTATTGAGCTGAGTTAAAAGTATGAAATGTTACTAATGGAAAGCTAATTTTTATTGCAATTTTTTATATAAATTGTAGGAGGTACTCTTTCACCATTTAGGGGTTGGTCATTTATACTTGCAATCTTTTTTATTGTAAACACTTATTTTACAAATAAATCAAGAAACATTTTTATATTTTAACAAAGGTTTTTTGTAGAAAATTTTTTAATGAAACAAAGGTGGCAAGTAAATTACATTATAACACACATACTGGCGAAATAAAAAGTATGTGGATATGAAAGAATGTATGAGGATTTCGGAGGAATTATGAAGGATTTATGAAGGATTTATGAAGGATTTATGTAGGATTTATGAAGGATTTATGAAGGATTTATGAAGGATTTATGAAGGATTTATGAAGGATTTATGAAGAATTTATGAAGGATTTATGAAGGATTTATGAAGGATTTATGAAGGATTTATGAAGGATTTATGAGAATTTCCGGTGATGTATGAAGAATTTATGAGGACTTCTAAGGATTATGAAGGATTTATGAGGATTTCCGAGGCTGTTTAAGGATCTACAAGAAAGTAGGAGGATTTATAAAAATTTATTTCTATCAAAAAGATGTATGTAGGTGTACAAAATTTAAATCAGAAATCTTTTATACTTAATTTCTCAACTTTTGGAGTACCCTGTTACAGGCTAAAAGTACCTTACTGAGCAATATATTTAAAATTTATATTAGTTACCTTTTTTATGATTGTATCATATCTTTAATCATATAAATATTTAAATTTAATTAGTTCCATACCTCAATTCGATTCAAGAGTCAAAATAAAACAAATGAACTTTATTTAATAAAATATATTTGTATAACTATTAATTTTATATGCTATTTTTCGTGAAGAATCCAATGATTTTGGCTGGTTGATTCCCCCTATTTCATTTCTAAAATAAAAATAAATAAAATTTAGAAATATTTAAATATTGTAAACAAACTACTCATATTAAAATGTGACGCTATTTTTCTGATAGATGACTTGGGAGATCTAGTAACAAACTCGTATACACCAATGGTATCATGTAAAAGATTATCATTGCCGATATTTCGTTTGTTTCGGGCTAGTGATCCATTATTTTTGAAAATGTTAAACCACTTCATTATTTTCTTGTATGTCGGTGCTGTTTTATTAAATTCTCTAAAAAATCTTCGTCTTGTTCGCATAATAGATTTTGTTTCAGTAAACTTAATTTTCTGTTTCAGAAAATAACATTTTAATGTAAAAAGAATCACTTGAAACCATAGTCTAAGCAGTTAAAACAACAATTTGGACATTTCTTACAAACGTACCAAAGCCTACCATAAAATTATTGATGATGAGAGTTATTGTTAATTATTGATTTTGCAGGCTTTTTCAGAAAATTTAATCGTTTAGTCATTTCTTCATCGATTTCAAAAAATTTTATATTGCCAGAAAGCTAAAAGGACTGACTTTCGGAGCATTAAAAAATATACGGGGTGTTCCATTAAAAAAAAAACAAATTCATCTTTAAAAAAACCGCCATTTTGTTTTTCAGTAAACCGGAAGTGCTAAATAATTTTAGATTGACGGAAATAAAATTCGGAATAATTTGATACATTTTGGTGAAAACCGCATGTTTTTAATTGTTTTCATTTAAAAGTTATAAGCTTGCTAAATGTTGGAAAATATAATGGGACACCCGGTACAATACACAAATACATATTTCGAACCGTTGAACTGTAAAAAAATAATTTTGCAATTTTTGAACAACCCCCGTATAAATACCTATTCATAATATGAAAAACAATTAAATTTAGAACGAACTTCGAATGACCCCGATTTTCACATTTTCTTTCTCGACTTTTCTGACGGTTTTTCTCGCTCGAAAGCAATTTATTCTACGCTGATATTCGGAAGCTTCTGAGAGCCTCCGCCAGGAGGCCACTGAGATAGACCAGTCAAAGGGCAGAATCTTAAGGAAAAAAAGGAATACTTGTCCTATGAATATAGATTAACTGTGTCGTCGTGACCACGTGCGGGAACATGTACGTGTAAATTATACAAATTTGGGGACAAATAATTAAAAACATATTTTACGTGTACGAGTATATTATAGAGTATACAGGGTGTCTGTAAAAGGTCTTTACAAAAACATACCACATATTCCTTAGACCAAAATAAGTCGATTTAAGTAAAATTACCTTAGTACAAAGTTGCTTCGTTTGGGCTCCAGAGGGCCTTGAAGTTACAATTTTTAAATCGTTTTTCCCATATAAATTTAAAACGGCATTATGCGATTTTGTTGAAATTTGTTATATTGGTAGAGTTTTATGTGACAAAAAAATGGTATTAAAATTTTGTCCGATAATAATACATAGGCGTAGAACTTGATTTATTAATAATAATAATTGCACCTTTAAAAATTCTACGTCAATGGAAGAAAAGGAGTTTGAGTATGAAATTTAGATTGCGCAATTCATTTACTTTAAAAAAGGTACTCTTGATAAGACTCGATTACTCTCATGGTTTTCGCTAAATTTCTGTTTTAATAATTTAGAGCGTATAGGTTTCACAAAAATATTTATTAACAACATAATCAAAATAGAGATTTTACAAAAATTGTTCAAAATGTTCACCATTTTCACGCATACAACGATTTATACATCGTAGAAAATTAAAATGTATCCTTTCCATAACTTCTTCATCACCTCTAAGATTGTTTATTGCATCTTGAATACGTTGCCAGAGTTGTTCCTCATTTTCTACAGGTTCCCTGTAAACTGTGGATTTCAGATGTCCCCATAAAAAGTAATCCATCGGTGTTAGGTCTGGGGAACGTGGTGGCCAGTTTACAGGTGCGTCATTACCTCTGCCTATCCATTTGTGTGGATATTGTTCATTCAAGTGGTTTCTAACGTTTAAAGAAAAATGTGGTGGAGCTCCATCTTGCATAAACCACATATCTCTCCGAAGTTGGAGAGGTAAATCTTCTAACAATTCTGGCAACGTATTTTGTAAAAAATCCAAATAATTTTCTCCAGTTAATCTTCGTGGAAGTATGACAGGACCAACAATGAAATTACCAATTATTCCAGCCCACACATTAATTTCGAATTCGTGCTTAAAATGGTTTACCTTTATTGCATGCGGATTTTCAACGGCATAAACATGTTCATTATGGGTAAAACCCGCTTCATCGGTAAAGAGAACCTTTTTGACAAAGTTTGGATCTCTTTCTCTTTGCATATTAACAAATCGACAAAAACCCAAACGAATTTGAGGTACACGACGATTTGGAAACCTTTCAGAGTACACCCTGACAACCAACAATAAATGTTTTTGTATACGTATTGCAGGCAAATAATTAATATTCCTCAAAAAATCGTACATGGCAAGAATCGAGTATTTTTGTTAAAAGTCTCGATTAGAGGTGTTGAAGAAGATATGAAAAAAGTACATTTTTATGTTTTTCATCGTGTAAAATTTTGTCCGATAATAATACGTAGGCGTAGAATTTGATTTTTTAAATAATTGCACCTTTAAAAATTCTACGCCAATGGCAAAAAAGGGGTTTGAGTATGAAATTTGGATTGGGTACTCATTAACTACAAAAAAGTACCCTTGATAACACTCGATTTGCTCTCATGAGAGTTAGCAATGACTGACATAGACAGGAATATACACACGTCTCTGAATGAAATTCAAATTTTTATATCATTAAGCTCTCACAAGATTGATATGTTCGATGGTTCACACCTTATTATACTCAAACAAGATAAATAAAATCAGATCTGTCAAGAGAAATCAACGAAAAACTTAAATATGTAGAGTTCTAGATGCTCCTAGCTAAAGAGTACTAAATGTTCCTAGCCAGTGGCGGCTGGTAGTAATTTAAAATGGGTGTTCATTTTTCCAATAATTTTATCATTTGTAAGTTCGGTTCAAAACTTTGTACAAGAGCCAATATCGCTGTTTTTTTTATAATTTGAATTTGTATTAAGTGTAGTTATTATTATCAACATCATACTGTTTTTAAGCACTACAACTATTAATAAATGAATATTTTAGTTAGTGTAATATTTATTTTGTTTTTAATACATTGAAAACCATCTATAAACATTATTAGTTAGTAAACTGACCTTTCTTCATAATTTGAGATTATTTTTAAAGCTTGACATTGATTTTTGTGTAAAAAATATTATATGAAACTTTACCTAGCATTTTTAGTTTTTATTGTAAGTTTAATCATTTTCACAATTTTCACAGATGTCAAATAAAAAATATATTAAATTCCAAATATTATCCATATCTCAAAGTGGTCCGAAGTAGATTAAAGGGAAGTAAAAAGCTCAAAGTCTGTCGACCACATAAATTTATTAGGTTGCAAGCGCTTTCGATCTAAAAGGTCATCATCAGGCAAAAATTTTTTTGTAAGTGAGTAGGTACAATCACTATGTGTCCACAACAACTTATTTTTCTGTGGACACATAGTGATTGTACCTACTCACAAAAAAAATGTTTGCCTGATGATGACCTTTTAGGTCGAAAACGCTTGCAACCTAATAAATTTATGTGGTCGACAGACTTTGTTGAGCTTTTTACTTCCCTTTAAAAAATATATTTTTTAAATATCTTTTATTGACAAATAAAATAAGAACTAAAATGTTTTAAATCAGTCCCATCACAATACATACTATTACACAGATAGAAACTAGAATAAAGATATATAATGCCTGGCATTCTAAATGATACTCTTCGCAGGTTAACAGACCCCCTTAACTACCCATTTTCTACCAGACTGTTTTTACAATCAATAGGCATCATCTCCCCATATTTAATCAGATTTTTTTATAATTAAAGGGATTCTTCTCCTTTTATAGCTTGATGTTTGTTAAAAATTTCAAGTTGATATCATTTTTCGTTTTTCAGTTAGGATTTTTTTTTAATATTTTAACCGCCCTTAACTCCCCAATATATTCATTTTTTTTTTTCAGTATCAATAGGCTTTATCTGCTTAGGTATAAAGCTTCATTTTTACTTAAAATTTCATGTTGATATCGCTTTTCGTTTTTAATTTAGGATTTTTTTAATTTCAACCCATCTTAACCCCCCATTTTTAATCAGATTTGTTAAAAATGAATAGGCTTCGTCCCCATAATAATAGAGCTTGATTTTTCGCCTACAGTAACTCATTTGACTACAAATATGGAAATATATTCCTTACCCGTTGTGGTAATATTAAGGGATTATGATTTATTTGGGAATCAAAAATGAAAAATGTATACAAGAACTTGTCTCCTGTTAGTTATTGCTTTTGTCCCCTGAAAAGGCTAGAAAAAACAGGGTTGTCTTTGTGTGCACGTTGGCTATTTAGTACATCTCATAAGCTGAGTGATTACTGTACCTTCCACTGAGGCAACAATCACGAATGTGCAAATGAAAATTCCTCTATTACTCTGTGAGTGACGTCATGCATGTGGTAGACGAAATCTGAACATGGATGCATCCAGCCCTGGGACTATTTCTGTTTACAAAAAGTGTCCCTCAAAATGTATGAAATTAAGATGGCGTTACTGTACCAGAAGGACGCCGAAAGTTGTGACAGACGATAATTCAGATCACACAATCATACCATTGATGTCTGTAGTTTAATAGATTGCTCACTTATATGTAAATAAGAGCATATACTTATATGCCTGAAGGGTATAGCCTAAAACTAATGACTACATTGTGAAAAGCGACTGAGCTTATAATCGTAGATAAATGTGTTAATACAAGACATTAAATATGAATGAGCAATCTATATAACTGTACTTCGTTGGATCTTTCCCTTCTATTAAACAAGCGCCATTCTGGTGGACATTTTCTAAAACCTTGTTTACTGCTTTTGGGTGGACACTTTTTGAGATAAACATTTATATGAGATTGTCCTCCTTTGCTCTACTCTTCATAGGAGCTATATAGGGTGGTGCCGTTGCTAGGATGGATAGAACACTGTAAAATAAGCTGGGTTTGCTCAGTACAAAATACTTTATATCAACACAAGTAATAACTTAATAATTTTCAAATCAAAATATTCCGAAAACGGTAGGTACAGTATCGACGAAAGCCAATGATGTTTGAGTTCACATTATATTTGGAATAGACAATTTAACCTTAAAAAAAGTTATGTTTAAAACTACTCGGTACGAACCAGGGCTGGTAACTCAAATGACAAAACATGAGGAAGTTAATTTAGTACCACTCCAATTAACGAGATGTCGCTCTTATCGAAATGTCATGTCAGTTATCAGCTCGTCAAAACTTCAAACTTAGAAAAATTAAAATGGCTATTGCATTTTGCATTTAAAGGTGTATTGGATTTTGATTCATCTAGAATCTAGATTTATTTTTCTACAACTTCCAATTTTAAGCATGTTTTCAAAAGATAGGAAGATGGATTTCAGCAACGAACAATAAAGCACTCCCAGATATTTGTAGTGATGCAATTTATACCACATTAAATATGCGGTCGTCATATTAAGGATAACCAAATAATTTGAAATAAGTGTATTAAGAAAAATGCATCTATCACTGTTAGGCACCAATGGTAAGTAATATTTACAAACTTGTTTTTGATTCAGTGTTAAAATAATTGGTTTGTTATTTAAATTTCTCTTTGTTTTTAGTTTTTAAATGATCATTGTTGGAAAGAAAATGTTGGCCCTTCAAAATGCCCTGTTGATCGATGAAATATTTGAGCCTCAGTCATCAATATCAAAAATTGATTCAATGCCATTAACATCAAACAAGAAAACACCACAAAATCTTCAAGGGTCCAAATGTGCGTAAGTTTAATTTAAGCTCAAAAGTTAAATTCATTTATCACAGTGCCCAGATGAAGAATAAGAGTTTGATAACTACGAGTGCTCTACAAATAAATCAATAAAACAATGATCGGATGATGAAATGCTCCTTAACCTAACTAGTCAACTCAATAAGCGTATGGCAAATTCTATCTATACTCAAATTTGCCTTGATAGTAAGACACCAAAAGGATGATGCTTCAACTCCAGTTTTTTCCAAACTTATTTGCTACTCCAAGTCGCAAAACTTTTATAAAGGCCTTGAGCACTTATATATGCTGATTTTGTTACAGAAAACATTTTTGATAAGTTTTTTTTATAAATATTTAATTATTTAAATGGTGTAAATGCATATTTGTTTGAATATTTCCATGTTTAAATAGACAAATTATATGATGCGGCGTTAATTTACTGTAATAAAAAAAATAAATAAATTGCATTTTATTTCAAGTTTAAAATTAATGCAAAAATATAAAGAAGTAAAATCAAATAAAAATATAAATTGGGAAAATATTTGACTAGTTTGAAATCACAAAACAGTCAATATGGTTTTTTTTTTTATTTAAAACTAGTCAAATGTTTTTCCAATTTATTTTTTTGTTTGATTTTCTTCATTACATTTTTGCCCTGCTACCACAAAGGTTACATTTTAAAAAGCCTCTCGTGGCGGCCATATTGAATTTTAGTACCACTCCAATTTGATAAATGGCAGCACATTGCCTCAGAATTTTACCATTGAGTTTCCCATCTATGCACTTTCCCGTAATCTATGGTACGACCGGTGTAGCTAACGCCCTCTATGAGAGGCAGATATAAAAACAAGTTTATGCGATGTGTCAGCTTCCAAAACATATTCGTAAAAAATTTCAATATAATTTTGACAGTAGTTTCAGCATAATCGTAAAAAATGTATATTTTTTTTAATACCCCGTATCTTGAAAACGGGTGTCGTTACGGTAATTTTTTACTAATAAAACCCAACTTATTTTGCAATTTTCTACCTATCCTAGTAACGGGGTCACCTTTTCTTTGATATATGGCGAAGATTTCGACCAGCTAATCGAAAAAAGGAAGAATCCAGTCAAACAGAACCACATAAAAATAATGAATATAAAATATTTTTAGCATCTTTTATGTATTCATTATAATAATTTAAATACACAAAGAGATCGATTTAAGAAGATATAATTGGGCTTGAAGATATATTTCAGGTAGGGAGATATTCAGTAGATTTCTACGATATAAATTAGATTTAATAACTAACCCTTTCTCTTCTAATAGGCCTTTATCTTTCAAGATAGTTTCATATATTCACATTTTATATCCGAAATTGAGCAAAAATTATTCATTTAACCACCGGCGGATATCCTTTGATACTAACAATCCTAGTATTTGATACCTTTTACCCTTGAAATCTTATGAAAAAAAAAAATCTGCCCACGCTTTAAATTCAGCAAATTCCCCCATGGAAAGGTTCTGGATCCGCCCCAGCATTTAAAAACAGGGCTCAAAAATCAACTGAATGGCATATACAATACATATATGTAAACTTATCCTAACAAAGAAAAAGATTTTTTTGAAAGGGTAAAAATTACGAATCTATGAAGATGAATAGTTCGATCTTACTGCCGATAACTCTAATCTAACAGGCGTGCTGTAATCCTGCAGTTAAGGATGAACAGGAAGTTTGGCTTTGTAGTGGGGAAAGGGCATGTCAATCGCACTATCTGCCCATGACACGCATTTACACGCTAACGCCGCCAGCACCGCACCGTTGCGTATCACCGCCGTACCAGTAGCTAAGCTACACATCGTTTTTTTTTATAATTTTATACTAGATAATAGTTATTTTGCTACTCGTCCAACAATACTGTAATAATTGACTTGGTGTGTAAGTTGGTATAAAAAGGATTATGTAATGAAACTACATTTAAAAATTAATGTTAATAAGTTAATCATCAAATCTATTTTGCTATTAAAATGGACATTACAATAATCAGAATAGAAATTAGACGTCTGACATATTTGACAGCTTATGCGAAAAGTAATTTCATATTCACACGCGGGTTGAAAGTAGATTTATCTACACGCGTGTCATATTAGGCATTCCAAACTGAATGACTACCAGTGGGTTTTGACAGGTTATGATGTGGCAAAGTTATGGCAACTCTGTAGGCCTGGTGATTTGACAAGGTGAGTGAAATAGATAGTTACATAGATTGATCATCCCTATTTTTTAAAATAAACATAAGCTTATGCCTTGAAGTAAAAATGTAAGCAATTATTATTTTTTAAATATCTAAAGTCTGAAAATTGGTTTTAAAACACATTTTTGCTAAACTGATTCAAATTAATAAATATTTGCCAGGCAATATGGCTGCTCGCAAACGACCAACTTTGAGCAATGTATATAACATATATGTATCATTGACCCTGTTAATGACAACATGAAAACAGGGTTGCCATATCTAAACTGTCAGTACCCACTGGTAGCCATTTGGACAGGTCGTTGGAATGCCTAATAGGGTACTTTCCATAAGATTAAATGTTGCTGTAGGTGTCACTTTCCTAAGTGGCCGTAGGAAAAATAATCAAAATATAATCGTCAAAACCATTTCCTACTGCAAACCATTTTATACTGCAAATTTTACAATCTATATTAAATCATTTCTTTCAATCGAACTCGCAACAAGAAGATTATTATTTTATATAAAAAAAATTCCGAAACATATGTTGTGCTTGTGCTTAAATGACAGAAAAAAACATGAATCCAAAGAAATTATTATTTATATAAAATTCTGCTACGGTCAGGAAATTATCCTTATTCAAATATTTTATGTAAGGTTATGTTTATTATTATTTCCAAACAGAAGTAGCGTGTTACAGGATTATAGCGGTCTTACAATAAATATCCTGATTATTCATATCGTAATAATTACTTAATATTTGGGAAAAGAGAATTTTCATGAAGATAAATTTATCTCACTTGAAACTAGTTAAACTTTCGAAGTTGAAGTCTTTTATAATTTATTCTTCATAGTCCTTTTAATATGGTAGCCGATTTTGCTCTATATATTTTCTTAAGACGATTTATCTAAAAGTATGAATACAATACAAAAGTATGACGTAAGCCTTCAAGATGTATATATTTTTATTATCTAACTAATAGCGTTTTCGATTCCACTGCCACAGAACACTTACTCTTAAAACGGTAACTCCCATGTTAGAAAACGGTGGACGTGGTTGATTATTTTTCAATTAAGTCCTTATCGGGTAAGAGGCCATATGAAAAAAGAAGAAGAGATGAAAAGCGCGGGGCCATTCAAATTTGACAGTAAAAATTATTCGCATTAAAAACTGTTAGCCAAATTAAGATTTGTTTACACAAACTGCATTTTTGTATTATTATAGCGATATTCGGACATGGTTGATTAAAACGCTACCCCAGTCTTGCGCATAGGAGTTTCCCCCCTCTGTCCACTGCCCTTCCTGCGAGGAGTGCACATTAAAGATGAGCGATATATCGATACCGGTTACTTTTTAGAGTGAAAAGTAACTGGTATCAACATATCTCCCACCTTTCATATGCTCTCAGAGCAAGTCGAGCGCTGGAATCGAAAACGCTATAAGTTAGAAATTAATTTCATATTTATTATTTTAAAAATGGATTTGTTTACATTATTAGATATATGACAAGGATGACATCTGATGTGTCAATCATTCTTGTGCAATAAAACTTTTATGATAATAGGTAATTTAAGGAGTTAATCAATTAAACTAAGTGCTGAAACAGGAAATACCTGAGTAAGGTTAAATCTGACATTCTTCATAAGGAGTTCATGAGATCCGCATGGCAGATTTGTAATTTATTACAATTTTTTATTTCGTAAACTAAGTTATCGATACCTACTAAGAGTTGTTCTACATAGAAACTATTTCGATTAATTGGATTTAAAAAGGATCATATCTACAGTTTACTTTGATTTTTTACTTAAGTATTCCCTGCTTAGAAACAGGCACATTCACCCAAGGCCCCCATTACATACCTGATAAAAATTATAGGTTTTAATTAAGATCATTATTATATTTTAAACCTAAAAATAAATATTCATGAAGATTTACTTCTTTCTAGGCTGTATCTCTTCCGATATATTGATTTTCAAGTTGGAATTAGAAAATTTAGTTTCTGCTCTGTATATACTAAATATTATCCTGTATATACCAGTACATATATTATGTAAACGGCGTCTTAAATCCTACCAAGACTTCCACCTTTTTCTGGATAGTCAGGCTGATTGTTTGAGACACATTCACCCAGATATCAACGTTTCAAGGATACCCTATTATCTGGACTGCACATTGTACTATACAAGGGTGCACAAACCGACAATCCAAGTATTTAAATGTTTCTAGGACTTTTTAACCATCTGATACCAGGTAACTTTAGTTAAGTTCAAACCCTAGACGACACATCTCTCACTACATGCTCGGTATACAGAAAGGATATCTTGATAATTTCTGGAGACTACAAGGAAATATATATCTTGTATTTCTTGAGACTACAAGGAAATCCTAGTTTAAATTTATAATATCACTTAAATATATATTATTTTTATTATTTTCTATTATTAGATAGCTATAAAGGATAGAATTAAAAGTACCTTTTTTCTTATTAGATGGTAATGCATGCGTGAAATATTTCGAATATATTTGGGGCTCCAACTTTCCTGTAGATTGTTAAACTCTTTATTATAAACGTGTTGGAGTTCATATAGATTCTCCATAATGCTGCATTCCTTTGTTTTATAGGAATGTATATTTGATTTACATGGTGGCTCCTTTTTCTGAGGCTCACTCTCACTCGCTTCATACCAGTTAGATTTATATATTAAAGGTATGGTGGTTTCATAAGCCAAAACGTCGGGTAAGGCTCTCCAAAACGCCCCCCAGTAACCTCTGTTTTTTGAGTGTTACCAAGTCTTGATATGGCGGTGAATGATGTGAAGACATGAATCACGAATAATATCCTATTTTTTAAAAAATATATTAGCGTGTTACTTAAAATTGTAAATTTGTTTGGTAAAAAAGATATATATATATATATATATATATATTAAATATAATTTTCAATTTTAGGGGTTTTGCATCTTAGTACATTAACAATTTATTTGGAGTACGATTACAAGTTGTATAAATTGTAAAAAGTATCAATGTATGTTTTAAAGTGATTTTAGAGGGAATTTTCATAATTTGTGTATCAAAAAAAAAAAATAAAAAAAAATTAATTACCTAATATTATAAAATCTACATAAATTACAAAATATCTTATTAGGAGCAACTACCATAAATAAATTATAATTATTTATGTAATGTCCAGGATAGGAAACGGTTCAGGTGTCCATGGGTCATTATAGGGAAGTATTCGACTGACATGGACTACTTCC
Organism: Psylliodes chrysocephalus; assembly: GCA_927349885.1. NCBI lineage: Eukaryota > Metazoa > Arthropoda > Insecta > Coleoptera > Chrysomelidae > Psylliodes > Psylliodes chrysocephalus. The sequence continues at coordinate 8,485,223 of OV651820.1, read as the reverse complement.
TGTTTACTATTTTTGTGCAACCCTTTTTGTATTCGGTAGTTGACTTCGCCTTTTTTAAAAATATTTCCTAAACCCTTCTACATTCATAGTTTGGTCAAATTCGAAGTAAAGAGTTTTTAAATCGTAAAAATACGATTTTATTGACTCTCCACTTCTCTGTTTTCTACTCAGCAAGCGCATTTCTAAAGTTCTATGCAAATCGCCTTCGTCAAACTCGTTTGTAAGGTCAACTTTAACCTGTGTCCAGGTTTTATCCTTATTTGCTGGCTTTTCCTTGTAAAGGGTAAACCAGATATTAGCAGCACCCTCTAGGAATGATCCTAGATAGCTTATTTTTAATGCATTGTTCCAGCTATTAGCTATGGCTGTACGTTCATAGGCTGAAAGGAACGAATGGATATTCCCAGAACAAGGGTTAAAAATTGGGGGGCTAATAAACTGAGGTTGGGCTGGTTTTTGGTTAAAAGTGAATGCCTCTGTTAATGTGGTGTCCGCCATGTTTTTTGTAATTTGTGTTATTACCTGTTGTTGTGACACACTATTATTTGAGGCTGAAGGGGGGTAAGTACGACTGTTGGGTTTGGGGTAGGAGGTTTATTAGACAGAGACGGCGAACTAGCTACCGATTTGTCGAGTTTTTCAGAATCTTTCTTTGATTCAGGAGATTCCTCAGAATCTTTCCTTGATTTAGGAGATTCTTCGTTGTCCCCCTCCTTTATCGGGGGGGCTGTATCAGTCTCCACGGAGACAGTCTCTTTTTCTGGAGACCGGGGTGTCTTAAGGGACCTTTCAAATACCGTACTGCTAAGGGGTGGTTCGAAAGGTACCTCCTCCTCTAGTTTTAATCTTAGGTGTTTTTCTTTAGCACCTCTCCTTAGAGGCATAGAGATGTAACAGTTATATATTAATTTATAGATGCATTTTAGTTTTTTAAGATAAATAATATAAATAAGTATAAGTGTACATAGAAATAAGAATTATTGTAAAATATTCATTTAAAAATAAATAAAGAATAAATAATATAAAACACACCAAGATTTATTTATTTGTTAAAAAGAAAATGTAAATGTTTAAAAATGTTGAAAATATTTTTGAATTTTATGGTTCATTTCTCTTTATGTATTGGAAAAAATTCTAAAATGAGAAAAAAAACTTTTTTTATTTATTTATTTTTTTGTAATGTTATTAAATACGCAAACAAATTACCAAAAAATTTACCAAAAAAAAAAAAATTATCGAAAAAATTATCAAAAAATTAGCAAAAAAAATTACCAAAAAAATGACAATATATTAAAATTAACTAATTTTTTCCTCTACACTTCGAGTTTTAGCTTTCTTATCCCAAGCGTGACGGTTAGGGTCAAGCTTGGGTTAAATAATCGTTTAAATAGGTTACCTTAATTTTTTGTAGTCAAATAAATTAATTTATATAAAAAAATGAAACGTATAATAAAGCAAAAATGCAATTTGTGTGAACAAATCTTAATTTGGCTAACAGTTTTTAATGCGGATAATTTTTACTGTCAAATTTGAATAGCCCCGCGCTTTTCTTCTCTTCTTCTTTTTATTATTTTCTCTTCTTTCATATGGCCTCTTACCAGACAAGGACTTAATTGAAAAAAAATCAACCACGTCCACCAGGTGCCGCTAAAAACTCTATCATCCTTTTTTAACATGGGAGATACCGTTCTAAAAGTAAGTGGTCTGTGTTCGTCTCACCGTTCGTACCGTACACATCAACAGGGGTATTAAACCCACGCTAACAATGGCGACCAAATTATAAATATTCTGAGTATGAAGCTTATGTGTAAAAACAAATCAGATTATGTAGGGTGGTGTTATCTTTACAAAATAAACAGTGGTTAAGGCAGAGGTGCTTCTTTTCTTCTCTCATCGATAGTTTAGCCCGCTTTTGAAATATAGCCTAGTGGAGCTTGCATAAGATAAAAACCTTAACAGGCTTCATATCAATGCCACAGGGGACATCATCCATATATAAACAAGACGACGAAAAGCGGGTCATATTGCTTGGCTTGCCGAGTGCTCACCAGGCAGAATCGGTCTGGCCCAAATGAGTTTAAAACACATATTTCATCAAAGTAGGAATTGAATTAAAAAAAAAATATCTGTTTATTTCAAGACAGGAGCTTGCGTTAGGTATTTTAAAAAAGGATTTTGAGTCGTAACGTCTAGTTTCCCAATTTTCAAAACATTTTAAGAGATCTAACCAATTTTGAACATAGATATAAACAATTTTACACTCATGTGTATATAACTAACTTTAGACCATGACTACTGTATAGTGGCACTATTCGGACACTTGATTATTCTTTTAAAATTTATTTCGCATTATAGAAGTAGATATTATGCAAAAATTTAATGAACTTTTTAAAGATTTAAAGTTAGTAGCTTTTTCACATTCTAAAGTTTGTCCCTTTAGACAATTAAGGATTATTTTGGCGGTGAATGTGAATGATTTGATGAATAATAATAAAATTCCACCAGTGGAAATCTGATCAACATCATAGTAAAATGGACTAGGTACAAAGTGCAATCTTAGTTGACGTCAAGATCCGTGTACCTTAGCATCGGTAAGAGGGAAATAAAGATTCTGACTTACTATCACAAAAAGAACGTACAACTAAGCTTAGTCGATGTAAGTTAGCTCAGATTAGTGGTAAAAAGAAAAGTAATCCAGCTAAAACAAGAATTATGGCTACTGTCTTTAATAATGATATGTTGCCAGTACTAGTAGAATGTTAAGTGTTGAGTTATCTTCTTCAGGCAATGGATGTACGTATGCATAATTTAAAATGTTTGGTTAATTATTATTATATTATGTTTAATGTGTTTTTGCAGTTAATGAACATATATCTACTACTGAAGCAGATAATGAAGATTTGTGTGCTGCTGAATAGCTTTGCTTAATTTACAAAACTTTGTTTAAAAGCAGAAAATTGGGATCGATTGTTCAGCACAAGTGAAGAGTGGTGATTTAGTTGATCCGTTTTGAAACAGAATTGTTAGTGCTAAAGAACTATCTACTTTAATAGGATTGCAATCCTTCCAGTTATTAGCCACCATTGTGGAATTAGTAGCAGAGTTGTTTCTAAAGAATAGGAAAAAGGAGATCAGTTATGTCTGTAAAGGATCAAGTTATATTTACTTTTATGAAGTTGAAAACTGATATGCAAGATATAATGTCTTATTCATTTTATTTGGAGTGAATGAAACTTTTTATCGTTAAATTTTTTAACAGTTTTTAATAAAACTGGTAGAAGTTCTTAGTATGGTATAATTCGGCCTTCAAAACAAGAAATATTAAATAATGTGCCTCTATGTAAGTAAGAGTACTACTACTTGATTGTACCGAAATCCCAATACAGCAAGCCAAATGTCTTTGTTGTAGGCTAAAAAATTACTCTGACTACAAAAAGAGGCATACTATTAAAATATTGACTGGAGTGTCACCTACTGGTCTCATTACTTACAAAAGTAAAGCATATGGTGGTAAACTTCAGAAATAGACATTTTTTAACAAAGTTCAATACTTCTTCTTCTTTATTCTTTTATAAGTTCAATACTTGAAGTGTGTGAATCATTTCTCGATAGTAAAATGTTTAACAAAGGTTTTCTTATTGGAAACATAACAGAAGCTGAAGGTATACAAATTATACAGCCTCCTTTCCTCAATAAAAAAAATCAGTTCAGCCATCAAGAGGCTTTACTTAATGCCAAAATTGCCAGAGCTAGAATTCACATAGAAAGAACCTATCAAAGAATAAAAGTGTTTGTCTCTCTGTATTGGTACTTATGTCCGTTTTTCTTCTATTTATATTGAGTTTTTATTATATGATACTTCTCTGTATCTAACTAACTTTTAAAATGTACTTGTAAAGCCCAGATAGCTCTAACTCGGGCCTTTGAATATAATAATATTTATGTAATTGTATTTACAATAAATACTTTATTATTATTAATATTATTATTATAATTAATTATAATTCGTAAAATTATTATGAACGTATTTACCTTGTACCTACTTGTATTGATACTTGCGTGAAAAATGTTACTTTTTATATTTCTGTAGCTGGTCTTACAAACCTTTATAGAGCAATTCACCATTTAAATTTAAAAACAAAACAAGTTTTTATACTCAAATAATTAAAAAACTTAAAACAGAACATAAGTATAATTAAAACTAAATAAAATAAACAATTCAACAAAATGTCCGACTGAGTAATGACAATGAGAACAAAATCTCAACTAGACTAAACTTTCTTTAAAACCGGTCCTGTGAAAGGTTTGTTTACCAGTGAGCACTCAAAATTGAGACAAAACACAAACATTGCATGCACTAGACAAAGAGAAAACATTTCCCAGTTCGACCCACTTTTCATCGTTTTATTTACGTATGGATAAGCAGTCTATTTAAACTATATATGTCATTGGGACATATCGCGCATGGTGTCATGGCGGCGCTGACGTCATGCATAGAGTTAGTAGAGTTAGCGCAAAATAAATATCTAATGACAGACGCACGTTACAGTAGCTTTATAACATTTGTATTATATTATGTTTTAAACTTTGTTTTTTGTGAGTTGTATTAACGAAAAACATTAAAAAAATGTTTTTGAGAAGTGTATTTTTTACCTTGGAAGTCGTCTTCGTCAATATCTTGTTCGTCGGTTTGAGGATCGACTACAGTAATAACAATTATTGATGGCAACATCGCCAGGGCGTTCAAATGAATCTACATTTGCGACAACTGCAGATAAATTCGTATACCTCCTCCCATAAAAATTACACGCTGGTACAGTTAGAAAATATGTGATATCGGATTGCAAAAAAGGCATGTAGCATATTTTTTATTCTCTGGATTTATGTGGCACACACTCAGCAAATACAACAAAATTTGAGATGCATTATCACATCGATATCTACATACAATAGGTACGAATTATACAATATGTCTCCTTTTTAATCCTGACTCCAGGATAACAGTATAGAAACACAATGCTATTAAATAGAGAGAAATAGAATAATAAATGGCCGACTGAGTGCAGCAATATCTCATTCTTATCGAATTACTCTCTTTAAACATCACACGTCCAAATATAATTAAGCGTCTCATCTTCATTTTGCTTGATGCGTCGGTTAACGTTACTGTATACCGCAGTATAAAACTTGTTCTGCACACTATAATCACTATAATTTTTGTTCGCGAGCAGGGATAAGAAAAAAGGAATTTGTAATCCTTTAGAAAGAAGCTTATTAGGTAATAGTTAAACAATAAATGTAGTCTTGTAAGCTAACACAGGTCTGTATCAAACTATTGGTGTGCAATTCGTTAGTAGTACAAAATTGATGGATGTGCTTGTTGTACTCAACTAGCCCTAATACCTTAAAAAATACTAGGCCCAATATAATTAATAATACAGTAGCGACAGCTTGAGTCGGCTCCTTTGATGTCGGAGTCGTCAGATTTTTATTGACAGTTTTTCCGCTTATTTCTACACTGAGAAAAGTAACTTCAAAATGTATTGCCCCTTTTTCTGTTTGAATAAAATATCATACAATAAATGAAAAATGAATACTAAGTCTAAATATAATAAATTGTATTAAAGTATTCATTACAACCAATCAGATAATCAAAACAATCAACCACGATTATTCCATTGACAATTTACATATGCCAGTTTGACGTATTTGCCACTTATTTACAAACATGCGCAGAAAATTATGAAATATGAAACCCTCGTAAACAATTAACTGTCGCTACTGTATTATTACTTATACTGGGATACTAGGTATTATAGTTCTTAGAATAAGCTCAGAAGAGATAACAATACAGAAACGAAACATAGAGCTAGTTCCACCTTCCACCACAAAGATGCTCTGAGAAAACGTAACCTCGGCGATAAAATAAAAGGTAAAAAGTTAAAATATGCCTTTAAATATTGATATCGATAGTCTTGCAAAAACGTATCGATAATTATAATTATTTTACTTTAAATTTTTATATACGTACTTCAACATAATCATTAAATTGTCAAATATTCAAAACGTCATAATTCCCCCACAAGGAATACAGCACACAGCCCAACAAACCATTTCCTTTCGAAACCATGCGTATCCCTCTTAGAATACTTCGACATATCCTGATTTGAACATGCAGGATCGCGTGCGTCTGATTTGCTGCCACGTGTGTGTCTGTAAAATATTCGGACGTCAGACTAACTGGGGAACAGGATAATTGTGTGAGCTCACTTATTGTTCTTATTGGCGAGGAATATATTTTCAGTAGTGACGTTGGATCATATTGAAAATAATTTTCAGGTAATATGAAAAATGTTTTCAATAAGTATCAACTTCTAGACCAACAAAATTATTTTTAGAATATTTCTAGGTTCTTCTTTTTTCGATTTTTTGTTATTATTTTTATATATTTATTATGGTTAACAATATGACTATTTTTAGTTTGAGATGAAGGGAGCGGAAAAAACTCTTATTGGACCAGAATCCACATGTGGTATCTCATACCAACATGTTAAATGGGTGTTAAAGGAACAAATAAATAGAAAACACCATAGGCTTTGGATGTAACTTCCTGGACTTAGACAGTCCAAAAGATTCATAGAGGGGCCATCCACGAGCTGACAACATCAACTGTTAAACCTTAGCAGAAGCGAACTCAAGGCCGTAATAGGACTCCTAAGGGACACTGCGGCCTTAGAAGACACCTAAATATCTTAGGGATATCTGATGACTCCCCATGTAGAATATGTGAAGAGGAGGACGAAACTCCTATTCACATACTATGCCACTGTCGGAACCTTAAATGGGAACGAGAATGATACTTCTGGGTACAATAGCCGGAACCTGAAGAAATCGCGAAAGCGCCCATCAGACATATTCTTGAATTCATCAAGAAAATCAATCTGATGGGATAGAAACTGTGAGGGGTACAATAAGCCTAGAGCTTCAGTACAAGTGGGCTTTGAACCACGCCCAAATTCAGATAGATAGATGCATACAAAAATGACATACCTTCGACTGCACCGGTTGAAGGGTTCTTCTCGTATACAACTTAAATAAATGCTCTAAAGCGTAATGCCTTAAGGAACACGAATTTTTAAAATTTAGTTCTGATGAATAATTCCTTTTAACTATTTGTTGTTTTTGATACCTATCTATACCTATTAATCCCTTAATTAACCAAGCGATACTGATTTACTGATTGTTGCTAATTAGATGCTGATAGAAGCTAAGTGTAACTCTTGTTTCTGTTTGTCACTTACTATCAACAATAATTATTACTATAATCCCTTCTTTCTAATCTTAAATCACTTACTAGAATAAATAATAATAATAATAATAATAATAATATAACTTTATTCATGTAGGTATACAAATACAATATAATATAAATAATTTTAGAAACAATTAAACATTATTTACAAGAATAAAGTAAGAAGCAATAAGTACGTGAGTACTTGTTTCGCTGTACACAATATACACTATTATTTAATTATCCCAATTACATGAATTAATTATTCTAATTACGGTAAAAAAAAAATAAAATATATATATAATTATATTTATTTAATAATAGAAGAAAATAGATAATGTTAATGTTATATCCAAGTAAGTATGTCTAATCTGGCTAGTTTTGTCAAGTCATGTAAGTATGTATAATCCGCGTAAGTGTTTCTTATTTTGGAAATAGCATTTTTTTTTTTTTTGTTAATAGATTTTGGAAACTTATCCTAAAATATTAGATATGAATTGTCTGTGGTTTTCCATTATAAACAACTTCAGCTTTGTTTTAAACAAATTTTTATTATTTATTCTTTTTAGTGTTTCAGGCAAAGTATTGTAACATTTTAAAGCGACATAAGAGTATGCTCGTTGAGAAATTGATTTTTTAACTATTATTGGGTAAGTGTGAAGATTGTAATTTCTAGTGAAGTGGTGGTGTTCGCGATTGGTAGTTTTTTTATTTCCAAAATGGTATTTAACATTGGTACTAAAAAAGAGAAGTTGTTTGACATCAAATACTTTACTTTCTGCGAAATATTTGAAATACTCAATTTTTTCACGATTACTCTTAGGGTTGCCACCTGTCCTTTTTTGAAAAGGACAGTCCTTTTTTGCAGTCCTGTTTTTGAAGCAAAATGGCTTTTTTACGGCAAATGTCCTCTTTTAAGACAAATGTCTTTTATAAGTTTTTGACTAACAGCACATATTTTTTGGGAAGGGACATGGTTTCTACAAAAATATATAAGTTGAGGAGGCATGACGAGGATAATTATTTTGTTTGTTCAGCCCGACGCCTTTTTTTTAAGTTCACTAGAAGGACGAGGACTTTTTGTATACTCATGAGTACTTTAATGCAGTACTCTGCCCAGCTCTGATTATAATAAGTTTTTCGTTTAAATTTCGTTTTAGTTGTTTTCTTAAATGTAAATAATTTTTAAACTTGACGTTTTTTAACAGATAATTTAAACGTTTGCTTTTTGTAGATACTAATTATTGTATAATTATATTACGTTTAAATATAACTTATCTTATATGCATAGTTTCAGTTTGCGATGAACTAGTAGACTTAAATAAATAATATGTATATATTTTATAATATACGAGCTTAAACCTGCAAGTAAATAAGAGGTTAATTTTTAATCGTTGATTTTTCCTAACCAAATGTCACGTACTTGACAGTCCTAATAAAATATTCTCCATACCAATTTGTAAGTAATTTTAACAATCTTTACTAGTTCCTCTGTCGTATGTCTCTTTTTATTAACTAATCGCAATTTGATTACAACATATTTTGCTGCTAATTCAAAGCTTGCGTTCCTTTTAGAGCACCCTATAGATTGAGAAGAAAAGACAAAATCACGTACTTGTATGTACGTATTATTGTAAAAGACCGGGCTTTTCCAGTAACATATACATGCATATATTTCGCTACCAACTCAACCCACTAATCCCATCTCATCGGCCTTGCCATCAACTCCAGCACTCAGACACACGCACATGAGACACAGCCTTCTGCGATCAAGATACGGACGTCCATTGTTACGGTTAATCTCGAACACACTCTTGTCACGCGCTACGCCGATGTTGGCCCGACGATCCCAGGCCATCCGAGAATCAGAATTATCATATAAATATGTCAAAGAAGGCTGAGAGAGTTTTTCGTGGGTGTGTATACGAACTGATAAGAGATTAGAAAAAAAGAGAAGAGGAAATGAGATAGGAAGAAGGGATGGAGGGAGGCAGAGAAGTACACTTTTAGGGTATGCGATATACATGGTATTACAATAAGAGTAGATTTTTGAATTCTAAGTCTTTCTATCGAAATTTCACCGCAATAATGATGTTTTTCGCGAAGTAACAGCTGTAACGCCACAAAATTTTAAAAAACGTTGCGGTGGTTTTCTGCAAACTCGATTTATTAACAACTATTAACATTAACATACAAAATTCGATAATAAAACTGAACTGTTACGTCAGGATCATCAATTTATATACCTTATCGGATCTTTTAGATCTTTCTTGACACTGAAATGATATTTCCAGACATTTCTAGACTGTTCTCTTTTCATCTTTTATACGTACTTTTACTTATGACGACTGCAGCACACTGTATAGTGATGATTTACAATATTTTTCCTACGACCACAAAATAATTTCATCAAAAAATGTAAAACCAGATTATTATTATAATAATTAAAATGTATTTAAATAAATAATCAACAATAATTGTATTTATTCAATTTTCATATTTTCTAAACAAAAAAAAAAACTGAAAACAAAAAAAATAAGAAAAACAAAAAAAAATCTGCCCCCGCAAGGATTTGAACGCGGTCCCTCGCCAGGTCTCAAATGGCAAAGTTGATCAAGTTTGATACTCTACCACCTGAGCTAATAAGCTTTGCGTCAATTGAATGATCTAATCGGTTAAGTGTTTAACCAGAATAAAAAGCAAACATAACTTAGTTATTTTAAAATTATTTTAATAATAATTATTAAAGATAAATATCTAGGATCTAATTTACAACAATTTCAATAATTTAACAATCATATTGATTTTAGTATTAATATGGACATTACATAGATCAAAATAGAAATGATGCGTTTGACATTTTGTGACAGCTGATGCGGAAAGTAGCATATTCGCACACGGGTGGAAAGTAAATTCTTATTCATACGCGTGTGATATAGAGCACTTTCCATAGGACTATATAGTGTTGTGATATGTGTCACTTTCCTAAGTGGTCGTAGGAAAAATAAATTATTTTATAATTAATCTAACTGTCCGACAAATAGTAAATTCTTAGCCTTCCTATAATTATTTATGGTAACTTATATAGAAAAATAATCAACAGAACAGTTGGAGAAACTATTTTATTACATGAACTGATTTAGATTTAAATGAAAGGCAAAACCAAAATTGATTTCGTCTTGGAAAACCTGATGAAATATTACAAGACTTGTGGAACCAAAACAAACATGATGGCTTTTTTGTCTTTTTTGTTTTTTTGGCTTTTTGGCCTTTTGGCCTTTTTTGGATTTTTTGTTTTTTGCTTTTTTGGCTTTTTGGCTTTTTAGCTTTTTGGCTTTTTGGCTTTTTAGCTTTTTGGCTCTTTGACTGTTTGGCTTTTTTGACTTTTTTGTCGTTTTTTTTTTTGCTTTTTTGGTTTTGGCTTTCTGGCCTTTTTAGCCTTTTTGCTTTTTACTTTTTTGGCTTTTTTAGCTTTTTTGTTTTTTTAGCCTTTTGGCACCGTTCGCGCACTGTCACTTGTCCCTTGTGCTGCCAACCCTACAGATTTACTGATTTTCATTGAAATCTACGCATATACGGATTTAACCATATATTATAATAATAATAATAATAATACTACTCTCCCTAATTCACCCCCTTACGAGTGAATTTCAACCCCTGAAGTCGACTGATCGACTTGTGTAGGGGAAGGGACGGCTATTATTATTTGCCGTGGCGCTCCGGGGCGACTTAAGGATGACTGATGGTGCCATTTGACTTACAGGTGAGGAAAACCCGGAAAACCTCACCCACCATCATCGAGACGATAATGTATGGCGATTTTATAATCTGCATGTCATATCAACAGAAATTGAATTTCCATTAATACGGCACACATCAAATCCTAAACCGAACCATGCAATTTAATTAAAAATCCACATGGTCTGGCCTGGGATTCGAAGCCCAGCAGTCTCAGACTCATAAACTTGCCTATAAATGAATATAAGCGCGATAGACCGCTACACCATCGACCCGATTCTACGCATTTCTACGAATGTTCTGTTTACTTGACTATTTTTACTGTAATAACTGCAATTTATGTAAAATTTTGTCAATTATTCTTTTATTTCTGTGTTAAAAATATGTGAATTATGAGTTGTACTGAATATCTTTGCAACTGTAAGCGATCCTGGGTCTGGGTCTCTGGGACATTCAAACTAACTTATTAATTTTAAATTTGTGTTCGGTGTTTTTTGAAACATATATAGTATATAATAATATATGGCGCAGTTTAAATTTTTTGCCTAAAACAAATTATATTATCTACAGATTTCTACTTTTTTCTTCGTCAACCGGATTTTCGTTGCCACATATAAATACAGTCTTTACCATTTTGTTGAGCTGTGGTGAGTACATTTTCTATTTTAACAAGGGTTGCTTATATACCTAATAATATCCTATCTGTAAGGCTTTTGCAAGGCCTTTATAGTTTATAGAACTGAGCGAGTCACTGAGAATGATAAACTTTTAAAAGATTAAAGAAATGATGAAAACTGCTTGGTATAATGCATATAACTCTGCAGAGAAAATTGATGTTTCAGATGGCAGTTTATACATAAATATGCAAGTGTTGCAGCCAATCCGATGATATTTCTGTTTGTAATGGACACATTTTTTTTAGCTCCGACATTTTCGTATAAGATATTAATGATTACTACACACAGTAAAACATGTCAAATTTCCATAACCATCCTGGATTTAAAAAGCTTTTGAATGTCATATATCTTTTTATCCCTATACTTTTATATATCTACCTATATGACTATAATAATTAATGGTTCTTCTGAATTGTGTACAATATCTCTACTGATAACATGATGAACAACTAGAACCCACCTGTCAGTCGGTAGAGAATAATTCGGTGGAAAGCCATGTCGTTTTTCTTGTTTAAACCCCACAAATACCCGTTGAAACGGACTTGATTTAGGTAGCCATCCCGTTAATTCCACCCAGCAAATACCTCAGATTATTTAAACTGCCCAATAAATATAGTCGGTCATTAAAAATACATGTGTTGACCATTATTTCGGGTTAAATAGATTGTCCTCTTGTGGCAAAATGAGTTAATACTGTATTAACCACGGGATGAATTAGATGAATGGGACAGTTTAATTTTTTTTTGTTTAGTACATATAAATCTGTAAACATGCTTTATGGTTGGTTTTAAGCACATGCATTTAATGGGCTTGAAAAGTTTACAATGTTTATTTTGTTTTTATGTGAATTTTCAAATATAGCCCAGATGTTTTACTATTATTCTTTAAACCAGTAATATTTTTTCGTTGGTGCACAAATGGTGAAAAATAGGTTGGAAATTTTCTAATGTAGTAAATCTTAAACAATAAAAATAATAACAATCTTGTTATATACTATATAGACTATATATTCAGTTTTTAAATTGTTTTTATTTTCTCAATCATCTTGTAACAAAAATAAATATTTTATATTCAACAAATATGTAATTATTTAATAAAAAAACCTTGACATAAATCAACTATCACATTTAGACAATCGAACATACTCTTACCAATCGTATTTAAAAAGAAGAAAAAAACTTGTGACAGAAAATATTTAGCTGAAAAATAAAGCTAATGGTACGATTTTAGAAGATTATGCTGCAATTATTATTTACAATTATTAAATTAATTGCAGCTTTGTGCACCCTACATTTGAAAGCAAGTGAGATGGTTTCTTCCAAGTATTAAACATAAGCAAGATCACTTTTGTAAACTTGAAATATCCAGCAAGGGATTCTTAAGATTATTTCTGAGAAAGCTGCTACTTTCTTCTAAACTCTCTTTAAAATAATTTTTAATTCATTTTTACTAAAAACTTCCTGTAGCGCAAATAATTTTTTCAATAATGTATGCTCTTTTAGTAAAGCCCATTGACTTTTCCTGCTCTTGGTTGTGTTTAGGGTCAGTCTCTTTCTTCTAATGATTTTTGTGTGTAAAAATTGTTTGCCAACAGCAACACTAGTCAACTCGCTGGCATTCTAAAATTTCAAAAATATTTTAGGGTATAAACAAAGTGTGGTCCGAGTTCTGCTCGGAGGCTATACTCTAATCCAATATGTTTAAAATAAACTAATCACACAATAATATTTCTCTTTTTAATTCAAATAAAAAGTAATTTATTTGAAATTTTATGGAAATTACTTTTCCTTGCTGTTTTGTAGCTTATCTTTTAAAAAATCAAACTATCATTATTATAAAAACTCTAATATTAGAACATAGTTCATAAATAAAAATATAAACACCATTTATTAACAATAAAATATTAGATTTTTTTAATAAACTAATGTACGAACTTAAGTAGAATATTTTCTGTCAACTCACTTTTTCATTTCGTAACGTCACCCCGTCCTTAGCAACCGGGATGAGGCCACCGTTTCAGTCTACGAACTGTCAGGACTCAGGACCGTCTGTCTGACTGATCAGGTAACAAAAATAAACAAAATTTTGACCTCTCCTCTCTTAAATATGCTTTTTAATGAAATAATTTTCCATTGAATACCATTTTTTATAAGTTTAATTTTATCTGTGGATGTTTATCTACCTATATATGATTATTTTTCGATTTTTGTTTAAGGTATATTACGTTTTAATATTAATGTATATTTTTTGAAAAACCATATTTTTTTCTTCCATTTTAGACCTGAGGATGGCCTTTAATCCGAAACCGGTAGCATGTGTTAACATTGCCTGTGTTAACATTAGGTTTTATAAAAAAATATATTTATGTGGCACTAATTTTGAGGATTTTTATTTAGGTTTATGAAAATGGCCACATTTAGGCAGTTGAATAACCTCTACAATAATTTACATAGAGTATAAAATACAAATTATAACAGATTAAAATAATCTTGCTAAATAATACAGTTGAATAAAATATTTGTAAAGATGTCGAAAATTGTTCCACAATATCGATTTCAAACAATAAAGAAAAAAAGATGAGTAGGTACTTAAGAAAAATCTAATCTAAAATAAAAATGTATCATCTTATAACAGTAACTTTCTACCCCAAACCCAATTAAATCACAATGAGCACCGCGATGGAATTCTTAGGGTACATTAGTCAAGTAAATGGGTATTTATAAAGAGGGTAGTAAGGGAGGAATATCCACCCCTCTACAAGTTGTTATCAGGTGCCTTACTCATGACCACTGTTTCCAATTATTTACACAATACGAGGCACCCCCGAGGGGTTATTGTCTGCCTCCCGATGCACAGTTTGCCGCCCTCGGGCGCTCACCACCTCCTCTACATCCCCATCCGATTGATAAAAAATACATACCGGTTTTGGGCTTTGCGTTTTATATTGTGCTTGATATATTTAGGGTCTGTTCTGGGTTAATAAAGCCCGTTCATTTCCACTAACTTTTTGCATGGTGGAAATAATAGAAGGTCGAAGTTGTATAAAACACAATAATTCTCTATATTCAACATTAATGCTTTATTAAACAAAAATGAGAAAAGCTTTTACGGAAACGTGGAAAGGCTACGAAATAATGGTTTTTTTATTTTTCCAACTTAGAACTTGGAAAAATCGATTTTCTTGACAAAACCACTAGAAAAGTGCTCCATTCTTTGAGTTTTAAATATCCTACCTTAAATAGAAGACAGTATATTAGGGATTCTTAAAGAATGATAGTTTTACGTAATGAACACGTCACTAGAGTAGATGAAGCTCGACAAGATAGATTCACACTACTTGAATACTACTCGAATACTACTCGTATACTATTTAAATACTACTCGAATAGTACTTGAATGCTACTTGAATAAAGTTTCAAGCTTTGCCATACGTTTAGGCAATGTCATTATGATGTTGCCGGTTTAATTTTTCCCCATATCTGGCGAAAAATCTAGCCTAGTGAAGGATAGTGCTGATATTACTACTAAAGTCGTTGAAGTTAGTTCAAAATAAAAGAAACAACTTTTTCATTTAACATTTTTCGAAATTTTGAGAAATACCCTAACTTCACTTATTTTTTTTTTGAAACTATGTTTAATTTGACAGGTTTAGACGATCGACAAAAAAAATCGTCAACGTCTTTGTTATTTTCGTAAAACTGTCCACAAATTCTAAATTTACATACATTAACTAAATAATAAAATTAATTCAAACAGTGACACTGTATACAGTATAAAAGGCGCGGCGTTACACAACTAATTTGTTTGTAATTTTAACACATAAAGTGACATTTTTTGTAATTGCAGCAATTATCAAAATGATCTGCTTTATCCAACTAATTGCATAAAGTTTTTTTTTTGTTTTAAAATCAATGTATACATTGTTATTGAAAGTTTATATCAAAGGAGGGAAGGTTATTTGCATTATATAAAAAAATTTGGTTAATGAATTTACATCCTAGTAATAATGTTCTTTTGGTCCTTATTTTTCATTGTAAATCTCCAAAAAATAATTAAAACACAATAACTCACTTTCTTGAAAACGAAATAACTTTAAACATCAGTACAAATACATTACAAGTCTATGAGAATAAATTAATATGATTTTCCATTTATCAATGAAATGAAGTTATACATATATAACTAACAATACAAGAAAGTAATATTGGTTGCTTAAATGTCAGTATTTTTTTATCAAACCAACATAATTTTAGAAATAACCTAGTCTAGTCGCTTATTTTGCTGCATCTCACTCTGCTCGTCCCGCAAAGATTCACTCATTACATAAAATAAACCACTTCATAACTAGTTGTATAAATAATTATTTTATATAAAATACTTAACTCTATAATACGAGTCAAATTATTGTATTTCAATACTTCTCCTCATCATATTAGAATTGCTCCTAGATCTCCTATTATACTGATGCAAAAAATAAAAATGAAATCAATGTTTTGTGTAATACAGATTTCTAGTATTTCATATATAGAATATTTAAAAATATGATTGGTTGTGAAACATTTACTACTTTTTTTCTTGTAGATGTAAAAGATTCGTGTGCCTGGCTTCTTTCTTCCCTGATTTACTTACATAATGTAAAATTCCATGAAATCAGGCCCATGATCTATTTGAAATAAAATGAGTAAGTCGATTTTCCTGATTTTTCAATTTTTTAACAAAAGTATTAATTTTTAAAGACGTTTCGGGACATTGAACGAACCACCGAAAACCATAAATCGCGTGCGCAGATGCGTAATCGCCATCCACGCTCTTTTGTCAGGCTATCGGTCGTTTACTGCACGCAGGACAGGCAACGATATAGGCAGTGTATTGTATTCATTTTAAAACGATTTTTTACTAAATAAGTAAGTATTGCACTTTCCAATAATTAATTAATATATGTATATCGAAGGCACCATAAAAGTACGTAGGTACACGTTTTATAAATAAATTCATTATACAAAAAAAAAGAGAATAATACTAAATCAATATAATTTATTGAAATTATTTATAAGTTACAACTCTGTCACTTAATCAATACAATTTATAAGTACAGAGTATGACACATGTCTAAAAAATAATGACATTAGAATTAATGATATATGACGGCTGAGGATATGACAGAAAGGTGTGTGATGTGTCCCTTTAATCAAAAATCGATCTGTCAAAACGTTTTTAACATCTACGATATTGATATTGATGCCCAAAACCCTAATGTCACATTTTTGTTTAGGCCACCATGTATTCCGTTCAGCTTTTTATGGTAATTCATTTAAATGCCTTGTGATGTTAATTCTGTTAAATAATTAATGTTTGCACAATTTTGCATTATATTCTAAACGATGATGTACTGTTAATTCTATTAATAATTGTATTAAAATTATTTTTTCTTACGATTTTGAAAAAAATGTTCCTAAAAATATCCAGATAAAGGAATCTCTAGATATGGCCGGATGCCAACCTTAAAAAGCAAACTATATACAAGGTAGCGAAGAAGTCTGACAACGAAGTATTTTATTTGAAACGAATGAATGTATAGTTATTAAATTGTAGGGTGACGAATGAGATTGTTTTCTGCATTTTTTTAGGGGACATGTTAAATTTATGTGACGTCAGCGTTTAAGGTGATTTTTTTTTAAATTTCATCGTAGTTAGAGTAAAGCTTATTTTTTTCTCTTTTTAAGAATACTAAAAAAGTACCACATTACTATTGTAATATAAGAGAAAATTGCCGAACATAATTAGGGGAAGTGTCCTTAAAACGGGATGGTAGCTAAAACAGGATCCCATTCATTTTATGTGAAACGAGTATTGCCATCTAGCGAAATATTGTCCAAGCACAAGCTGTACTGACTTTAAACTTGCTAACGAACTTTCAATTTCATAGTGAATGTGTTTATTGACACACGAAGTTTTATGTTTTTCGATATTTTAATGTAGTATTATTAACTCATAATAGTAAGGATTGCTTCATTATTTGTAAAGAGAATGTGTTGATAATTTTTAAGAGCTAAGATAAGATGTTAAACGTTGATAAAGGCATGACATTTCATCTATATTATTTAAGTTTGTAAAATTTACGGAAGTCAAAGGTTGATGTATAGATAACAAGGATATATGGCATTTGTTTGAAAAGAGATATTCCATTTTACCTAAACTATTTTCATAATATTATATACCTGATTTTTCTTTGTTGCAGTAATAATACAGGAGCGGAAAAACTTTGCCACGTACCAAAGAGTACTTTAGAACGTCCTGTTAAAGGAAAAACCAAAATAAGAAAAGATTGACTTAAAGGTTTAGGTAGCAGACTTGTTGCGTTTAACAAGGCGCAAAAAACGGACTTTGTTCGGTTTATTACCAACATGGCGACTATGATGTTTCGTTTGACCACTGATTCAATGCGACGCTAAGCTTATCAGTTTGCTGTACAGATTAATATATCGCATCACTTCAGTACCATTAAGAAGAAAACTGGTAGGAACTGATTGCAATTTTTTTTTAAAAGAAATAGGATATCCCTTCGAATTCCAGAAGCAACCTCAGCAGCATGTACCAGAAGTTTCAATTAAATAAATGTTTCTAAAATTTTTAACTACTTGAACCATTTCAACAAAAAAATAATTATTTTCCATCAAAAATCTACAACGTTGATGGGACACGGATCACCACTGTGCAGGGACGACCCTAAGCAAATAGGATGGACCACTTACTTCTGCTGAACGTGGTACTTTGTGTACCGCAGTAATTTGTATGAATACTGAATACTGCTAGCAGCTACATCCTTTTTATATTTCCACGCGTTTGAAAGAAAACAGAGTTTCTAAATGGCGCGCTTCCTGAGACAGTTTGTGTCTGTCATTCCACAGGATGGATGCAACTTGATTAATTTGAGCAATTTCGAGTTGACAAAAACCAACTGGTTGTCGCTAGGGGTGTTTAAAGACAGCTATCTTCCCAGCTCATCAGAGTGCTACAGGTTATTAAATCATCAAAAACCAGCTGGTTGTCGCTGGGGGTGTCTAGAGAAAACCAGATTCTCAGTTTAAAGTCCTGCAAGTTGATAACGTCCCCTAGAGGTGTCTTCAAATGGCCATTTGGTAGGCTTCTACTACCCTGATGGTAAAAGCCTGGATGAAGCCTGCTCTACAGGCCATTTTTATGAATAAGTTATGGAAGATATGTAAGATATGTTTTAAATGAATACAATCTTAAAAATAATAGAAATAAAATATTAATGAATACCTATAACCTTTATTTTTATTAGTAGAACACAAATTTTGTCATCACTAACATCACTGACATTTAGAAAATTGTCATTTTTAAACTAATATTTCTTAACTACTACGGATGAGAATGGGCCATAGAGGCCAGTATAAGTGATGTTAACTTAAATACGTTTTTCTGCAAGAATGACAAATGATAAGCTTCGTCACTTAAAATATTTGTCTGCCTTTTTAACAAATTAAAAACGTATTAAAGTTAGTATCAATAGAGAGTTGAAGCATTTCCTGTACGTTAACGTAAACGTGAACGTAAACGCAAAAAAATAATGTTTACGTTGCTGTACAAAATATGAGTTAAAGTTGTTAAACGCATCGTGTCATTTACGTGTCATGACAAATAATGACAACTAATGACAATTTATATTGGGATTTCTTCTTTTCCAATTGAAAAGAGGTTATTTTGTTTACGTTACGTGTATATGCCGGAGCCCGTAAGTTTACATATGTACATAGACCACATACTTTGATTACTATACGAGGCAAGCGAGAGGTCCGACACGCCCAACATAGGGCGCGGCCATTTTGAATCCTGTGACACAGTTTACAGCTAAAGAATCAGATCGCTCACTCTGCGTCGGCACTTTGGATCTCAATGTTTCAGTTTATACACTGTGCAACTCGGATAAGACAATATATGATAACCGCCTATAATAAAATAGCAGTCTTCTGCGTATCCTGAATTTGTATCCCTGGAGTGGATGTTATTTTGGAACTTTCAACTGGTCCGAGTGAGCTAACTGATTCATTAGCAATAAACTGTGACTTCAAAAATAATATTCACTGACATTGACAGCAGCAAGCAAAATATCAGGTGCGTTTTAATCATCCGCTTCTGCTTCCGGAATTGTCGGTTTAGTCGTTTTAACCTGTCAGATTAAAACAAGAAAACCGACAATTCCAAAGCAGAAGCGGATGATTAAAACGCACCTATTAAAAATATTGGGCCAAGATGTAGGCAACACGTAATAAGGGTTCAAAATGGCGGAGTTTTCTATCTCCTTTTAAAAGGCACTCAGAAAGCTGCGCAGTGCGACCATTCTCCGTATAGTAAAAGAAAATCAAAGTATGTGACTGACACTGACAGCAGCAAGCAAAATGTCAGGTGCGTTTTAATCATCCGCTTCTGCTTCCGGAATTGTCGGTTTAGTCGTTTTAACCTGTCAGATTAAAACAAGAAAACCAACAATTCCGAAGCAGAAGCGGATGATTAAAACGCACCTATTAAAAATATTGCGCCAAGATGTAGGCAATACGTAATAAGGGATCAAAATGGTGGAGTTTTCTATCTCCTTTTAAAAGGCACTCAGAAAGCTGCGCAGTGCGACCATTCTCCGTATAGTAAAAGAAAATCAAAGTTTGTGACATAGACGTATACGTGAAGGATATTTTAATACGCATGCGCAGATGTCAAATTTCACGTATACGTTTACGATCATAACTTCACTTCAACTTTCTAATGACACTATGGACTATCCGTATGTTGTCTTTATGTTTTTGTTTGTCATTCGTCAAAATCGTCACTTCTAATACTGGAATTAATCTAATGCTGGTGATTTACACGTTTCTGATGCCCCCAGGACACATAGTGACTACTAGAGTTACCAAAAAATCTGGTAAAAGTAAACAACAATGGTCCCCACGCATGACACTTCTCTTTACACGTGGCAGATTGTCAAACAGTAATGTTACGGCTCCCAAAAACTTCACAATGCTGACTAAGTAATTGGAGAAACCCCGTAAATATTTAAAGAGGGATCCCAGTGGACGGCGCGCTTTATGCGAAACCTTACACCAGCGACAGTCCTGTGCGTGTGCTTCAGCAGTTTATTTAAATTGAGATCAACAAGGTGGATTTTCACTTGAAAGGGTGGTTAACTAAAATTAATTGATGCACTTTAATCGTTTTTTTGTGATTTACATTCGGATTTTTAAGGATTCTTTCGACAAAACACATGAGGAATATCACTTTGAAACAAGAAGAAATAAAATATTGTACGAGATATAATATATAAATAAGACAAAATTTCAAAATATCTACTTGAAATAAATATCTACATAATGCAAACATATATCATGATGAAGCTGTTTTGAGGGTTATCAATAATAGTCGAGGCAATGAAGCACTAAAAAGGCCAAAAGTTCGGAATTTTTTAGACTAAGACTGATTAGGGGTACGGTCGACTTTAGGTCCAGTAAAATTTTAAAGAAATTTATTTTTTATCAGAAAGAGCGTATTTTAAATAGTACATTTCAAAAAAAAAATTTGCGGTAAATGCTATATTTAAGCCAAAAAAAAATTATTTAATTTCTATAAAAATCAGCATTTTGACGACTGTAAACTTGGAAACTCGATGGTTTCTGTCAAATTTAGAAAATATAAATACAACGTTGCCAGATTGTGATAAAATTAGTAGTTAATGGAAAATTGTGATTGCGCATACCGATCCATAAATATGCAACAAGAAAACGAAGCAACGACTTATCGTAGGGTGGCGGCAAAGCCGCTACCAAAAAACATTAACCCATACCTGGCTACGCCGGCCGGCACAGACTCCAACGGCCTGGACATAGCTCAAATTGAATTGAAAACGTAAATTTTTTTACCTAATTTCTTGCGATTGCGCATACTGGTCCATAAATATGCAACAAGAAAACTAAGCAACGACTTATCGTAAAGTGGCAGCTTCGCCGCCACCAATAAACATTAACCCATACCTAACTACGCCGACCGGCATAGACTCCAACGGCCTGGACACAGCTCAAATTGAATTGAAAACGTAAACTTTTTACATAATTTCTTGCGCTTGCGCATACCAGTTCATAAATATATAACAAGAAAAACACATTTACATTCTGGTTTTATCATTTGGCTTGGAGCTATTGAAAAAACAGCCACTGTCATTCCTGTTATGTACGTTCTTTTACTATGTTTGACAACTCTACATTTATAGAAATAAAAATATCAGTTGTCATATTATTCATAAAAAATAATATAGAACAGTATTACCATGAATATATTTATTTATAACAAATAAGAAAAAGGAATTGGCAACATCGCTAAAATCACGCACAGGCGCTTTTAGTGTAAATGTCAAATCGAAAAAATTAAAAACAATATGGCTACGTGAGAATGTAGTGAATAAATGCATATTCTTAATTTTTTAGCTTACAAATGTGTTTTAATAATATTTGTTACTTTAAGTAGGTTAGTGCACACTTATAGAACATTAAAAAGTGTAAAAATATTATGGTTTTACTTAATCTTTATGGAAAAAGTGACAAAATTACTGGACCTAATATCGACCGTAGCCACTGATTAGAATGCGGTTTTTTGCATTCACTTCCAAAAATTTTTTAGAAAAATGTTTCTACTTTTTATCTTATACAAACCGGAAATTTCAGTACTGCAGCTAAAAATGCATTCAAAAAATGCATTTTTTTGAGACCGCTTTTGAAAGATTAAAGAACTTGGTAAATATGAGTCCGAACTGGCCCAAATAATTTTAATGGTAGTTTTCGAGGCCGCTGATCACGATTATGATTATTATTCAAATTGACCCACAGCCTCCAGGTCGGGTCAGGAACGCCGATGAACGTCATCTCCCTGGGACTCTCCCGAAATTCATGCGGGAAAGGAGAGAAACTCGGCGCCCGGAGGTTTTTTGGGTCGCTGATTTCAAATATGGCATCGGTGAATGTCCCGGGGACACCTGTGGGCCTGAACCTGGACGTGGACGTCATCTCCGAAAATTTTCCTGACAAGATCGCCAAAAACAACCCGAAAATCATTGTGGGGGAGCTTTTTGGGCACTGAATCCAAATTTCACGTCGAAAACGATCCCCTGAACACCTGGAGCTCCGGAACCTAGACGCGGACCTCATCTCCGTGATTTTTCTTTACACAATCGAAAAAGACGAACCGAAAATCGTTATGGGGGTGTTTTTTGTGGTGATTAATTCATATGTGGCATCGGCGAACACGCCCCTGATTCCTGGTGCTGCAGAACCTAAACGTGGACGTCATCCCGAGAATTTTTCTGACAAGATTGCCAAAAACAACCCTAAAATCATTGTGGGGGCGTTTTTTGGGGCGTTTAATCCATATTTCACGTCGAAAACAATCCCCTGAATTTCTGGACGTGGACCTCATCTCCGTGGGTTTTCTTCACACAATCGAAAAAGACGAATCGAAAATGGTTATGGGGGGTTTTTGGGTCGCTGAATTTAAATGTGGCATCGTCAAACATCTTCCGGATATCTGGTGCGCCCGAACCTGGACGTTGGTAGGCGGGGCCGGTACTTAGGAAAAAGTTTCTGTGTATACTTACACAAAAGCATTTCGAGCTTTAGGAGAAAAGTGAAAAGCCGCTGGGCAAAGTTCGAAGATCTAGCCGGAGATTATTCTCCTAATTCTCCTCGCTCTATTCGAACCCTGCATTTAGAATTTTACAGGACTGGATCAATTTTTTCGAGGGCCCCAGGCGAGAGTTACACATCAATGAATGTGTGAAATTATGAGACGATTTTTCGTTAGTCTTTTACAATCGTCTCTTAAAAACCCTCGGAGACGATGTTAAGCCCGAGGTTCAGGTGCATCAGGTGTTGGGAGGATCGTTTTCGATGTGAAATTAGGATTTAGCACCTCACAAAACCCCCCATAACGATTTTGGATTCGTCTTCTACGATTGTGTGATGAATACCCTCGAAGACGACGTTCAGGGTCAGACTCCGGTACACTAGATTGTCGAGGGATCGTTTTAGACGTGAAATTTGGATTTAGCGCCCCATAAAACGCCCTCACAATGATTTTCGAATTGTTTTTAGCGATCTTGTCAGGAAAATTCTCGGGGATCACGTCTACGTCCAGTTTCCGGCACACCAGGGGTCCGGGGGTATTCGCTGATGCCATATTTTAATTCAGTGACCCAAGAAACCCTCGAACGCCGACTTTCTCCTCCTTTCCCTCCTGAATTTCGGGAGAGTCCCACGGAGATGATGTTCATTGGCATTCCTGAGCTGCAGGTCGGCTGTGGGTCAATTTAAACATCATAATCGTGATTAGCGACCTAGAAAACCCACGGGAACTCGATTTGGGCCAGTGCTGACTCTTATTTACAAAGTTCTTTAATCTTCCAAAAGCCATCTCAAAAAATACATTT
Organism: Psylliodes chrysocephalus; assembly: GCA_927349885.1. Lineage (NCBI taxonomy): Eukaryota > Metazoa > Arthropoda > Insecta > Coleoptera > Chrysomelidae > Psylliodes > Psylliodes chrysocephalus. Next base: position 8,461,033 of record OV651820.1, on the reverse strand, counting down.
TTTAAATGTATTTTTGGCTGCAGCAATGTAGGGACATTTTTTCCAAAAAATGTTTGGAAGCGAATGCAAAAAACTGCATTCCGATCCGCCTTAGTTTAAAAAATTTTAGGCGATTGAGTACTCCGCCTACGGCGTCGTTCTCAAATTTCGTCTTCGTGCGATATGACCATCATATCCACTCACAATACTATTTCTTAATTTATGTAACTTGCGAGATGTATTTCGTAGGAAAATCAATGATTCCACGTGGTTTAGATACTGAAAGTTATTTTTGGGATATTTAAAAAAAACTCTGTTTCTTAAGACGTCTTTACATCCCCTAAGGCACACCTCATAGACGGTTTCCAATATCAAAATTAATGCCAGGAATTATATTTCCCGATATATCTGCATATAGGGCAGATTTGTAGGAGGGAACGCCAACCTTGTATTTTTAGGTATTGTCATTTTCGAAAAATGATGGTCGTCAATACCTTGTAAATTAATTAATAACTTTTTTTCTACACCCGTATTATAATAATGCACTTATATGCCCATAATCCGTTTCATAATGATACCCATTATGATACAGATGTTTCATAACGATAGATTTTTAATCAATAGAAACCCATAATTTTTCAATCAATCAAGCGTGCTGTGCATTTGACGTTTGTCCTAGGTTCCTATGTAATTGTTTTAGTTGTCAAAATGAGTACTTTTAAATTTTCGTAGATAGCTAAACTTCGATAATTATATTATCAAAATGTCTGATATCAGCGATATAGAAGACTTCTCCACACATATCAGACAAAGCAGAAAAGGCAGTACAAAATATTTTGCCCCAAAATCTATGGTAAAACCAATACCCGAGGTAATACCATTAATTACAATTTTGTAGAATTTTTTATAGAAATACGGGTAATTACTGTCATTGTGTTCAATACAAATATAAATATAATATTTATAGGTTTTGATTATTTAACGGGTGTAGAAAAAATAGCGTATGCAACTCTTATGTAGTGGTTATTAATTCACTCGCATAAACCATACAAAATTCGCCTTCAACTCGTTTCGTATCCCGGTTAATGCTCGCGTATTAATAACCATCATTACATGATCGTTGCATAATATACTATTATACGCATCTATAATATACTCATTACTACACTTCAAATAAAAATCACACACCTAATAATGATAAATAAAATCCGACTGAAACTAACCCTTTGCTTTATCTGTACACAGCCAACCAAGACTGAAAACCCCTTTTATATAAAGTTGGCATTATTTTTAGTTATATTGTCCATGTTGCCAAAACCTACTCTGATAACGAAAACCACTAACACCCTTGGTATCGCCCAAAATATCCATTTCACGGTTACCTAATTCCATCTTTTTATCCCGTTTTCACGGCACCCTACAGTTTAAAGGAAAAAATAGAGGTGGTGACATTCAATAACGAAAATATTATATATAATGAAAATAATTATTATGTACAACTATTATTCGTATACAATCTTTATACAATAGATTTTGTTTAAATAATACTTACCTGATAAAAAGAGGTATTCTACAAAAAATGTTTTAATAGTAAGCTTTGGAAAAAATCGCGTATGTTGGAACGTATAATTCTTTCTTTCTACACCAACATGGATATCAGCTTATCTACGCACAGATTACAAAACGAAAAAGTATGCTATTGCCTTCAACTGAACGAATATATTTCATATCCATTCTAGGTTAGTGAGAATACTGCAAAAAAATGAAATCCACCAATCACCGTTTATATTTTGATCAAGCACTGCTATTATTTTTAAAATTTTAAATAAGTGACAATTCTGTCAAACTAATAGTCAGTATATTTTATAGTTATTGAGATTAAACATACATTAAAATGGGTTATTCTTGTGTAGAATCGATAAATAATAGCATTTCTGTTTTTATTTCGTCTATACATATTTTGGATTTAATTCAAAGGCGTAGGTAATGGGAGTTAGCCACGGCTCCTATAAAGTGGTCTAAATCTGTTTAGATAGACAGGCTTAAGGAATAAAGGGATCCTCTATTTTTAAAAAGGAGATTGAAGAGGTAAAGGAGCCAAATATTTTTTGCATAAGTATGGCTAAAGGGACTAATTATTTCTCCATGGGCAGTCTAAATTAGTAGGAGTCCAAATATTTAACATAGCGTTTGAAAGTCCAAAACTAATCAAACGGTAACATGGAATGGTTCATAAAACCCAGGGCTAGTAATGCGAAGAACTTCTACGTGGTTTAGTAACGCCAATAATTTTACGTTATGTTAGGTATGGGGTATTGTGCCCCCTTCTGTCGCTAATGCAGCAGGGAAATAGTATCGATATCTATAACGACCTTTCCAGTCCTATCTCCTAGAGGAAGTGTAGGATTTGGAGAGGCTTCAAGTTAAGTAGATCGACCTGTTCTATTGGTATGCTCTTAAATATAGTGCCCTTGAATTTTGGGGTGCTACACATTCGGTTAGACTGAATGGAGGTTTGGTCCTCCCCACAGAATCTACATTCACTATTTTCTATTACTTTCATATTACTGAGATACCCCTTGAGTCGACAATGCCCTGTTGCAATACGTAGCCTGTTCTTACTCAGGCAGAAACAAGCTTCCGATCTTTTTTGGTTATATTCACCTAGAAGTATCAGCCTATGTTAGCTCCAATTATTTCTTTTTTAACCTCTCCTAATATTGTAAACGGCTCAGATTCCATGTACGATGTTTAAGCCCTTTTCCTTGCAAAACTATCTGTAATATCGCTACCATTTTCCACATTATGTCCCTGGACCCAATTGAGAATATCTTTATTTTCTTCACCTAGCTCATTCAGTTTTTCGAGGCATATGCAGGCTGAGTTGATAGTTGCTTAGCTATCAGACATAATGAATCTCTTGTCCACGATAGATTGTCACAATGTTAAGCCAGTTCGCTTGGAAGATGATTGGGTATTTACCCGAATCATCATAGTGCCTGGTTCTAGGCTCATACAGTTCTATTGCAGTTCCTTATATGGTTTTGGACTGAATTTCATTTCTTTCATTCTTTCTTGTTCTTTTTATTCTTTATTTATACTCTGTACTCTATACCCTACAGGATGTTACAGAAGTTGAGTCTTTATTTTCAATATTTTACTTCTTGTTTCACAGTATCTATTTGATAGTTCTGAAGGGCTTTTATTGGTTCTTTTTTTGGAGTAAATTCCTGATTATTGGTTGCTCCCAGTATATTAAATATATGAATTATAAGGATTACAGAGGTACCTACCTATAATTTTCATTTTAGATACTTAGTGACATGGCTAAAGTCGATTTTGAGAGAATGTAGGGATCACTTTGCTTAAACAATGTTTTCTGTTCAAGACTAATTCCTATACCTTTCTTTTTGGACTTCAAAATAAAATTTTTGTTGTAACCCACTTTATTAAGTATGTCCAAGTATTCGATATGTGCGAAGTCATGGAAAGGGAAGCAAAAGCGATACTAGCGCTAGCTGCGGATAATTCGTGCATTTTAGGGCGATATTTTGTAATTTTGGCATATCAAATACACGTATACATTTTACTTTTTTTCAAAAAAGTAGGTGAAAACATTACAGTAAGCAACCGGAGATGCTGTGTTGAAAATTGTACAAATACTAGCAAAAAAAAAAACAGTGAAACTTATATAAAACATTTCAGTAGCAAAGTAGAAATTAAGTCAAAGACATAAATGGATAGGTGTACAATAAGAAGAAAAATTACCTTTATTTTTGTAATAATAACAGTAATGCTGGAAATAGTAGACATCAGAAACTTGAAAGGTTTTAAATAAACAATAAATTATCATTTTACGATGTTCTTTAATATCCCTTTATTCTTAAATGTTCATTCAGCAAGGACTAGATTTCAAGATTTCTGCCTTTGATTATTATTATTATTATTATTATTATATGTGGCTGGAATACAATTTTGTAACTTACTGATGGGAAACCAGTTTTAATCATTCATTCTATGTTTTGTTTTCAACAAAAATTAAAATATAAATAACGTTCCTTTTTTTATACATTTTAACTTCACGCTATTATTAAATGGTATTTTTTATTTTGACAGAATTTTTCTTCAATGACAACTTATTAGACTTAGGCAACTTCTTATACATTTTCCAGTAAATACTGTTGCCTGCCTATATTTTATTATTCATTTTTATTGATTTTACATAATTTTCTTTAATTTAAGAGATAAAAATATATAATAATAATAAATTAATGTTTTGCTTGTTTTACAAATCCATATACTTTTATTAAAACTAACATATATACTTTTTAATTATGAATTCTATTAAAAATTGCATTTGTCAGTATACACAGAAATAGTCCATTAATACCAAAAACGAATTGGCGCTGCTGTCGCGCACTGAGCGAATAGATTGGATTGTTGATATGCTTTGACTTATTTTCATTGGTCGAATAAAGAAAAGATGCTATGGCAATACTAAAAGTGACCTTACTTTGTATTACACTTTTACGTCACTAGAGCTAGGCAGCTAGCCAGTTTTGGTGATAATAAATGCCTTTTTTTTTAATAACTTTATTTAAATGATCTAAAAATATTATAGACTTTAAATAAATTAAAGTACGCCATTTTGCTTTCACGATTCCGTCAGTCTTACCATCGCTAAGTGGATTCATGTGTCATATCGCAAAATAGTGTTTATGTCGTCTCTATTTGATTCTAAGAGTGGATTTATAAACTACGTTCAGTTGACGCTCAGTTCGAGTTGACAAGACATAACCACAAATTCCACAAAATAAATTATATTTTGTTTGTTATTTTTGTTTTAATTATATTTATAGATGGTGTTGGTTATAAAATAATTATAAATCCGTTATAATTTCTTATCCAAAACATACTTACCGTGTCATTCTGCTTTGTTTATGTTGAACTCGAACTGAACTGAACGCGAAATGAACGTAGTTTATAAATCCAGAGTCAAAGTTATCTGTATACCCACATATTTGGTGACATTACAGATTCTTGTTTCTAAATTACTACCCCAAAAACTAAAACACATTCATACTTATATATTGTAGCTAATTGCTAAAAATTAAAAAAGTTTCTTTTCATCAAAAGTTATAATTTTAACATTGGTAAACAGTACGAGAGGACACTTCCATCTCTACACCAAAAAACCTTACTCCAAGGCAAGCTATGATACGCCCTTAATCCCAATTTCTGGGACAGGTGGTGGGTAGATATCGCCGCGCAGTAGGCTAGTCCTTCTTAATCCCTGTTGTCATCTGGGTAGGCAATGACGTGCACAGCCGACCGAGACCTTAAGCCGAATGAGAGATCATTTGAGTGTAAAGATTTGTTTGACACTTCTCAACAATAAGTTGCGGAGACCACAGGGGCAGTATTTTGCAGTATCAGTTAGTTTGAATAGGTTTTGCGTTTGTATTGAAATTTGTTTTGTTTTATGTAAATTCAAAACGAAGGTAGGAAATTGATAATATACTGTCACTGTATTCGACCGGCAACCATCTACCCCAAAGAGCTCTCAGTAATTGATGAAATTTTATATAGGAACATGATACCTTAGAAGGCTTACTTACCGAAATACAGGGTGTTGAAAGCTTGAAATTAAAATTCCAAATTTGCCAATTCAAATTAGGTAACCAATATCTTATATAAGAAAGCAATATTTTGACATATAACAACTTCTGAAAGTTTTTACCAGTAGCGCTATCAGGGTTAACGGCAACTTTTATTCCCAATTTTTACGCCACTAGAACAATTCATTTTTTTATTTTTTTTTTCTATTTCTTCTTATTTATTTTTTTATATTTCTTTTTATTTTTTTATTTTTCTTTTTTTATTTCATTTATTTTTTTAATTCCCTGTTAATTTTTTTGATAAAATTATGTTGTGATCTTAAGAAAATTGGGTAAAAGTGAAAAATATTTTGCACACTCATATTATACAATATATCTCAATTTAATAAAACCCAATAATTTGCTGCAATTTATTACAAAATTATAAATGTTTCTTGTGAAAACGTAACCAGTTATTTTATATGAAAATATTTTTTCATTTTTATCCTTATGTAATAAGTATCTACAATTTAAGAGGAAATTGGTAGTATATTGTGACTATGGATGCAAAATTAACATACGCTTGGAGCATATGGTTTCTCTTCGTGTTTTTCTCTACTATCTTGAGGGCTTGAGTTGGGCTTGGAACTATAAAACGAATAGTAAATCTGACAATAATAAACTTTTCCGATTATTATGGCCAGAAATTTAATCAATATCAACTCGATTCAAATATTTTGAACCTACAGTGTCGGCCACTGAACGGCATCTAAAAACTACAGATAGTTAGCATTAGGGCGAGCAGGAGACGAATAATATCAGAGTTACTAGTTTATACGGCCCGCGTTGTAACGTTGGCCACGAAAGGTGGTATTGTAATTTTTACTCAAGTAACTGTCACTGTGAGATTATTTTTCAAAAAAAAACTGTACATGAGAAACAATTCGAAATGTATTTAAAATAGAATCAGTGTTGAGTATTGAGCTTGTGTGGGAAAGGGCCAGCTAATATTATTATATGCCCTGGCGCTCCGGGGCGACTTAAAGATGATCAATGGTGCCAATTGACTTACGGGTGTACATACGTTTTATAAAAATACTAAAAATGTTAAATTTTAATTAGAATGTCGAACTAAATTCAAAAGCCCTCCCATTTTCAAATTAACCCTCGCCGTACCAAAATAATTTTAAAATTTTCGATTCCAGAACAAGGTCAAAATTAACCCAGATACAAAACTTTTTTTTAGTGATTTTGAATACAAAATATTAGGAATCATAATAAAACATGTTTTTATATTATGCTTTATTTTTATTACAAAAAAAAAACAACAAAATAAACTTTTTATTCATAAGATAAGGTATAAATATAAGTCACTGCAAAAGAAAAACATCAAACTAAATATTATTTTATCATGATAAGAATACATTTATTTTTATTTTGGTAAATCACTAGAATACATTTTTATTTTCCATCTTCATCTCTTGGACAACAAGAACAAACTACTGTTTTCTTATTTTTGATATTTGAGTGTAGGGCACATTTTGTGGGATATTTATTATCGTTGCCACGGCACTCCTCTTGGCGTTCACGCTGGGCTTTGGTTGTTTTTTTTTATCGAAACTCCCGCACTTTCAATAGCATGACATGTACCCTCTCCTGTCCTTATGAATATTTCCAGCTGTACAATATGGTCATTATAATATCGGTCTGACAAAAGAGACCTTGTGCCGATTCTGTCAGGAAGAGGAGGAAACGGCAGTACACGTATTATGCTACTGCGAAGGTCTAGCAAGACTGAGATTCCTTACACTTGGAGAAGAGGAACCAAGGGCACCTAGCTATACCGGAGAATTAGTTCCCAGTCTATGGAGTCTACTACAAAAGACCGAATTAGACCAGATATTCTAAACAATGATTCAAGGATATCCACAATGGATCTGAAAAGGTCGAGGTGGGGGAGGCCATCTGGCCCACAGTCCTAATTAAATCTATATCTAAAAATATGGTCATGGGCCAACATATTACCTAGTTCTTACAAAAAAGGTTTCCTTCTACCTTTCATGTTCTCATTAGTGCCAGTTGTCAAGCCAGTTGTAAAATAAACGTACAGGCCATCTTCTTGTGCACCTTTTGGTACTGTACTCACGTACAATTTTATCCAAGCAGTCGACACCACTTTTTGTACCATTATATGAGGTAATTATAGCTTTGTTCCAACACACACACAAACCGTAATATTACGGTCATCGTCATGCGCAGTAAATAAAAACCGTTCGACTTTGGGCTTTATTGATAGGTTTTTATTTACTGCGCATGACGATGACCGTAATATTACGGTTTGTGTGTGTGTTGGAACAAAGCTATTATCAGACTTAAATTTTAAATCTTTTCCGGCGATTTTGTGTTCATGATACATTGAAGATAGCAGTACAACAAATTTCTTGGGCTTGGTAATGTAGGACACTAAGGTAAGATCCCGTGTAAAAAAAAAACTGGGAATAATAGGTTGCTTTTTTTTGAATATCCAATAAGCACTTTGGCAAGTCTTTGCGAGTTTTGCGGACTGTACCCACGATTGTTAGATTCTCGCCAAGGTAATGTCAGTGAAAAAATATATTTCCTCCACTACCATACCAGTGGCTTGCTAAAGTTTTTACGACTCGAGAACCTTGATTTTTTTTTGCTATGCCATTCAATTTTCCTAAATACACTTCAAAATTTTTGCCTGTATACTTGGTATATAAACTTTGAATGAACAACGACCTTGGAAAGTTATCAACTGCTCACCAATCTGAAGGCTTGTAAGATGTTCTGCAATTATTGGCAAATATATCGGTAATCTCACGAATCTGGGAAAGCTTATCTTGATCCTTTCTCTCAGCTCTTGTAGATAGGTCATCAAAACGAAGATGACGTAGAATGAGCGAAAACCTGTTCCTCTGGACATAGTTGCCTGATAAATGGGTCTTGTGAAAGCATTGCTTGTAGTCGACCATAAATCTCGTAAACTTTCTCTTGATTCGCGAAATCTACCGGTGATAATACAAATTCCTAAGAAAGCAAGCATTTCTGTAGTGTCCACTTAAATCCATGACTCCATCTTGTCTTCGTGGTTTTTATTATAGGTCTTTATGAAGTTATTAGCCTTTTTGTTTGTGTATTTTATAATTATATCTAACTAGTCTTCAAAAAAGAACAGCTTGAAACAGTCAATAATAGAATTCACATTCTTACTCGTATCTGTGAGACCTTTGCTTTCTTGCAAGATATTGCATGATCTGGATTTTCCTTTTTTAGGTGCTACAGTATACCAAGTACGATTATCTACATCGTACGACTGCCTATTGCTCATTGTTTCGTCTTCTGGCGAATTCGGTAGTTGAACTTCTTTATCTTCTTCTGATGAAACACTGCCTTCAAGTCCCTCAGCTTCTACGTCCTCAACATCTGACAAATCACTAAATGCCTGCTCCAAAGGTATTTCTTCTTCAAACTCGTCATCTGAAGACTGTGTCAGGATTTCGTAGAGGTCCCTATCGAATAGACCCTATTTGTTAGACCACATCGCACTTCACTATTGCTTATTCATAACGTTCAATTGCAGAATGAAGACCAAAGCGAGTAATTTCGAACACGTTCAAAAAAAAGCGGAAAAAAAGCTTTCTACGGCTTGTTGAGTTGGAGAGTTTCAGCTTATACCGCTGTTTCCCAAAACCGGGTCGTTTGTGACCCATTGACAGTTTTCCGGGGAAAAATTGCTTTTTTGGAAAATTCATTCCAAAGGCAACATTCTTGTCATAAATTAGGAGAATTCACAGAATATCTCTAGAAAAAAGCCACGAAGCCGCGAGATATTCCTGAAAAATTAGATTTCGGGTCAAGGCTGGCCCATTTTTGGTACGGCGAGGGTTGAAATAGCATTACAGCTTTCTTCATTACCAACTGAGTACTAGTTGCACAAAACTATGCCATAAATATGTCGTTATAAGCAAACGTGTTGCCAATTTTCTATAAAGAATCGGCAACTCTTAATATCCTTCCTACATGATAAAAACAATTCAAATTGTAATTAAGTTTTATTGTCTTTTGCCAAAAATCTCGAATCAACGGAAGGAGAAAAAATCGAGCAGGCTCTCGCGTTTTTTCCACACCCCGATTCCCATGTATTTTCCCCGCCAGTCGTTAAGAAATAAGCGAAGCTTAAAATTATATTTTTCTACACCCGTATTATAATAATGCACTTATATGCTCATAATCCGTTTCATAATGATACCCATTATGATACAGATTTTTCATTACGATACAGATTTTTAATCAATAGAAACCTACAATTTTTCAATCAAGCATGCTGTATGACGTTTGTCCTAGGTTCCTATGTAATTATTTTAGTTGTCAAAACGTATTAAATTTTCGTAGGTAGCTAAACTTCGATAATTATAATATTAAAATGTCTGATATTAGCGATATAGAAGACTCCTCCACACATATCGGAGAAAGCAGAAAATACAGTACAAAATATTTTACCGCAAAAATCTAGGGAAATACCAATACCTGAAGTAATACCATTAATTACAATTTTGTAGAATTTTTTATAGAAATACGAGTAATTACTGTTATTGTGTTCAATACCAATATATAATATTTATAGGTCTTGATTATTTATCGGGTGTAGAAAAAATAGCGTATGCAACTCTCATGTAATGGTTATTAAAACACTCGCATAAACCATACGAAACTCGCCTTTGGCTCGTTTCGTATCCCGGTTAATGCTCGTGTATTAATAACCATCATTACATGATCGTTGCATAATATACTATTTCCTAATAAAAATGTCTTTTTTACCTTAGCTTATTTCTTAACGACTAGCGGTGCAAATGGACCTTAAAGTCGTATTTTTTATCTTTTTAAAACTACGAGTATTTCCAGATATAATTTCATAGAATGCACCGTATCCTAATCAGAATGTTAAATGGGTTATTAACATCAACTCGGTTGTACAACCTGGTATCTGATAAAGGTTTTAATGTTAATAATTCAAATGGACCCAACTTAATCTTGTTAGCGAAAATCACGATTTGTTTTAGGTTAGAAAACGCATGTTAATAATTTTAATTATAACTTATGACTAAATATTGTAATTATTTTAGTGTCTTGATAATGGAAATAATCATTTCCGAAAGCCTGACGAAGATCAAAGAGTTTTACTAAATTTTTGACTGCATTCCCCAAGAAATACAATTTTTTCTCAACATATTCCAGTCAGGCCCACCCTTCTTTTCTATATATATTTAGTACGGTTGTAAAAAGCGTTTTCAAAAATAAACCAACAATATTATTTAAATTAGAATTTTAGGCCTAAAACATTTCGTATTTCGCATTGCTTATTATATCTAGGATATTCACAAATAATCCAGCCTAATCACTATTTGAATTACCACCTGGATTTTCCGTACTTTTACCCTTAAAAGGACCCGGTTTGGCTGAAATTTTGTGCACGGGATTATAAAGGCATTTCTCACCTCAGAACCGGATTAAAATGAGCAACTCTCATTCGAAAACCAAAATATTTCACAGACCTGTGGTTAACAATGAAAGAAATTTAATAGGGTATCTTTAGACGATATTATTTGTGTACCTAAACGGGGTCGGTATTAAATAAATGTTTTCATTCAGTTTAGTTTCTTTTTATATTTTCTAGTGAAGGATAATGTGCCTTTGTAAATATTTTGTTCTCAGTTGAAAATTGTGCAAATTTTGTTGAGAGTGTTCATTGAACGATAATTGTATGGTAGAGTGAACTACGAGAAATAAACTATAAGATCCCAGCCCATAAACACTAAGAAAGTGAAATAGTGATAAAAAATCTTAAGCGATCAATTAGGAAATAATGTCGTACGTTTTCTTCTAAGAATTATCAGATGGATTTGAGTGTTTGTCAAATAATTAATTTGTTTTAATTATAACAGTTATTCTATTGAATACAGCGTTTAAGTTACTACCATAAAAAGTTAAATTAGATAACTAGGTACCAGCAATTGTGCAGGAAAATCAAGTAGGCAGACAATACAGTACAGTACGACGATTTTTGGAGGTGATCCTAATACATTAGACTCGAAGTTGTGCCAGTCTGCCATTGCTAGTGGAACTGGATCTCACGAAACAATAACCCGAAATATCATAGATAAATTAATAAAACAAGATGAATTCTTTAAACGTACGCAACTGTCAACACGTGGTAGTTCCCAGCATACTATTAGTTAGCGCCACCGTCGCAATAGTATGAAAGCGATGTTGCCGGTTTCCGTAAACTTTCATGAGATGAGAGTTATTTCAAATTCATCTTACTTTAATTTTTTATCAATCTACATGCGCACCATAGCACCCATACAATGTCCATACTATTGCTCGGATTTTTAAGAGAAGGAGTTGACAACCTCGTAAAAAATGAAAAAAATGGCGGAAGGCCAAAGGCCAAATATGATAATGAAATGTTAAAACTTATTTTATGAATTTTGATGAAAGTTCTAAAGATCGGCAAGTTATTTTTAAGAAGATAAACAGTGTTGATTTGATGTAATTAGTAAGTATTAGCAATTTAATTTAATATTAAAGGTGTGTAGATTTATTTAAGGACTTTGTTTATCATTCTTTTCTTAACCTTATATAATTTCATATTTCATAGATTTTCAATTGTTTTTATATTTGAAACAAGAAATGTCTGGCCCGGGTATAGTCAAGTATTCTCGAGAGTATTCTTGTTCAGCTCCTAATTGTTTAAATAAGTATTATTCTAAAATTCAGAAAGTTGGATACCTAATCAAATATTAAACCTTTTTCATTTTCCTTCCCATATTAAAATTTGCCAGAACTGGTTTAAGACTTTAAATTTAACTCTAGATAATAATACCCGCTTTGTCCGGACCATTTTTGCCTGAGTCTTAGTAGGGTTTCATCAAAACGTAAACTGTTAGTTGGACATTCTGTACCAATTTCATTAGATAATTGTGCATCCAGTATCCAGTTCCAATATACAACCTGAGAATTAGATTTTAGAATAAGTTGAGGCCGAAGCACAAATATAGCAGCATAAAAAAAACAAGAAATTAGTTGCAAACTTAATAATTAGTGATGAACAATTTGAACGACCCTTGAAACGAAGAAAAACCATAAATAAATAAATAAATGTAGTCATAAATTTAAGTCCTAAAGAGAAAAAGTTGTATTTTATTAATATTTGATAAGAGAAATTGTTCAATAAGACATATGTACACTTTTTGTTTTGTTTTTATAGGAAACACGGGACACCCAACAAAATATGGTCCATTTTTCCAAGAATGGGGGAGACTACCTACTATTCATTTTACTTACAATTGTTATTTACTGTTGAGCTTATGTATGTATGTATTACTGTATAATAAATAATTAAAATATATGTTTCAAATATTTTATTTTAATGTAAATATTTTTTGTTTATATTTTTTGGGGTTTTATTACGAAAAAAACTAATATTTATGTTAAATGCATTATTTTGATGTAAATATTAGTTTTTTTTAGAGTAATGAATGCCAAAAAAATGTAAATAAATAATAAATTATATTTGAATGAACCGCTTCGCTTAAAGCTCTTCTTTTTTTTTATTCTTCTCTTTCTTATTCGGCCTCTAACTAGCAAGTCAATCAGCCAGTGTAGTTAAAAAAAAATCTGTTCCATACTAATTCGCAGCACTGTTTGTTTCCAAAAATTAACACGGGATCCGACTATCTTCTTTATTAATTTATCTATGCGAAATATTCCACAACTTTTTGGTTACGCCGACGATCCTATTATGAAAATACAAGCCGCTCATAGGGTGGAGTTTCCTGGGACGATTCAATGTTTAGATCGGGAACCAAGAAACGTAGTTAAATTATTGGGGTTAAAAACTGCTGAGTAGAAAATATATTTTGCTCAAAAAGTACAAATTCAAAGGTAATTGTCTAATTGACGTAATACAAAAATAACAACTAAAGCAAGTTAAGTAACTACAGTTTCTCGCAAATTCACACAGGATTGGCTTCAGACTGAACATGCTGCCCCCCTTGAAGTGAGCAGGACTTCAACAATTCATAGGTAAGGTGTAGATTTTGGTTACAGTTCGTCTAATTATGTCCATGGAAGTTTTGATGGACACCGCTCTGACTTCGTTATCGTGCCCTAGATGAAGTTCTAGTATTTTTCCCATTCGCCAATTCATTGGCGAAGTTGAATCCTCTTTTATTAATACTTAAGATCCTACCTTTAAAGCTTTAGGATCGTTGAACTACTTGGATCTTACTTGGACCACCTAGACCAAAAGTGCTGTACCATAATTTGTATGTGTTTGTACCAAGACAATAAAGTAACTGTGCTTGGTTTGAAAGGAGCTTCATTGATAGTATTAAAGGGTTTGCCAATAATAAAATGTCCTAAGGTCAAAGGTTGGAAATCATTCGGATCTTCTGTGAGTGGAGTGAGAGGCCTTGAATTCAAAATTGACTTTATCTGTGTGAGTAAACTATAAAAATCTTCTCATGAAAGGTAAGTGTTTTTCATAATTCCTTTCAGATAATATTTCACCGCACAGACAGCAGTTTTCCACAGACCACCAATTCTTGCAAGTCGCGATTCGCTTCAAGAAAGTTTCTAGCATTATCTGAATAGATATCACTGCATAAACCTCGTCTGGTTATAAATCTTTTTAGCATATTTAAAAATCCTTCAGTAATAAGTTCTGAAACAAGTTCAGTGTGTATAGCATTTGTGTCTAAACAAATAAATAGACATATGTAGGATTTTATATATCTTTTATTTCTAAATTTACTTACCTTTAAAAGAAAGGAACCGCGTAGTCTATGCCCACTTGAAAGATTAACCCTATTAATGGGCAATTCTCCCATTTTTTGAAAAAAATCTAAAGATTTTTTTTTTGTGTGTGTGTCATCTGCTTCAACTACTAAGGTTATCACGCCTCGTGTTCTATGTACGCTTTGTTACTGTTTCCCAGCGCCACTTTAGGAACAGCACTGTAGGCAGTCTATTAAATGTTTTAAACCTTTAATAAAAATTGTATTTTGGGAACTTTTAGCGATGGCTTGCCGTACATAAAAGTCAGATTGGCTTCTTGTATTATAGTTGTGATATTGCGAATTATATTAAAATTTTTTTAATAGATCTGATGCGATGGTACTGTCATTTTAATTTTATAAATATCAGTCATGTACTGAACATAATTTTGAACTGAAAGCCAATTTATTTCTTTTAACATAATTGCAATACTTCTCCTTCTGTCCTTTATTAATATTATATAAATAGGCGAAGTAAGCAGCCCAAATATTTTACATGTGCAGGCTTAAGAAGTAAAGGGGCCTATTATTATTGGATAATCTGCTCGAACAAGTTTTTAAACCCTAATCAAAAGGTGATATAGAATGGTTTTAAAATCAAGGCTTGTGAAAAGCATCACATGGTTTAACCTAAGTAATGCCAATGCCTCACAAACCAAAAAATTCAACGTCCTAATACTACTATCATCGGCTTTCGGTCTTCCGTTCCAAGTTAAATCATTTCTCGTTTTTTTACGCTACGAGTTTACCCTTGTGGGCCTCAGTCTCGATAAGGTGGGACCACCATTTTAGCGTCTCTCGAATTTACTGTTAAAAATATATTATTATAAAAAATATTAGGCATAGTTTAATTTATGTAGTTATGTAATGACTTAAAATGGTATAAATTTCATTGATCTTTATCGTTCTCTGTATTCCCGAAAAATATCAAATAAATTATTACTAATGTTGTACTAAATCATTTCATGTTGTATATCCATAAATAAACTGTGAGGTATACCACAATTTCATCAAATTAAGTATGAGTGGTCATTCCGTATACGACTTCTCACCCCATACTGAACAATAGGGGTACAAATCTACGGTCGTTATGTTTCTCTGAGAACTGATAATGTAACACGATAGTTTTTTATTTATGAAACAGTGGCTGATCCACATCACGTCGAGTTATCGCCGTTGTCACGTAACGAGTGAGATTTTGACACGTGTTGGAAATGTTAGGTTGTGACACTCGAAGAGATAATAAATAGTATATTGTAGATCAAGGAACAGGGGAGAAAAATACAAATAAATATATTTTTTTCTATTCTCATGTAAGTAAATCTTCAATAACGTAATCAATAATTTTTTGTAAGTTATAACTTACAAAAATTAAGTTATTCATATTGAAACTAAGATTTTATGTGTATCTTAATAAAGTAATTTTTCGATTCGAGCAGTTATGTGACTTTTCCGAGCAGTTATGTCAAAATCGACAAGTCCATCGAAAGTATATTTTAGAGTTAGTCCAAAAATTTCGGATAACGGGGTCAGTAGCTAACAAATAACGTGAAATGGAAAATGCATGTTGTTCAAGAACCCACACTGAGTACAAGACAGTTGGCGATAACATCTGGTATTAAGAGAAGTAGCTTTCAGAAGATATTGAAAAAACATCCCTATAAAATACATCTGGTAAAAGAACTTAACGAAGACGATTTTGATAAGCGATTACAATTTTGTGAAATTATGACTGAACGGGCAATAAATGATCAGCAATTTCTATTCAACGTGTGTTTTTCAGACTAAGGCACTTTTTTTTAAATAGTACGGTAAATCGTCACAACTGTCGTTATTGGTCCGATTCAAATCCCAGAATATTTCATGAAGTGCATACGCAACATCCGGAAAAACAATGTTTGGGCTGGCATTTTTGGTAACCGTATAATTGGCCCCTTTTTTACCTGGAAATTTAAACGCAGAAATGTATCTGGAAATATTAGAAAATGCCATTTATCCACCATTACTAGAATTGATTGAGAATGATGATCAGTACATAGCAAACAACTTAATATTCCAGCAAGACGGTGCGCCACTGTTCGTCAATATTTGGTTCAAACATTTCCAGGTCAACTGATCGGAAGAAGAGGAAGTATCGAGTAGCCCCATGGTCTCCGGATCTAAGCCCGTTAGATTTTTTTATGGGGCCACTTGAAAACTAAAATTTATGCCACCCAGCCAAAATCACTGGAAAATCTGCGACAACGGATAATTGATGAATGTCATCAAATCACCCCACAGATGCTTCAAAATGACCGAGAGTGTTTTGGACAAAACCTCTATTATTGAGTGGAGGCCCAGAGTCAGCATTTTCAGCATTTACTCGAGTAACTGGTAAGCTTTTACAGAAAATTCAAATCGTTAAAAGATCATGGCTAGGAAGACAGTAGCGTTTTAAAACTCGGGGGTTATAATTTATAATCTATGCAAAAATACCTTCAAAATAAGCTATTATTCCACGCCTCTTTCCATTTAAGATTTTAGGGGTAAGTTTTACCCCCGCTGGAGGGTTTCCGTTCAGGAGGTGAAACTGGCAAACAAATGTTTCCCCCTAAAATCAAAAATTGACGGGTCGGAGCGTTTTTTCGTAAATGACCTGGGGTGCCCAAAATTGGTTCTGTTTCGTTTTAAAATGGCCACCCTGTATATAATATACAATACTCCATTATGTGTATTAATAAACCATCAAAAATCTCTTTCTAAATTTATGATAGCTAATAAAAGTTTTATATTGTGTTTTTATTTATTTCATTGGTACTCTAGCACCGCAACACCACTGAATACCAGTGGTGGCTGCACCGAGCCTATAGGGTTGCCAGATGCCAAATATCCCAATTTAGGTGTGAGCCTCCAGCCTATCTAGCATTTGGACAGGTGACAATACCCTTCTTTTTTAAGAAAACTTTCATAAAAGCAACGCTTTAAAATAACTGTTTAAGTGTTTTTAAAAAAACGGTGGTTTCTTTAAGTTGGGTGTGGAGGATGGGAGGGGGAGAGGGGAGGATAGTCCCCATTTCCCTCATAAGGGCCGGGCACCCAAAGCAATTTTTGATTTCCGGCGCCTATGCCTGAGACTCCTTTTGTCTGATGGATGCCTTAGCAACTCCACAGAAGGATTCAAGGCCTGCATTGTCTTATCTGAGCCTTGCCGGGCTAGTTCATTGACCCTTTTATTGCTCTGACATCCTTTGTGGTCTGGCAACCAGGCTAAGGTCACTTTGTTTTGACTACTTAGCTCTGTCAGTCCTTCTAGGCAATCTTCCACCAGTCGTGATTGATTTCTTTAGAGGTGCTTGGTTACCAAAGTAGATATTAATAGTTTTGTCTAATTTATTATTTATCTTGCACAGTGATGAATGGGCATTATTTCGGCCTGAAACGCTGTTGCCTAATCTCCTAGATTCAGCAAAATCAATGGTTTTGACTTGATGCCAAAGATTTCAGCACCGGTTCCTTTCTTCCTTTTTAAATGTCTGTATACCAAACTGGTTCAGCTTGTATGGGAGGACCTTGTTTCCAAGGTTCTCGGGCTGATAGTTGAATTGGAAAATTTCATTTAACTTTGGGTCATTATGGCTATATTAGTAGGTATTCCTAGAATCTTATCATTTTTTAGTTGGTTTACTTAATGGATTTTTTCCTTGCAATATCCTGTGAATGGTGGACCTGATTTCTCATTGTATGAATACGTGCAGAGACGTGACGTTTATTAGTATCTTCATTGCTGCAGTAGACCAATATGGCGAACCGCTGAATTTTGGTAAGTTGGCCTTTTGCACTTGCTTGCGCAGTTTTGGTTACCCACGCCACCGCGCCATAGGTTATCATTGGCCTCAACCATCACCCTTATGTCCACTAAAACAATGCTCAGGTCTAGTAATATAAAAAATTCACACTATATATTATATAATAGTAAATTCTCTAGAGTTAAATAATGCTTAGTTGCAATTCCTAGAATGGTTATCATTGACCTCTAGGATTATATTCGACCAAGTTGCATTTCTTGTAAATACAACACTTTCGTCACCTTACACCTTTTTGCTATTTCTTTTGTTTTACCTACCTTATAAATAGGGGTGACACAAACTTAAATCTTCAGTTAGTTCAACAACTCACCTACCATAAACATATTGTACATTTAAGTAATAAAATTTTTTTTTTAAACTATTAGTGTTATTCAAGATATAACATATATATAGACCAAAATCAAAAATACATTGTTTGGTTTAGTTTTGTGCTTTTTTTATTGTACCCAATAATTAAGTAATATTTTGTTAATGCGGGCCTGCATATTCCTTTAAAATAATACACTAATCGTTTGCAATATAAAGGAAAAATGGTTGTATGACCAAGAGTCTATGCCAAAAACTTTACACATAACTTTTATTCAAGAAATTGTATTTTATAACAAAATTCTAATAATAACTCACGTACTTTTAAACTAAAATGCAAATTTTATTTCATAAAGTCGTGCTTTCATATTTATTTGACACAATGTAGAAAATAAAAAAGAAGGCTGTAATGAGACCCATTATTCATTCACTATAATTTGAATTTTCTTAAAGACTAAGCAATTTGGAGCATGAATACCAAAAAGGCCTGATAGCGCCGTCGCTTTAGCTAAACTATTTATGGAAATAATAGTTTTGCAAAATTACTCTTACAATTATTGCAAGAACACTATAATAATTCCATGTTAGAATTTATGTGTATGCTTTAAGGAAAGGGGGCTATACATTATGGAAGATTGTATATGCATACTAATATCCTTTATACCGTTCTTAACTAAAAATAATATGCAAGTACTTGGAAAAAATACCTTAAGAATTCATCCAAACGCTCAAAGCTCTGTATGTGGTACTAGAATAGGATTATATATAAATTTGATCGTAATATGCACAAATAAATAATAGGGTAAATCCTTATACTACTGGTTGCACTTATTACCAGGGCCCCTGAAGGGTTTTCGTCGCCCGCGTACCAGAAATATTTTGGCGCCCTTTGAATTATGTAGTATTTATATAAATAATAAAGTGTACACTGTTAGATATGTTTTTTTAAATTTTCTGGTTTGCTATAAAATTCTTGTAGTTTAAACAATAATTAAGCAAAATGCAAAAATATATTTTTTACGATCTTTATCCTAAGTAGGCTCTTGCACATTCAAGCCTAACCATAGATATGGAGGAGGGGAATAGGAACTGTCATTTCAGAAAACGTTTGCACAAGGAGAACCTGCCGGGGGTGCGGAGAGTCTGCGCAGTTGAGTGATTCCAGGATTGTACTCAGTTTTTTACTAATTCAATAAAAATATACATATAATTAAATTCAAATTACTAATACTTTTTTAATAAGAGGAATAAATAATTAAACCAGATTGTGTATTAGTTGAGATAATTTAAGTATAGCTAGTGCGATGCGGCGAGGGACGGCTAATTATTTGCGTTGGCGTTAAGGGACAACTATACATAAATTTATATTATTCTCTTTAGATCATCTTACGATGACATGAGACAGGTTACAAAATTAGTTTTATATTAATAACTAACTAAATTTTATAAGGTTAGTTGAATACAACATAGACATTAAAAAAAACATTCGTCATACCATAAATAAATGAAATACAATGCTCACATATAGGTACGTAAAAATATATTGAAATATTAAAAATTATTTATAAATACATCTAACGAGTAGTCTTCAATTAAAAGACATTTCGGGTACTATTTAAATTTTTGTATTTATTTTTTTCTTCCATTAAATAATGTGAAAAATCGCAAACATCCGTCAAGTTTATTTTCAAGGAGGACACCTACAATGAATACTTTTAACACTCGTGGCTCAACCTCCTAGGAGGGGTAGTTGACACCCTTAAAATCTTAAATAGGAAAAGGGGTCAAGAGGCACATCATTTTAAAGGGCGTTTAATTCTCTTTCCAATGGTACTAATGGTACTAATTTATTAGTTATTTATTAAACAAAAATTTTTCTATCGAGTTGAATAACAGGAGGAATATCAAATCTACACATTTAACTTCTTATTTTTTTGGGTAAGGTGACTTTTACAAAATAAATAACTTTTAATTTGCACAAGAAATTTTAAAAATAGAACACAGGATCTACTTGTATACTATTTTAAAAATGTTGTCCATTGTATTGTAAATAGTAAAAAGTATGTTTCCCAACTCCTCTCTAATATTTCGGAAAACTTTTACCGGAAATTGACCGGCATGCTTCTGTAATTCTCCTTTTAAGATCATCAATATCAGCAGGTTGTGTTTCATAAACAACGGATTTAAGGTGTCCCCAAAGCAAAAAGTCTAAGGGAGTTAAATCAGGTGATCTTGGGGACCATTCAATTGCTTCCCTTCTGCTAATCCAAGGGCCTGGAAATCTCTGTCAGACGAGAAGAAAAAATGAGGTGTAGCAGCGTCCTGCTGGATATGTAACACATCCTCCTGTAAAACTAAATTACCTTCAGCATCAGTTTGTTTCTAGCTCGTGAGTTTTTAAAAGGATCAATAATCTCTGCAAGCACATTAAGGGGCAGATCACCTGTCAAGTTTCCTTCATAAATAAAGAACCAATAATTGCGTATGCCCTTCTTAAATAATATGCGGGCGTTCATCACTCCAGTACCAACATTTGTGTTTATTAATATTGTCATTTAGAAAAAAATGAAGCTTCATCACTGAAACAGATATTCAGCAGAAGATTGGGGTTGGCGTTGACTTAATCAGACATGGTTTTACAGAACTCTATTCTTTTATCAAAATCATCTTCATAGAGCTCTTGAAGTAACTGCATTTTATAGGAATGAAATTTATGCATTTTCAGTGCTCTTCTTACAGTCTCGCGTGATATTCCCATCTGTTCTGCTACTATTCGTATGGAGCTAGTTGGCACGGCAACAAATGTTCCCAAAACCTCAATTAGAGCTTCTTCATTTAGGGCCATTCGCACCACTATTCGTTAAGCGATAAGCGAAGGTTATATTGACATTGAGTGACATTTTCATTCGCACCGTCATTTTTGTTTTCGTTAAGTAGTAGTTATCTCCGAGCAATTACTAATAGAGGGAGCGTGAAAACGAGTTTGTAGGCGATTGTTGTGTTAGCAACATCTGTAGAGGAAGTGAGGAAGCGGGCACAAGGGGGAAGGTAAACATCCTTCTTGTTCAGTGGCGTATCATTTATCTATAAAAACACATATTGTCCAAACGTTTTAATTGTAAAAAAAAACTAAAAAATTTGCTAATTTTACTATTTTTAAAATGAATACCGTCATATATATGTCTAATGCAGAAAAAGAAACAAAATCACTGTAAAGGTCTAATTTTTTCAATTGAAGAATAAAACCTTAAAATAAATTTTATTATAAATACAGGAGCGACTAGTTTCGGCCTTACAGGAACATCTTCAGGCCTGTAATACAATAATCTTTAATTATTATAATAGGTTGGTCACTTACGAATAACATTAAATAGTATAAACCACATAAATGGATCCATATTGTAGCGTTACAGCATTATAGAATTAAAGCTGTGAAAATAAAAGAGCAGTGTAAACGTAACTAAAAATAAGAAAACTGAGTACGGAATCTACAAGAGAGGTGAGAATGAGCAATTACGAATGCATTTAAATTGCTCCGGATAACAAATAAAGCTGATAATGTAGTGGTATAGTCCCCATCAAAGAAGGTCTGGATATGTTAAAGAGGACGGCGTTTTCTCTGTAAATCTGGAGAATTTAAGGATGGAGGGAAGACGAATCTTGCTGGCTCAGGTGTAGATGGCTAGAAAAAGGAGCGTGTAGATGAAAGCTCCAGTAAATATCGTCACTTTCGTCTAATTTTTATTCTCACTCACCGTTTCGGCTTTATCTTGGAAATTCATTTTTAAAAGGAAATAAAAGTAATCATTCATACAAGCATATAATAAAACAACATGAATTTATTATATTTAATAAGCTAATAAACGTTTGTTTTAATGAAAAAAACATATATGTGAGTATAAAAAATATATAAATAGATAAGATTAATATCAAAATCAATTTGAAAATACAACAGATAATAAAATGAAATAAATTAATACAAGTACAAATAGAAAGTTAATAACATACCTTCTAAAAGTAACACATTTTAAGTAGATAAATGTTTAAAGAGTTTATTCCTGAACATAACTAATCTAACGTTTTTCCCCTTTTTAATATTATGAGGGTTTTTGTAGTTGAAGTGAAAATTATAATTTATTTTGGACCTAATAAAAATTTAAACATAGGTTATCAAAGAGTAAAATTCATAATA
Source organism: Psylliodes chrysocephalus (assembly GCA_927349885.1). Taxonomy (NCBI): domain Eukaryota; kingdom Metazoa; phylum Arthropoda; class Insecta; order Coleoptera; family Chrysomelidae; genus Psylliodes; species Psylliodes chrysocephalus. The sequence continues at coordinate 8,438,253 of OV651820.1, read as the reverse complement.
GAACTTTATAATCTTAAATCGTTATCAAAAATTATTAATGGTAAAACTTCAACCAATAGATTCTTAAACAAATTTCTAGTTTTTGTTTTGCAAAAGACTTTTTTGCCTTCTTCGGTTGCCTCTGCCACTTTTCTTTTAGTAGTTTCGAGGAGAATTTTCCTATGGAAACCAGTAGAACCATCAATTGGTTGATAAAATTTTGATATTTTGAGTCTGGTAAGTCTTGATAAACTTTCTTCTTAGGAAGCTATAACCTTATGGAGAATAACAATTTAATGTTAGATCAAAAGCTCTTTATTGAGAATTATATTTGCAAATGCCGTTTTAATATTTTCAAAAGTTCTTGGAATCGTTGTTAACAGAAACCTGCAAAAAAATATATAATTTTATTCCTAAAATATAAGATATCACACAATGCACATTCATATAATATCATTGTGCTAGAAAAATACTAGGTAGTTACTGAGACAATTTAAAAAAAGTATTTCGAGAAACTCAACTTTTAATGTCATCATTGTACTTAACTTTTTTATTACTAAATTATTAATAATGTCATTTTGTGTAGTTCGTTGTGATTTGTATAATATATACTCGTATTATTAAAACCCATCGTCAATGTTAATGAGCCAAGTTTTTTTAATAATTATGTCCTTGTTATAGTAAAAACACATTTAAACACATTTTTACAGTTTTCTGGATTTCTGCTTTAAATTATCCTACAATTGAACTGACTAATTGTGTGTTTCAGTAAAGGTATATCTCTTTTTTGTTATAACAGTCTTTGTATATTGTTCTAACTTTTTAGATAATCAGAGAAAGCAGTAAGACATCTTAATATATCCTATTTCACCAACAAAAATGTAGAATAATTAATCTCACATCAAACGAAAAAAGTAATTTTAGGATGTCCTAATAGATTTTAACTTAAAACTAAATAAAATGTATATTGCAACTGTGTTTAAATAAATGAATGTTTTTATACCTGACTATAGCACCAGACAAACATTATTTTAGATAATGATCTGCATAACTCAAAATAGTCAAAATCCACTTTATTTAAGTTGTTCTAGTATTGTTTTAGCATAACGATGTTAACTCCAATAATAAATATTCACATTTTTTTGGGACGTTTTTTAAGGAAATTAAAAAAAAACATGAATAATGTGATATTCTTGTTTAGTTTTATACTATATAATATAGTTCATTAGGTAGTGATTTAGAAGAAAATTATGTTCTATTTATAGAATAAAAAATCACTCATAATATCTAAATATTTATACCTATTTATATTTTGGACAGGAAGACTATTTTATGTTTTTGGCTCTGAATACTTTTCTTAAGAATTTTAAAACCTTCCTTAGCTCTTTTGGGATATTCCATGCATATCTTAGAAGTTCATTTAATTTAAACCTAAAACAAATTAAGTACAAAAAATGAACATTTAAACAATACACAAAATTAGTCTTTTAGATTAGTTAAAAAAAAGTGTCAACAAAAAAATAGCTATGCCTTTTTCCTTAAACATTCTTTTTGAAAGAAACTTAAGTTTCTCTACTCACTTGCTGTTTTAGTATTTTAGTAGCAAATGAATATAGTGTAGAAGTAGTGACAGGATTGATTATTATACTTCTTTTGTTGAAATTGCATTTTTATTTAATATTTTTCTTCCCTGAGATATGTAATAAAAATGCATTAGCATAAAAAGTTATTCAGGTGGTCACTTGTTGAATTCCTATATTTTGGAACCATGTATTTCTTTCTCATATCAAGAAAAGGAAACCTAAAAAAAATAACAATAAACTTTACAAAGATGTGATATTAAAATAATAATAAGTAATTAACCTTTACTATAATCATTATGAGACGGATGAAGACGAACGTAGCTGGAGTGTACTTGCTCTTAATTTTAATTTTTCGATAAGAAAATAAAGAAGTTTAATTGCAAATTAAAGGTGATTGCCTAATGCACCGCCTCTGATAATTAGGTTGTGTCTGTACTTACTTATGATATTATCTTGAAGAAGCATTTTCAACAGGCCTTTTACACATAAAGCATGATTTCACCATATTATTAGAGATAATAAATCTTAAATATACATTTACAACCTTTACAACGTTATAAATAATAATATTTTCCGTAAAATACAAATAAGAAATTGACATGTGTCAGAAAGTGTCAGAACTGGCGCTCACAGAAAACTTCTGGCGCTGTCAAACTTGGCAACGCTGATTAAATAAGCCAATTACAGAAGAGGTATTTTCCCCCTCGGGGGGAGTAGATGTTGCTAACAAAATTTAGCGCGGGGAAGGGGGGAAGACTCCCTCTAGTAGTAATTGCTCGGAGGTAGTTATTTGGTGCGTTTGATTTGATCATCGGAGATCTCCGAGCGCTGCAAACGGGTTTGAATTGACACTCCGAGAGATCCCTAAAGTGTTTGTTTTGCTTTGGAGCGAGAACATAGAGCGAGCTCGATGTTCTCAGAGCAGATGGATCGAGAAGAGGGAGAAATTTGTCTTTGTCTCTACCTATCTCTTTTTAACTAACTTACAAACAAATTTGAATCTCAAAATTAAAGACCAGACAAGAAGTCAACAAATTACTTAGCCGCTTTTGTCTTATACTTAAAATTATTCGTCATAAAAAACTCAAAATTGTGTTTGGAAAATACATTTTCTCTGTCCAGATCTAATCACCAGTAATCACAGGCATGGAGTATGAGAGCGAAGCGGGCATTTGTGGTATATGCTGCATTTCAGGGCCATTACCCCTTACAGTTCATCAAATTTCTAGAGGCTTTCGACGGCTAGACAGAGAAAGCACTACTGACAGGCATCCCGACGGATTTACGCAATGAAAGTACACTCTGCTCATCAAGTATTTCACTATTTCATTCAGACGTAAATGTCAGATGTAAATTTCGCTAAAACATTTCTTTTATTTCCGTTTGTGTTTTTTGCTCATTACAGTTTAATAGAACCTACGTATGGAGTTTAATAGCAAATTAAGAGGCCGCGTGATTAACAGTCAATCTCGCGAAATAATAGCCAATGTTATAGAGTTTATGAGAAGAGAAGGAAACTTTAATTCACCTTCAATACCATTTAAAAATGTAAATGATCGTGTTGCTGCAGCCACAGGAGTATCTAAAAACACTGTCATCCGCATTTCTGGAGAGAAAAAAAGAATCGATAACCGTGAGATATCGGAATTTTCATCACCAAGAAAAACCATTAAAAAACCAAAAACAGTTAATGATATAGATGAAGCTGCACAAGAATCAAATTTTATTTTTTTTTATTAGATAGCTATTTTTGTTTCTGAGTTGTGTTCATTTACAGGCTCAATTTTTTTCCGTTTCTCCTTTTTGATTTTATATGGGGTTTCAAGTTGTTTTTGACTTATTTCGACGTAAATCACAACACACTTTTTTAATAAAGCAAACAAGTGTTAAGAGGTATATGTACGTGTAAACTACAATTACAAAAAATTGATATGAAACCCATGAAACCACCAACAAAAATGTAAAGCTAGCTTCCGTACTAGAACATGGTGTCATTCGCCGAGATAATTTATCGTTTTGTTTAATAGATCAAGAAATGTAAATATTCCCCTGTTATTTTTTATAAAATTATAAGAGAAATAAATTTTTTTCTAAATAGTATAGTTTATTATTTTGTAGAAAAACAAAATTTCGAAAATTTTAGTAATGTTTCAGAAACAACCGTTATTAATAATAGGTACCATTTTCCTTAATAAGGTAGAAATAAAATATAAACTATTTCCACGATTTACAAAGGCCTACAAAAAAATTATAGGTATTTTCCGCTATCCTATAAAATTTATATTTTCTGACTCAATTTCAAAAGGTTGAAGGAATTCCAAAACACCTTTTATGGCATAATAATTATTTTCATGTCTACATACTATCTTTAGCTGCTTTTAAAAACGTTCTAAGAAAGTCCAATCAGAGCAATTTAATCCCTAAACTATTCCACACTTTTAAAATTTAATTACCTAAAAATATTAAAAACTATTTAAAATAACTTGTTTAGCAGACTGTACAATAGCTATCTTAGTCACACGTAGCGCGTTCTCTGTCTGGGCGTCGAACACCTCTAGAAATTTGATGAACTGTATTATTAAAAGTTTTTCCATTTTCTTTACTTTTTGCTCACTATTTTGATCTGTGATTTTGACAATCACAAAAAGCGGGGTTATGTTTTTTACTCTGTTTTATTTGATTTGATTCAATGTTCTATTGTGACGTCATCACTTCTCGGTCTCCTCGACGCTCGCTCGATCGAGTTTCAAATCAAACGCCCCTAATAGAGTTTACCTAAACTGTAAATATTTGAGGTTTAAGATCTTAACGAAAGAAAATTGACAGTATGTGACAGACTTGTCATATTCATAACTACGTGAAAAAAGAACATTTTAAAAATTTGGTGTGGTGTTGTCAAAATTAAAATGGATTTGTTGTTAAGGGATGATGATAATGAATTGGAAGCTGTTGAATTAATAGTAAATGGAATGCCGCGAAGAGTGTATAAGAGAAGCCAATATTTTGATAGTTTGGATCCACAGACCTTTTTTCTAAGATTTTTATTATCAAAAGAGGCTGTTTTGAAATTATCATCCCAAATAGAGGATAATTTGGAATTTCCGTATGATATGTTTGTATTTAATCATACAATATTGGTATACATTTTGTGAGTTTATTCGATTTTTAGTAATAATTGTGTTTCACGAATTAATTAATAATTGTTACTAGCTTACAGCTTTTTAAATCCAATAAAAGAACTAGAAATACCATTGAATGATATTTTGGCGTGTAGAAACGAAGATTTCTGTAATTGCATATAGATGTAGACTAAAACTAGAAACACTGTTATCTACAATAGTGTCTACTGCAATTATAAATAATATATGTAGAAGAAACGAAGAACTACCTAGAAAATGAGATCGATTTTCTTCAAGTTCTTAAACAATTTAGAGCCCCTGACCTACCACCCCCACATGATAATGTTGGCATCAACGTTAGAAATGATTTAATATATTATTTTGAAGCCCGTCGTAAAAGATTTATAAAATTCTTTAATAAAAATGTAATTTTTAACATTTTTTTATAATTTTTTCTTACTAATAATTCTTGAAATAACCAAAAAACCAGTTGCCAAAGTGCTTGTAAAATATAACAACTTCTTTGAAAATATTTGCAAAACTGTATTTGATAGAATGTTTTTAAATATTTTCCCATAATCAGCACTAAAAATTTTATAAAAATTACTGATTACATTTGAGATCATTTTTTTGTTTCAGACCTGTGTTATAAAAAAATTTAAAAAATAATCAGTAGTTTTACAGTATTAAAAGGTATAATACACCTTAGGCTCTAACGTGATGGATTTTTATTACAATTTTTCCATTATTTAGACACACCAATGTTGAATAAGCTTTGTTAAAGCATTATGTATTAAAAACTAATTCTTAAATGTGGTGATGTCTCATAGAAAGCAATTGAAATACAATTAAAGTAAATAACTGCATTTATGTAGTCCTATTATAAATAAAGATAACACCAAGTTACGTCGCGTACATAACAAAACTCTTTGTCGCTTCCTATTAGACCTATTGAAACAGCATAATCTCTTACATTTATCCATGCTGTTTTCCGTGACTCTTTGATAATAGTAGTAGAAAACTGACCAAAAAGTTCATTCTTTAATTCTAATATTTTTCTTAAAAGTTTTGATTTTTCATTTTCTTCTCTTCACTTTTATTTCAATAAGAATGGCACTTCACAATTAAAAAATACTACCTTTTGACATATCAACTAAACTTCAATAAGGACACTAGATCTAGTAGGTAGCTGCCATGCTGCTAATATATTAGAAAAGATTCTGTCACTAATAATATGTGTAAATTAAAATAATCTGTGAAACAGAAAACAACTTATATTATTATTTTATGAATCTAATATTATTTACTAATAGTTCATTTTTATGAAATAGGCCCCAGTAGGAAGGACTCCTAAATCTAAGGGGGTTGCGACCTTAGATTATACAAACCTTAGATGGAACATAAGACACTGCGCATAATCCCACTTCGAAATTATTCACACCCACCAATCACAGTTGAGGACATCACATGTCAGAGCGTTGTTCGTCCAAATTTAATGTGTCAACGAGAATTAATTTGGTATTTTAGTGACTTAAATTTTGAAAATTAACGTTTAAAGGGCCAAGATGTGTTGTAAAAAGCTTTATTTATAATAAAAATGAGAAGTGTGACGGCGATAAAAGAAATTTACATTTATTTCGGTGAGTGGTGAGTTATTTAATTTCGACGGCCGTATTTGTTTATTTGAAAATAAACAGAACCGATTAAAGGTTATTGTTAAAAACTGTTTACTTTTTCTTGTTTTATGAGGAAACTTTTTTCAGGAAGTGGAAAGAGTAACATACAATCAAATACAAAAATATCAATTTCATTGCCAATTTATTCGTTCCAAACTTCACAAATGGTTTTAATAGTTTTTTCAAACCTATTTATTTAGTATTTCTCTATAATAATATGGGATCGACCCATTTAATTTACATTTTGTTTAAAAGTTATTATTTATAAGTTAATTTTCTTTATACAAGGTGACCCAACGAAAACTTAATGGGGGTTTTGGGTATTACGAGTAATATCATGAATGGACATATTTTTATCATATTAACTGTCATACGTCATTCTCCTACACTCCGTCACTCTAACCAATGCAAGTTAAATAGGGAAATTGTCAAGTATGACACGTCATTGAAAAAATAATGTTAAGGAGAATTCGGCAATAAAACTATTCAGTAGCCATGCGAAGGTTTGGTCTCTTTGGCACTAACTTAGTGATTCTGTCCTCTTATCTGTTGCTAGTCAGTTTGTTGTTTAGTGGTTATCCACCTGTAAACAGTTTTTTGAAAAGAAGTTTTGCTTATCCCATGAACAGGTTTGGGTCCTGTTGATGATGCTTCTAATATTACTTTGGTTAACTCATCAATTTTTTTTATTTCTTTGAGCACCTTTATGTTATTGTTCAGGCACCCACGCTAGTCTTACCGTACTGTAGGTTGCTAAATCATTAGGTAATCCAAGGCTGTTCCAGACCAGCTTTGACTTAATTCTGTCTGAACCAAGAGCATTTAAGGCTACTTGGGTGTCTAAGAGAATTCAGACGTGTTAGTACTATAAATACCGATTCTATTTAGCATATATTTCCATTATGTTTTTAGCCTTACTCTATCTGATACCTTATTAATGTTTATTCAGATGCGCTTGAATAGTATGCAATGTAATTTATGACTTAATATCGTTAAGTTAGTACCTGAACAGTAAAAATACCTACTTTTCTTGTTCCAGAACCACTCCAGGACATTTTTGCGTAAAAAGGGCTTTAATATATTACCCATCCGGCTGGTAGTTCGCTGGTCACCGCATTATTTACCACAGTTTTTTTTTTAATTACTATGTGGGTATAACTTTTAACACATTCAATTCTTAACCCAAATTACCTTAGGCAATTACTAACTGACCTAGACATAAACTTCTAAAACTACACCGAAGTAAAAACTGCCAGAGCAATTTTCTCGAGTGTCTTTTCACCATAAAATTTTGCTTTAGCTGGATATTCGCCAGAGAGACACTCATTGGCGTAGCTTCTATAAAACCTTCATCAGAAACTTATTCAGATACGTTAAATTAAATTTACTGAAACGTCTTAATTATTCAGTTACTTATGTTAGTTGAGATTGAATGAGAGGACGTGTTTGTTAACTGGAAATTAAATTATCATTAAAAAGAATGTTTCAATCACGTTTTTCTTAGCATTTTGTTCTAACCTTTTTTTTAATAGTTTTGCTTACTATTTTATAATCTGATTTGATCGGAAATTTACTTGATTTATAGATTTTGCATGTTCTACGAAGATTTACTTACCTTTTTATCTACATATATCAATGTTATTGGATAAAGAAAAAACGAAAATTATTTAACGATTTGTTTTTTATGAAATTAACCATCAGTATTCTGACAAAAATCGATGATATTAGCAAGTGGCAAGTTCAATTCATGTGGATTTTATCAAACACTATTTCGAAATGCAATATTTCAGGCTATTTATACTACGACAGCGGTTCTCAACCTGTGTGGCCGCCCCCTAGGGAGGCATACAATAATAAAAGGGTGGCAAGAAGATGAGAAAAACGTTTAATCAACCTACAAATTATTTAAGGGAATAAAAACTCGAAGTCGGTTATCACAAATGTTATTGAGATACGTAAAAATTAATCAGAGCAGATAGTTTCGACCGCCAAGTGTCATCATCAGGTCTAAATTTAGAGTAGTAACAGTGACTAATGCAAAGAGGTTTTACAAAATTGAAAAAGTTATGTAAAAGTATATCTCGTCGGTCCCATAGATTTGATAGTCAAATAAAAATGTGATTGGTTGTTTTTCCTCATTTTGGTATACAATTTTTACATTTGTATGTGTAGGTGTCATTACATTATGGTTTTGATTATGGGATATGTAGTATTGTAAAACTATAATGTAATAGCTAAAATAATGGTACCTTGTGCAATATTTAGTTGTTTTAGTATATTATTAGATGAGAAGACGATTTCGGGAATATCACATCACATAAGTGAGATATTTATTTACAGATAAAAATAGATAACTTTTTTTAAAAATTAGCAAAATTTCATTTTAATTCCTCTTAACTTTTTTTCAATACTCTATTGCATTTCCATTTTTCTTTATAAATGTTTATAATATTATGTTTAAAAATGTTTAAATATATTACTGTTCCTATCATCAGTGCTAGTTTGAAATAAACACCTTACGGTACTATTTACTTGTATGATTGAATTTTCATTCCCACCACCCTGGACATGGACAAGGAGAGTCAAAAATAACTTCGAAAAAAAAAAGAATGAAAAGATAGGAGAACAGTTCTGTCGTTTAAAAAGAGACCTTGAAAATGGGTTAAATTAAATTAATGTTAGTAAAAAGTAGAAGCCTAGATAGACCAAGAGAATAGGAAGGTGGAGGGGAGTATAAATCTTTGAATATAGTTTCAAAAAAATCTAAAGTTGTTTGTAGTAATTAGATATTATGGGTACATCCTAGATGAAAAGGTCTTTTGGATTGCTGATGTCGACAATAAAGCCAAAGTGGACTGGTTTTCTTAACAAGAAAAATGGCCATTTAAAAAAAATAGAAGAAGGTAAAAAGAGTAAATGTTTAAAAGTTCAGGGAAAAGACATAAGCATCGAAAAGACAACTATATTCTATAGCAACAACATGGAGGAAATCTAGGAAGGGAAATGTAGCAACAATGTAGTCAACTTAAGATAGGAACCTTAGCCTGGGTACTGAAGAATATCAGGCCAATGAAATCGCAGACGAACTAGCCCGAGAAGGCTTAGAAAAGGCCATGATAGGCCCAGAACCTTCCTGTGGAGTTGCTAAGGCATCCAATCAAAAAATCTAGATTCTAGTATAAATAATTATAATACTATGCCTATTATCAGTACTAATTTCTGCTATTCTAATTATTCTAATTAGACTATATAATAATGGATTCAAACAGAGTCCCGGGAATAGTGGAAAAACTAACCAGGATTGAGTCAGGCCAAAAAGTTCGTCAAGTAACTGTCGGCCAAGTTCACGAAAGACTACTGGTTCAAAAATGACAATTCGTTAAGATAACAGTAGGTCTTCTTACCGGACACTGACATGAGTGTCATCAATCCAGCAGAAAAAGCAACATTAAGCGGTTCCTTTAAAAAGAAGAAGTAGATACATGAATTCACATGTTGTACCTGTGTCAGTGTGAAGAAGAAGAAAAGCTAGATGCGTAAGCAACTGTTAAAGCTAGTTATGCAGGCCAGTAACCAGAGCCAGTCACAGGCTGTTTGAAATATTGAAAAATAGAAATATTGGATTAGACCTTTATTTTGTTGCAAATCAAATTATACTCATAAAGTGCTTTCTTTTATGTCATCTGAGTAGTGATGCCGCGAGACGAGAGATTTTCGTCTCTCGTCTCGTCTTGTCTCGTCTAGTACGAGACGAGAGAGACATTTTCTCTCGAAAAAAGATTCGAGACGAGACGAGAGAGTGTCACCTCTCAACGAGAATTCCTCGTTTCTCTCGAGCTCTCTCGAGTTCTCTCGCGCAATTAATTGTTTACTTCTTTAAAATTTTCAATTACTTATCGTAACTTAAAATTTAAAAATATTAGATTTCCAGACAGTCAAAAAGTTAACTATAAAACACCTATTCTATATACACAGTGAGTTTTAAGTATGGAACGCCTCAATTATCTCGGAAACGGCTCGATTTTTATTTATGGTGACCAGTCAAATGCGCCCCAAAAAAAGCGCTCCGACAAAAGCGCCCCGACAAATGCGCTTCCCGACGAAAGCGCCCAAGACAAAAGCGGCACCCGAAATTTTATTGTATAATTTTTAACTAACCAATGGACAGAATCGTAATAATTTTCATGCAGTCAAATTTTTCGGAGGTTACTTTTGGAGATAAATTAGAAAGACAACAATTTTTAAGTGTTTTTTCGAAAAATAACGGACGTATAATATATTGTGACCATGCTTCTACATGCTTTCATTTGTTATCACACGAAAAAAATTCTAACTTCCAAATGAAACCCTACCCCTTCCCAACTGACTTCTAAGACAAATTATTTATAGCAGGGGCAGAAGTTGGAAAGTCTTTTAATAGTTCTCTCACTTCATACACATAACTTTACAGGTTTGCGGCGGATCTAACCGAAGTGGACGCGATACATTGGCGTACAAAATTATTTTTTAGATGTTAATAACAATTTCGAGAAAATAGTTTAATAAATCGTGAATAGCTGTTGAAATTTTGTAGAATTATGATTTGGGTATTATAATACATGTTTAATAATTATTTATAGTCCATAAATACATGCGATTGTCCAGTTCTTATTCTGTGAAATGACACTGGCAGGTAAACATTACTGCAAAATTCTCGAAGTCGTCCGACGTGGTTTGATGTTTACCCCCTCTCTACCTCCCAAAAGCCTTTCCAAATTCTGCCTCTGCTATCTATTCTTAGTTAACGCCCACTGATTACTTTACATTTCAATTGTTTATGTCAAACAGTGTCTAAGTAAAACGATTGTGACAGACGGACAGGCAGAGAGATACCAAGGTAATTTCCCTAAGTGTTTCTTATTGCCAATTTGGGTACTAATGAGACAAATTACTTAAAAAATTATTTGTTATTGTCTTCAAAATTTTACTGTTTTTTCATGTTTCGTCCTAAGTATATCTTTTCCAAATTTAAATTTGATATGTTTTTATCACGAGAGAAACGAGACGAGACAAGACAAGACGAGACGAGAGAATGGGTCTCTCGAGCGAGAGAAGCGCCTTCTCTTCGAGACAAGAGAACAGTTTTCTCTCGCCCTACGAGACGAGACGAGAGAGGCCTCTCTCGTCTCGTCTCGTCTCGCGGCATCACTACATCTGAGTTACGCGCGAGCAGTACTAGAGCTGTTCCTGACTCAAACTGAACGTTCTTTTTTAAAGGTGCTTGTTGATCTGGAACTTCTACCGGTTCTCCCTTCTCCCCTCAAGCACTTGCTCGACAGCAGATGCATAGAGCTCTTGTCTTGACAATTCTAAACCGTTATTAGTCGTTCTTTTTTGACGTCATAGAGTTTCATACACCAAGAACATTAAACACTTGAAAAGAAAGCTCCCATAGTAAACTTAAGAATACTAGTAGACATTAAAAAAATCCTATTTGATATATGCAACTTTAAAACAAACAAAAGGTAGCAGTCTTTCAATAAAACAAAACCAAATTGACAGACTGACAACTATGACAACTTCTTTTCATTGTTTGTGAGTGTGTAATCGGCTACTACAACATACGAGACTGGTAGTAATTAAGCTTATTAAAAAGTTAGCTACATAAAGATCTTGTGTTTTATAATATTAGCTGGATAAAAACCGCTACACCAAGTCTGAGGCTAGATGTTAAAAATGGTAAAAATAAGTAAACAATATAATATGTGATTTTGTCCACTAAAAATATGTCATATCTGGTTTTCAAAATGCACAGTATCAGGAAAGATATACGTATACATATATCCTTTAGCCAACAAATAGAAGTGCATAAAATACAGCAGATGGTATTTATATTTTAAAATTACCAAACATTGACATATTATATGGTTTTGCTATCTAACCACAGAAACACAGACTAGACATGACTTTAAATCATTAGAAGTTTACTTACAAATTGTTTTAAATGACTTCCATGTTTACTACGTTTATCGCATGTTTCTACTTCCTCACAATGTAATATTTTACAAATACTTTCGTACTTTCACGAAAACGATGATATCGTCTAAGTTTACATGCAATTAACTTAGTGAACATAACTTTTTTTTATCCATATTAGATATAAATATAATGTATTAAATTTTAAAAAAGTTTAATATTAGTTTTATATTGCTAATATAAAAGCACTGTTGGAGTATTTCGTTATTAAACAAATGTATTTTTATTATTTTCAATATTTTCTTACAACATCATTGTTCTGAATTATCATTAACGGTTTATTTATATTTATATTTACTTTTTTAAAGTAAGAAAACATTTCACACATATCAGAGCATACAGTTCTTTTTCAGTGTCAGTTAGGATTTAATTCAGACCCGTTCGTATTTATCGAGGATATGACTTGTATATCTCTCTTTGTTGATCACGGCCTACTTTGGATTTTTTGTGGATCTCCCCCCAGTACTTAGCAAAAGAATATACGTTGTTGTGCTTAAGTTGCCCTTTTGGATTTATATGATTTCATGCAACACTACCGTAATTCTTGTAAAGAATTCTCCTATTCTTTAAACATACCGGTTAAATCTAATATATTTACAAATAATTTAGAGATGAAAGTGCTCCTAATACATTCATTTATAATTTTGTCACATCTTGACTCCACTCCCTTAACACAGCATCCTGATCTCTGCAAGATGTATTTTCTACTGGTATATTTTCTCTAAGACATATATAAAATATGGTCTTACATAAGTCCTACAGACATTATCCTTTAAGGTACCATTTCGGTAGCCGCGTCAGGAGACAGGAGACCACTGAGGAGACCAGTAGGACGACAGATGCATAAATGTTACATTCGTACATTTCGGAAGCTTGAGAAGTGTCGCGCGACACTTACAGGATAACGATTCGAGGGAACGATCATCGTTGCCAGACCTACTGTTTTTATGTAGATCCACTGTTTTTGTCTCTAGCAAATTTTGTTCTTAATTTATTAAGTTTGCCTCATTCTTCAGCAAATGGTTAAAGAATATTTTCTCTAGTAAATTTTCTGCAGTAAAAGCAGCGTAATAAGCATCCACTACTCTAGGTTGGCTCCATAAAAAAAACATCAAGATAATCATTGTTTTTATTTACAATGAAACAAAGAATTAATAGGGCATCATAAAAATAACATGCACGCTACGATTTTGAATTATCTGATTCAGACTGATCTAAAAGAAGTAGGTACCTATTATTTTTCATTGTTTTTTTTTGTTTCCGTACGTTAAGTATATATTAAAAATGTTATTATTTGTTTTTATTCTTTGTTTACCTTCTACTTTGGGTCGAAAAAAAGTTTATTTTTCGTTTCTTATATACTTGTTTTTTTATTTACTACACTGCAAATTATAATTATTTCCCCCTATATTAAAATCTACTGTTCAAATCTTCGGTTTTTTTTTACCCATACTGTTCCAAAATCTGGCAACGCTGCCTAGATCGAAAGAAATTTCCATCCTAATCACCCTCAAAATGGACCGATGCTCGAGGACAGTGACCCCGAGTGCGACATGCTCCAGGAAGTGTCGTCTTGACGACACTTCTCGTGTCGCGCCGTGCGAAATGTGTTTCATATAATTGTATGTATTTTAGATGTGAAGCGACACTTCTCGGTCGCGTCGGCGGTCGTATGTCGCGTCGGCGGTCGTCTGTCGCGCCTACCGAAATGGTACCTTTAATGTAATCGACTTCTGACTAGCACACCCTGCTCTTACTGTATTTGTGAGTTGAGCCAATTTTGGATTTTAGGAAAATCACTCTCTACCAGGTTTTTAATATTTTGCCATGTAACACTGCCCTAGAAAACTGTATCGTCTATTAAAGTATAAAGTATATATTAAAATAAAGTATATATTAATAGTATATTACATTACGAGTGTGGAAAATCACTTTTCACACAAGTGATGTACAATATTTTTCCTACGACCACAAAATAATTTCATCAAAAAATGTAAAACCAGATTATTATAATAATTAAAATGTATTTAAAAAAATAATCAACAATAATCGTATTTATTAAATTTTCATAATTTCTAAACAAATAAAAAAAAATAAAAAAAAAAATCTGGCACAGCCAGGATTCGATCGCGGTCGTTGGACGGTCTCAAATTGCAAAGTTGATGCTCTAACCAACTGAGCTAACAGGCCTTACGGTAATTGATTGATCTAATCGCTTATGTGTTTAACCAGAATAAAAAGCAAATATATCTTAGTTATTTTAAAATTATTTTAAAAATAATTGTTAAAGATAAATATCTAGGATCTAATTTACAATAATTTAAAAATCATATCGATTTTAGTATTAATATGGACATTACATAGATCAAAATAGAAATTATGTGTTTGACATTTTCTGACAGCTACTGCGGAAAGTAGCATATTCTCACTTGGGTGGAAAGTAAATTCTTATTCATACGCGTGTGATATAGGGCACTTTCCATAGGTCTATATAGTGTGATATGTGTCACTTTCCTAAGTGGTCGTAGGAAAAGTATATATCAGCACCTCAGAGGTAAGGTGTGTTAAGTCACCAAATCTACATTTGTCAGGAGAGACATTTTTGAAGTTCACTTACTGTTTTAACAGAAAATGTAAAGAAACGGTGATAGTTTTATTGGGGACTTTGCAAAAGTCAATTGTTTGGTCAATTTATTTCGATTTTTTCTTACAATTATTTTTCTTTGTCCTAAAATTTTGACTTCGATGTGACTTATTATTAATCCCAAGTTTGCAATACTTGATTTGCGACTTTCTGGGTGTTGCGTTATATTTTTGCAAAATGATGCAACGGAAGTTCAATCTGTTTTCCACTAGATTGAATGTGACTTAACACACCTTGCCACTGAGGTGCTGATATTAAAGAATTATAGTATAATAAATAATAGATAACCAAGATAAAATAAATTTGAACCTGAAATTGTAAGAAAAAGTTATGAAGGAAAAGTTATTACGAATTAGACAAATAGTGATTTATTGTATATAGATTAAAAAATGAGGTGAATTTTTGGTATGTATAATTGATAAAATTATGAGTGGGAGATGGTAGTTATATATATGGTATAATTATTCTAGTTATAATATTTTTTTTTCGTTCTTTCAGGCATTCTTCTGCTCTCGCTGAGGGGCTTCGGCAGGCTTCCCCAACCAAGCTTGGGTCTAGCCACTGGCTCCCCTCAATTAGGCTTGTGGTCCAGTCTGCTTTTTTTTGAAAATTTAAATTTAATTTAATTTATTGTTCTTAGTATATTTGGGGAATATACTGAATAAACAATGAATTTGGGGATATGATATGGAGTGAAGGTTACAATTAGTAATAACTCTTTAAAAATAATCAGAACACTCAATCACTTAATAAAGGACAAAATAACTTATTTTCTTTAAAACTAACCTGCTTTAGAAAGCAAAAAATTACCTAAAATTAAGTGGTTGAGAATAATTATATTATTTTCTAAATAAATATGGCAATGACAATGAAAGTTATGCAAATTTTATTCAAAATTCTTGATGCGACTGAAAGCATACAATAATAATTTTTTCTACAACCACTTAGGAAAGTGACACATATCACGCTGTATAGTCCTATGGAAAGTGTCCTATATCACACGCGTATGAATAAGAATTTACTTTACACCCGTGTACGAATACGCTACTTTCCGCAGCATCTGTCACAAAATGTCAAACACATCATTTCTATTTTGATCTATGTAATGTCCATATTAATACTAAAATCGATATGATTGTTAAATTATTAAAATTGTTGTAAATAATTAGATTCTAGGTATTTATCTTTAACAATTATTATTAAAATAATTTTAAAATAACTAAGATATGTTTGCTTTTTATTCTGGTTAAACAGATAATCGATTAGATCATTCAATTGACGTAAGTCCTATTAGCTCAGATTACAGTGTCAAACTTATCAACTTTGCCATTTGAGACCTGGCGAGAGACCGCGTTCAAATCCTGGCGGGGCCAGAATTTTTATTTGTTTTTTTTTTGTTTTTAAATTTTTTTGTTTTTAGAAAATATGAAAATTGAATAAATACGATTATTGTTGATTATTTTTTTAAATACATTTTAATTATTATAATAATAACCTGGTTTTACATTTTTTGATGAAATTGTTTTGTGGAAAAATATTGTACATCACTTGTGTGAAAAGTGATTTCCCACACTCGTAATGTGATATTAACCCATTAAATCCCAAGACATTTTTTTGGAAAAAATTAATTTTTTTGAACTGATTCTTATTTGGGGTATTATTATAAGCAAAAAATTAAATGTAAGTCATACTCTAAAACTGGTGGACAAATGGGGACAATGGGATAAAGGATTAAAAAAATAAAAGTACAAAGAAAAATACAAAAATTGTTAAAACTAAACAAAAATCAATCAGTACCTACAGCAAAACAAATAAAAGATTTTGGTCAATAAACATCTTAGGAATGATAAACTCTAGAACACTCCCGTTCAATACAAAGGGCCACTACACATTTTGAGCAACTCCACCTAGCTTTTTTGTGACACTGAGTACAACGTCGCTGTTGATGACATCATACAGTTGGTGGTAATTGCGCAGCAGGTCGGTTTCTCGGTTTTGTCGATTTCTCATTGCATGCTAAATAATGGCGCACTATAATTCTTTCAAACTCTAACAATGAGATTGAATTATTATTTGCTAATTGATACAGTCTCCAGGCATTGACAACAGTCATGTTGATCATGTTTGTAAACAGTACCCACCAACACTTTTTACCTCTAACAGAAATCCTGTAGTTACTTACTGCCTGGTCGTGTAAATCAACCCATGGATTTATTATAAGCACTGAAAATGTGTGGTTGTTGCACATCTTCTTTCTCTTTGGCTACTGATGACCAGCGCTTGACTGTACTAATAGGATGCAGTTTGTCATAGTTGGTAACAATTGAGACAGTATTATTGTCTTGCCACCTGATAAAAAGAAGCGCTGAATCACTATCATAATAGTGTTCAAAACAACCTCTCTTTCTTTTTGAATAATTGTACTTTTGTCATCGGACACTTTTTGGTTCGGTTTTCTCTTATCGTACCAGTGGCACGATAACCTTGATCCCTCAGCATTATTAGCAAACCAAGGCTACTAACACAGTTATCGAAGAAAATTAGATGATCAGAGGGCACTGCAATAATTCTGAGAAGATCAAGAACTACCCGAGATCCCAAGGGTATATCGTTAACTTGAGGATTCCCTTTAGCACCGCAATAAGTATTAAAAGCATAACAATATCCTGTGGAACTTCACAGCATCCAGTTCTTATGACCAAAGCGTAGTGGTTTTCCCTTTATATATTGTTTACTGGAATGTCGACCATAAAACTTTACCATGGCTTCATCGATTGACAGGTTTTCATGCAAAACGCCCCATTGTTGAAATTTTTGATTCAAAAGTGACATTAGCGCCGAAATTTAGCCATTTTGTCTTGGGTATCCAGATTATCATTATCTACTAGGTGAATATACCTTTTGATTTCTTGGGATCGGTTCCTTGACATAGTTTTTGCGACCACAGGCACTCCAAGATCTTCATCAAGTCCAATAGTTATGTTCGCTTGGTAGTTAGGAGTAAAATTACCACAAAAAGTTTTAGATTAGCTTTTGAAACAAAGAAGTCGTGTCTATTTTTTTGTGATGAATACAAATTTGTTTGTTGCATCAAATGGTCAAAAATTTCATCATCGAACAACTTTTCAACTACTTCAACTGGACTATAATTTTCCAGTTGATTTTTTAGAATTTCCAAACGCTCGGCACAGCCGGAAGTTGCTGGCATACTAGTGTCAACAAATTTTTTTGTCCATTTTGGACCTACCTTTATTTTTTTGGCCCGTTTTGATTTCAAGTTTTTTAACCTTTCAGACAGTGGCAAGCTGTCTTCGTCTTCACTTTTTTCTTCGTCACTGCTATTTATATGCTGCAACTCGATTTCACCGGCTACGTCTGTAGGAAATATATTTTCGACACCCTCTAAATTATTTTCGTCCAAGTCCTCTTCATCGGTCTGTGGGTCAGCATCAGGCGGTATAATAACAATGTCTACTTCATGTTCAATAGTCGCTGTAGCAACATCTTGTAAAGCAGCATCTAAATGGCGATAATTCCTTCCATAAAAGCTTTTCGTAGGTATTGGTGCTAAATGTTCGGGTTCCTTAATAAACTGAAATAAAAAATAGGTATTACAAAAATAACCATATGTATTTTATATAGCCCAGTGTCCTCAAACGATGACATCTAACTTACCTGACTTATGTAATCTGCAATCTTAGCAAATTTATTGAAAACACAATACCTTACACTTAGAACTACACGTTTGGGTATAATAAACACTACTAACAAATGAAATTTTAATTTTACGGGTCCTTTAGCAAAAACATGTACGTTTCTTCCAGACAAAGGCGTGACCTTGCTGACAAAATTGTACCTCGTTGCATTGCTCGAATTGATGGACATTAGCGCTATACGTTGAGAAGAAAACAACGTAAACTAACACTCTTTAATACTCAACTGTTGATATCTGTCAATAGAAGGCGCTAAAGTAAAATTTTGTTTGCTGTCCCCAAATGGGTCCAGTGGGATATAATGGGTTAAAAAGACTGCATGTTAAATAAATCAAATTATATAAAATGCGACATTTCTTTCTCAACAATTTTCCAGATATTCATTTTCTAAAACCCTTGATTGGAAGTACAAAAAATTAATACGTCAGTCATTTTTAACCCAACACAATTTCATATTTTAGACAAAATTAGAGAAAATATTGTATACAAACACGTTACATAAACAGCTATTATGTGAGATTACGAATTCATCATTTATACCTTGTGATCTATAAAACTGAACCAAGATGATAGAGAAAGAGCAACTCTTATATAATTAAAAAGAAAATATAAAAGAGAGTGTTTTAAAGCAAACCAAATATTATAGAAAACAGATTAAAACGAGAAAAAGCAAATAAACTAAACTTAGACATTTCCGATTAGATCTGGCAAAGTATCTAGGAGTCACGCTGAATAAACATAAAATGTATTATTAAAAACGTAGAAAGATAGTTGATAAGATCGCGCAAAAATAAATGTAATTTTTCGTCATAATCACCATTTGGGACCATACACTTTATCGTTTACTTGCAAATTTGATACGAATCTTTTCCCTCGGGCGAAATCTACAGAATTATTGCGTAGGGATCGATTTCACGGCGTAATTTCATACTAGTTGGTGTCAGAATTGCAGAGAGCTGGTGCATTGTCCTGAAATAACAACCTTTTTCACCCAATAATGTTGATTTTTTTTAGTTCTTTATATAAACAATCTAATAAAGATTTCTACCGAAGATTAAACACTCTTTCTTTCTAATCAATAGAAATCTATAATAAGAATGACTACTGTAATAGCCTTTCCCATTATTACAATATTGTTTAATTTTTGTAGGAATCAAAGGGTGTGATGAACCGCAAGGAAAATTTGAAGAATTGTTAAGAAGAATGCAGCAAAGAAATTAATACCTTCAACACAATTATTCTTAATTTACTTACTACAAGATTATTACATACTTCAGATTATCATTGTCCATGTTTTGATCCTTAACCTCTGTTGAAAAGTTAAAACAGTTTAATCCTTTACTTGATCACGTTTGATTTAAAATTTTAGTGTTAGATTATAGTATGCGTTCTGTTTTAATAGGAGAGTGTAATTTCTTAATCAGAAAACAATTTTACTGACTTAATTTTTTTTTACCAATAAGGTTTCTTACAGGATTTAACCCTGCGAACCTACGAACCCAATAAATAAGGTGAACCTGTTTGCAATTTGAAAATCCGAAAACGGCATTTTGTAGACTACGAATTAAAGTTACTTTTGCTTGAAACTTTTTCTGCTAAAGATATAGAATAAATAGAACCTGTAAGCTAAAATCTGTAACACCCTGTACATATTACTCGGTCGAAGGATCTTTATGTGTTTTGGCACAGATTGCACATCGTCGACTATGATTTTGAATCTACAATAAACTTTGGCTTCTTCTATTAGTGTAACGTAATATACTAATATTGATTTCCGAGTAAGGGAATAACATTATTTGAAGAAAATAGTTGAAACTATTGAACCACTATTCTTTTTCTTCTACTAGTAACGCAAATCACACTTTCGATGCAAATAGGCTGTAGAAGGCTGTAGAAAAATATTTTTCATTACTTTCATTATGATTAAATATATTATTTATGTGTAACATTTAAAAAACATCCGATTTTTTATAAAAGGAAAATGTAGGTACATAGAATCAAATAAAGTCCTAATTCAATTACTCATAAATTGAATCATTAACAAACAGTAAATTAAGTTCACTACATTAATGTATTTTTTTGTAGTATAGACTTATAATATATATTTCAAAATCTTGTAGGCCCCCTTGTCTCTACCACTGATATCCGTCACTGGAGGAAGCACCAGATCACAGGTGGCTGTTGGGCGTTAATGAGGCAATTTAAATGCATAGCACAAGGGTCGGAGAGCTCGATCATGCCCGAATATTCCCGAGGGAGAGCGAACGGTCTCCACTCGCCAGTTTCTCGATGATGATGGGCTGGTGCTGGCTACGGTTATATATCTATAGTTACACCTAGGACGTGGATATATAGACGAAATGGGTTGGCAACGGTTTATGAAGCATCAGCTTCCAGATTTGTAAATAAAATAATATGATAAAATACGTAACTTTTTTTATTACAAGAACGAAAAGTTCAATTTTTCGGACGAATACGTAGGAGTCTGAAATAACAATTTTCGTCCATGTTTCATACACGATTTTTTATTAAAAAATATAGATAGTTTAAAATTTTTCTTATAACCGAGATGGCTGTGATCTGCAAAAAAATAGATATATTTTTGATATTGTCATGTCAGTATGCTTATGTCAGATCAATTTAATGTTTCTCTCTTGTTCAATATATAATACTTGTATTCAAATTTGATGTGCAAGTGGATTATAAACTACTTTTTTGTTTTATGGTGTCAATATTTTTCAGGATATGAACAATTATTGCTAGCCAATGCCCTACGAAGTAAAGAAACCATTAGTCGTTCATAATATTGTAATGTTCTAAATTGATTTAAGAGAACTATTATAGTAAATCCATAAACTTCAGTTAAATATGTAATAAAAATTGTATAATAAAATAATACATAACAATTGGCGCCCAACGTGTGTCTTCCTAAAATAAAGTTATAATTGTATATAGTAGGTAGTGTTGTGATATATAATATTAAAACAAGAAAGAGAAAAAAGAAGAAGCCGAGGCCAAAGAAAAGTTTTTCCCTCATAAGAGAAAAAATAATAAATCATATTTAAAATAAACCCATGCCATATCAAAGAGTTGGAGAATGATATTGTAGTGTGAATTGTCACTAATTAGTAGCAAATGTTATTATATAACCTTAGAAAGTGTTGATTTTGCTATATCGGCATAAAAGGAATAATCTCAAATGAAAGTATGCTAGGGATTGAGAGGTGGTTTAACTTGAACGCCGGAAAAGTCTACATTGTTCAACAAGAAAGGATAATAAAATTGTCTTAGTCAAAACAAAATTTATAGAAATAATGAAGGTAATAATTATAAACAGTTTAAAATGAATTTAACCTATATAATTTTTATTTCGTCATATTTTAATTTGATATTTCCATAATTCAATGTTTTATTTATGTTTTTAGACAAATGACAGGTTCAGGTTAGTTACGTAATACCACTAACGTATTAAAAAGGAAAACACTAGAGAAATAATAGAAAATAAAATCAATTTATTTTAGTTGTGAAATGGAAGTATTAACGTTTAATTATTTGAGTAATTTCTTTTAAATATTTAAATAAATCTATTCGTGTTCTGTGTACCAAATAGTTTTATTTTAAATATGGCAATATCACGATACAATATAGACTAACGGTATGTTCCTGCGCTTGCAGCTGACTGACGGTTACGTTACGTGGGACATAGAAATATAAGCATTAAATGGGATATAGTGTTTAAAATTCGATATATTGCGAATTTTAGATTTTATGCAATTACTTAAGCTTTATTGGTTATTTTGTAATATATTCGTTTACAAATATGAAGGTTTAAGATAAATAATACTAATAAAAATATTAATTTTTCTTATAAATTATAGGTATTTTTTGACAAAATCCATAACCTGGCCACAAGATAAGTAAAAATTATAGACTAAAAATACAAGTTTAACTCAAATTTGTACTTTCTGGGCGTGGTAAAGCTCTTGCAATCTCTTTTCTTATTATGTTGTAACATGTACTTAGTCCATATTATTAATTTCAAATTAAAATTCAAATATTGTGCAAGTAGTTCCATCTAACGGGAAATAGCAACGTCAAATTAATGAAAAAAAAAAACTTTAATCAAATGAATGAATTCAATGTTTTCTTGTCGTGTTTTTGGCATATCGATTTGTATTCATAGTATCGTTATGCGCAAGACACCAAAGGCGAGACGAACCCGTTGAAAGGTTCTGTCTTTGCGCTCTGAATTTTGCCGTCCGAAAGACGCATGTCGTTATTATCTTTTTGCTAACTAGAATTAAAGCTGGGAATAATTCCTGGCCCGTACACCGTACGTCTTAGGCCGTACCGAAAGTCGTATCTTCCAGGAGACTTACGAAAGCCCTACAGAAGCCGTATGAAGTTTTCTTAAGAAGATCCTAACTTGCTAGCTGTATAGAATGTCAAGACGATACATGATTCCCTTGATAGAATCAACCAGTTCAAAGGATTCCGGATTTCCGCATGTGGCATTAGTATAGAGAAACACAAGGTTCTGGAATAGAAATCTCTGCTAAGAACGAAGTACACCCATCAGAAAAGCAACGCAGCAGTACCCAACAACACCAAAACCAAATCAGATAAGCTTTTATTTTTTTTATGACAGATTCACTGTAAATTCAATTGATTTATTTTGTTGTTGACAATTTTCTGATTATTTCTCATAAGTACTCATATCTAGTAAATTATTAGACTATTTCAATATTTAACAAATCATTTTATATAAGTATCCTAATTTGGCAAATTATCAATTATTGAACAACCTATTATTTATTATCTTATTATCTTATTATTTAGAATTTATTTGCGGGAGTTAGGGGTTGTGATTTACTCTAGCTCCAAAGTCACTTTCATTGAATATTTGCTAAAACAAATCACTGGCGCCCGCAGGTAACTTCTAGGCACCCTCAACCCTTCCTAGTGACTCCATTTAAAGAAACGAGTACGACCCAGTCCTGAGATTCTCAACAGCCGAGTGCATAACATCATAACCTCTGTTTATGTTCTAAATAGGGGTTATAGCGCGAACAACGTAGCAATGTGAAATAAAAATAAGTGTGCAGAAACAAATTATTTATTTATTAAAAGTAACTACTCAAAAAAATTACTTTTTATTTGTTGAATTTAAAATTTTTTTGTCAAGTTTACTTCGAAAATACTCGAAACCAATTTTTCTGTTTATTTATCTTATGTGTTCGTGTCCTGCTCATGAATGGCATTACTTTAAAAGAATCGTTGTATTGGGACAGGAAACTACTGTTTTATCTGCTAAAATTTTAAAATACCGATTTATTTTCTTTGCTTAATGAGGCCCGTGCACCTGGTGAAATACAGTTTTCTTTTCTTGCGTCTATGTTTAAGAGGAATCACAACTCAAAGTGGATAGGGCAACTTCAATTAAGTTTGTCCTTTCTTCGATAAGAATTTACCCATATATTGTGGCATTCGGCAATATCTCCACCGCGCAGACCAGCATTTTAAACATTAATTTAATTCTTCCCTGCTATATATAAGAAAATATAGTCACTACTAACACAAAACCAAATAAATTATTAAATTATTTTACACTATTTAATCGAAAAGTGTCAAAAGAACTTGAAAATTCGTCCCGCATTACGTCATGCGCGGTTTGGACGAATTTTGAATCAAAAGTCAGCATACCATTAGTATGTGTATCATGGGCAATATGATGCTAAAGAATACTGTCACAAAACATCCGAATATATTCTTAGATAAATATATGAACTCGTTGAAAGTAAATACATTTAGATATTAAAAAAATTAAGTCGATATAAAAAGTCCACTCTCATGTTGATAATTAGAACTTAATAATATAACAGAACACAAGTATTTATATATATATAAATTAAAATTTCCTTGGTTTATTCGGTCGTTTTTATTTTCTATTGTTTAGCACAGCCACAGTTTAAAGCTTAAAAGAATCAGTTCGCTCACTCGGACTAATTTGATGTTCCAAAATAACATCCACTCCAGGGATACAAATTCAGGATGCGCAGAAGACTGCTGTTTGAATATAAGCGGTTGTCATATATTGTATTAGGTATTCCAAACAAATGAACTGCCAGTGGGAAGATTTGATATATCCAAGGGTTGCGACATACGATGTATTCTGGTTACCATACGTAAAATCATGAATAATGGATTGCATTTAAATATTTTATGTCAAAAACAATAACAATAAGATACATTTTTTCATAAATTGGCAGACTTTGTGACTATTATTTCTAATAAAAAAAACGTTCAAGATGCAAGACTATGTCTCTACCCCCTTAGATATAC
The DNA here is from genome assembly GCA_927349885.1 of Psylliodes chrysocephalus. Lineage (NCBI taxonomy): Eukaryota > Metazoa > Arthropoda > Insecta > Coleoptera > Chrysomelidae > Psylliodes > Psylliodes chrysocephalus. The sequence continues at coordinate 8,413,182 of OV651820.1, read as the reverse complement.
CAGACCTTTTCACTGACAGCTATTGTTTGACAGGTCGTTGGAATGCTTAATTGGTAATAGTAAGAGAGCCCACTGCAAATTACGACCGCCATCTGATAACAAAATGAAATATGCTCCAAAGACATGTAACAGAATTGTACTTTACCAAATTGCACCTGTGCCAATCTGTAATCCACAGCAAAGTGGTTAAAAAAATTATTTTATATTCAAAAAATTACATAAGACATGACAGCGATAATTGTGTTTTTAAAAATTACAATCCTAATTCATTGTGAATTATTAATATTTTTACTTAACTTTGGCAGAGATAGTCAACAATAATTATAAACTCTTGTTAGACAATTCTTTTAAACCATAATCATAGTAGTTTGTTTTTGTCGTTTCTATGACAACCTGTAAAAATGAATCACAACAATATCCATACAAATAAATTTGTTTCAAAAGGAAAAACTTGTTAAAATTTTAACTAATTTGTTAACCTTTTTTCAATTTTGTGAATAGTGAGGGTGGCATGATTCCTTAATTCCACACAAGCTAACTTGCTTCTGGAGATCAGATTTGATTTGTAAGGGCTTATCCCACACTCACTATTCCCAATACCAGTTTTTTGTCACTTTGTTTGTTTCTTGTAATTTTTAATTTGTTCAAACAATTGTATATATACTATTTTAACTTTTGACTTAAAAGTCTAATTCAGATTTTATAATATATTTTTTAAAATCTTTTTAAATTGTAAGTTTACATCCACAATTTTTGTAGATGAGCACTGATGATGGCAAATAAGCCGAAAGCGCTTTGCATTGATTAATAAAAAAGTTTTGCACGAAATACAAGTTTTTCCTTTTGAATCTAAACTACGTGCACACAGCTGTCAACCTTTTTTGGTTTTTTTAATTTTTAAATAAATTTGTATATCAGCAAAAATTGATTCATATTTTTAATAATTTTTACCTACTAATCGTGTGTAGATGTTTTTGTGTGATGTTAAGAGGAACAAAATGTTTCCCGTTAACGATATATATCAAGATATATTTGAATATGTTATTATCTGGAAAACTTTAAGGGCAAACAAAATTAGCGCTGTCATGCCTTATGCGATTTTTATAATATAAAATATTTTTTTTTAAACACTTTGCTCAGGATTGGGATTGTCACAGGTGCCATTTGGTAAAGTACAATGTTTTTACAAGCTTTTGGGGTATATTTTATTTCATCAGATGGCGGTAAAAATTTACAGTAGGCCCTTGGGCTATTATGATTTGATTCTGTATGCGCCAGGGATACAAATCCGAGTTGCGCAATGTATAAACTGGAACATTGAGATCAAAAGTGCCGACGCAGAGTGAGCGAACTGATTCTTTTTTAGCTATAAACTGTGGCACAGCACTCCATATGTTTCGGAAAATACGGATCACTATTGATTGCCTGACAAAACCTTGACAAGTGTTGGTATCTCTTTTTTAAAATAAAATTCACACTTTTTGTGGGGGTTCCATATATCTAGGATTCTATTAATAATAAATAAAGGACCTGGTTAAAAATGTTAATATAATTTTAAAATAAATATAGCCAAAATACAAATATTCGCGACGAAATATATATGCCCTATATGCCAGACGTTTTATATAAATATTTTTGTAATGCCTGGCAACCCAGGTTGTTCCGTTGCCAAGGTTTCTGACGACATAGGGCGCAAAAGGTTATCTACGCTTAAGGCGTGGCCTTATTAGCGTTATTATGACATCGGTTTCCCTGACACTTGGCTAACCTCAATAAAATCGACCTAGGTCGTAAACTAAAAATGACATGAAAGTCAAAACTAAAGGTAAGTTTATGTGGTGATCATGGCGACATTATGATCACCACTTAAACTTACAAGGGATAACCACGGTGCAAGAACCAGACAGAATTGTTGCTAGAAAAGGAGCTAAACAGGTCTGTTTTGTAATATCTGCCGAAAGAGGGACGTTGGTCACATTTTGCTTTGCTATCAATGCCAGTGGAAATTCAATCCCTGCCATATTCGTATTTCCAAGAAAAAATTACAGGGATTATTTTATAAATAATGGCCCTTTTGGTTGCATTGGATCTGCCAATCCATCTGGCTGGATGACGGAAAAGGATTTTTACATTTTCTTGTAAATTTTTGTGAAACATTTTCGGGCATCTAAAGAAATACCTGTATTACTGCTATTAGACAACCACGATTCACATCTTTCGCTAAAAGGTATTAATTTTTGCAGAGAAAATGGAGTTGTAGTAATTTCCATGCCCCCGCATAGCTCCCATAAACTCAAACCACTGAATCGATCTGTCTATGGACCTCTCAAAAAGTATATAAATAAGTGTTGCGATTCCTGGATGCGCAACAACCCGGGAAAGACAATGTCTATATATGACATACCAAAAATTCCAAAAGATTCTTTACCGTTGACGGCATCCCCGAAGAATATTCAGGCTGGATTTAAAGTAAGTGGAGTTTTCCCCGTCAACAGAAACATTTTCGGAGAAGATGAGTTTCTTCCTGTTGCTATAACACAGTGCTCCGCAACCGGTGTGCCGCGGCACACTGGTGTGCCGTAAGCCGACTTGAGGTGTGCCGCTCTTGCAGACAATACGAATCAGATTCGTATTGTAGCGAGACCCGCGAAAAATAAAGCAATCTGACAACAGCGCCGATGGTAAACGTCTATCCGTCTATCGGCGCGGCGCGGCGGCTTGATTCTCGAAGGCGACTAAACTAGAAAGATCCGTGCCGTTCGAGGCGCGACTCGATGTTTTCCTGAACATCGCCACTGCCTATATAAGCGCGCCTGTCGTCGCTCAGAGACTCAGAGAGAGTCGAATAGTCAAGTGAATCAGATAAATACGCGGGCAAACAAATAAATCGTAGAGTGAAATAAATAGTGAATTGCTATATAAATAAATTCTTGTGCCTTATAAATAAGTGAACTGGACTAAGTTTTGTTGCAGTATCTACTTTTATAAATAACTATAGTGCTTCAAATATGGATAAATTTTTGCTGAAATCACGAGCAGATGACGAAGAACCTAGCACAAGCTCCAGCATAAGTGCTGCAAAAAGAGCAAAAAAGGTGCTGAAAAGGAAGTACAATCAAGACTACCTTCGATATGGTTTCACTTGGTGTGGCGACGAAGCGGCTCCAAAGCCTGAATGCGTCATTTGCGGTGAACAGTTGTCAAATGAAGCAATGGTACCCAGCAAACTAAACCGTCATTTGATCACAAATCATCCCAGTTGCGTCAAAAAAGACATTCAATTTTTCCAACGGCGCTTGGATCAAAATAAGAAACAAAAGCAGTTTATGAAATCGGCGGTTACGGTTTCTGAAAAGGCATTAGAAGCAAGCTACCTTGTTGCAAAATTAATTGCACAACAAAAAAAACCGCACACTATCGGTGAAACGCTTATTAAACCAGCATGCATGGAAATTGTTAGACTTATGCTTGGGCCAAACGAAGTTAAGGACGTGAGTAAAGTTTCTTTGTCGGCCGATACTGTTAAAAGACGTATCCAAGATATGTCAAGTGATATTTTGGGAACACTAATTAAAAAAATCATTTCGGCTGGAATTTTTGCGCTTCAAATCGACGAATCAACCGATATTAAAAATAAAGCACAACTGATGGCTATTGTACGTTTCGTTGACGAGGACTCTATTAAAGAACATTATTTATTTTGTAAGGAGGTTCCAGAGAGAACTACCGGTGAACAAATTTTCCAAGTAACTGATAATTTTTTTAAAATACATAATATTCAGTGGACCAATTGCGTTGCTATTTGTACAGATGGTGCTGCTGCAATGATGGGCAGTAAGAAAGGTTTTGTATCTTGTGTAAAACAAAAAAATCCGTCAATACAAATTACACATTGCTGCATACATCGAGAAGCATTGATGGTCAAAAATTTGCCCGAACAGCTTTCGATCACAATGAATGAATGTATTAAGATCATAAACATAATTAAATCGAGAGCCTTAAATTCGCGAATCTTTGGAATACTCTGTGAAGAAATGGGAAGCGAACATGAATCCTTACTGTTTTATACAGAAGTTCGTTGGTTATCCCGGGGAAAAGTTTTAGCTCGACTGTTTGAACTTCGCTACGAAGTGCGTGAGTTTCTTTCAAGTCAAGATATGTACGATCTATGCCAGCACCTTCATGATGAATACTGGATAGCCAAACTTGCATACATGGCGGATATATTCGAACATCTGAATGAACTTAATAAAAAAATGCAAGGACGGAATGAAAATATATTGACGTGCTCCGATAAATTACAAGGGTTCAAAAAGAAACTTGAACTTTGGCAGGAACAGTTGCAAAAAGGATGTCTAGAAATGTATCACAGGACCAACCACAGTACGATCGAAAACAAGCAGTTGATTGTGGATTTGGCCCAACAACATTTAAGTATGCTTCAACAAAAATTTGAATACTATTTCCATTCTATCAACACGGAACAATACAATTGGATTCGAAATCCTTTCGCAACCAATGCAATAAGTTCCACGGAAGCACTGCCATTGCAAACTCGAGAGGAGTTCACAGAATTAAGTAATGATATGACCCTAAAACTTAAATTCGACGAAGTTCCGTTAGATGTTTTCTGGATTTCCATCAAGACAGAATATCCACGCATCACCGACAAGGCCATCTTCACACTACTTCCGTTTTCCACAACATATTTATGTGAGCAAAGTTTTTCAACGCTTGTATTAATTAAAAATGATAAACGGTCATGCTTAAAAGATCTTGACCAAGAAATGAGAGTTGCGCTGTCTAAAATTGAGCCGAATATAAAACTTTTGTGTTCAACGAAGCAAGCGCAGGTATCACATTAATCAGTCATCATCATGTCAAAATATTTATTACTATTGACGTGTCAACAGAAGTAAATTTAGTATACCTACCTGTCCTACCTAGTATTTAGTATAGTTCTCATGTATGTACCTATTTGTATTTTTCATTCTATCTGAATAATAAAAAAAAATAAAAAAAAAATATGTATTATGTCCTGAGTGAAAATTTTGATGCCCCAAATCTGAAAGGGGCTTCTTCACATTTTAAAACAATAAAAAAAACTAAGATAGTTTGGACATCCATAAATAATTAGTATACATGGAGTGAACTGACCCCCGACCTAGCTACGCCACTGCTATAAATATATTTTAGATTTTGGTGTGCCACGAAATTCTAGGGAGCAGTTTGGTGTGCCTCAGATGAGGAAAGGTTGCGGAGCACTGCTATAACAGACCGTTCGAATCCAAATACTGAAGAGCCAGTACCAAACCAACCCGAAATTGTTTAAGAAGCAACCCCTCCAAATTCACCTGTTGTAGTGAATTTACCTTCAACATTACCCAATATAAACAGAAAAATAGACAACTCAGAACCTGATAATTTAACTGGACCTTCTAGTACAATCGTACTTTTCCCCTCGATATTTACGACCATCACCAAAAGCACCAGAAAAGGACGAAAGCGCGGGCGGGCTGCCATCTGGACTGACACACCGAATAAAGAAGAATGGGAAAATGCATATAAAGAAAAGAAAATGAAAGAATTGAAGAAGAAAGCAAAACTGTCAGGCACAAAAAGAAACATTTGCAAAAACAAAATCAAAAACATACTTTTTAGCAGCTCTGAAGATAAAGAGGAGGTTTTTTTGCCTTATTTGCGGTGAACCTTTTTCAAATTCCCTGCCAAAAGAAAAATGGGTACAATGTACTGTGTGTTTTAACTGGGCTCATCTTGAATGTACAGATAAAAATCCATTTTTCATTTGTTTAAATTGCAATTCTGACGATGACATGTAATAAATACAAGCTTGTCACAACTAACCCCATCAGTGTAACAACCAACCCCGGATCGGGGTTGTGAAAGTTGTGAAATTGTGCTTTACTTACTTAAATTATTTATAACGTTGTTTGTGGTAGTTTAAATAATTCAAACTTATATTTTTTTAATGCACTAAAAGTTTGCAAATAAATATGCGTTAAAATAAAATTTGTCGTATTAATGGGGAAAATATTAAAAATGGATTTGTAAAAATCTAACAACTAAGCCCGGGCTCCCCTACTTATAATCTGGTATTGGTTTCGTTTATTCAATGATAGGTTTCAATCTTTTCCTAAGTATTTTTTTAAATAGTTTTGATATTATAGGCAGTATAAATATTGGCCTACATGAAAAAACTTCGTTTGGAGGTCATTTAAAGAACACGACTTGTTTAAGCCACGCTTAAACATGAACCCGATAATGCTCCTTGTTCATTTCCATCACCTATTGGTGAAAGAATTACTTTAAACTCATGTAATTAACAAACAAACCATGTATATTTAACAACAACTATTTTTCATCATTCTTTAGTTTTCTAATTAATAAAAACTATGAAATAGTGTTGAATTTATAATATTATTTATATTGTTGCTATTTTTTTTTTGTTTGTATATTCATACTTCTAATTAAAATTAACTAAATTAATAGATTTTATTTTTTATAGATTGCGTTGTAAAACATTTCTCGTACATCTACCTCTGAAACAAAATAGTAATTTCAAAATGCCTTCAGCAAGTTTCAGTGAAAGGGAAGACGATCAAGAGCACGGTAGCCGGGTCAGTTCCAGTCCTCCTCAGTCCTTGCAGCTTTGCCACTACATAATGATAGCGTTTTGTCTTATAGACCTAGCGGACCGATCGCGTCGTGTCCTTTCCCGCCTACTTTGTAATTATATTTTTTTTAAATATGCTGGCGGCCTACCATTTTCTTGCTGCCGAGACTTCTTCTTTGTTTAACTGAAGGCTATATTTTCTATGGATTTAATTGGCTTCTTTTAGTGTAAGAAAATTTGAAATTTCATTTCGTGAATGCCAACTGACCGTATTTTTTTGATTTTCAAAAATATAAAACATTAAATATCCAAAAAATAAACAGTGAGGAAGTATACCTTTTAATATATTCAATATTTTTAATCCTACAAATAGTTTGAAAAAATTCCCGGATTGATCAATGCTTAGTTTCAATTGGGTTTCGTTTTCTATAATAACAAATAGTCATGATGTCACCACTTGAATTAGAATACACGCTTTATCTTCATTTGTACCTATAAGCCAAGAAAAGAAAATTGTATTTCAAAAATCAATTAACAAAAATCTGGTTGAAACTTTTTGTTATTAAATGGCAAAATTCTGATAAAAAATTTACTTTAGATTTTGCTTTTTCTTAACAAAGAAAGTATTGTTTCTTCTAAACCAATTATATGCTTGAATTAATTTATTCAGTTCATTTTGCATTCCAAAAATATAAATTACGAGCACGCGAAATCATGATATAGCCTAAAACGTCAATAGAAATTGAAAACTTTAAAAGCAACTGTGAAATTTGTCAGTTTAATAAAACACCAGAAAGACCCTGGCAAATACTATTTTTAGACTTAAAGTTTTAATCTAAAAGCTACTTATCGACTGCTGACAGTTTTTCTCGTAGTTTTTCCTTCAACAAGACAAGACAACAAAAACTGTAATTAAGCATTCTAATTTGGTATTCCTGATACTGTCTACTCTGATAATGTTCCATTTAGGGTAAGGTTGCCCAATTTGGAACAGTTCTGACGTTTTTGTCATAGCAATTACAAATTTTAGAAAACGAGTTTAAATTGCTCCATAATTGTCATTTTTTTCAAAATTTTAGAATAATGTCTTTTGGTTCAAATTTAACTTTTTTTAAAACCTTTACAAGTGGTACAATTAAGGCAACCGGTTGCCTAATTTGTACCATATGGTTTCCTAAATTGTACTATCCTTTATTACATACATAATATTTTAGGGAGGTTCTTAATTCGTCGCAATATTTTTTTTATTTTTTTTAATGTATGTTCAGCGATAATTCTTTAACACGGTGTCCGATTTTATTGATTCTTTTTTTGTTAGAAAGGGGGTACTTCAGGGGTGGTACAATATAAATTTGGTCAAAATCTAATAATTGGGTCCATGACAAAATCCTCAAACTCTTCATTTTTTATGTATGTTTAGCGATAATGCTTTACCACCTTGTCCGATTCATATGATTCTTTTTTTGTTAGTAAGGGGGTACCTCAGGGATGGTTCCATATAAATTTGGTTAAGATGTGATGACGGCATCTGCACATTTTTGAAGTCGGTTTTTTTAAATTTTTAATTTCTAATACTTGTTTTTTTTATTTATTATAGATACAAACTAGCTACAGCATTGAATATTTTATAAATAATTATCATATACATAAATAATTGGATAATTGCAAATAAGTAAAGTTCTTTTTAGCTAAATGATTTTAGATTTTAGTTATATTTAAATTAATAAAATCTTAAAATATTTATCCTTGTTTAGTTAATATCCATTATTGCAATTTAGATCTATAAAGACCTATCGAATTTAGGTTTTTAAATTCCACCGGAAGTGCGTTAAATATTTTAGGACCGAGGTATAAAATAGTATTAGTTTCGAAAGCAAATATAATTATTATCACAGTATAACACTGATTCGTGATTCGTATCCGTGATCCGAAAAAAAGGATTCGAATCACTTGATTCGAATCCCTTTTTTTTTTTTTTTTTTTTTTTTTTTTTAAAAGGATTCGAACATTGGATCCGTGATTCGGATTCGTGATTCGAATCCATTTTTTCGAGGATTCGTCCCAGCTCTGGGTGACGGCATCTGCACGTTTTTGAATTCGGTTTTTTTTAATTTTTAATTTCTAATACTTGTAGGATGTAGATTACGCTGTTAAAATGTGACCGTCTAATTTCGGGACACCCTGTATATTGGAAATTCGAAATATTAGTTATGACGTAGCGCTGTTTTTCTAATTGTAATCGGACTCTAGGTATATGGATACGGAAAGTGATGAATTGGAGATAGGTAAATTGTATTTATTGTATTAAAGGAACAACAAATATAAGTACAATTAAATAAGTATATTAATATAACAATTTTTTAAAGTCTGTATTAAAAAAATTTTTTTTCACATAGATTATTAAATTAAAAAATAACTATTAAAACACGAAATGTTAATTTTTCTCTTTTACAACACAAAATATACAATACTGTTGAATCAAAATTTTCTCTTGGCAGCAGGTGGTTTTTGTGACGCGACAATTATGATGCTTTGCAACTCATGAATTAAAGTTAATTCTCTTTCAATCTTAAGGTGTTCGTTCATACCCCTTATAATTATCGGACAAGAATATCTCAAAATATTTAAAATTTGGCAAAATAAATTAGGCAATAATATCTATAATATGCATATATTTTAATGTTTTAATTCCTTCCAGTTTCCCAAAAAAACTAAAAGGGCTTTAATTTTGAAATATCATAATGAAAATAAATGCATTCCTCGACAGCACTATTCTTAATATAATCCCCAAATTTAAGCCTCTAATGTCTTGTTAATGATTTCTTAAAATTTGCCAAAATTAGTGGCTAAAACGCTTCGTTAAGTGCTATCTTCTGGTGTAAACTGGTGTAAATTATTGCAAGAAACGAATAATGACAGAGTGTACGATACGATAGTTACAAGCCCGTTACACTGTTTTCCACTCAATTTATTAAAAAAAAAAAATAATAATAAATTAGGGTGTTAATTTTTTTTCTCTGAAGCTATTGGTTTTGGGAAAAAAATTCAAGAATAAAAAAAATTAAATAAATCAAGGATTTCATAAGTTCATCTCGAAAAAAAGTTTTGATATGAAATAAAGTAAGTGTTGCTAATTTCACCCCCCTATAATGTAACAGAAATATTGAAAAAATACCCGTGCATTATAATTTGGTATTCCTGATACTGTCTACTCTGATAATGTTCCATTTAGGGTAAGGTTGCCCAATTTGGACCAGTTCTGACGTTTTTGTCATAGCAATTACAAATTTTAGAAAACGAGTTTAAATTGCTCCATAATTGTCATTTTTTTCAAAATTTTAGAATAATGTCTTTTGGTTCAAATTTAACTTTTTTTAAAACCTTTACAAGTGGTACAATTAAGGCAACCGGTTGCCTAATTTGTACCAGATGGTTTCCTAAATTGTACTATCCTTTAATACATACATAATATTTTATTTTGGATTGAAATAATCAATCACTAGTTTTAATAGTTTATTATTGAGTAATATTAAAAATAATACAAGATTTGAAAAACAAGAAAACTTAAAACAAATATAAATTCTGTTAAAATAAAAAAAAAATTAAAACGACCTTCTTTGGTATAAAAAAATGCTACAATACGTTTAAGAGCACATATCACATATTATGTAATTGTCTGAAGCATCTGCACATGATTCATGTACCCATTCTTTACATCTTATGCATTGAATCATATCTTCTATTAAGCATTCCTTACAAATCTTGCAATACCATTCACTTTTGTCATAATCTACGGATACTAAAATATCTTCATTTGTTGATATTTTTTTACCGTTTAAAGCCATTTTATTCGTTGCTGCTGGATGTCTCTTGAAAGTAGGTTTAGAAACTTCGTACATATTTCATTTAGACCATATTTTTCTGTTTTATATTTCGCAATGGCTTCTTTCATATTGTTACGCAGCACCCTGCAGTAGCCTGCGGCTATTATAGGAAAAGTACAGATAGAAAAAGAAGTGGAATGTTACTCATCTACGGTCTGCTGCGGTCGTCATAAGTAAAAGTACAATTAAAAGAAGATAGAATAGTTCAGAAATGTCTGGAAATATCATTCCCTGCTAAGAATATTCTAGACGACAGTGGCAATAAAAGATGGCGCTTAAGGTATCGTTTTCTTTAAAATTCGGGAATCGTACAATTTAGGGGCTGGTACAATATAGCCGACTTTCCCCTAATAGTGCCAAATCTTGAAATTTTGATGTGGAGTTTTCTAGCCCTCATCATCATCATCAATCTAATGGCTTTGCAGAGAAGTATGTTGATATCTCAAAAAAATGGAACACATATATGAACTATTTGCTTTAATATCGAAATACTCCTCTTCCTAGTATAGGATATGCTCCCTCTCAATTGCTTTTAAACCGAGTAGTAGAAACAAAACTTCCTATTAGTACAAAAAATCTCATTCCAAAAATTATTGATCAAAAAGAAGTAGCATTAAAATTAAAACATAATTTTGAAATCGTTTCAAAAACATTATTATAAGACAGCAAAAGATTTACCACCCTTACAAAAAGATGATGTTTTTATTTCAAAAAAATAATTCTTGGAATAAAGGTAAAATAATAGTAACTACAATTATAGATCTCGTTAAAGATACAAATGGAAAAAAAATCATAAACGGAAAGTTTATTAATAAGACTAACTTCCCTGTGCAAATTTTAAATAATTTATTTGATGATTTATTATATGAATTAGTTGATTGTAATACTCTATCTACAGATGTCATTAACACTGTAGTAGAAAGTCAAACATTTTCTGAGATAGATTCATCTGATGAATATCTAAGTGGTCCTGGTTTTAAACAAACTACTAAACTAAAATAAACTTGAACAAATATTAATTACAGCCAAAAACCGATTGAGACGAAACTCAATATATATGGGAAAAATCGTGTAGATCACGTGAAGTTAAATTGCCAAATTATTTAAAAAATCATCTACTTGTATTAAAAAAAGAAGTCTGCTCTATTAGTTAAGTTGATTAGTTAGCATTTGATATGTATATTAGTAAGATGAAGGCTATTGTAATATCAAAGAGGAATTATTTTGGCTAACGTACTTTCTGCATAAAGTAATAAAACCTTATAAAGGCTAAAGTTGTTTTTAATTATAAATATTAAAATTATAAAAGATAAATCTATACCAAATATAAAGTAAAACAATAATACTGCATCTTTATAAAAAAGATTTCAATATTCTTAGAAACGTATTCTGATCTTTTTGACCTTCTATCCAGTCGAGTGGGTATGGCATCGAATTATGGATTTATCCACCAACATATTTTCTCCTATTCCTATTTATTTCGTGCTAGTTTCAGTATTATTACAAGAAACAGTGTTAAATTGTTAGAATTATAAGTTGCATTATGTTGTAGGTATGCATTTTAAATTTACTTATTATTCAATTAGTATTATCCATATATGAATAATAAAATGAAAGCTTGATGAACGAAGTGAAGCGTGTAAATATACCTCAATATTTAAATACATATAATTAAAATGTTTAGTTAATTAACCCTTTCAAGATGAAAAACAACCAAATCATTTATGAAATACAGCTACATTATTTCTAAATAAGTAAGTAATTATAAGTTTCAATGTTTGATTTTATTTAAAAGTGCATACTTATTAATTGTAAAAAGGCAGTGCAGTTATACCATAGTGTAACAAATCTCTAATAATCTTTAAATTGTGACAGGTACATAAATGCAGCAATACATTTAGAAATCTCAATTTCATAACCAAAAACTTTATTATAAACATTCCAACGTACTGTCAAAAAATCCAATATAATCGTCCGTAGTCACACAAACTTTTGTTTAGATATTATTTGCTGAAGTAGTTTTTTGTACATTAACAGCAACTGTGTGATTTTAATTGGATTTAAAATAAAAACACCTGTAAGTAATATTAAAATAATGAAATATAAAAGCTTACTTTTCACAAAATAAATTAAACGATTTTTATCAAATTTATATAAACTCAATGTTTGTTGTTTTGAGAAGTCGGCATAAAACTGTGACAGACGGAAGGATATAAAATTTGATATAATTTTATGTTTTGCCTTCCGAACCCGAACCACCATATGGGCATCCGCAACGACTCTGTTCTATTTTCTTCTAGCCAACCACAACGCAAGTAAAATACTACATCGTAACCAACATTCTGCGAACACAACCTATAAATCAAGCAGTGTACATTTTCGAAATTCCCCAAGGTCCAGTTGACCGAATGTTCATGTAGTCTGACGTTGAGCGATCATATAAGAGTGCCCCTCGATCCTGATAGCACCCTTAGGGTCATCCGCGGCCCTTTGTAAGAGCACATATGGAATTTACTTTCCATTCCTAAAAGAAGTAGGATAATAGGAATGATCGTCGAGGTTAAGAGTGTCATAGGGTTTCAATACATGTAATAGTGAGAGTTTGACGCCCATATAAATTAATTTTCAATTGCTATGACGATGGTGGTATCTTTGTTGTTCTTTCCAATTTTTCAACACAGTTAATGCCTTCCTAATCCAACGTTTTATCTTTTTCACTATTGAATATATGTCAAAGTGGTAAGTGAGGAATATATGCTTATTAAAAGGAAAGTTCTTAAACGTTCATGTTAGAAATAACAGAATTTGCTTCTGGGATTTGAACATATAGAGATAAAGGAATGGCCTTAAATTTTTATAGAAGGTATGCTAATGTTATTAGGATACTTTTTCTTTATTTTTTCTTCAATTTTTCTTCAATTTTTCTTCAATTTTCTTCAATTTTTCTTCATTTTTTTTTCAATTTTTCTTCAATTTTTCTTCAATTTTTCTTCAATTTTTCTTCGGTTTGTTTTCAATTTGAGATAGTCCTTAATTTCGTAGAAGGAATTGGAGTTTTCATTTTCAATAGCATATTTTTAACCGCAACATTAACCTTGTTTCTTTCTTTCTTTCTTTCTTTCTTTCTTTCTTTCTTTCTTTCTTTCTTTCTTTCTTTCTTTCTTTCTTTCTTTCTTTCTTTCTTTCTTTCTTTCTTTTCTTTCTTTCTTTCTTTCTTTCTTTCTTTCTTTCTTTTCTTTCTTCTTTCTTTCTTTCTTTCTTTCTTTCTTTCTTTCTTTCTTCTTTCTTTCTTTCTTTCTTTCTTTCTTTCTTTCTTTCTTTCTTCTTCTTTTCTTTCTTTCTTTCTTTCTTTCTTTCTTTCTTTCTTTCTTTCTTTCTTTCTTTCTTTCTTTCTTTCTTTCTTTCTTTCTTTCTTTCTTTCTTTCTTTCTTTCTTTCTTTCTTTCTTTCTTTCTTTCTTCTTTCTTTCTTTCTTTCTTTCTTTCTTTCTTTCTTTCTTTCTTTCTTTCTTTCTTTCTTTCTTTCTTTCTTTCTTTCCTTTCTTTCTCTTTCTTTCTTTCTTTCTTTTCTTTCTTTCTTTCTTTTCTTTCTTTCCTTTCTTTCTTTCTTTCTTTCTTTCTTTCTTTCTTTCTTTCTTTCTTTCTTTCTTTCTTTCTTTCTTTTTCTTTCTTTCTTTCTTTCTTTTCTTTCTTTCTTTCTTTCTTTCTTTCTTTCTTTCTTTCTTTCTTTCTTTCTTTCTTTCTTTCTTTCTTTCTTTCTTTCTTCTTCTTTCTTTTCTTTCTTTCAACACGGCTTGCTCCTTGAATGGTATACTCGGCCATATTCACCTTTCTTTCTCTGTACGTTCTTTCGTTCGCTGTTGGTGCTGGTGTCCACACAAATTACACTAATTACCCCCACCTTATTACCTAAGTTTACTTTCCTCCTTATTCCTTATACACATGTCGAGTGTAATTCACTTCTGCTAAAGAGCTGGTGGGTATGGTGGTTTTTACACCGGGCCGAACGAAAGATTTAGTGTACATTAGTATAATTCATTCTTACACCAGTGGGACGAACGAAAGAACCTTTGTGTATTAAATGGGAAACAGTTAACGAGCTTACTCTACAATCAACAAAAAACCACATGAACTGAACTCGTCTCGTGTGTGCTCCTTCCTCCCTTTATTATTACTACTTCTTTCGATTCCGCGCAATTTCCAAAGCTAACATACTTCGCCAACGATAGCCGAACTTCAGCATCCCATATGGCAGTCATAGCGAAAAAAATCAGTCTCATACTTGTAATTCGTATTTGTACACTTTAAATGTCTATTCTGTTGCTTATGGTTTAGCGGTTAGAGTCCTCGGGGATATTTGAGTTGGGATGTTAAATCAGGGATGAAATAAATTGATGACAGGTGCTTTAGGAAAGGATAAAATGTTGTTTTTATTGTTATGTACTCGTGTGTAATCAAAAACAGATGGATGTACAGAGTTATTGTTTTTTACGTTTATTGACAGTTTTGTTAATTACTTTTTTGAAAAAAATTTTTTTCAACTATTATTTTGAATGTTGTAAGAACCTGAAAACTGAGAAAACTAGACCTTACATTTAAATATACAGTGTTTTATTAAGAATGGGACAGAGATCTATTGAAGATTCTCTGATTAAAAATAAGACGATTAAACGAAACATGCTTAGATAAAATTATGATTTGCTATATTTTTTTTTATTTCCCAGTATAATTTTACTAAATTCGGTGTAAATATTTTTGGTGTTATAAGATACACCAATCAGCACCAATCATGCGTCATGACTATCCACTACATTCCGTCCGATTGGACTTAATTGGACATTTTCTCATGTGGAAGCAAAGTAGAGTGAAATGTTACAATAATTGTAAATTTAGATCTTCTGTTTTTACAGAAAAATGTCAGGTATACTTGTGCTTAAATAAGGATAGAAATTGTTTCTTAGATTTTCATTTATTAGTAGACTGCATGAAAATCCATATATGACTGAACCCTAATTTTTCTTTTTTTAGTTTTACTCATGTAAAACCATTTATGGTATTAAAATTTTTTTTTTCTGTAAAAAGCACACTTTAGGATTTTTTTTTTAAATTTTAATTATTAGATCAATAAAACAATGTTTGATGATTTAATATTTTTTTTACTAAAACAAGTAATTCATGCAATAGAAGGTTAATGTGGAAATAATTTAAAATTTAATTTAGAACTACTACCTACTACTAAAAATTTACAATTTGAATTTGCCGCCATCTGGCCATTGTCATTTTAGTTCCTACTCCAAACTCAAGGTGGCGTTTCTTTTGTTTAAATATCTAACATTGGCATGGAGTATCTAAAGGATACGTGCTTTGTGGTTGGACCCGGTCAACAGTGTTAGGGTAGGGCAAAATTATAAAACAAAAATATTTTTAAAAAATCACTGGATGCATATACTTTCTCATTATTGCTCCGGTTGAATGTCCACATCGATCTGAGATGTGAATTTTTATCACGTGAGGATTATATTTAAATGAAAATGTAGTAAATAAATGATCTAGAGTCTAGATCTAGATTCTAGACGTTATTGGACACGTGGTATAAATAACAATGACAAGTCAGAAGTTTCTAGGTACTTTTTACTAAAAAACTACCTAAATTAGAAACTAAACAAACTAATCACTTTTATATTCACACTAGTATAAACAAAGGACAAATCGATAACTGAACCAACTGAACTGAATCATCATCTGGCTCCTCAGAACATCTACTCCTCAGAACATCTACTTTTTGGAATGAAACGAATAGGTACAATTAGGCCATTCCAAACTGAATGACTACCAGTGGGTTTTGACAGGTTATGATGTGGCAAGAGTTATGGCAAACTCTGTAGGCCTGGTGATTTGACAAGGTGAGTGAAATAGATAGTTACATAGATTGATCATCCCTATTTTTTAAAATAAACATAAGCTTATGCCTTGAAGTAAAAATATAAGCAATTATTATTTTTTTAAATATCTAAAGTCTAAAAATTGGTTTTAAAACACATTTTGCTAAACTGATTCAAATTAATAATATTTGCCAGGCAATATGGCTGCTCGCAAACGACCAGCTTTGAGCAATGTATATAACATATATGTATCATTGACCCTGTTAATGACAACATGACAACAGGGTTGCCATATCTAAACTGTCAGTACCCACTGGTAGCCATTTGGACAGATCGTTGGAATGCCTAATACAAAATAAATGGACAAGTTTGACAATCCCCACTATAATACCCAATGAACTGGGCGGCTATCCTAGACAATCGCTAAAAAAACGAACCGTTTTCGAAAGTGAGTGGTTGAAAAGCGAGTAGTTTTTGAAATCTATATTCTTGACTGGCGTTCGATAAGCATTCGTTTTTTAAAACGTGTACGTTTTTAACAAGCAAATAATATATCTGGCATCACTGTAAACTGTCTATATCGCTGAATTCAAGTAATGTGCAGGCCATAAAAAATAAGGATTATGTAATTTAATTACAACAGACCAATTGTAAATTTATCGAATTATGATTTTTTCTAATCACATAATATATCAATGTTCAGGATAAACTGAATCGTTAACATTGGCGGAAAAACAGCTATACGGGTGCTGTCAATGTAACCTTTAATTCTAGGAAAATCGTACGTCATAAAACCTAGTTTTTATGGTACAAAATTAACTTAAAAACTTTGATAATCTCATTCAGTTCTTTAATATCTTGTGGCAATTTTACAAAATTGTTAAAATTTCTGGACACAACGTGTGATATAGAAGAGCTTTGAACTACCACTTGCAAGAAACCGCAAGCAAATTATTATCTATAAATAAAACATACAATAATTAAATTCTTACACGGTAAAATATAAAAAATATTCATTCAATATCCATTAAATTAAAAAATTGGATTCTGCCTCTGCATGTCTGAATCTTTATGTTATGTTGAGAATGGGGTGTTAATACACTGCGACCTAAAAGATCTATTGTGCCCCCTTCTGTCGCCAATGCACTAAGGCAATGTCTCAATGCCTATAACGACCCTTCCAATCCTATTTTCTCAAAGAAGTGTACGATTTGAAGTGGTTTCAAGTTAGGTAAATCTCTGCTTTTAGCATTCTTATCTTCCAAGTTTTCTAATTGTACTAATTATTGTATTAATTGAAAGAAATTCTCAGCTATTAGACTTTTTTAGTACTGCAAACCATATTTATAAGAAATTAGATACTTTTGTAAGTATTAATAAAAAGTAAAATTTGTTAAAATCAATCAATATTATTAATTATCCTAAAAGTGACATGTAAGTGACATTGATTAAATCCTTGAAAACATGCACGTTTTATCACAAACGTGTGAAAAATTCCGCTCGCTGTAAAACACCCGTTTTAAAAACGTATACGCTTTTAAAACGAATATCGAGAATAGCGAATAGCTCGCATGTTGCTAAAGCGTATACGTTTTTTAGAAAACGATTGCCGAGGATAGGGCCCCTGGAGTGGGGTAGAATCACATACTTTGATTTTCTTTTACTATACGGAGAATGGTCGCACTGCGCAGCTTTCTGAGTGCCTTTTAAAAGAAGATAGAAAACTCCGCCATTTTGAACCCTTATTACGTGTTGCCTACATCTTGGCGCAATATTTTTAATAGGTGCGTTTTAATCATCCGCTTCTGCTTCGGAATTGTCGATTTTCTTGTTTTAATCTGACAGGTTAAAACAACTAAACCGACAATTCCGGAAGCAGAAGCGGATGATTAAAACGCACCTGATATTTTGCTTGCTGCTGTCAGTGTCAGTGAATATTATTTTTGAAGTCACAGTTTATTGCTAAAGAATCAGTTAGCTCACTCGGACCAGATGAAAGTTCCAAAATAACATCCACTCCAGGGATACAAATTCAGGATACGCAGAAGACTGCTGTTTTATTATAGGCGGTTGTCATATATTGTATTATCCGAGTTGCACAGTATATAAACTGAAACATTGAGATCAAAAGTGCCGACGCAGAATGAGCGATCTGATTCTTTAGCTGTAAACTGTGTCACAGGGTTCAAAATGGCCGCGCTCTATGTTGAGCGTGTCGGACCTCTCTCTTGCCTCGTATAGTAATCAAAGTATGTGGGTAGAATGCTTGTCAATATGCTTGAGATGCGACTCTATGGGCAAAGACAGGTTATTTTTCATCTCACTCGGGAGTATTTATAACAACCATTTTCTATTTCACTTTGTTATTGTCTGATCCACCAGCTTGTGGATTGAACAATAACAATGTGAAACAGAAAATGGTTATTATAAATACTCTCGAGTGAGATGAGAAATAAAAATGGCTGCGCCCATAGAGTCGCATCTTGTTCTATTGATACAATATACACATTGGCTTTCTACCCCACTCCAGTTCATTGATAATACCTCATTCATATATCATGTAGTAGATGTAGTAGATGTATCGGATGAGGATAAACAACGCACCAGAGGTAAAAAATGCATCGGATGTGGATATTCAAACGCAGCAAATGTATGTGGTTGTAGATCGGAAATGTTACCTTTGCGATCTTAATATAGCTATGTATTGATATATATTGAAATATTTCATATTTTTAAATAGTCGTTTTATTTCCGACTCGTATCATGTATTAGTAACTGTAATCATTTCTTTTTACTGGGCAACTTCATCTCGATGTTAGACCCTTGACCTAAAACCGTAAGTAGCACTTTGGCATGTAATGCCCATTCCTATCGTATCCTGTCGGTCGAAGATCAAAACAAGAGAATCGAGCCCAACTTCATCAGCGGTTTCTGCGGTCGAAGCAAACGACAATCCGTCCGGCATCCGATAGCGCTCGGTCAACTTTGCGGTTGTTTCAGAAATTACCGTCCACGACGCAACGGTGGATTCAAGGCGGCTCTTGATGTTTCTCTTCTGTTGTACATGGACGTTATACAAAATACAGTGCAATTAAGTTAAATTAGATTCTGGAATAATTCAGGTTTATTACGCTTTGTTAAAAATTGATGCTGTAGGCGATTTTTACGTAACCACTACATAATAGCTATTATTGTATTACATATAACCTATTTATGCAGGGTGATTCCTACGTTGATACCTACTTCTTTTTTATCTGTGTATATAGAACGTATTAAAATAAATAAATTAAAATAAAAAACTCAAAAATAAGAAAAAAATCAGAAAGATTTACGTTTGATTGTAATGGTTTATATTGTCGTTTGACAACGCGGTATACAGTTAGGTGTATTTTGTGTTGCGGTCCTCACGGAACCTAATTTTCGTATGTGTGAACCACGGTGTACTATAAGGTGCATCAACTCCTATTTAAAAACAAATGAAAACGGCGATAAAACCGATCGTACTTCCTAGCCAAAATCCGCTAGGTTCGCTAGTATCTATCCGGCGAGAAAGTAAATAAAAGATAAAAGTAGGAGCTGCAATTTAAAAAGTGTTGACAAATAAATATTTTTTAAAATCTTAAAATATATAAATCATGGTGGATTCGTTGTGCTGTTTTTAATTGTGATTATGGGAGAGAGTCTTCAAAATATTAATAGCAGTTTTATAATGCCAAAAAAAACAGTTATACAGAATATGGTGCAAATTATTGGTGGTATGAAAATAAACATTAAACCCAAAAGTTCCATTTGTGAAAAACATTTTAATGCAAATTATGTTATCCGTGAAAAAGTGCTAAGAAATCTACTAGGAAACGTTATTTTTCAAGTAAATATAATTAATGTCTACGTTTTAAATGATTGTAGGTTATGTAAATAGGTTATTCAACTTTGTCTTTTCTGTAATAAAAATAATTATTAGTATAAAGTTTTACTATATAAATATTTCGTATTATTTATCCTGTCTCCTTGGTACTAATAATGTTATGACTTGGACCCTATTATAATGTGTTCATGATATAAATTTCATATACACAAGGTACCTATTTCTTTTGATATTTTTCTGACCCTGCGAATAAATAAAATCTTTGACTTATTCCTTTTAGCCTGATTATAATGCTAGAAAGTTGTATCTGGTTATAAGAATCAAATAGATACTATGATAAATTTATTTTACTTGTAGCCTTTTTATTTTTAAGTGTTCAAATATACATTTGTTTAATAATAATCATCCCCAAATGTGTTTTGTTCCAGTTCTTTAAATGTATTTACTAGGTTTTTATAGAAGTACTGATTTTAAATTAATAAAAATTTGAGCTGTAAGAAATATTTAAGATTTTTCAATTCTGTATTTTTCGTATTTTTATAGGAGTTAATAATCCCTTTAAGTAAATAAATGTAGTTCGGGGTCGTAGATGTTGGTAATTTGTGTATTGAATAATTTGTACATACACTGGTTAATAATTTAAACAATGTTCTTTCTGATGTACCTAATAATTATTTAAGGTTATCTTGTAGTTGAGGAGTCTAGAAATCCTCATATTCACACCACTCTGAAGTCTAGAATTTGACACAAATTTGAAGTTAAAAATAACGATCGTATTACTTAAAAATCTACAGATTTTTTTAATTTTAAATCGATGTAAAAATTGGTAAATACATGATAAAAAGTAAAAGTTATTTCAAATAATTAAATATAACTTTGCAACTATATGTTACGATTCCAACTATCAGAACTAGCCAGAACAAGAATGGTGCATTTCCAGACCCTTCAATTATAAGATTACCATTATTTAATGTGCAGCGCAAATATAAAAAAAAACTACCTAAAAAATGCTGTTGCTGCTTTTATTACTTATGATGGGACTACTTCTCAAAGGAGACAAGAATGTGGAAAGTATTGCTGATACAGTTACCGAAGTTATCCACTGGGGGTGAAGTGTTATTCTTTTAGGAATATAGGAAATATTTCTTTATATCTAACAACTTAAT
The DNA here is from genome assembly GCA_927349885.1 of Psylliodes chrysocephalus. Taxonomy (NCBI): domain Eukaryota; kingdom Metazoa; phylum Arthropoda; class Insecta; order Coleoptera; family Chrysomelidae; genus Psylliodes; species Psylliodes chrysocephalus. The sequence continues at coordinate 8,391,753 of OV651820.1, read as the reverse complement.
ATTTATTTATTGATAAGTTATAGATACTATGTATTTGAAATTCGAAGTAATCATTATGACAGCAGTGTTCTTCTTATTGTATTCGAATTCTAACACAAATAAAACATCTCATTAAATTTTTGTTAAAATTATTAATTTATTAATTTTACATTAGAAAGAAAATTAACAATACACACAAAATTATTTAAAATTAGAAATAAATACAATTTACACATTTCCCATTATTACACTTTTACTTACTTCATTTATTCATTTCTTATATTAACAATTTAAATTAATAATATAGTTCATTATTTCATTGGAACTCATTTTATAATTTTACTAATTATTTTTTTATATTTATTTGTGGAAAATTAAATATTAAATAAAAGCATAATAATTGTTCTATTAGATAATAGCAGTAATGAAAAAATAAGTAGGAAAATTTCAAATGTATAGTTTCCAGATTTATTATGAGTTTTTCATATTAATGTACTCAATAAGTTGGTTTATTATGTTCGCTTGTACACATCACAGCAGCAGACAGTAACAAACCTGACAACACTTCCGATTTCAGAAAAAAAACATTACAACAATTTGTTTTACATTATATATTTCAATAATGTAATATAATAATCATTTATATTTAATTAATGACAAGGTTTACTTTTTAAATAAAACTATATGAGCCCTGTCCCGTTTCAATTAGTACACTTCTCAAATTTATAGTGACTGTCACTACAAGAACAAATCATACATAAATCTGATAAATTACTTTTATTTTTTTAACCCTTTCACTTCTACTTTCATTAAAAAAAATACCATTGTAGTAGATTGTATGTTTTCTTTGTTTATTTTAAGTAAATTAAAATTTTTTCATAGTATTTTTTATTACTCCAAGACATAACGTCCCTGTTCAGGGACATTACAAAAACAAAAATTTACTATGAAAATAATTTTTTTATAATATTAATCCTTAAAAGTAATGCAAATAAAAGTAAATAAACTAAAAAGAAAAAATTTCTACCAAAATTAACAGATGTATACTTCAGGGTTAATTAAGACAGTGTCCCTCTGGAGGGACAAATACACTGAAAGGGTTAAATATTTACAAATTTTCATGAGTGTTTCATCACCTTTAACTTTGATAACGGCAATAATTCATTAAAACATTGTATTTACAAGTTCTTGAAAATCTTACGTGCAGGGAACCTACTCCATATTTCTAGATTACCCATTTGCTTTAATTCTGGCAGTGATCTTGTGGGTGCTGCACGCCTCTGCTTAAAAATTATCACCCCATATACAAAAAAGCATCTTTATTAAATGAACAAGAAACTAAAAAAAAAAAAATAAGCATTATTAAAAACTACAAAAAGTGCTTAATTTGAAAATCCATATTCAAGCTTGAGATTTGTAAAATTAAAAAAATTCCAAATACTTAACTTGTTCAATTATGTATTGAATAAAAGGTCTGTTCCAACAATGATCAGAAACAAACCACTGGGTAGTACACAATTTTGCAGTATCGATAAACTACTGTGCAGAATCCTGATGTCAGCAACTCATTTCTGAGCATTGTTGAAACAAATCGAAACCACTTAAAAACAAGCACAACATTTATACTCGAGCATAATTTTTAATTCCTATCAAAATTTTTAATAACTGAATATTTTGTTCTAGTTATATTAAAATTTAAAAGTTCTTACTCTTCATTATAATTATATTTTTTATTTTCCCTATATACCTACATACTATCTCTAACATTTTACAAATTTGATGCCTAATTAAAGATGTCATCTAGCATTGCAGCATTTTTTAGAATATTTGAGAGAGCATAGTAGTAACTGCCAGTTAAAACTTTATTTCTAGTATTTAGTTTAGGTAACAGAGACAACGCTTGGAACAGAAAATACATACTTTTGTTAATTCAGAATTTTTAAATGTTGTTTTATATTATAAATCTTTCCAGGTATCGGGTATCCTATATCATTTTTTTTATAATTTTCAACCAAAACTGTTTAAAAACAAAAAGTTTAATAAAACACCCATTATATTTAATAAGGTTTATGCTCTAAAACTCACTGTTCTTTTAATGGCAGATTTTTTAACTTCTGAGTAAAGTTAGGTGTAAGTATAATCTATAGCCTAATCAGCAAGTAGTTACTTTCAACTTTATTCAGAGGTAAAAACCTGGCCTTTAATCTTAATATAATTGTGGAGGATGGAGACTACATTTGCTAGGGATTAGGGAATAACGAAGATCTGACTACTATAATGACACTTGCTAAAAACTGTATAAGTTCTATGTACATGCAGATAGAACCATGTGAATAACTTTAGTGCTTCGATAACACAACATTGAAAATTAACAGATGAACATATTGGTCACAAAAACAAATTAAATAATATATTCTACCAATCTCATTTTTTCCAAAAAGTACAGTTACAACCTTGTTATTCTTTGAGATGTATTTATTACTGATACTTATTAATAAAAATAATAATAATTGATATAGGTACTTACTGATCTTTGGAAACATATATACTCCAGTCCAGTGAGACTTCATTATTCTGGTATAATGCTATTTCACAGAAATGTTTGTAATTCCAATCACTATGTATGGATTTGATTATAGTAGGTATAAAACTAAATGTTTATTGAATATCTTTAATCTGGGCAATGAAAATCACAAAATTCACTTTAAAAATAATAAGCTTCAATCTGAGTACCATAGTTAAGGTCCACTTCATTTTATAATCAGTAACCCACTGTATTGCTGTTTTTGCCAAAGCCAAAGGTAATATTTGAACACAAAACAAAATCAGCTGTTTTTTATAAGCACCCCCATTTCACTTATTTAGTAGCAAGTCTCTGGCAGCAACTTGTAACTTAATTGGAGCATATTTATTAAATCTTGAACACTTTTTTTGATCCTATAAACTCACACATCAGTGCAGCTTTTTAAAAAAAAAACACTTATAAGCAACCATCAATAACAATAAACTTATTTGTTGACCATTAATTTTTTCATCTGTACTCCTGATAGTTTTGTCATTTTTCATTTCATATAAACTCGAATTTTCACCATAGAAGAACTATTTTTATGATTGCACTTTTTTGACAGATAAAAAGATTGCCGCAATTTTCCGCCGTAACGACACTAGCGAACCTAGCGGATTTTGGCTAGGAAGTACGATCGGTTTTGGTATGTTTTTTTCAGGGAGTTGAAACACCTTTATAGTACGCCGTGGTGTGAACACAACCTTATTTGTCGAACATTTGGTCGGTGTGTTGACCTTGTCAAGACCCGTTGTCGATGTTAGTTGTCAATGGGGGTTTCTCTAAAAAAACTCTGGTAGTTAATAAAAACGACAGGTATTGTTGGAGGCCGTCTTGGGCCGAAAGAATTTGAATTTACTGTGAAATGGTAATTTTTGCCAACCGTAAAGGTATTATCCACTAAATTATTAAAATTAAGTTGGAGAATTTCTGTTTGGGGTTTTGCGTATTTTTGGTAAATTTCTTCTAATTTGAACCTGAAAATTGATTTTTACTTCGAGACTTGTTCGTAATTGATATAAGGTATGCCCTAGTATTTTTCGATTGGTTGTTTGTATGTACAAATGTTTTTATATGATTTCCAAAGAATCCTGTTGTTTTTATTGCTTACATTTATTCTAGCGAACTAGTGGATATTTTAGTGTACGTCTCGATATTTTAGAGTTAATTAAATTCTAGGGTTAGTTTACAATGATCTAGTATTTATATTAGTTTAATTTTAAATGGCTCTTCTGTCGCCTTTTCTTTTTTTGCCTTGGCTTTTTTTAAACCTCCCAATTTTGTGTGGAGCCCCAAAGCTCCTGTTGGTAGCTGTTATTTCTGGATTACCAAGAAAATTATGTATCACTGTAAATACAGTATGGAGTCACCGTACACTTAGTCTATGGAGTGTAAAGAAGCATACACACACCCCATCAACTCATGAGTTAGGCCGAGGTTCGCATATCAGCGGAGTTTAGTGGGTTCCCTCCATCGGGAACAGTGAGGTATTTATGTGATTCATTTAAAACAGCCTTCAGTTATGATCTAACAGGTTATGAGCTCAAACGTCGTTACAGGTTAAATATTATTTTAGTGTTAAGTGTTTTGGTAATCTTGGTTCAAATATTTTAGGCTAATCAAATTCTGAGAATTTAAACCTTGTGAGGTTATGTAGTTTTATTACTATTTATGTAAAAAAAATAATGTTCGGTAGCACTACGTTATCTCTGAATAACAGTTGTACATATTTTGGAGAAATAAGTATTTGTTGACAATAATATACCGGAATTGCTGAAATTGGTATATATTCATATACATTCATTTGAAGTTGAATTGAAGAAATAGCCAACTAGACTGTTTAGTTTTATTTAAGCCTGTTTTGCCTAGTGGTATTTATTTGACCTTTATCCCGTGTACAACTAATTTGGTGATTTGGTGGCTGGTTTTCAACAGGGGGATTTAATGGCAAATTATATTGGCGCCCTTTTAAGAAATTTTAATACCCCAATGGATGAGTCCAAAGCAAAAACGATGAACGAAAGTAACTCTGGATCATGGTTTTCCCTTTTGTCCAACAACTTGAAGTCGAGTCAAATTAGTGTTAGTTTCATACATGTTCCATATAGCATTCAGCTTATCATGATGGTTTAACTCATCCATTATTCCTTCCAAAGTATGAAAGTAATTATTTACAATAAAAGAATCAATAGTTTTTGTCTAGCCTAAAGCTTGAGGGTTCTCGGCGGGTTCTTGAGCGCTTGCATCCAGTCTTCCAAGGGCACGCTATTTATAAAAGGGGTCACCAACTGATTTTCTTGCACATAAACTCGTACTCCCCAGATAGCACAGACATGTTTTAAAGATACCCTAAAGAAGTTTTTTACGCCGTTCATGACGTTTTGAAGATATACCCTAATATCTAAAAGATGTTTTAAAGGCGTCTGTTACAAAACAAGGCGTCTTTAAGACATCCAAGTTTGTACTTCTTTAAGACATCCAGTTTTGTACGTCTTTAAGACAACCCGTATTGGACGTGTTTAAGCTAAAGCGTCTGTAACTAATGTCCCCTTAGCATATAATTTTATTGAATTATTATTTTAAAATAAGACATTATTAAAGTGAGGTTCATAAATGAAGAACAGAGTTGATTTGATTTGAACAGAAGAGTCAATATTAAGGTGGATTCAAACAGATCTAAGATATAAATTTAGTAACAAAAAAAATTCTCTGTTTTCTTCTTTCTTCTTATTCTTCTTCTGCTGCTGCTGCTGCTTTAATCCTGCTGATGCGTTCGTTCTGCTACTATTGTTGCTTTTGTCCTGCTGCTGCTTGTTTGTGTTTCCCTGTCTTTGTCTGTTTCCTCTGATTTATAATTTTATAAATAAAACTTTCTTTACCTTTCTTTTTTTGTGGTTTCTTTATTTCAACTTTTCAATATAACATTCAACTTCTGCAACAATCTAACTTCTATTTTTTAATACAATTCCATATTTTTATTAAATTCCCCTTTCACATTTCTTATCCCCGCTGACAATCAATAATAATAATAATAATTATGAATCAAAAATCCTTTTTAAAAACAAAAACATCCCTCCCAACTACTTATACATTCTAAAATTTTCTATATCCCACCCCAATACTGCTATTTCCAAATTGTGTGACGTCATCCAGAAATTTCCATATCAATATATAAATTTCAGTCCACAAGTGTGGCGCTGAGATGAGAACATTTCTGTAATTCGATTTTGTTTTCGGTACTATCACCAACTTCACACTTGCGCCATATTTACTCTTACTCCGGTCTATCCTAAGAAATTCACAGTACTGTTCACATTAGCTTCGTTCGCGGAGTCGATCCCGAACGTATTCTGAACGCTAAGGTACAGCATACACAATACACATTTAAACAATAGAAATCCTGTTGTAATATGCAGTGTAATTTTTACCTTAGCGTTCAGAATCAGTTCAGGATTGTTACAACGAACGCAGCTAGTGTTGTTATAGAAATCAATAACTTTTTGATATGGATTTAGATTACTTGATTGGCCAACTAAAAAACAGTTAATTTCATTAACTTTTTTAATTCTTTATTACTTTTGCTCCGAATATCAATATTTTTTTCAAATTAACCATTTTTGTTTAGTTATAGACTTATTTAATTTAAATTGGTGAGAAGTCTTTTCTTCTACACCCACATGGAGATATTTGGCTATTCTACGCACAGACTACCAAACAAAAAAGTATGCCATTGCGTCCAACTGAACGAACGTATTTCATATCCGATCAAACTGATTGACGGTATGTTTTTTTAGTTATTGACAATAAATATAGATTAAAATGAGTTTTCCTACGACCACTTAAGAAAGGAAAATATAGGAAAAATATTGTATTGTAGAATCGATAAATAATAGCATTTCTATTTACTAGAGTTTTTAAGTGTTTTTTCAGTATACTCATTATTTCATATTATAGTTGTCACTAAAAAAACATAGGTAAAAACATGACGAAAATTGTATTTTTTATTCCTTGCAGAAACGCACACCCCAGCCCTCATATTTTCTCTTGTTTGAGTCAGAAGCGTCTCAGATGCAGACATTCCTCGTTTTTCTCCCCTCATCCTCTACCCTACAACGTGTAGCCCTATGTCCTACACCCTTACAGCGAATTCTTTTCTAAAACATTAAACAAGTATTTCATTTGGCCACCAAACCTGATAAATGGCCCGAACGGAATATAGGCACTTGCACTGCCAGATTGCAGAAAGTCAATTTCGGTTGGATAAACAATGATATCAGGTCTTCTTTCTATGACAGTTGTATCGTAGAATAAGAATACATTATTTCGGCAATATGTAGGATTTGCTTACTGAATTGTGCAAATTATTTCCAGAAATTTATGTGGCCCACTTAAAGTAGTTATACGGGGTGTTAGAAAAAGGAAACTTTTTCGTAAGACTTAATAATAACCTGATAATGATAATACGAGATACAATTATTAAGATAATGAATGTGGGAATAACAAATATGTTATTGAAAACAAACCGAACACCTCGAACATTTATAATTCCTTCTGGGCCTTTATTTTTAGTCTAAAATTTTCAGGAAATACCAATAACAACAAAACTTACGCCGGAGAAGCCTTATTTTTTTTTGTAAACCTTTTATGTATTGATTTCGATAATTTTTAATAGAAATTTCAAAAAAACATTATTTACGCGCCATCCTGTATGAAATCTATGAAAATTTGCTGCTTTTTGTTTTAATATCTAGTAGTATTTAAATGGGAAGATTTCCTACCTTTTTTCATAAACGTCTCTTCCTCTGTAAAGTGATGCCGTATCGTTAAAAACATTTAAAGCGTTTAGTATTCTCGAGACACATAACATCGTGAAGTATTCCCAGTGGCGCGCATAAAAATACAATTTTATATTAGAAAATTCTCGAAACATTTTTGTTTTCGTGAGAAGCCCGATTTGCTCTTAACGATAGAGCCTACATAGGATTTTCGTAAAGACAAATAAATTGAATCAATTTACCCTGGTTGCGAGGGAAGTTCACATATATTATAAAAGATAGAAACTCAAGAAGAGATAGGTACAAAAAGTTATATATTATTTAAATTTTATTAATTATTATGATCACAAAAGTACTCATATTCTTGTATGCTTCTAATACTTTCAGTTTTCATGATAATAATAAATAGGAAATAAAAAGACAACCTTAACTTAGATCTTGTTTATGTGAATAGAATTGAAATGAAAACATTTTGTCTTTCCCCTTGCCCCGAGTTAGCGACCCTCACAATCCCTATTTTACTAATGGCCCTCCAATAATGTAATTAGTAAATGAATGCACTGTTCTACTTACATACTTAAAACAATATATATGCCTTAGCAATTACAGAAACTAAACAGTAATATTACCAGTTAATATCTCACAGTCATTAGCGTTGGATCCAAGGCAAAAGACATCAATCGCAACTAGTCATAAAAATCTTTAGTTTCTATATAAACAGATTTATATACACAAAGATTCATAATCTAAAATAATACTATCAATACAGTTCATCAAATTTCTAGAGGCTTTCGACGGCTAGACAGAGAAAGCACTACTGACAGGCATCCCGACGGATTTACGCAATGAAAGTACACTCTGCGCATCAAGTATTTCACTATTTCATTCAGACGTAAATGTCAGATGTAAATTTCGCTAAAACATTTCTTTTATTTTCGTTTGTGTTTTTTGCTCATTACAGTTTAATAGAACCTAAGTATGGAGTTTAATAGCAAATTAAGAGGCCGCGTGATTAACAGTCAATCTCGCGAAATAATAGCCAATGTTATAGAGTTTATGAGAAGAGAAGGAAACTTTAATTCACCTTCAATACCATTTAAAAATGTAAATGATCGTGTTGCTGCAGCCACAGGAGTATCTAAAAACACTCTCGTCCGCATTTCTGGAGAGAAAAAAAGAATCGATAACCGTGAGATATCGGAATTTTTATCACCAAGAAAAACCATTAAAAAACCAAAAACAGTTAATGATATAGATGAAGCTGCACAAGAATCAAATTTTATTTTTTTATTATTAGATAGCTATTTTTGTTTCTGAGTTGTGTTCATTTACAGGCTCAATTTTTTTCCGTTTCTCCTTTTTGATTTTATATGGGGTTTCAAGTTGTTTTTGACTTATTTCGACGTAAATCACAACAACACACTTTTTTAATAAAGCAAACAAGTGTTAAGAGGTATATGTACGTGTAAACTACAATTACAAAAAATTGATATGAAACCCATGAAACCACCAACAAAAATGTAAATCTAGCTTCCGTACTAAAACATGGTGTCATTCGTCGAGATAATTTATCGTTTTGTTTAATAGATCAAGAAATGTAAATATTCCCCTGTTATTTTTTATAAAATTATAAGAGAAATAATTTTTTTTCTAAATAGTATAGTTTATTATTTTGTAGAAAAACAAAATTTCGAAAATTTTAGTAATGTTTCAGAAGCAACCGTTATTAATAATAGGTACCATTCTCCTTAATAAGGTAGAAATAAAATATAAACTATTTCCACGATTTACAAAGGCCTACAAAAAAATTATAGGTATTTTCCGCTATCCTATAAAATTTATATTTTCTGACTCAATTTCAAAAGGTTGAAGGAATTCCAAAACACCTTTTATGGCATAATAAATATTTTCAATTCTACATACTATCTTTAGCTGCTTTTAAAAACGTTCTAAGAAAGTCCAATCAGACCAATTTAATCCCTAAACTATTCCACACTTTTAAAATTTAATTACCTAAAAATATTAAAAACTATTTAAAATAACTTGTTTAGCAGACTGTACAATAGCTATCTTAGTCACACGTAGCGCGTTCTCTGTCTGGGCGTCGAACACCTCTAGAAATTTGATGAACTGTAACATCAATTTAATAAACATAATCTTAAGGTAAAATAACCAATCCCCTTAATGTTGTATTACATGAACTATACTAAAATTTAATAAACGTCATGGTCCCTTAATAGCACATAAGCTAGCATATCAATATCAATTTTACTCTTATAAAATATACATATACATCTACGTATCAGTCGTAGGCTAAATGTTACCCCAAAAACATACTCCAAAGTAATAAAAATAAAATCTTGATTCACTTGTCTCCAAGTCCGTGATGTCGACAGGCAAAAGGTGCCCCGCCTGTGGCACTGTATTCGTACGATGCCAAATCTCTGTAGTTACAGCAATTCCCAGTCGAAACACTGCTAACAGTATCTTCAATACTTCAACCTCAAACCGAAACGCTGGTTCCAAACACCGGATACAAATACTGGGTCCAAGAACCCTAACATATACAATCTCTATTCAGAATGGTGTAACTTAATTTGATCCCACCCAGTTATCTCCTATTTCAAGACAATAAAAAGTAAAAGTGAAATCTTAAGCCACCCAGAGGGTTGAAATTAGTGCCTGCCAGAGCAAAGACTATTCAAGTAAATCAACAAAAATAACCAATTAAAATTTAATTAGCAAAATTCAATATAGCAAAAACTGTACCCCACATTCAACCACCTAATTTACTATCTGAAAGAATTTCTATTATTAACAATGAATTAATAGCAATATTTACAGTACAAATTACACTATAAAAAAAAGAATAAAACCTACCACTTATCTCAGAGGGTGTAACTTCAATCAAAACGCAGAGAAACCTGCTAAAACCTTCTTAAAACCAGTGTATCCTTCAATATACGGTCTGAACTACGATTGGTCTTCAATATGAGACTGCTAATACATCTATCAAATGGGCTGAACTTCAAATCCAATTTCTCCTCAAACACGAGTTAAAAAGCCGGTACTACAATCACCAAAATGAAGGGATCAAAGCCACGTTCACTAGATCCAATTTTACCATTAGTGCTTCTTATAATAAGATACTTTTCTAACACTACCCGACATGGAATTATTCTATAAAAACACAGAAGCTAGAAAAGCATCTCTTGACAAATTTTCAGTTCAAACCACCATTACGACTTCTTCTTAGAAAAGGGACACGTGTCGCTTCGTTTTTCTCCAACACGAAAACGAAACCTCGATCGCGCAGAATCGCCGTACATAAAACCTCTTTCAGCCAATTGTCACTGTCGAACAAATACGATTTACCAATGGTACTCCTGCGCCTCCAATAAGCTTTTACGATATCGAAAATAAAACTAACTGTATCATGTTGGTATCCCTGTATTACCCAATAGAAATCCTTAACAACGAAAAGTCAAAATATACTCAAAGAACTATGAACGGCTTACCACTCTCTGTAGTACATATCTATGATCTGACAGCTGTTCAGCAATCACTCACAACTATAAATATATTCCCACTTCTTTGACATTCGGAATCGCAATGAATATGATTATAAAAAAAGATTCAACGAGTATAAATTGAGGTTTAGTGCTGTGAGAATTATGAAAAATATCCACAACAATCAAATCATGTCTCAGCTAACGAAATGTGCCTTTTTAAAAGTTCATTTACCACTAGGATTGTTGTCTAGTGTAAAAGATTATTGTAAACAATTACCACAACAAAGATAGATAATAAAGGTAAATTTTTCGGATAAGGAATATCGAATGTTCCATGTGTTATCCCAAGAGCCACTCGTAAATTTTCTTTTATTCTACTCAACATCGATGTACTTTTCAACCCTCTTCGAGGCTTCTATGCGAAAATAGGGCACCTAAATCGGTCATTATCTGACGGTTTCTATGGGGATGTGCCAGCAAGAGTAATATCAACATGATACAAGTTTTCCAAAACAAAGTCCTAAGATGCATCGTTGATGTACCTTGGTTCTATCGAAACGATTATCTTCATAGAGACCTGAAGATGCCAACAATCGAAGAAGAAATAAAGAGGGCCGACTCCACTCCCACGTCAACGGAGAAGTGCTGCAATTACTGGACAATTCTACACTCAATACAAGGCTCAAGAAGAAGAAGTCATTTGAGCTAGTGCAGTGAACATTAATGTTAGTGCTAGTGTAAAACAGTGTAATAAATCATCACGCCAACTTGTGAGGCTTTCCTTTAGAAACAGTTAAGACTTCTTAAGGTACAGTTACATCTGACATTTATTGCATGATATTTATGTCTGACAGTTGTTTATTCCAGTGTAAACACTCAAAAATATATGTCCGAGAGAAATTTTTGTGTGTTTACACTGGACTGAATAACTGTCAGACATAAATATCATGCAATAAATGTCAGATGTAACTGTACCTTTAGATAAGTAACTAGATGAAAATTGTAGGTTAGTCAATAATGACTAGTAACAATTAGGCATTCCAAACTGAATGACTACCAGTGGGTTTTGACAGGTTATGATGTGGCAAAGTTATGGCAACTCTGTAGGCCTGGTGATTTGACAAGGTGAGTGAAATAGATAGTTACATAGATTGATCATCCCTATTTTTTAAAATAAACATAAGCTTATGCCTTGAAGTAAAAATATAAGCAATTATTATTTTTTAAATATCTAAAGTCTGAAAATTGGTTTTAAAACACATTTTTGCTAAACTGATTCAAATTAATAAATATTTGCCAGGCAATATGGCTGCTCGCAAACGACCAGCTTTGAGCAATGTATATAACATATATGTATCATTGACCCTGTTATTGACAACATGACAACAGGGTTGCCATATCTAAACTGTCAGTACCCACTGGTAGCCATTTGGACAGGTCGTTGGAATGCCTAATACTCTAACAAAACAAAACAAAAATATTTGATACCACAGTGGCGCATCCAGAGTTAAAGTCTGGGGGTAATGGTAATATTTAAAACTTTATTTTTGATAATACATTTTTAGTACCTATAAAAAGTTAGATTTAATAATTCTTGATCTATATGCGTCCCTGCAATGCCAATTAATAAATTAACTGTATGCTTGATTATTAATTCATATTGATATTTGACATTCCCTCGTCGCACAATTTGTCTTATTTTCATAAATATTAATAAAATAATTTGCATGCAATTGTTAATTTATAAACAACATTTCATTATTATCAAGACAGGATAATTTTAGAATGTCCCAAAAGGGCAGTTTTTTATAATTGCTCTGGTAGCCCCGATCAGGAATCAGTGTCTCTCGGTCGACCACTGCATACGCAATTCGAAGCTATTTAGGCGACGAATTAATTTTTTTTTTATTGTTATCTAAGTTACTTAAAATGTTATAGACGACGAAAAATTTTCTTGTGACGTTTTAAATAGAATGTCTTTAACTGCATCTTTATTTGAATGTTTGCCACCCTCGTGGAACAACCACCTCCTGCATTACAGTGATACCCAACACATACAAGTAGCAACAATATAAATCAAATCGGCATTAAAATGGTATCAGCACCGTAGATCGGCCGTTAACACAGATGGTATCGGATCTCTGTTTCGTTAGGGACCCGCGCCCCAGCTCTGGCAAGGCCCGATATGCAGTTCAGAGTACACACGAGGAAATCCAGAGACTCCTCTGGGAGTAGAGATAAGCGCCTGGCTACGTCTAGAGGCCGACGTATTGTGTCGCAGGGGTTAGTCAGATTGAATGGCGTAGAGGGTGAATGAGGGTACATCGCATCGTTTGAATGCAGCCTTTTTTGTGAATAGAGAAGAAATTTATTCTCTTATAAATTAAAGTTTTCTTCAAAAGCTTTATTTAAATATTTTAACAGTTATTGAGTCATATTTATCCAAGAATGGGTTTCTAGGATCAATAAGAGGTTCGTATCGTCAAAAAAGAAATAACTGCAGTGCTAGTTCTTGTGTTTTTAAATTTGTTCTCTGTTTTCACTTAGATTTTTGCGCGAGTGGTTTATTTACTTTTAAATAACTATAAGTTTACTCATTATACCTAAAATAATGCTAAAACAATGCTAGAACCATGCTAAAACAATGCTAAAGCTATGCTAAAATTTTGCTAGAACTTTGCTTTAAATTTTCAACCAAAAGAAGATTATTTCCAAGAATACAATCCTAGAAAGACAACCTATGAATATTTGGGAAGTATACTGATAGGAGATGAAATAATAAAATTAGAAATGACAAAATAGAGCCAACAGATCGACCAAAAATATAATTTCAATGAACAAAATAATACTGAGACAAAAAGATATACGAATGTTAAATTTAAAATTCCACTGACAATAACAATACCAACATTATCATATTTATGCCTGCAAAAACTGGGTAATACACAAGAACGATGATATAAAAATGTTTTCTAAAACATTGCAAAAAAAAACAAAAAGGATTGAAAAAAAATGAGAATATTAGAAAAATAATAAAACAAGAACCAATAATGTAAAAAATAAAACACAATAGTAGTTGTGCAACAAGAATGTATATTGATAATCCACTCGAGTTGTACAGTATATTTTTTCTACGACCCACTAACGAAAATCTACAAATTTAAAAAATTATTTTAAAATGTTTTGGTATGGTATACAATTAACCATAAAAAAATATTTATTAACAAAGACAAATATTTTTAAAAGTTTCACATGAATAATTACTACTTATCTTCTACAGTAACCTCACGCCGATCCTGTCTTCTCAGTAGTGCCACCTTAAAATTCAGTTATCATGGCACCCAGCGTGTAGTGCACATACTTTATCAAAGTATGTGGTATAGAGGATCAAAATTTGATTTTGTCGCTGTATACTGTATCTAGGGTTTCTGATATCTATGATTTAATCTCAATAACTAAAAATATATTGAAAATTGTCAATTATTTAAAATTTCAAATAGTAGTGTCTAAAATATGAACTGTGATTGGTAGATTTCATTTTTTTGCAGTGTTCTCACTACCTAGAATGGATATGAGGTATATTCGTTCATTCAAACTTGGCAGATATCTTTTTGCATTTGAAACGGCAGACTTTTAGATAACAACAATTTTCACTCATGCATTAAATTCTATTTTAGGTGCGTTTTGCATTTTGATTTTGTGAACTGGCAGCTTGAATTTGTTAAATAATTTCTTAACTTACATTAATAATTTTCACAATAATATAAAATTCACACTTGAGTTAGAAAATGATAAGACTTTGAACTTTTTGAATCTAAAATTTCACATAAAAATAACAATAAATGTTCCTTAGACATTTTCAGAAAGCCAGCACATACAGGCACAGTCATAGACAATACTTCTAATCATCCAGCTAGTAATTTTTTTTAAATAAGCTTTATCCAGACATATTCTAATATGTCACCAATAATACTTTATTGATTTTCTCAAAACAAAAAAAAAAGTTAACTAGTTTTGCATTCAGCCGACGATTTAGTGTTAACCCATAGTAAATACGCTAAAGGGCAAATGAAGGCATTCAAAAGTTTACAGGCCCATGAGTCAGGATTTGTTTTGAAAACTGGAACCAATATTTTCATAATACTACATGTTAACATTATATCATTACTAAAACTTAATAAAATTGGGTCCTCTTAACTCTAGTTGTAATTTTTACCTATATTTTTTAATTTAAAGTGAACTATTCATACATGGAATTAATGTTAGCTCATTATGCTAAATTAAGATTATCTGTAGTATTAGATGGTGTTTTAAATGTGAATTATCAATTTTGTAAATGGTTTTATTATTTTCTAATAAATAAAATTTACTTTAGTTACTTTTTAATCATTTATAAATTTTTGGTTTTAAAAAACAGTGATAAAGTTGTTAGTTTTTTCTGGAATATTTTGAAATTCATCTCTTCATAGTAATCTTCCGTCTTTTTGCCTTCACAAACCAATAATGCATTTTCTACAAAACCTCCTTCGGAATCAGCATGTAAAATAATAAGTCGTCTTTCCTTTCTTGTAGAGCTTTTCAGGAATTGCTCGATGAAGAAGGAACCATAATCGTAGAAATTCAATACAATTGCTTACTGAAGTTCTCAAAAGGACTATTAATATTCTTTTTGATATAAGTGTCCTGTATATAAGTCGCTTGTGTGAGGAAAATTGGGTCCTTCTTGTAAAAATGACTTAAGAGTTTGAGCAGAAAACGAAGTGTTTTCATTATTCACACTTGAGGTATACAAAAAATGTTGGTGTTGTAGATAAAACATAAAACTTCTTAACTAAAACGTACAATTAATTTGATCGTTGCTAATTTTAATTCATTTGCTTATCAAGAGCTTGATACGTGTGTAGTGTGTCTCGACTGTCTCGTTCAAAAGCTTTTATCTTTTATTAACTCTTTCTGGACTCGTTGTCATATAGACCATCTCGTTTTATACTATCTGAAGCCGTATTAAGTGTTCGGTGCATAGTGGTGCAATAGATCTTTTGTACCGTAGTGGGAGGTGGTTCTGGGAATGAGGTGCTTCATGACATAAGAAATACGTTACTTGGGGTGCGCTAGCTATGCATCAGAATCTGATGATCAGATACTCATAAGGTCCCTTTTCTAAGAACTGCTTGAGAGAAAGAGTGAGTGAAAGTGGATGAGGCTTAAATTAATTGCGATGAGAGAGATAGACTATAAAAAACGTGTTTGTTAAGTATTCACTGATAGTTAGAAATGTTTTAGCGAAACTGGGCCGTATTTGCACCTGCAGATGGTTATTTTCCGTTATTTTAAAAAGTTATTTGTGATTTATGACTTAACATTAAGATTGAAAGAAAAAAATATTTGATAATTATGTTGTTTAATAAACGTAGAAGTGAAATATTAATTTATTGATATTTTTCTGGTAAATTTATAGAATTTAACCAAAATCCATACTGGTTTTTCCCATTTTATCAACCATCTGATAGACACAGGATATATGACTTTGATTCTGCAACATATTTTAAAATCTTACACAACACCTTTAATAGATCTACTCTTAATAGCTTTGAGAACCTAGAAATAAAGCCTCCCCAGGAGGTTACTTGAATGCACAGATTCAATTTGTATCTTCTCCTATTTTCTCAACACAACTTTTGTTCAACAACAATTATATTTCCTCTTAATTTATTCATTTTTTATTTCGTTGATTATTATTGCCCTTTTCGTTATTAGTCTTTTCTAAATTCCCCAAGAATCTTTTCTGCACGTGGTTTAATTTTTCATTTTTTCCTATAGTCCTATCGTATTTCAATTTTTCAAAATTTCTTAGATCTGCCATTTCGTTATCACAGTTGTATCAACTCCTACAAAAAATCTGATGTGTCCAACACATGACTTTCCTATCTAGTTATTATAGGCTTTTTCCGGTTATTTTGTACAACCTATTGCAGCATTTCTATAAATGTTTAGAGGATAAACTAAATATATACATTGTCCACATACATCTACCTCAAAACATTTTTCTATAGATATTCATTGAGAACGAAAATACTGAAAAATTTAAATTTAGCACTTTTCCTACAATTTTTCCATTACGGTCAATTTTAGAAAAATCATGTATTAGCAAAAATTATAGAGATCGATATCGCAAACAACTTTAATTTCAATAATTTTCATAAAATCAGAATTTGGCACATTTTGTCAAATTTCTCGAATACGGACCATTTCAGGAAATTTTTACATAAAGCAAAAATTATAGATAATAATATTAGAAGTAACTTTTATTTGAACAATTTTTTTCTCCAAACATAAATAACAGATATATTCCATAAAATATAAAAACGGCCTTCCATAAAGTACCCCCCCCCCCAGATGTTCCGACTATGTCCAATATCTAATCATTTCACGTCAGGCCGAAATAAAATTTAAGTTTAAAATATAATGTTTTTTTCTTTATCCGTTTTTGAGTTTTCTTCAAATTTCGAAATTTACACATTTCCTCAAATATCTCGAATACGGTCCATTTTAGAGAAATTATGTATAGGATAGAAATTATAGAAAATTATATTACAAACAACTTTTGCTTAAACAATTTTTATAAAAAAATATTTTTTTACATTTTGTCAAATTTCTCGAATACGGACCATTTTAGGAAAATTTTGTATGGAATAAAAATTATAGATAATATTATAAGAAGTAACTTTTATTTAAAGAATTTTCTTCCCCAAACGTAAATAACAGATATATTCCATAAAATATAAAAATGACCACCTATAAAGTACCCCCCCCCCCCTCCAGATGTTCCGACTCTGCTCAAAATCTAATCAGCTCATTGGACGCTGGAACAAAGCTTAAGTTTAAAATTTGGTGTTTTTCTGTGTATCGGTTCATGAGTTATGCGACACACAGACACACACAGACATCATCGCGAAAATAGTCAAAACGGATTCAGGGGACCTCAAAACGTAAAAATTCGTCGAAAACTCGAGGTCGAAAAAAAATCATGATTCCTATAATTTCCTTATATCTGTATACAGATAGGAAAGTAAAAATTAAATTTTTTTCCCCATATTAGTAATTTGTTCATGGGTTTACATAAATAAGTATTATTTTTAAACTAAAACTATTAATTTTTTGTCAAATTTTTCGCTGATATTCCCACACATTTTTTCAATTTTTTCATTTTTTGTTTTTTAGTCATATTTCCATTTTTAAACATTTTTGTAGTTCCACCTAGTGGAGATTTTTTGAAATCATTAACTACTAGTTTCGACACCTCTATAAATTAAAAATTAATTTATTTTTCAAATTTGAATCCTTCAAACCATTTCAATGTTCATTGCCGTCTTCATTTTGATTTCGTTAACATTAAAAACTTTGGCAGTTTTTTGACTTTGGTTCATTAATATTTTTAGTATCGTTATTTTTATATGTGACGTTTTAATTTTTATATGTTTTTAACCCTTGACAAATACCAATGCTTTTAAAAAAATAAATAAGTAAATAAATGTCAGTTTGTCTCTATTCCTTCAAGATTGTAATCCAGTAGTTTTATCCCTAATGGATAAGAATAAGAGATTATGGTGAGTTTTTTGTGTTTTTTATTATATATTATAGTCATTTCTTTATCTTTTATCATTTTGGTGTTGATGGTTTGTTCCAACATTTTTTTTTTTTCAATATTCTTTAAAAAAATTCCCTTCTTTCCTTCTTCGCCTTTCACTCATTTCCGGCTTTTTTATTCAGTTAGTACATTAATGTGATTAATAATTTTTAGTGTGAATAAATAAATATTAGTGGTATTAGTACATTATATTTGTTAATTTTACTTAAATTAAATCAATATTCCAACAACTTAAAACTCATCAATTCCCCACTTTTCTCTTACCCACTAGTTGTACCTGATGATGAAGTGAACAAACTTCGAAACCAGTCGCCGTTCAAATACAAGTTTCTTTGTGAGATATTGAGGACCTGTTTTCTTTCTTTTTCCCACCTTTATATTCATTCATTTGAACGCAATAGCATACTTTTTCGTTTTATAGTCTGTTCGTAGATTAGTTAATATCCATATTTAATTGTATTATTAAAAATTAATGAATAATTTTAAAAATGTAATAAAAAAAGTCAAATTAAAAATGAATTTTAGCATTATTATTATTATTTTTGTAATTTTTTTACCAAATTCCATTCGAAGTTAAATTAAATACAGATAATGTAACTTCTAGTGGTAGATATTACACGTGAAAATTTTCCTAAAAATCTGAGCTTATCTGAGTTCGCCAAGCTTTAACTATTCTCAAATTACTGACAGGATATAGGCCCATTTCAGTCATAGATTATCTTCCAATCTATTTTCCAAAAAGAGTGAGAAAATGCAGGCTGGAAATGAAATAACATTGTGGTCTTAACTCAATTTCACTAAAAATGTCAGTTACGACAGTTAGTCAGGAGATCGGCAGGCAACTTGATTAAGGGTCCCTAAAACAGTTGTTAGTTTCACACGGTCTCGGAATGGGGTCTCTAGATCAAGTATACTGAGTTTATAAGAATTGTAGCAATTTCACTTGCTCATTAAGTTAATTTTCATCATGCATGACCGAATATATTAACATAACCACTGAAACAAAACAGCTTCAGTTAAAAGCCCGTAATAAATCAAATCAAATATATTACGTACCAGATTACAAGTTTTTTTTTTATCCATGGAGGGGATTGTACCTAGGCATATATGCCTGTCTTGTGTGATCCCTTCCATAAAAAAAATACAATAATAAATTGTTTTAAAAGTACAAAAAAAAATTAAAAAGAAAAACGACTCGGTAATAGGAGTAATAGGAAACTAAAGCAAGACAGGTCCAAAAAGTGAGATAGGTTTAAAACTTTCTCCTGTAGTATATAGTTAAACAGAAGTTAACGCTAAAAAATTGTAAAAAATACTTGAAAAGACACCAGAAATAATGTACGTTATTTGCAGTTTTATTTAAAATATTTCAAACATATCTGGGGAAGTTTGGATCAATTCCTTGATTTCAGTTTTAAATTTAGTTAATTTAGATATTTGTTTCGTTGATAAAGGGAGAAGATTAAACAATTTGGGGCCAAAATAAAAGAAAGATCTTTGTGTTACCGTTTTTTGAAATAGGTCTACATTCAAATTTAAATTTGTAGTTGCTCTGGTTTTTGATGAAACCTTGTGTAGTTTATCCTGATCTCTGTATACCCTTTGAAGACACTGATATGTATATAATTGTCTTAAAGTAAAAATGTTTAATTCTTGATATAGTAGTTGAGTTGAATATAGTCTATCCTTTTTAAATAATATTTTAATTAATGTATTTAATGTAGTTTGCAGATTTTGTAACGTACTTTTAAAAGTACCACCCCATATCGTTATACAATACCTTAAAATTGATTCGGAAAACGAATTATAAATCATAAATAAATTGTTTTTTGAAAGAATATCTCTAATGTTATAAAATTTGGTAAACAAGACTCTTAAGCGTTTTGTAACGTAAGTAACGTGTTCGTCCCATCTTATGTGCTGGTCAATCATTACACCTAAATATTTTATTGCTACTGTTTTTTCCAAGATGGGACAGTTACATCTAGTATGATTGCATTTAGAGTCACGTAGTTTAACGTCTATTTTAGGTTGATCAGCTGTAGTAGGAGAAAAAGTAATATATTTTGTTTTTTCAATGTTTAGAGTCAATAAACTATAATCTAGATAAATTTTTATTTTTTTTAAGCAAGCTTCTGTATTTAATTTTACTTCATCCCAAGATGTCCCAGTCACTACAAGGGCAGTGTCATCAGCATAACATACAAGTTTTCCATTAAAATGATTTATGTTGGAGATGCTATTTATGTAAATTAAAAATAGAATTGGACCCAATACTGTCCCCTGTGGTATTCCTATTTGTACTATTGAAGCGGCACTTAATGTATCCCCTATTTTTACTTTTTGGGTTCTATCTGTTAAATAATTTCTAAGTAAATCAAGTCCTGTACCTCTAATGCCATAGTTACTCATTCTAATTAAGGGATCAGAGTGAGGAACCGTATCGAAGGCTTTTGCCAGATCAAGGAAAACCGCTAGGCATTTACTTGATCTATCCAAGGCGCGGATTATCGGTTCAAGTAGATTTAATGTCGCATCTTCAGTACTGGATTTTTTTATGAATCCAAATTGTATTTTCGATAGAACTTTATTTTTGTCTAAGAATTTTATTAATCTGTTTTTGACAGCTTGTTCAAATATTTTTGCAAAATTATTTATAACAGATATTGGTCTATAGTTATTCATTTTGCTATGATCCCCAGATTTAAAAATAGGAGTAACTATAGTATGTTTCCATTGACAAGGTATTATTCCACTAGACAATTAAAGAAAGGTTTATAATATGCGATAAGGGACTCACTACATCTTTATGAATATATTTAATGAGTTTAGTTTCTATTTTATCAGGTCCTGCAGAACAGTTATTTTTTAAGTTAGAAATTAATATTATTATTTCTGGAACCGTTACTGGTTCTAAAAAAAGAGAATTTTTTATGGCATTATCAGCTAAGAAATTGTTTGGTAATTTAATTTTTTTGATTTTATTTGCCATATTTTTACCCAAGTTTATAAAGAAATTATTAAATAAGGTTGCCTTTTCTTTATTATTTTTAACTAAACTTCCATTTTCATTTATATCAGTATTTGAAATGTTTGAACTGTTTTTTATGCATTTATATCATTGATTATTTTCCACGTTTTTTTACAGTCACCGTGAGCATCATTTAATTTAGTTTGATAGTAATCATTTTTAGTTTTTTTTATTAATGTATTTAATTTATATCTATATTCTTTATATTTGGTTACCCGTTCCATAGAAAAGTTTTTTAACAATCTCTTTTTTAATTGATCCCTCTTATAGATAGAAGTAATTATAAGGCTGAAGTTATCCATGGTTTAAGTTTCCTATTTTTTTTTGTTTACAGTGAATGTTTCAGTGGTTTCGTCTATATAAAGATTCAGTTTACTGATAAATTTGTCATATGAAATTTGGGTATCTCTTGCCATAATTACATCTTCCCAATTTTCTTTTTCTACTAGCTTTTTGAGTTTAATGAAATTAATTTTTTTGTATGTTCTTTTATTTTCAATAGCAGATATGTCGAGTTTTTTGTTTAAATATATATGGACAAAGGGTGTATAATGATCAGTAAAAGCAGTATGAAAAACTATAGGTTCCGTTTCAATTTGATTACTTATTTTTTTGCTTATTCTTAGAAATATGTGATCAATACATGTGTTAGTAGTTCGAGTGACACGAGTTGCTTTATTTATATATGAAATAAATCCGTAAAAATGTAATAAATTTAAATATCTAGTTGTTTCATTTACTTCAGGTTCTAAAATATTAATATTGAAACCTGCTAAGTAGATTTATAGACTTTGTTTTTGAAGGTTTTCAAAGTAATGTTCTAAATCATCTATGAATTTTTGAATACTTGTCGAAGGAGACCTATAATAAGCTGTAACCCCTACATCTATGTACTCGTTTAGATGTTTTTTATTAAAGGTTATACGTAAAAATTTAGTGAAATTTACTTCCATTATTTTTACAGATGTGGTTATATTATTTTTTATGTACACTATTGTGCCATCACTTTTATTTATAGATGTATTATTGCAATAAGGCGTATAATTTGGAATATGAAAGTTACTTACATCTACTTGCCATGTTTCAGATAAAACTATAATGTCCAATATATCCGTACCTGTTTCTAAATATATCAAAAGTTCATCGAAATGTTTCCTCAGACTTGTTATTTCATTATAATTATCTAAAATATCAAAAAACTCAAGCATTATATCAATAGTATTCCTAAAGAACTCCTACAATACACATAATAATATAAAATAATATAATTAAGGCTTTTATATAATTATTAAAGATAAAGAAAAAAAACACCAATTTATGTGGTGAAACAAAATTAAAATAAACTAGGTAAGTACATAAGAATGATATTATTTATATTTATATTTTATTTATTATTTCTTGAAGATTTGTTTTATTTTTGATAATTTGCACTTTCTTATTGTAGTAAATATAAATTTTCCCGTTTTCAGTCCAAACATTTTTGAGACCCACTTTAGTTGAGGCTTCATTAAAAAGGATCACTTTACTGTTTGTTAGGTCTTCTTTAATAACCACACCGGTTCCTTTTAGTATCTTCTTTTTGGAATAAATACTTTGCTTCATTTCTAAGGAGCGTAATTTTAAATAATTCCCCTGTGTTTTTGATCAGTTTTAGTTCCAACTCTATAACATACTGAAATATCTTTTGATTTTAAGTTTACATCAAATTTGGTATTAAAAAGTTTAATAATTTATGTCCTAGTATCTTCATGATCTTTTTCTTTTAAATTAAATATTCTTAAATTTGTTAAACGAGATGCTTGGTCAAGACGTTCTAGTCTAGTATGTATTTCTTCTGATTTTATTTTCATTTCTTCCATTAAGTCTTCTAGTTTTTTAAACGTATATTCATTTTCAGCTTGGTTATCCCTAATTTCGCTTTGGATGGACGCCACTGACTTTTCTATATTTATGAATCGAGTTTCAATAGTTTTTACAACAGCCTTCGTGCCGTTATCAGTAATTGTTTTTATGAGATCAACATTTTGTAGACTTTTACTTACAGCTTGATTTACGGAATTTTCTATGCCTTCTCTGGTTTCTCGAGTTCAGACCATGATTAGCAGAAAATTATATAAACTACTTGCACTAGTATACACTATTCACAATTTGGTATAGGTTTCAATTTTAGATTTGCCCAATTTTCATCGAAATTTGTCGATAATGTAGGAGCTCATGTACAACACGTCTATTCACAAGTAACCATAGACGTAGTGACAATAATAGTGATAATAAGCAACATTTGATTGTTAGACAACTGTTATTTTTTTAATTTAACTATTTTTGTCACAATGTTTATTTTTAGGTAGATTTGTCATTTGCGTGTCATATAATTGTCATTCGAATTTTTCTAAAGCTCGGAAGAACAGCAATATTAAAAAAATATTTGTTTCTAAACTAAGAGTAATAATTTTAATTTTAAATTGGTTTGTTTTTGCAGTTTACAAAATACACCTACAAATACTTAATATTTTTAGAATCACCAATTTCTATTATCAAAGTGATTCTAGAAACATTTCTATAGTCAAAATATAAAATATTTAGAAGAATATACGTCGATTTTTTGCCCCGCTTTCAACATTTAAGAATTTTAATTTTAAAACTTATACTTTCTTATTCAGACTAAGTTCCTTTTAAATATTTTATGTAATAATGATTATGATTATCCACAACGGAGGAGGGTAGCAAATTGGGGCTGCACGAATTCATTAGATATAGGTCGACATGATGCTACGCGTTAAGGGTAAATCGTGACTTGTTAACAAAACGAAAAACTTTGATGGGCAGGTGTCAAGAGATATCATGTTTTATTCAAGTCTCGCGAAATACACGCCACTTTATATCACTCTTCTGCATCTATTTAAATCTTTGAGGATTTTGTAGAATGAAAAATCTGTTAAAAAGAATGATTCACTTTTTATTTATATTTCGAAATCGATAATAGAAAAAGCAACCTTAAAAAAATAAAAACAATAAACTATTTTTACAATTTTGACTAGATTATTTACATAATTGTGTTATTGCTACAAAATTACTGACATCCAGGCAACCAATATTACTTACTACCGTCAAACGGGGTTAAGTGAATCAAAAAAACACGTTTTTTTATCTTTTCTCCAAAGATAAGGAAACTAAAAATATACAAAAAATATTGAAGGTTATGACACTCATTACTAGTGGTTCTAATGATAAATCATGTTTTTTGAAAAAACAGAAATATATAATTTTTTTTGTTAAAGAGTGACTCACTCTACTTTGGGGTGAAGTGAATCATGCATCCAAATTGTATTAAAACTCATTTTAAAATGTCTATGGGTAAAATGAATCAATTTACAGCAAAAAAAACGTCTTAAGTTAAAGCTCCTCTAACGCGCTTCGTATTTTCTGCCAATTTAAAAATTAGGTCTCTATGTCTGCTCATAAAGCTTTTAAACCAGTCGATTCCTGGTATATTCTCTTTAAATCTTTTTTCTGTCATTCCAATTTCGTTTAAATATTGTTGCACAATTGTCCTAACGTCCGTACATTTTAACGGAAATCCCCACTCGGCACAAATTACTAGGGTTTTCTTTAGTCTATTTTCCTGAGCTTCAGTTAGTGCAGTCTGCCGACCGTATTTTAAGGGGTTTTTTCCATGATACCTTCTTTGAATTGTGCTAAAAGGAACGCCAAACTGTTCTAAAGCTTCTCTTATAGACATTCCGCGTCGAACCTCTGCCAATGCCCGGACAACAACACCGGATCATAATTACATTTTCCTCGTGGTCCCAACTTTTTTTTATACACCCTTGGCATGCTGAAACTAAAAAAATATATTAATAAAAATACAAAAACAGCACAATTTTATTATATGACAGAATAAAAATAAACAATTTATACAATGCAACCCAAATATTACAAAAAATTTATACACGTTAACAAAAATTTAATTATAAAAATAGAAGCTATGGATAATAACATTGAAGAGGTTGGAAGTAAAAAGTTGGAAGAAAGAAAAAAAAATAAATAAAGAAGTAATAAAAGAGATAGAAATAAAAAGTGAAGAAAATAAAGAAAGACAAAGTCAAAATATACAAAAATATGGAAATATGAGTAAAAAATATAAAAGAAAAATTAAAGATGTAAAGAAGAAAATGAAAAAGAAAATAAAGAAAAATAGATAACGAGATTTTCTACGATGGTTACAGAAAGAGCTATAGACAATTGCGAGTTAAAATTATTAAACTCAAAAAATATTTTTTAAAAAGTACACGTCGTTTGTAGACAGACAGTAGACGTGGACAGCAGTGGACAGTTTGTAAAAATAAATTTTAAATTTTGAGTTCATGAGTGGTTTATTAAGGTGAACTAAGCGAAATGGTTATGGTTGTTTTTGTGTGGAATTTGAGGACAATAATTATATTTTTAAATGTTACAATAATGAATCGGAGCACGTATTGCATTAGTAACACATGCCACATGAATAAATTTAACAACCCCAATGTGGAGTATTTATTTAATATTTATTGTTTTATAGCAAGAAAATAGCTTCAAAACGTTGTAGAGAAGATTTGATATAGGAAGAAAAATATCGCAATTCCCATTCCCACTCGTTTGGAAAATAAGAACAATTTTAAAGATACAAATAACAATCCAAAAATTAAAAAACATGTTATTTTTTTATAATTCCCGGGGCCCGCACTCAAAACTCAAATGGGGGCCCGGCAACCGGATATTTGTTGGTTTCTATGAGAAGTTCGGCACAAGACTAGAGAGGAAAAGTTTTGCTTGAAAACCTTTTTTTTTAGAAAATTAATGAAGTAGAGGAGGAAAAGTTTTTGACTTTTTTTTTTAGAAATTTCAATTCAAGTAGAACAGGAAAAGTTTTTGTTTGGAGAACTTTTTTTGTCACAAGGCCCGATCTAGCGAATTGTCCTGGGGCCCGGCCTGGTTCTCGGCGGCCCTGTTTATGTCCCTTATCTCTTGTATTGACGTTATGGCTAGGTTATGAAGGCATATTCGTTAACTTGCAGTTTATCCTTTGAGAAAAAAAATTAGATATTAAAATAGGGTTGCCAACTTTCAACATTTAAAATAGAGGAGCCAGTGGCGCATCGAATTTTCACAAAGGGGGTGGGTGGAGATGCGCAAACAATTTTCAATAATATAGAAAGATATTTTTAACTAAAACAAGTGATTTTCTACAAAACTTTTTATTAGAAAATATACAAAAAATATATATATATAAAAACACATCTACCTATTGCTATTTTTATATTTTGAGTTTCGTAGGTCATTAAAGAGGATATTTTCTATATGTTAGAGAAATGAGGACAGAATAATATCGAATTTCAAACACTATCTCCCATTTAATGCTAATAATTCTATGTCCCACGTGACGTCACTGTCACTTAGATGCATGAGCAGGAACAGACCGTTAGTCTGTGTATCGTGGACTGTCCTCTGAAATAGAGGACGATTGGCAAGTCTATAATAAAGTACCCTTATTAATAAATGTACTATCAAACTTTACTCATTATACGGTAAATCATTTTGTATAATCTTGTTTACGTAATTTATAGTTATGTAAGGAAGAAAATAAATAAAAAATCGCTTGGCAACAAATTACGGTATCATTCTGCTAACGGTTGAGCAAAAATTCTAATTAACTTCCCAAAAAATAAAATATGAACAAAGTTTTAAAAACTAAATCGTTTCATCTCAAAACGTATCATTTTCCTTTACTCTTATCCAAAAATACGAGTATTCCAAGCAGACGAATAGCATTTCTCTCATATTCTATGCAAAGCGAAAGTAATAGCACGCTCCCTTGACAAATTTACTAATAAACCCCAACAAAATAATGACTGGCTGTGATTCCACCGCTAATTCTCAATTTTCAAGAGGGAACATCACACTTCCATGACTTCTGCCGGCTAATCAACTTAGCCTTGCTGAAAAAAAAAACACAAGCGAGGGTGCTCTTTACGAGCCCGCCTCCAAAGCCAATACGCTGAGGGTCGGTCGTTCTGTCACGTTTATTTTGACAAATAATTGGCAATTTTGTTATTAGATTTTGGTTCTGAGATAATAATATTTGGTTTTTGATTGTCAGTTGATGCATGTTGAAGGAAATGGAAATGGAATGTTTTTTATACAACCAAAATTGCGATTCAATATCAAATCAAATATAAATATATGTTTTCCGAATATCCTAAACCTGTAATATATAAATCATATCGATTATGACGTGTTTGCGTCATCACTAACATAAGAAATATTAAGAATAATACTCTCCCTAATTCACGAATGAATTTGAAACCCAAAAACTGAGCTTGTCCAGGGAAAATGACGGCTACTATTATTATTTGCCGTGGCGCTCCGGGGCGACTTAAAGATGATTGATGGTTCAATTTGATTTATACCCATTATCATCCTCGAAACAGTAACTCATGGCGATTCTTATAATTTGGATGTGATATTAACAGAAATTAAATTTTTGCTAATACGGCATCCATCAAATCCTACAGAGAACCATGCACATAAATTCACATGGTCTTCTGTAGGATTCGAAGCCAGTATACCTCCCAACCGATCCGATAGATCGAGAAGTTGTTGCAGATATATCTCCAGAAATATGGATCAATTGTATTCGCCATGTCACGAATATTGAATAGTCATCATAGATCTGAAAGACACGACGTCAAGTGAAGATGATAGCGGTGATGATAATTCTTGTTTTTTTTTTCGAATAATTTATTCGATTTTACAAACTATATGAATTTATTGTTAAATTATTGTAAAATTAAATGAAATAAATACTTATTGAAATGGATGAATTTTTTATTGTATAATTCAGGACATTTAGGTATACTAGGAGAGGATAATAAGTATTTAAAGGAAGTTGGTTAAAACTTGTCCTTTCGTTTTCATACCCATCCAAAATAATATTTCTCGATTAAATGGCTATGTGTGTAAGACGACTTGATACACGCAAGTTTAAGAACATAAGCCTTCGTCTGTATATTAAAAACAATTTAGGAAACAAACTTCTGATAAGTGAAACCATGGATTATGCTAAACAAGTTTTGATGGAGGTAAATATAAAAAAATGAGGTATGCTATTGGTGTACGAGTAATCTATAGAGCCATTAACATAGATAAAATAATACCCCTAAATTTAACTATTCATTATTTTTAAATAAATTTAAAAATGTGTTAGTAGATATACGAGGATATATCAGTATATAACGAGACTGGTGCTATAACTTCTTTCAGAGGTAACATTTTATTACCCAAAAAATGAGACATGAAAGCCTTATATTTAATGTACTACCCCGCAAGTAGGCTTTGATTTAACTTTTGACATTTGTTACAAATTAATTATTGAATTGTCAGTGTTTTGCGTACCCATCGAAAAATGAAAGTGGAGCAAAGATACGCGATAAAATTTTGTGTTCGATTGGGTAAAACACCAACTAAAACTTTTGAAATGATTAAAGGTGCATATCTAGATAATAGTTTATCACGATGTAGAGTGTTTGAGTGGCATAAAAAGTTTAAAGACGGTTGTGAATCAGTTGAAGATGAACCTCGTCCCGGTCGACCACAAACTGCGAGAAATGATACAAAAATTGCAGAAATTAACGACTTGATACAAAATGATCGCCGGATTGGCATAAAACGAATTTCTGACAATGTTAATTTGTCTTACGGTACCACTCAAAAAATTATTCATGAAGATTTAGAGTACCGGAAGATCGCGGCAAGATGGATTCCAAAAGTGATGACCGATGAACAAAAAGCGAATCGAGTGACAATTTGTCAGCAGTGGAAAAGGCAATTGCAACGTAACCCACAGTTTTTAAATAATGTGGTTACATGTGACGAAAGTTGGTTTTATCATTACGATCCTGAATTGAAGTCTCAAAGTATGCAATGGAAGCATAAAGGCAGCCCAAGACCGCAGAAGGCCAAAACTGCTAAAAGCGCTGGTAAAGTGATGCACCTGATTTTTTTTGATAAATTTGGCGTTATTTACGATCACATTGTACCTAGAGGACATACAGTAACAGGGGAGTACTATTCTAATGTACTTCGAGGACCCTTAAAGGCAAAATTAAAGAAAAAAAGGCCGCTTTATCAGGACTTTGGCTGAACGCTGCATCACGACAATGCTCCGGCTCATAGATCAATGATTTGTCAAAGAACAATTGAAGAATTAGGGCTTGAAATTATGGTTCATCCCCCCTACTCTCCTGACCTTTCTCCATGTGACTTCCATTTGTTTCCTGAGGCCAAAAAAGAATTGAGAGGTAGAAGATTTGAGTCGGATTTAGAGCTCAACAACGCTGTGATGGGTATACTAAACAGACTATCAAAAAATGGTTTCTCAGAAGTTTATGATAAGTGGATAAAGCGATGGGATAAGTGTATTCAACAGAATGGAGAGTACTTCGAAAGATAGTTGTTGAATTTTTTTAAATAAATGTTTCGTTGTTATACTATAGCACCAGTCTCGTTATTTTCTGATACATCCTCGTACAGGGCATGACAAAATAATTTGTAAAGGTTAATTAATACAGATCTTTTGGATATGCAGTCAAACATATTGTGCTAATATTTTAGCAATTATATAGCTAACAATTATATGTCGTTAATTTATCATATCTACAGTACTGTTGACTTAATGACTTAGTGGTAATTGCTACCAATTTACATTTTTTTGGTGTACTAAAGATTTGAAGTATCTGCTAAAGAAGAAATAATTAAAACAATAACATATGGAAATCTGAACGGAATTAATACTATTCTATTGGAATTGGAAGTTGCTTTATAATCAGACATATTGATCAGAAATGTAATTTATCAATAGCAATATTTTTGTTAGCATTCCTAGTTGATACTAGGTAATTACGAATAGCAGAGGCGGCTCGTGGCTTAGTCTACGCCGAGTAGGCTACGGAGGTTACTTTTGAAAGGCACACCCTACATACTTAATACAAATAGATATTTCTATTAGAATACAAAAAGCAGAAATACTACATTGTATTCTAATAGAAATATAAATTTGTATTAAGTATATAGGTTGTATGATGTGCTAGCCTCCTCGTAGACTAGGCCACGAGCGGCCTCTGTGAATAGTGTAAATCAATACACTATATTGTTTTGTTAATATAAGTTTTTGTTTTTAATTTTTGAGAGACATATTTATAAGACTTGTCTAAGACTGATAATAAAGCAATTATCTGGATTATATTTTATTGTTCTTTAACAATTTTAAATATTCTTAATAAACATGCACTTACAAAAAAAATACTATCAATGCAGCAAAAAATAAAAATCCTTCATGGAACACTTATGATATTAAACTAATGTAAAAGTTCCCAGACAACACACCAAATCCCAGAGATATCCACAGAATATATTTTGTGGATATCCAATATATCCACAGGATATCAGAAATATTCCGTGGAACTAATATGGATATCCAAATGTCCGTCTATATCCAGAATATAGAAGATATCCTATGGATATTCAGCAAAATATCTAATGAGTATCTCCAGACAATACAAGAAATCCCAGATATATCCATAGAATATATTTTGTGGATATCCAACCAAATGTCCGTCTATATCCCAGGATATAGAAATTCAGATAAATATTTTATAATTATTTTTAGTAGAGGTTCATAAGTAACCAATGGTTATTGAATAACGTCGAAAGAAAATAGAGGTAAAAAATATTCCCAACAATCTGCCTTTGATTTTGCCTACTAAGGAGAAAATCATCCTTATTAGGAATCTTCAACAATAAATGGAACTTCTCGACTTCAGTCTCTAATGAAGTCTGTTTATGAAACAATGTCGATCAAACTCAATTACGGCGGGTTAAGCATGAGTAGATACGAAAGTGGTATCGCCATCTATACTTAGGAAGCAAAATCAAAAATTACATCTAGTAGATATCCACGATGGTTTGCGTCCGCGCTTAGACTTTGATATATTTATATTTATAGTGGATGTCCATGGGATATTGAATACACCTTAAAAAAAATTAATTTTAAATATCTCAACGGTACTATTAGCCACAATGGCGAGTACAATGGCGTAATTTTTTAATAATTTGCTATATAATTACAATTATTTATGGACATTTGCATGTCTATAAATTACATTTCATAGATATAAAATAGATATCCACCATGGACTGGACATTCAGTGGATATTGGGATGTTCAGTAGATATCCAAAGGATTTGGTGTGCTGTCTGGGTTAAGGGACAAGGCATTACAAAAATATAGAGAAACAAAAGAAATAGTACACTGGTACTATTACAAAAACGGAGAAATGTTATATCTGCTGCAATAAAGAGAGAGCAGAGATAACAGAGATATAATCATTCATTGATAAAATATAATATTCACGATGCCAACATTAATTCGACAATCGATACACTCTATTTGTAGACGCAGGGCGAGGCAACGAAAGGTGAGAAGTAGGAGAAGGGATAAAGAAAAGAATTTTAAGCAGATACAACTTATTTTTATCAATGAATAAATGTGTAAGCGACTGTGCGCTTATAATAAACAACTTAAATATCCATGCCGGTGTAAGCTCTATTACCACTTCCAACCTAATATGAGTAGGTTTTGGTATTTATTGAAAATTATTACATCTAATTTAGTGAAATTACACATAATTTAGTTAAATTTAATATAACTAATGATTCAAAATTTTTTGGGTTTAGTTGCAATAAAATAGGTTGAATTATTTTAGCTTTTTTTTAAATATGAAAATAATTTTGTAAACAAAACGAGAATAATGAAATAAGCATATGAAAACAGCGTATATTATACCCGCCTGTGTCCCTTAGAATATGTCTTATTTAGGACCGCATGATATTTGTTAGTAGTTATATCTCCTCGTTATCTCTGAGCGAGAGACATTTGTTCTTTACTTTTTTTAGTCTGCGGAGGAGGGCAGGAAAAATCTTGCCAGTGTGCCCCCAAGAAACTCGGCACGCCCCTACAAGGGGCAGGAAGGATAACTACTCCCCAAAAAAATTCAAAAATAAAATATGTAAAGATAATAAGTTATAATAGTTATTTATGTATCAAGGGCGTAAAACAGGCGTTTATGGACTGCAACGTGTAAGTAAGAGCCCGAGCCGCTAAACGAGGGCTATTAACATGTAAGGTCCAAAAACGCTGTTTGCGCCCGAAATAGATACAAAATTTTATGCACGACCCTTAGTAATGATAATTTATTAACAAATATATACAATTTTGTATACCACCGTTTTAATGATCGTTTATTAATAAATAACTATTATTTTCTCTTTTTCGCCTTTTGTGAGCAGGTTACTATAAAAGGCGGTAAAGTAGTCCGCGGGCGATAAAGGGGCACTTTACGCATGCTAAACGTATTTATAATCTGGACTTTATCGCCCGGTCGTGCATAAAAGTAAAACCGACTCCAAGAATAAAGAGTAGATAATAATTTTCTTATGGATCCCATCATCTATTTATATAGTACACCCCTGAACATGGACGCCGCCACACGAGGGCAAGGGAGATGACGTTTATAATTTTTTATTTTGATTTTGATCGAGTAATAGCCTGCTGCCTTTTGCCGCTGCCTACACGCCCTCTGGAAATTTTTTGAACGGCGCCTATGTCCCTTAGGTGCCCGCTTTCTAACAAAGTCGTAGAAAGCTGACAACGTGGTAAAGAATTTTTGCAGAACATCACCAGAACTTACATAAAAAACCTCCTTTTTTAAAGCCTGTTAAAAATAAAAAGAATATTGAATAGTAGGAAATAAAGTACAGTGTGCTATCTGAAGTGAAATGTCAGAACTATTAAGCACGTTTAAAACAGATCGCTATACTCAAGTAGAGTGTTTTGTACTTGAGCACGCTAGAGGGTTCTGAAAGCTCATTCTTCTACTTAAACTAGAAAATGAACCTTTTTTTATTAACACAAAGAGTTTCGCTAATAACAAATAACAACACCAGTCCAGGCCGTCAAGGAATATAAATACCAAAAGAAAGAAGAAGAAAAACTAACCTAAAAACTGGTGTTGTGGTTTCGTTTTGTTTGATGGAATGTAAATTTGTATTTTTATGAACTATTATTGAAAATGTCCAAACAGTAAGTACGATAAACTATTAAAATAAAAAAAATCCTTATGTAATATATTTTTTAGATATGGTTTAAGTTTTCCTAAACAGAATACTGGCCACCAAATTGGCCAAGTTTCATTAGCTAAACCTTCAGTTTTCGATAATAATTCTGACAGTGAAGACCAACCAACTAAGCCCACAGGAATCAGAGGCTCAAAAAAGCAGGATATTATTAGCCAAGAGAAAGCTATTGCAGATGACCCCACTGTTTATCAATATGACGAAGTATATGATCAGATTGAGAAGAAACGCAATGAATCGAAGCTTGCTCGAACAGATTTAGAAAAGAAACCGAAATATATTAGTAAATTGTTAGCTGCAGCTGAAAAAAGGAAGAGAGAAAATGATCGGAGAATTGAAAGGCAGGTTCAGAAGGAACGTGAAGATGAAGGTATAATGTTAATAAAAGCTAATTTTGATAACTCATTAATCTTTGTTGACTAATTGAAATTTTGTTCAAAGTCTATATAGAAAAGATAGTTTTGGTCCCTAAATCTCTATCTACTGTAGAAGTATATAAAGTCTTATTTTTTTAATTGCACATGATTGGTAAGTTTAAATCATTTATTTATTTATTTATTTATTTATTTATAAATCATGTTAGGAACATATGCTGGAACAAACAATAATGTTTCTTTTTTGGCCCAAAATATAGTCATATATTAATTCCTAGGCAACATAAATTTTATCCAAAAGGCAGAGTTCAGTTTCTATTATAGCAGAGCATAACTAGAATAGGGTGACCATATGTAGGTATATCATTTCGCTGTATTTTACAACATTTTCAAAGTCTGTCCAGCACTTGATCTTATACAGAAGACGTACAGCAAAACACAGTATTTGTTCAGTAAAAACGCCATTATTGTCCAGCAATGTAATACATATTTAACTGAAAAGTAATAAATAAGACAAAAACATAATTGGAAGCTAATAAATTTGGTTCTCTGGCCTTCTACATGACTTCTATTTTTGTATTTATCTTTGGAGAGCTAAAAATAAAGATCCTTACCTCTCCAAAGTTCATCAATGATATATTTGTGTTCAGCGTTCTGCATTGGGTGAAAAGAAATATAGTCACCTTAAACTAGAACCACTCAACTTAATTCATGGCTCACTCTATATGGGAGATAAGTTTTTTATTGATGTTTTTTTTTACCCCAAATCTTTCTATCTACTGTAGAAGTACCTATGTACACTTAATAATAATTATTATAAGGTCTTTTTTTATTGGCAAGAAATGTACTTATGATTGAATTTGGTCATTTTTCCCCAAATTGATTTTTTGGCAAATTTAAGTTCTTTAAACTGTCATTCACATATTCCTTATGAAAACGGGTCAAATATAATCCATTAAAGGCATAGCATTAAAGCATTCATTTTGAAAATGGCTCACCTCATAGACATAACATACTGAAATCAATGAATGGCCTACAACTATGGCATATGAGGTTCCTGAAAACCCTTAGCTTCCATAATGTTATTTTTTTACATAAATGCTAATGTACCTTTATTATACTATAGTTTTTTCTTCCTCAAGTTAAACGCAAATAAAGAATTCATATAAATGTGGATTTTTGTATGATAAGCCAAGCATTCATTTTGAAAATGGGTCATTTTCATATTTTTTTAGAATAATGTAGGGCTAAAAATGATTCTGTAGACATTTCTGGACCAGAATTTGCACTTTTAGGAAAAAATTATGGATAGTATTAAATAGTTTGTTCCTTCTCTTGTAAAATGTAAAATTTAAAGAGTTGTAGTTGGTCCCTTTTATTAGAGAACAAAATTCTAGCCAAAAGAGTTTAATTTCTATTATGCTCAGTTTTTTTGTTATACTTTGAACATTTTGATGATATAATGTTTACTATATTTAACTTATAATCATTTATATAGCTTGGGTTCTATTTGTAAAAAAGACCATAACAAGTGTTAGTACAGCAAGTGGAATGTATTAAGCAAAAATGTATTTTTTTTCATTTTTATATAAACAAATTTTATGACTATTCTATCATTTTTGTTATAATACAATTCTACAAACTTTCTGTAATGTGTATCTCATACATTGCCTATCTAAATTTTGTTAGACAAAAAGGGACTTATGTAGGCATGACAGTTAAATATAGGATGATCTAAAGGAATAGCAATCGACCATTTTGAACTTTAAAAAAAAAAAACATTTATTGTAGTCTGCATTTGATTAATGGCCTAACAAATTTCTAAATTGATCCTGTAAAACTACATGATTTCACATAAACATTCTTTATTATATACTTACTCTCTTTTTAAGGTGACATGTTCAAGGATAAAGAATCATTCATAACACCATCTTATAAAAAGAAACTTGAAGAAATGAAGCAACTGGAAGAAGAAGAAAAACGCGAGGAATACTTAGAAAGTATTGGAGATGTGGTAAAACAGGGCAATTTAGATGGATTTTACAGACATTTGTATGACCAAAAAATAAATTACCAAGACAAGGAAAAAACTGAGAAGAATGACACAGAAATTAAAAAAGAAGCAACAGATGATGTGGAAGAAGAAATTAGAACTGAAGATAATAAAACTGTAGCAGTTAGTGAGGGAAAATCCGATAAATTAATAAGAAAGAGAAAATATCGAACAAAAAGAAATTCAGATGATGATAGTCCTAGTGAGGAAGAACCAGAAGTGAAAAAGGAGCATTTGCCATCAAACATAGATGCAGATTCTGATTTCAGTGTTGATTCGTCAGACAGTGATGAGGAAGACAATAAAAAAGTTGCAGACAATAAGAAACAGGTGGAAGAGCCAATTAAACCAGAGATAAAAGATTGTAAGTTTGTAGAAATACCAATTAAACCTGAAGAACTTGTTAAGGAAGAAGTGGAGGTAAAAACTACTGTAAAAAAGGAGAAAATTGACATTTGGAAAAAGAGAACTGTTGGTGAAAAATATGAGGAAGCTGTAAAAAGATATTTTGAAAGAAAAGCTATACGAGAAATGGGACAGTAGGATATTCAATTAATTTTTATTTATTATTATTAAGTATATATAAAAATGATTTTTATTTGCATACTCTTACTGCTTATTATATCTTGAAGTTATTCTTTGATTGACAAACTGTTAAAACACTTTTCTTCTTGAGAAGATTCTTCAAAGAAAAGAAAACTCATTGTGTATAACACAAAACGTTTTTACTACTATATAGTTGAAAATACACATTTAACTCGCTCAAACATGTCTTTTTTGTAATTTTTCATTATTTCTGATATAATCATTGGTGTAATTACATAGCTATTACTTTTAAATTCCTTTTTTTGGAAAGTATTAAAATACAATGTCAACTATAACCATTGTTATTTTCATTCCTGAATAAAACCCTATACCTGACATTGGCATCTAAACCAATAGAATATAGCAAATTAGATTTATTTTATATTTTTTTCTACAACATGTAACTACAATACTACGAAGTTACATATATACAGGATACTTCATAAGTATCATCAACTTTTTAATATTTTTGATAAAAGCACAAATTAGTTCAGATGCGAAATTCGGCAAAATATAAAATGATTTTTAAGTTATAATTCTGTGACCTTGAAACTTTAAATGGGTGTGGCGTGAGTGTTGCCAATTTTAATTAATTTCAATTATTCTGGCTAATTATTTATTGTTTTTTAAATGTTTTATTTTTCTCCTTCTAAAACATACATAACATAAAATAAACTCATGCCTCAACATACGAAACCAAGCAAAGGATTTTGAAATAAGGATATACTGACCTTGAAATGGGTATGGCATAGGTGTTGCCAATTTTTAATTATTCTGGCTAAATATTGTTGTTAGGGAACATATACATGCCCTTCACACACAATGAGTTATAGTACGAGCAAGATATATAGTGTGACTTTAAAGCCAGCCGGCAACATACAAAAAAAACTAAGGAGACTGATATTCTTTTTCTTCAGCACAACAAAGGGATTCATATATAGACATCTATAACCGAAGCCCAGGGACGGATCTAATTAGTTGTATCTTATGCTTTAATGTAAGATTATTGTATATTTCAAGTGGAAATGTTATTTATACGCATTTAAAAATTATCACATTATTTGCATAATTTCCTAACTTCAATTAAGTATTTCATAAATGTTACTAAATTTAGTTTTAAAGGTTAAATTAATCTGAAATAAATATTCACGACTTGTAATTAAAATCACCATGAAACTACATTATTTTCATCTACTATTTATTTGATTTAATTGTAGTATTTAAATATTACACTGAATATTAAAAATCAATGTAGGATATTAGGAAAAATGCTTAAACAACTGTTATTTGAATCCTTTTATTATAAAAAAATTAAAAGATTTTGGCTTTAATTTCTAAAGTGATTAAAGCACGCAAGCCTTCTCACTACATCAAGGTTACATTCCCAGAAAAGGAAAACGGGAACAATATCAGGTTCCTTTCCAAAATAACGTGAACCAACAGATACGTGGTTACGTTTAATAAAGTAAAAATATAACCAAAATGGAAAATCAAATCTCATCAGAACTATCATCTTCACTTGACGGGTTTATAATGCAAGAATGAGCCAGAAATACTCGATGATTATTTTCAATTTTGATAATATGGAGAACATAATTCTTGAGAAATACCTCCAACAACTTCTCTGATAACATCTAAAACGCTTTCAGACAACTCAGGATTAACATTTTTTCTGACCTCCCTATTGATGTTACTCCAAATTAATTTTATTGCATTAAATGTACAATAATACGGTGGTAAGTGTATTACGGTATGACCGAATGCCGGTAGCCATCTCATTCACAACATAGCTAGGTTTGAGATTTAAGCCTTTCAATATTGTAAGCAAATCTTTCTTTAAAGTTGTAGGTGAATATGATACACCCATTCTGTCCAAAAACGCGGAAATTACTCCTTTTCGAGCTTCTGCTGTTGGAATTTCACTAGTTTGACGAGAGTGGTAGAAGGCATTACCCATTACTATTATAGTATTTGAATGCAAATTAGGAATTAATTGTTCTCCAAACCATTTCTCGAACAAGATAGATGTCATATCTTGGTGATAATATAATAACTCAAAATATTATTTGCTGATAATAGCAATTCGGCACAAAACCGTTTTCATTATCGGCATGTAATATTATAATACGTTTTCCTCTTTTTGGAGGAGCCTCTACAGAACATTTAGCAGATTGATCACTCCATCCGCTTTTCACAATATGAATGACGCACCAAGTCTCATCAAGATACACTATGAATATATCTTGCCGACGAGCTTCCTCTATTTTAGTAAGGTATTCATTACGTAAAATCAATTTTTTGAGATTCCATAATATGCTGTTTTCTATTTAAGGTACGATATCTAAAACCCAAAGTGATTCCAGTGATTTTATCAGATTCGTAAGGGAAGCCGGGAACCAACTTGATTTTATTTTTAATCATTTGAAAAATAATATTAGAATAAAAATTATAAACTATTCTTCTAATATTTTCCATCATGCAGTGATCTAGACTTACTATAGAGACCCTTGAGTACGCTTTTTTCTTGACAGACATTTGTCAAAACGTGTATTCTTTTTATGACATCATAATTAGATGCATTATTTTCCAATTTTAATTGGTGGTACATATTTTTAATAACTTTTTGGGTTGAGGGTGATATTCACATACCAAATTTTTGGTTATTATCATCCTCCTTCTCCTCAAATTCTTCTTTACTCTTAGAAGAAACTCTGATGGGTTCTGCATAGAATTGTGTAGGGTCAGTTGAAGTAAGAGCGCGTAAATGTATTAATACACATCTTAACAGTAGTCTAAATAATAACACTAAAAAAAATTCGGTTTTAATGTAAAAAAATGCCTTTACCCTGTGTTTACGGGATCAATGAAATTTAAAAAAATATACCAACATATATTAAATGCCAATTGTTTGTTTCATTTAATTGTACCCTAAATGTTGAAATGGTTATCTTAATAAAGTCTCTTATTTACTAGTAATTACCTACTTAATTAATATGTGTTCTCGCATAGTTTTTACATTTATTACTTTTTCTCAGCATGTATTAATATTTGACCCCCAGTTATTAAACACCAAAAATTAACATTTTCCACTATAGAATCTACAGGTAAAATATTACCTTTTCTTTGTAAATCACCCTGTAAAATAGATAAACAATCTATAAACTGCCAAAGCAGTCTTTGAACTGTTTAAATTTTACAATTTATGTGGGTATTTAAATATCAATTTAATTGTTTTTGGGGTGCAACTGATCCTACCTATTTAAAAAATGGTCAATCAGAGTTATAATTACATACCATCAATGATTACATTATTTCCATCACTTTCAAAAGGCCTCCAAGCCTTTTTTATAAATCAAAAATCGTAGCGAAGAACCAATTAAAAAATAAGTTAAGCAAAATCACAGACTTACGATTGGATATCCCAGTCCACGTGTAGCGGCATTTATTACGGGCTATCGTGTGCTCTACAAATATAAATTTGAGGAGGCTCAATTCAGCCAATAGGAAGACGCTAAAATTAAGCTGTTCAATATTAATCTGACCTAAACGTGCTTGTCGTACAAACTAAAATATGTGGTTCTATTTCCTGTTAACACATGCCAAAATTGAAAATTATATCTAAACTATTATCAGAGATATTAAAAACTCCCTGTAGAAAAAAATTGAAGTCATTGCGGACATATGTTCATCCGAACTTTTCTTCATAAAATAACCTGATGAATCACACTCTACAATATTAGCATACCATTAAAAAACAGGGTGTATAAATTGTAAAAACAGGGAAGCCATTTTGAATTTTTAAAAAGTAATTTATGATCTATCTGTGATCAAATACCAATTTAAGTCGAAATCTCTGACTTTTAAAAATAAGTTTTTTTTAACTGCTCACCCTGTATATATCTGACCAGAAGTATAACCGGTTTTAAGTCAAGAGGAAGCCTTACTTGCATACAAAATTTGAAGTTTTTGTCTTAAGCCGTTTTTGAGCTATCGCGTCAACAGACAGACGGCGGATGGCAGACAGACCGACGGAATGGGGAAAACATGTTTTCCGTAATCTAGGGACCCCAAAAAGTGAAAATCTAAAATTTCACGATTACAATACTTCCCTTTTACAATAAGTATACTCAATCTCTTAAATGCTCCTCTACTAATTTAAAGGTGATGTATCGGTCTCCTTAGAGTGTTGTTTGTATGTTGCCGGCTGGCTTTAAAGTCACACTATATATCTCTTGCTCCTACTATACCTATAAAACACAAAATTTTAATATTTTATAAGTATTGATTAAAACAAATTTGGTATTTTTTATTATTTTTTGTACTGTTTCCCAGTGCCACTTCACCCAACAATGAATGGTCGGAGTGGGGAATCCTACCTAATCATCAGAATTATTTTCAAATTCAAAAGGTAGAGTAATATTTATTTATTATTTTAGAAAACAATAATGTTAAATTCTGAATCAGTGGCGGCTGGTGCATAAATGCTGTAGAGCTGCAGAACTGTGAAAAATGCAAGTATTTCATCTACATTTCACAGAAAATATTTTTGACATCCTAAAATATATGTAAAATAAATTGTATGGATAATATAATCACAGTAATGACATGAACTTCAAATTGGTCACATCTGTCAAAGGTTATTAGGCTCATGAATTTTTATGAACGCTCTAGCAATAGGCTAAAAATTCATTTTAAAAAATCAACTACTTTTCAAAACAATCCTTTTAAATTGTAAAATCTATACTTATATATTCAGGACCTACAAAAAATAAATTACAATCTACTTTAAAGGTCAAAATTGGACATTCCAATCCTATTATTGAAGTATTTTTTATACAAACAGTTGAATTGGAGTAAAACAAAAAAAGAACATAAATCTTAAAAAATTTATTTAGAAACAATCACAAGAAAATTACTTATATGATCGGGCAACAGTTTTCTTCCAATCTTCATCCTTGTGACCAGGTTTTGTGTACTTCTTAACTTTGACTTTCTTAATTGTCCGTCTCTTTGTAGGAGCTAAAATATTCCTTTTTTGCATACTTTTAAATCTATCTTCTAGCAAATTTCCTTCAGTTTTTAAATTTTTCAAATTGCCTGCTATTTCACGACCAAGGTTAAAATCTAAATCAGGCTCTTCATATTTTAGGGCACTTAACACTTTTGTTCCATCTTTTTTAGCATCTTTATTATTTTTCTTAATTTCTCTAATCAAAACTTGTTTTTGATCAACTGTTTCAATTTGATTAACTAATTTTTTTAGGTTATGAAGGTCAGTAATTTTTTTCTTCTGCATTTTTAAATAACTTTTTGCCTTTTCCAATTTAATATGCTCCTTTTTCTTTCTTTTTTGTTGTAATGTTTTCTTAACATTTTTCACTGGTGGATTTACTGATTTGTATTCACCATCACTATTAGGTTCTTCTTCAATTTTAGTATTATTTTTACTTGGTAACCCCTCAGCCATATCGACTAACCAATTCTGATCCCGCTTCTCAGCTGTAACTTTAGAAAACATACCTCTTGTGACTCTATTGAGATGCTCTTCTTCCTTTATTAACTTTTTTTCTTTCTGTGCTACCTCCTGTAGTAAATCTTGATGATCTACATAGCTTGGATTATATGACATTCCTGAAAATAAACATGAACTATGAGGCTCCCAAGTATAATTATATTTTTTTATATTATAGAATAAATAATTATACCATATTTAAAGGGACATAGCTTAGGGTGAACTAGAGCCTTCTAGGGACTTATTGTTAACTGTTGGTGATATACAGAGCAGTGCAGAAGTGATGTTTTTATAGAAAACTGAAACACTGTTATCTGAAATAATTTCAGTTGAAAAGCTATAATTGTTCCAAACCAAGGCAATTTACAAGGCATCATTTTTTTTTTTCTCTAATGAAACAATTAATGGCACATGCCATCATTATTTCAAATGAATGGTCCCATTTAATTTATAAGAACCTTCAAGTGCTTATATCTTAGTTTATAGCTACTTTGGTTTTAGCAAGAAATATATTTAATTAATAAGATATAATAATCAAAATTTTGCACTTCATATAAAAAAAAATTGTATATTTCCTTACCTGGATGTGGCAGTTCAATAGCAGGTAATTTCGTTTTAATGGACTTGACATGCTTTTTAATTTGAACACCTACACCTTTCAAGTTAT
The DNA here is from genome assembly GCA_927349885.1 of Psylliodes chrysocephalus. Taxonomy (NCBI): domain Eukaryota; kingdom Metazoa; phylum Arthropoda; class Insecta; order Coleoptera; family Chrysomelidae; genus Psylliodes; species Psylliodes chrysocephalus. Next base: position 8,348,830 of record OV651820.1, on the reverse strand, counting down.
GTTTTGTAGTATTGGTTTCTACCCATTCTTCATTCTTTAGATTATCCTTATCTTCCCATATATTTGCATTGAATTCACCTCGTTTGGCAAAGTTTTTTAATTTCCTATCAATATTTTGACTTTCTTTACCTTTAGTAATTTTTCCACCATTTAATATTTGTTTTTCTTTTACAAATTTACTCATTCGTTCTTCTTTTGTTCTTACCCTGTTCCTTTTTGAAATGGGATCTGGAACATTGGTGTAAGACTGGAGAGCAGAAAAGCATTTTAAAGGTTTTTCGGCAGCTGCTTTTCTTCGTCTTCTAGATGATAAAATCTGTTCAGATGGTTTGGAATCTACTTGAAAAAGTGCTTCGTTTGATATAGTAGATAATGGCCCTATCCTTTCCTCCAATCTCTTTTCTTCTAAAAAATCTTCAACGTCTGTAATATTTGTATGTTTCCTCCATGAACTTTTTAGTTTCTTAGAAACTCTTTTTTTCTTTTTTAATAATGCCATTTTTGTCAAATTTTTTAATAAAACAAACTCAGTATGTTTAAAGAAAATCACAGAAGCACATTGTTATTAATTTTATAATTAACTAATTTTTTAGGTTATATCATTCTTCTTTCAAAAGAAAAACACTTCTGGCCTCTTGTCATCAGACATACAGGTTCACGTTCTTCTTTTACAGATCTCACGAAGTCACTTATCTTTAGTATTACAGATAAAAGTTGGACAAAGCGTATTTCGCTATTTCCATGATGTATATATTTACTGAAAGTATGAAAATTGATTCTGAAGCCCATGAAACTTTACATACACAGCACCAGCCCTGTAAATTTACATCATGCATATGCAGGAACAAAATTGCAGCACGCAGCTGACGCTAACTGACTGTTGACAATGTTGACACTGCTGATTGTTGACACTGTTGACAGATAAAAATAAAAAGCCTGAAGCCTGAAGAAAAGTAGCGTGGCTTTTCTATTTTCAATTTTCACTAGTTTATTTTTGATTCATTAGTGAATGTGAACTGAAAACATTTCTCTTTAATTATATAACTGTTTTGGTTGCAGTTATAACGTTATAAAATAAAACTGGGATTGTTGTAAATAACATTATATAAAAATGACAACAGACGAACGTTTACATATTGTAAGTATTTTAATATTTTATTTGCCTTATATCAGTGAATTATTTCATTTTACTCATAATAAATAATTCTTTTTAAGGACTGGGGTAACGAAAAGCTCCACAGAACTCAAAAGCAAGTGGAACGAAATCTATATGATTTGGAGTCTTGGTCTATATTGCTTAGAGAGGCACAGTCAAAACATATTTCTGAAGTAAGAGCATTATATGAACATCTGATCAACATATTTCCAAGTGCATCGAGATATTGGAGAATCTACATTGAGCATGAGGTAAGAGGAAGTATGCTTTAAGTTGCTGAAAAAACTGTATGATCAAAGGTGTATTGAGGGCTGGGTGTTCGAAAACCTCCTTTAACCAGGTTATAGAAAGGAATTTTTTGTAGATTATTATGGGAGATGAACCATGCATATTTGTAAATTTTTTAACATATTTATGATTTACATATACATTGTCACTTAATAATAATTAAAAAATAAATAATAAGGACTTATATGTGTACTGTCCTATAAAAATAACTAACCAAAGTATGCATTTACAGAACATTATAATATAATTACAAAGGTAAAATGTTTTTTCCAATTTGGGGAGTATATCAGTCAATTTACAAAGTCTTAAATAAATCTAAGTTAACAGAAACATATTATTTAGCTTTGAGTTAAAAAATACATGTAAGTTGCTTATATTTTTTATGTTTATTGGTATCTTAATAAAAGTTTTGGGTAATCTTGTAGTTGAAGGGTCTGGAAATGTACCTGTCTGCTCCATTCCTGTTCCTGCTAGTTCTGACAGTTGGAATCATTACATATAGTTGCCAGGTTATATTTAATTATTTGGAACCAGGGAATAAGCATATTGAAATAACTTATTTTACTTTTAATTATCCATTTGCCAATTTTTACATCGATTAAAAATCCCATAAAAATAAAAAAATGTTCTGAAGATTTTCTAGACCTGTCAACTGCAAGATTACCAAATTTTTGGAGCAACTGTGGTTACAAATCATTGACATGCATCATGTTAATATGTTGGTGTCATCAAGCTGTTATTTGACTTGGATCTTGTATTGTTGGGATGCGTAGCAGTACAAAAGTTTGGTTCTTTATATAATAATAGCATTATTCACATTTATACAGTTATTTATTATGAAATTTTCAAATATTAAAAAACAAAAATGGTCAACTGTCTGCATGACAATCAGATACTCATTTTAGCTTGTGCACATGAAGTTCATGTGATCATTATATCTCTTCAGTTTGATGACCAGGGTTGGAATAAACTTTAGAATTAACAAATTTATAATTAGGTTTTTTAAGGTTTTAAGTTCTTATATGTAAAATGTTATTATTACTATAGCAAAACTTATATTAAAAAGTGGAAAATAAATAAATGGTATTTTTTTTATTGTCACTATCAATATCATTATCAAAAAGTTCCAGTGGTATAACCTTTGATAAAATATTTATTTCTATATACACTAATTTTTGCACCATTTCTCATAAGAGTTTATTAGTAAAATTGTGAATTTTCAACAAAAACATATTTGATTATTACCTAGGTATCTCCCTAACTGCAACTGCTTTATTTTTATAAAAGGGGATGAAAAATTTTAAATATATGTTTTCATTAGCAACATTTTATATTATAATATGGTTTTGTTTTATTTTTCAGATGAAAGCACGAAATTTTGAGAGAGTGGAGAAGGTATGGCTAAGTTCAATAAAATTAAGTAATGTTTTTTCGAAATTTAAAAAATACTTAATAAAATTGACCTGTTTAAAATTTAATAATTCTTTATTCTTTTAAATTCTATGATGTGTTCAGAAATCAGGAGGCAAATTTTTAATCTTCTCTATTGTTAAATGTTAAAAGAAATATATTTTGGATTCAAATGTTTCATAAAATTGTTATTTTTTTTTAATTAGATTAAATTATGGTAGATTAAAAACTTTCTTTCTGATTTATTTTCCCTTTTTTAATTAAAGAATAAGTAAAGAAAAGCATTTGGTAAAGTCTTTTAGAACACTCTCTTGTACTAACCAATTCGTATCCTTGAAATAATTAATAAATACAATATTTCAAACTTCTTACATTAGTACAATGCGAGGAATTTTTTGAGCCATCATGCATCTGTTAAATAACCACATAAATAATTACTTTTGATTTCATTTCGTTATCACGATCATTACAACCTTTTATTCTCATTGGGTTTTCATTACCAATTAGTAGGTCTAGGTACCTATTCACACCATCAATGCAAAATTAACACTATTAGAACAGATAATTTTAGCTTACTAAAGTTGCCCCGGCCAGAACAAGATTTTAACAACAAGATCTTTGTTGTTCTGAAAGTGTATCCAGTAAAATTTGTTTTTTGTTGTTTACAACCTTATTTAGGGAAGGTAGTCAATTATTTTCTTTATTTCGCTATATTTTCTGTCTCGATCAACTCAAAAGTGTTACAGTATAAAGGTCTCATTTGGCTACACTCCAATAGTGTGGGTTCATTACAGATTTCATAGTATATATGTACATTTTTCAACTTTCTAAGACAACGTTCAGTTAACTAGACCTAGACTTAATATATTATGGGTGTACCTACATTATAAAAATCAAAATAATTTTCAGAATTTAGTAATATTTCTTTATTTTTTTTTTATTACTTTTACGACTAGTAGCGATGTTAAATACTAACAAATACAACATAATCATAAAAAATAACTTATTTGGACGTAAATGATACCTCAAAAAATTCCTTTTGTACCAATCTTGTTTAAAAAAAAAGTTGTTCTTATTGTCTTTATCCAATGTTTAAAAGTTATTAAACATTTTTGATAATACATTTTATCATGTTATTTCATGTATAAACAAATTTTTATCCTATGACTTTTTAATAGTTAAAAAGAAATATGAGGGTAAACATCTAGATATAATGTAAGATACTGGCATGAATAAGCCTGTCTGTCCATATGTTTTTCCCAGTGAGTTAATAAATAATTGACACTTTATGGCGCATCCGATTGAAATATTTTTCTTGATTTTTTATGGTATATTGTGCTAATTTTAAAAATACAAGGTGCCAATTGGTACTTTGATCGGAAATTGAACCGCAAAAAATATAAATGAATGTTTTTATTCATAGTTGGGATTCTTTTTTTTAAATCCAAAGTCATAACTGAGTTATTTGGTATTTGCCGTCATGACAAATTATTTAAAAATTATTTTAATCATATAATCTCTCATCTAACTGCAAAAATTGGCACGTCGCGTCGTGTTTTTGCTTGCTATTTGTAGTTACGTACAGGCGAGGTAGGTGAACAACATGTACTATATCCCGATGGTGGGAGCTGTCGTGTGTCCTGTCAAATTCAAAGTAAAGCTGTTTATTGATGGATTTTATGTTTTTTGTTAGCAATCAAATATGCTTCTAGATATCTATAACAAGCCTTTTCAGTCGTCCAGTTTTGCTTCTTCGGTGTAAGGATTTCGGCCACGTGACCGGATATTTACGTTTTTCAACGAAATTCGAGATACAGTTTAAACACGGTTTTTCTAAACTTAAGATGATATTCCAACCGTTTTTTTTGTGACGCCGAAAGGTTTGATTTAAAAAAATTGTAACTTTGAAATAGGTGTAAAATGGGAACCAAAATTTGAAAAATGGTTTAATTGCTTTTAAAATCTTTGTATGAATCTAAACTAAGAGTATTGCTCTTGCAAGAATTTTTTTATTCAGTAGTTCTACCCCATTCTCCACAAATAAAACTATTTTTACATTTTTTCCTAGAAAACCTAGGTTGAATAGAAGGTTGAATGGTTGAAAGTGGTTTAATTGCTTTTAAAATGTTTGTAAGACTCTAAACTAAGAGTATTGCCCTTGCAAGAATTTTTTATTCAGTAGTTCTACCCCATCTTCACAAATAAAACTATTTTTACATTTTTTTCTAGAAAACCTGGGATGAATAGAAGGTTGAATGGTTGAAAGTGGTTTGCTTTTAAAATGTTTGTAAGACTCTAAATTAAGAGTATTGCCCTTGCAAGAATTTTTTATTCAGTAGTTCTACCCCATTCTCCACAAATAAGACTATTTTGACATTTTTTTTCTAGAAAACCTGGGATAAGTAGAAGGTTGAATGGTTGAACTACTGAATAAAAAAATGTTTGCAAAGCAATACTGTTATTTGAGTGTCACACAAACATTTTGAGAGCAACTAAACCACTTCAAGTATTTAACATTCTATTCATCCCAAGTTTTCTAGAAAAAAATGCCAGTCTTAATTTATGGGGTAGAAGTAATGAATAAAAAATAATTTAGTAGTCATACAAACATTTTGAGAGCAATTAAATCATTTGTAGACTTTTGGTTCCGATTTTATACCAATTTTAATGTTACAATTATTTTTTTTTTAATAACCCTTTTGCAGACATGAAAAAATGCTTGCATATGTGTCATTCATCCAAACACAATTCGGTTACAGAGAAAACCCAACTGTAAAAATTCAAATGACAATACTTAGAAAATATCAAAGTCCACGTACTAGTCGTAAGACTTCAGTGGAGATATTTATTTTCCATCTTCATTTGGAAAAGATATGTATAAAAAAAAATTGTATGTAAATTGTAGAATTTGGGAAATAAAATTATTATTATTATTATTATTAAACTTACTAAAAAAAGTTTGAAATTGAAAAGGTCGAAAGTGAGAAAAGTTCGAAAGCAAAAAATATCGAAATTAGAACAAATGATCGAAATTATATATTTAATGGGTCGATTCTGAGCCAATCTTTAAGATCTGTAAGCCAAAACCATTACTATACCTTACAGATTCTGTAGCTTATAGGATATTTCCCAGAATCCTACCATAAAACTACTAATGATCGAAATAAAGCAAAATATTATGAAATTAGTTGTTTTTTGTTTTTTTTTATGTATACTACAATTTTACTATTGAGAAAGTTATTGAAATAAATGTTTATAAATTTATCTCTCTGTAGATCACCCAAATCAGATTTTAAATTGTTCACTTATAGGTTATATGACCTTTTGTGTTTTTACTATAACTCCTCTAGATATTATGCTGTATGCTGTGATATGAATGTAGACTTACTTATTAATAGTAATGAAACAAAATTACTTATGAATATTTTTAGGGAATTTGGCCTGTACAACATTGTTACAAAACCAACACGGGTCACCAGTATTAGATCAACTTTAGTTGATCCACTTTTTACAAATATTGAATATAAAAATATTATTGTTCAAAATAGTTTCCTATCAGACCATTCACTACAACTCTGTGAATTCAACTTGCAAATAACAAATCAGGTAGAAACTACACAATCTTTTGTTAGGGATTTAAGTGACTGTAACAAGCTTATCTTTAAAAATATAATTATTAACCAGTCATGGGAAGACATGTATAACTCATCTGAGTTCAATAACAAATATAACAGCTTTTATTCGACTTTTTTGTACCATTTCAACAGCGCTTTTACATTAAAAAAAATTAAACCTAAACGACACAAAAATAATGTTTATAACGACGCACCGCTGTGCCGGTCGGTGTGGGGGGTGTTAGGTTTTTTTTCGTTACGGAACTTCTCGATTCGGTCGCCGCGCTCAAAGCCCGCGATAAAAGCTATGCAATAGCTTAATAATTTTAAAATAACTAAGATATGTTTGCTCTTTATTCTGGTTAAACACCTAGGTTGAGATTACAGAACGTCTGCAACTTTGCAAATATGGCGCCAACTTTGAAAATCTGCAAATATGACTGACTTACACATGCAAATATCAAGTTTTCGTATTCCAAATTTGGGTTTAGGGTTGTTGGGGGTAATAAACCACAATAAATATTGCGAATTTGCAGATATTTTTTGGAATACTTGCATTTGTAAGTCCGCCATATTTGCAGATTTGCAGATCTGCAAAGTTGCAGACGTTCTGTAATCTCACTCCTAACCGATTAGATCATTAAATTGAAGCATGGCCTGTTAGCTTAGATGGTTAGAGCGTCAAACTTATCAACTTTGCCATTTGAGACCTGGCGAGCGACCGCGTTCAAATCCGGGCGGGGCCAGAATTTATTTGTTTTTTAATTTTTTTTTTTAAAATGTAATATACTATATAAATCTTGCAAAAAAAATTTATATCTAATATTTACGCCAGCCGGGAACATTTGTGATACCAATTTATTAGAAGCCAGAGAAAGCTCTTTTAGTTCTTGTATTGCATAAACGTTCCAGTCCGCAGACGTATATTTTACTCCGCTTCATACTAATACGAATAGGGTCGGATAAAACCTTCTACGGGTTTTAACGCAGCACCGCTGTGCCGGTCGGAGTGGGGGTGTTAGATTTATTTTCGTTAAGGTGTTACGGAATTTCTTGATTCGGTAGCCGCGCTCAAAGCCCGCGATAAAAGCTATGCAATAGCTTAAAAATAATTTATTAATTTCGTAATATTATAATGCTTTCGATCTTATACCATTTCATACAGTGTGGAAACCACTTATGGAATAAAATTCTTTATGTCATTATTTTAGAAAATTGTAAAAAATGCCGAGACACGTCAACTTTTGAATTGAGTTGTGCGTTATGTAAACATAAATTTAAATGTACAGGGTGATTCACGCAAGTATGCCATAGTCGGTGTTGTTTTTTTTTAATGAAACACCCTGTATATTTGCATATTTTTAAAATCCTCTTAATGAACTGATTCCAATAAACTAAATAATGTATGTATGCAAATATACAGGGTGTTTCATTAAAAAAAAAAAAACAACACCGACTATGGCATACTTGCGTGAATCACCCTGTACATTTAAATTTATGTTTACATAACGCACAACTCAATTCAAAAGTTGACGTGTCTCGGCATTTTTTATAATTTTCTAAAATAATGACATAAAGAATTTTATTCCATAAGTGGTTTCCACACTGTATATTTATCATTTCAATAATTGGTACGTTCAAAAAAAAGTGTTTTCAATCATATATGATTTTTTTGGATTTTTTGTTTCGATCTTCTCTCACTGACGACACGTTTTTTTTAACACTGTATTCAATTGCAACGCCTCGTTTAATAACGAAATAAAATGTGGAAAAGGAAATGTTTGTTGACTTAATATTCTTTTAACTGCATCTCTTTGTGAAATATTTGGATTTTCTTATTTAAGACTAGCAAATATATTTAAAATGACCTGTTGAACTTGAATATGTAAGTCCTGATTTTTGAATTCCCAGAATTGTGTTTCACCTTGATTGTCATTAGTATGAATTGCATTATCAATACGTATTTCACCATTAATTTGTACTTCATTATTATTCTGAATTTCACTATTTATTGTAATTTCATTATTAATGGAAATATCATCATTAACCTGCAATACATTAGCGTCTACATTTATCTGAAAAGGTCTCCAGAAAGCCATCTCGTACAACACAAATCAAAATTTAACGAATTACGATTGCAGTTAATTGAACAAGTCCCATATTCACCAAACTTATAACCAATTTCTTCCTTTTCAAATCTCAAGAAAATATTAGCAAAAAGAAATTCTCATCGAACCTGTTAATAATGGATATTGAGAAGATTTCAGTAGTTCCTAGTCTTTTTAAGGGTTGAAAGGTCTTGAAAAGTGTTGGACTAAATTTGTAAAGATGAAAGGAGACTATGTAGAAAAATAAATACAATTTTCCCCATTAAGTTTTTTTTTTCGTCTCGTTCCAGACATTTTCTAATAATGAAAACTATTTTTGAACCCACGAAATGAAAACAAATTTAATGAAAAATTATGTCGCGGGCTGGGATTTAAACCCACCTATCATAACAATTCCGCTATCAGTACAAGTTTTTAATATTTTGTAGGATAATTTTGTTAAATTAATTTGGGGATTGTAACGTATACAAAAATAGATCAAAAAATACAGTGAAAAATCGGTTTAAAGTACGAAAAAATGATGGGTTATTGATCCGAAAAGAAAGGCATTTATAGAATATAGTAGGCGGGTGACCAAAATATGAACTGTGATTGGTCAATTTTAATTTTTTTGCAGTGTTTTTACTACCTAGAATTGATATGAAATATATTCGTTCAGTTGCAGAGCTGGGCAAAATACTTTTTGAAAGTATTTAAATACTAAATACTTTTTCATAAATACGGTTATTTAAATCTTGAATACTTTTTTAAATAAATACCTACAGTATTTAAATACTTATGCAGTATTTAAATGCTTAAAAGTATTTAAATATCATAATAATAAAACAATTATGTAATTTTCTTAAAGGCCTAACACCAATATTAGAGTACATAGCTAATAAATACAACAGAAAAAATATTTTATCCTTTCAGTACGTTTAAAAAATTTGGTATGTTAAAAAATATAAACAGGGTGTGCACAAATTTCAAGGGGTGAATCCCCAATGAAAAATAAGAAACAAATATCATATGAAAATATGTCACAAACGTCTTAACTTTTGGACACCATAATTTTGCATTGTTATTGAGTTTAGATATGTTTATCAAATTTCAGCTGATTCCGATAACATGAACTGGTTCAGCATTGAACAAATTTAGTTTCACAGGAGGTTCTGGGTAAAATACTTTTATTAATTTAGATACCTTAAAACTGCACTATCAATTACCACCCAGTTCTGAGCTATGTTTAAAATATAAAACTTTAAAATACTGCCCAGCTCTGTTCAGTTGAATGCGATAACATACTTTTTCGTTTTGTAGTCTGTGCGTAGATAAGCTAATATCCATGTGGGTGAAGAAAAATTACTATTTCTTCCCATACACACCTTTTTTTTTATTATCCTATCCAACAATGAACAACTACTAGACCAATTTCCCTTACAAAAGGCAAGTTGCATACATTCACGTTATTATCCACATAGTTGCCAAATTTATTACGGAATAATCTATGTACAAGGATTTTTTGTTTTAATTCTTAATTTACTTAACAAAATGCTCTAAAACGCACAAAAGACTTTCAAAATTATATTATGAAAGTATATCTTATTCTTAATTTCAATTATCAGTTTATTGTATTTTTCTGGTTACAGTTATTGAAAATGATTTTCAGGAAAGTACACCATTTATTTTTCAGTGTATATACAGTCTAAAGCAGGCGTTGTATTCGTAGGTACTGGTTCAGTCTTAACACGCGTGCTTGCAAACGCAAACGCTATCCCCACTCAATTTAGTAAGGCGTCTCGCTTTTTCTAATGCGTTTGCCGAACCGGCAGTTCCAACATAAAACACGAACTACATACTTTCAAGTAGATAAGTGCTTACTTATAAATGAAGGGATTAGTCTAGTAGTTGTTCGTTCTTGATCTTATCAAACAGCTTAGATATTAACTGCTAAAGAACCTATGGGACACTCGTTATATCACATCTACATTTTTCAAAATTTATCGACATTTCTGGATTTTTTTTTGCCTCTACCCTAGTTGTAGGTAATTAATAAAGTTTGTAATTAATGATAGTTCACATTAATATTTGGGAGAATCTTGGAGGATCTTCCTATGTCTTTTGTGTCAAAGAAGGTGCAGTGTGCAGATGAGTATTTTAAAGGTTATTTGGGTGATCTTGGGGGAACTTTTAGAGTAGAGTTCCAAAACTTTAATCATCTTGAATGCAGGGGCGGCTTGTGACCAAAATTTTGGGGGTTCACAGTAGCAGAATGTAGATCCCGGTACAGATATAGGTAAAAAACTGTCAGTGTTTTAGAAAGGTATATTATAAACACTGAAAGTTTTTTCATACATCTGTACTGATACCTATATTCTGTCACTGTGAACCCCCCACGAGCCGCCACTGCTTGAATGTTGGAAAATATGTGTAATCAAAGTGTATGGCTAAGAATTTCTAAAATAATTCTGACCTACACTATACAATTCTCCATAAAGAAAGTGCGGTGTTTTTTCCTATCTAAACCATTGTATTCAAAAAAATAAAGACGATTTTTTTAATAAACGTTTAAAGTGAACTTTATAGTTTTTATTACTAGAAATATTAGTCCGTCTTTATCTAAACATTAATACAAAATTAATTTGTGATTTTACTTAAATCTTTTGGCAGCTCTTTCAAAGATGTTTGATGAAGATTTTAAATATCGAATTATGGAAGTTATATCTCAACTATGTCAAAGAAACAAAAGCGTCTCTACCTACATACAAGTAAGTATATTGCCTTTATTTTTTATTACTAGATTAGTAGTATTTGTAATCTTTACAGTATTAACTGCATGTTTTAAGCGTATCACAATCATTGTAATTGCTCAATAACTACTATAGGCGCCGATTTTTGTTGAGGGGGTATTTGAACTGTTCAAAATTTTTCTTGGAAATTAGTGTAAATTGATTTTCCTAACATGTAAAGGTTGGTGAATTCCAGACATGGGGGTCTATTCTGTAACAATTCATTTATATTTAACGGCCTTTAAAAATATTGGCGGTCTTTAAAAACATTTTCGTATTCGTTAATTTACTTCTGTCATTATTTAAATAGATTTCTTTAAGATAGTCCTCTAATGTATTTTAAAGATTCGTTTAAATAATGACAGAAGTAAAGAAGAAAATATTTTTAAAGGCCGTTAAATATAAAGGAATTGTTACAGAATAGACCCCATGTTCACTTTTTTCATAAAATGCAAATAATACAAATTCCGGGTTTTTTTCCTGAATTATATCGATTTCTGACATCAGAATCTTTCAAAAGTACACATAATACATTTAAATCTGCATGTAAATATCAATAGTTCAAACAAAATTGGACATGTCCAAATTAAAAATGTGTCAGCATAGTTTCAGTGAATCAATCAGAACAAGAGCCAATTATACTTTGAACAGCTGTATTTATTAGTGAATGTGAGTGTATTGTATTAAGTTTTTTATACTCTAATCCAAATAGTGAGACCAATCATCACTTATGGAGCTGCAGCCTGGAGTAACAGAACTAGTTTAGCTACTACGAGAGCTAATATCTCTAAGTACAAAGACTAGCCTGTGTTTGCATCACAATGAAGATGATCTTAAACTTCACCCCTCTACAATTAATGATAGAGAACGTTGCAGAAAGAACAGGAACGGAGTAATCAGATGAGTCTATTAGCTTCAGAACCGAAGATACTTAGGATATGCCCCAGGAAGAAATGAGAAAGAAGTACAGTTTTGCAAAATACTTCAAAACCACAGAGCTGCAGGAAAGTATGTAGCTATTGTGCTTGCCACCGAAAAACATGCAATTCAGTGGTATATGGCTGGTTCCGAAACCTTAGAATCAACTGGAATAGGAGTGTATGGACCTTGAACCAGACCAAAGTTTGGGTAAATACCTAAGCATCTTCCAGGCGGAAATTCACGCCATTGAGAAATGTATTTAGTTCAACATCGAGAGAAACTTTCGGCAGACAAGATATTATCATCATGTCCGATAGATAAGCAGCCATCACAGCGCTGAGCTCTTATGTAATCAGCTCAAAAATTGTCTGGAGTCTACAGTTACTTTCACTTGGGCCCTGGGACATAACAGGGTAAAGGGTAACGAGATTCCAGATAGTCTCGCAAGGAAAGGGACTCAAAGAACCTTTGTGGGACCTGAGCCGTTCTGCGGTATTAACAGTAACACAATGCAAGGAGAGATTAAAAAATAATTGGGCAGTAGAAGAACCGATAATTGGAAGAATCTCTTGGGACTAAGGCAGGCTAAGATATTTCTGTGTGATCACACATATTTAGTAACTCGTGATTTGATAGTGTAAGAACTGCTTTATTTCTAGTTGTATTGTCACTACCGCTTCTCTTTTTCTTTTTCTATTATAGTTATTTTAGTCAATGTATTCTTTCAAATACAAACTTAATAATAATAATAATGTGTATATCTTATATTAGTAATTAAATATTTTTGTAAATTATGGAAGCAAAATACTTTTCCTATCTGGCATGTAAAGGATATAATTGGCAACAGCGCATCTGATCGTCGTGCCGTTGCCGTTATATACTCTTAAAGTATGGCTATGACAGGATAAAATTTGTAAAAATCGATTTGAATCTCAAATTAATGTATCACAGACAATATGGATTTAGTCACCCCCTTATGAGTGAATTTTAACCTCAAAGGCTGAGCTTGTCCGAGGAAAGGGACAGCTATTATTATTATTTGTCGTGGCACTCCGGGGCGACTTATAGATTATTGATGGTGCCATTTGACTTACAGGTGAGGAAAACCCGGAAAACCTCACCCACCACCATGTTTATTTTAATAGAAGAAACATCCATATTTGGCATGATGAAAATCCTCATGGTGTGGTCCACAATTTTCTGTAAACATGTGGGTTGGTATTGTTGGAGAGAATAGTTCAGTTGCTGCCTGCTCGTTTGAACGCAGACATTTATCTCCATTTTCTGCAAAATGTTTTGCTTCTATTGTTAGAAAATGTCCCTTTAGACAAGTGGTTTCAACATGACGGGGCACCTCCACATTTTGATTTGAACGTGCGTCAGTATTTAGACCAGTGAATTCCTCGTCGATGGATTGGAAGAGGCCCTGTAGCCTGGCCCGCGTGTTCTCCAGATTTAAACCCCCTAGATTTTTTCCTTAGGGGTTATCTGAAATATTTAGTCAACAAAACGCTTATTTGTAATGAGGAAGTAAGAAAATGGCTAGTTTTAAGTATGTAAAAGCCATTCCAGGAATATTTTATGCCAGTCAATGAATCCACCGGGTGCAATTATTGCATTGAAGCAAATGGTCAATAATTTGTATATTAATTATTTATCACTGAAATTAACAAAACTGACCAAAATAATTTTTACTTTTTTCTGCACATGGCCCATTTGCGAACATATATTTATCACCCCTTATAGTGTGTCGGTATGTTTTTTGGACACCATGTTATCAAATTGGGTCTGTGAACTTGGCACCACAACATTGCAAAACGGGTCAAAAATGTGTGAGAGGTTTGCCCATCGTTTGACCATTATTTTTTTCATATCAAATAAACACACATAAATGCACTATTTTAGTTTATGCCCCCCTATTGAACGAGGATTTTTTTTAAAAATGGACAATACTCAGTATACCTTTCTTAGTAACTTACACATATTTTGGAATCATTTTGATGTTTGCCCATTTTTTTTATATCAAATAAAAACACAGAAATACACTATTAGTAGAGATTAAGCCCCCTTATTGGACAAGGATTTTTTTTAAAATGAGCAGTCCTCAGAATATATCTCGAATACGGTCCATTTTAGAGAAATTATGCATAGAATAAAAATTATAGAGAATTATATTACAAATAACTTTTATTTGAACAATTTTTATAAAAAAATTAATTTTTTTACATTTTGTCTCGAATACGGACCATTTTAGGAAAATTTTATATAGAACAAAAATTATAGATAATAATATTGTAAGTAACTTTTATTTGAAGAATTTTCTTCTCCAAACGTAAATAACGAATATATTCCATAAAATATAAAAATGACCACCAGTAAAGTACCCCTCCAAATGTTCCGACTCTGTCCAAAATCTAATCAGTTCACCGCAGGCCGGAATAAAGCTTAGGTTTCAAATTTGGTGTTTTTCTTTGTATCGGTTCATGAGTTATGGTGGATACAGACACACACAGACTGACACACACACACACACACACACACACACACACACACACACACACACACACACACACACACACACACACACACACACACACACACACACACACACACACACACACACACACACACACACACACACACACACACACACACACACACACACACACACACACACACACACACACACACACACACACACACACACACACACACACACACACACACACACACACACACACACACACACACACACAGATTGACACACACACACACAGACATCATCGCGAAAATAGTCAAAACGGATTCAGGGGACCTCAAAACGTAAAAATTCGTCGAAAACTCGAGGTCGAAAAAAATCATGATTCCTATACTTTCCTTATATCTGTATACAGATAGGAAAGTAAAAATAGAAATATTTTCGAAGTTTAAGCCCCCTTATTGGACGTAGATTTTTTTAAATAATGGCAATCCTAAGAATACATCTCTTAGTAACTTACACTTATTTTGAAAATAACTCATGAACCGATACGCAGAAAAACACCAAATTTTAAAACTTAAGCTTTATTCCAGCGTCTAATCAACTGATTAGATTTTGGGCAGAGTCGGAACATCTGGGGGATACTTTATAGGTGGTCATTTTTATATTTTATGGAATATATCTGTTATTTACGTTTGGAGAAGAAAATTCTTCAAATAAAAGTTACTTCTAATATAATTATCTATAATTTTTGTTCTATACAAAATTTTCCTAAAATGGTCCGTATTCGAGAAATTTGACAAAATGTGCAAAATTCTGATTTTTAATGAAAATTGTTGAACTAAAAGTTGTTTGCGATATCGATCTCTATAATTTTTGTTTATACACGATTTTTCTAAAATGGACCGTAATGGAAAAGTGCTAAATTTAAATTTTTCAGTATTTTCGTTTTCAATGAATATTTATAGAAAAATGTTTCGAGGTAGATGTATGTGGACAATGTATATATTTAGTTTATCCTCTAAACATTTATAGAAATGCTACAATAGGTTGTACAAAATAACCGGAAAAAGCCTATAATAACTAGATAGGAAAGTCATGTGTTGGACACATCAGATTTTTTTATATCAAATAAAAACACAGAAATGCACTATTATTGGAGATTAAGCCCCCCTATTGGACGAGGATTTTGTTTTAGAAAATGGGCAATCCTCAGAATACATCTCTACTTACTTTTAAAAAATTTTGGTGTTTGCCCATTTTTTTATATCAAATAATCACACATAAATGCACTATTATCGGAGTTTAAGCCCCCCTATTGGACAAGGATTTTTTTATAAAATGGGCAATCCTCAGAATATATTTCTTAGCAACTTTCAATTATTTTGATAATTGCCCTTTTTTTATCAAATAACAACTCAGAAATGCACTATTAGCAGATATTAAGCCCTCCTATTGGACAAGGATTTTTTTTAAATGGGCAATCCTCAGAATACATTTCTTAGCAACTTTCAATTATTTTTGAATTATTTAGATGTTTGCGCATTTTTATATCACTAATAAACACATATAAATGCACTATTATCGAGTTTAAGCCCCCCTATTGGACGAGGATTTTTAAAAAAATGGGCAGTCCGCAGAAAACATTTTTTAGAAACTGACAAATATTTTGGCGTTATTTCGATGTTTGTACATTTTTTTTATAACAAATAAACTCGTATAAATCTCGGATAGTGGAATTGTCATCAAATCCCTTTTTTAATAATCGTTATGGAAATTTGTGAAGCAAAAAATGGGCAAACATGGACTAACGAATGATTATCTAATGCAGTTATCATATTGCATTTTTGTGAATATTTTTTTTATTTTCTCTAAATTTTTTTTCTGAAAAAACTAATTTATTGGCAAACGAAATGATATTATGCCGTGAAATTAAATTATGAAAATTTTAACTTTTGTCTGGAAGTTGGCCCGCGAAAATTATTTTCGTTATATTGTGAAAACAGAGGGTGGGCAAAAAAAGTTATATAATGGACAAACGATGGGCAAACCTCTCACACATTTTTGACCCTTTTTTGCAATGTTGTGGTGCCAAGTTCACAGACCTTATCAAATTGTATAAATCCTTTCATTTTTTACATTGATGTAAATCTTTGTATTCACCATTTTTTTCCTTTCTTTCTATTTCCAAATCTGATACACTATCTACGCATTTTTTCAATGTTTATAGTTTCTTGTATTTTTATTTGTATTTGCTATTATGTAAACCTGAAAGCTCAAGATTTAGATAGTAGCTTTAAACTAACCTTCGCCTTGTAGGTTCAAATATCCTCTACATTTTCTGAATAGACATTTTATTATACAATTCTTTATTTTAGGGAGAAAATGGCACAAGCATATGATTTCGCCTTGGATAGAATCGGTATGGATATTCATTCTTATTCCATTTGGAATGACTACGTAAACTTTTTGAAAGGCGTAGAAGCCGTAGGATCATATGCCGAGAACCAGAAAATATCTGCCGTTAGGAAAGTGTATCAACGGGGTATAATAACTCCGATGACGGGCATGGAAACGTTTTGGAAAGATTACATTGCGTTTGAACAGGTAATACAGTTGTCCTTTCTACAGGTTCTCGGTTAATTTATTTTATTTATTTCGAAGAAACCAGTATCAATCTTGAGGATTTAAATATTGCTGGGGAACAACGATTTAATGAAACTAAACTTTTTATATTTTTAGAATATCAATGCTATTATTGCCGAAAAAATGAGTATTGAAAGAAGCAGAGATTACATGAATGCTAGAAGAGTAGCTAAAGAACTTGAGGTACAAATAAGAGGTATAAACAGAAATGCTCCAAGCATTCCTCCTAGTGGAACTCCTGAAGAAAGAAAGCAGGTAAAATTAATATAATTATTATTAAAGTATATTTTGCATAAATATATCATTTATAAATGTATTAGTATCTAACTCAATGTATAGAGCGGTCGTTTATTACTGGCCTTTAGTGGAAAGCGACATGCTACTTCGAATCCCAAAGCAAACCATGTGAATTTTTAATTAATTCATTTCATAATTAAATTTCTGTTCAAACGATATCGAGATTTACAATAGCAGTGAGTTTTCCTTACTTAATCATCTCCATTACTCATAAGATCTTCAAATGGCGATTTTAATTTACCACAAATAAAGTGGTTTACATATACTATCAATAATTACTACTATAGTGATCCCAGTTCTAGTTTATTGGTGGGCTGGTATGTATCAATATAATTCTACTGTTAACGTAAGCGGTAACACTTTAGATCTTGTTTTAAATAATAATTTTTTAATAAAAAATATAAAGTCTACTATACCACTGGTTGCTGAGGATCCACCGAAAGTAAATAATCATTATGAAAAAACTTCAGTTTAGCAAACTACACTGAAATAAATCATCTTCTATCTGCAATTGACTGGAATAAACAATTGTACTATATTATTGTATAATCTGGTGGACACTTTTTTGGGCTGTGTCCCGAATAAAAATAAAAGAATCTTCGATATTAAATTCAATATACGATGTAAATGGTATGGTAAGCTTCAATATAGATTAGAGAGTCTTCATGAACTGTCTGCTGCTCCCTCATGATTCCCCAATAGGATAATTTCTCTTTTTATTTGTTGTCTTATAGACTGCGAATTTTAGATGATTCTTCTTATTGTATTTTTAATTTTATTTTATTCATTTCGGATTTTTTTATCATACTTAATAAACTAACCACTGATATCTTTACAAAAACTATTTGTTTCTCTTGTAGGTTGAACTGTGGCAAAAATACATAGCTTGGGAAAAAAGCAATCCTTTAAGAACTGAAGATACGGCTTTGCTTACAAAACGTGTAGTTTTCGCTTTAGAACAGTGCTTACTTTGTCTTGGACATCATCCTGATATTTGGTACCAAGCTGCTCAATTTCTGGAATACAGCTGCAAAATTCTAGCTGAGAAGGGGGTAAGTAGTACACCATTTAATAAAAGTTTGATGATACTTTCTTAGTGGAGATAGATCGTAGATTTAGGAAAAAGGAAAAGGTTACAATAAATGTATTTTTTTATAATTATACTATTTTGATAATTCTAATGCTTATTTCTGTAAGAGTCAATAATTTCTTTAACTTATGAAATGCAGAATTATTGATAGAGTTCTCAAAAGGAGAGAAAAAATCGTTATTATTAATTTTGCGACGAAAAATTTTGCTGATCGAAAAAATAAGATTACTATATAAAAATCTTAGATCAGAGGTACAAGGCGTGAATAAATTAATAAAAAATGCCAGGGATGAAGAGAGAAGTGCCATTATTTATTATTTAAAACAAAAGTTTTTTAAAAGAAAGTTATTTAAAATTAAAAAAAAAATCAATAATTTTTGCATTTGTGTGTGTCTAAATAAAAAACTAAATAATTTAGGCAATAGTGGTATTTAAGCGAAAATAATGACAAACATTTCGAATATTGCACTTTTTCTCAAATTTCTCCATTACGGTCCATTGTAGAGAAATCATGTATATGACCAAAATTATAGAGAAGAACATCACAAACAACTTTTTTTTAAAGAATTTCCTTCTATAATCCTAAATAACCAAAATATACCTAAAAATTAAAAAAAAAATGTTACTAAAAAAAACATATTTTGATAATAACCCGACAAAATCGTTTTTCTCTATCAAAAATTTTCTATAAAAATTGTATTTTGATTCAAAAACAAAAATCATAAGGTTAGATCTTAGACTATGTAGTTGTGCAATTATTTACAGTATTTAACAAAAATCAACTTAACCGATTTAGTAAACGATTTTTAGTTGAAAATTTGTATTGAATTACAAACAGCTTTCTTTTGTAAACATTTCACTTAAAATAAGAAATAATAATAATAATACACTCTAATCTAAGATTTTTATACGGTAATTTTAACCGACTTCAAAAAAGGAGAAGGTTCTCAATTCGTCGCGATTTTTTTTATGTATGTTCAGCGATAATTCTTTAACACGGTGTCCGATTTCAATGATTGGTTTTTTGTCAAAATCTAATAATTGGGTCCATGAGAAATTCCTCAAACACTTCATTTTTCATGTATGCTCAGCGATAATGCTTTACCAGCTTGTCCTATTTATATGATTCTTTTTTTGTTAGTAAGGGGGTACCTCAGGGGTGGTCCCATATAAATTTGGATAAGATGTGGTGACGGCATCTGCACGTTTTTGAAGTCGGTTTTTTAAATTTTTAATTTCTAATACTTGTAACGATAATCGTGTATCTCACCTGTATAAAAAAATTGTGAAATTCTATTTATTTTCTCTTTGTTGTAATATTATCAGAGTGATTATCTTGTTTTATCTGTGCTATAATTCCACAGAAAAAAGCATCGAAAAGAAAATTTCCATTATGGTTCTCCCTAGAGTTACAGCAGCTGACAATATTGAAAAAACAAGCTTACAAGTTCAGGATTACAAAGCGATTATCTTAACTATAGTAAATTACGTTCCGATTGTAAAACTTTATCAATAAGGTGCTATCAATAGTTTATTGTAAATTCTGAGTCTTCTATAACATAAAACAGTTTTGGAACGGGAATGATTTACCACCATTGCTATTCTTTAATGATAGTCAATGTCATTTGGGACCAGATTTACCCGATCTTTTTGCAGAATACATCCCGTCAGTATATACTGATAAGAATATTGATCCTCAAAGTAAACCGTCTCTTAATCACATTTTCTATATCTGAGTATGTTATTCCTATATCAACCATTTATGAAGAGATGACTAGTATTGACATTACCAAGGGACCAGGACCTGATGGTATCCCCCTTCTGTTCTCAGATTTTGTAGTTTTATTCTCTCGCGGCCACTTCACATTGTATTTAATAAGTCTCTTACTTCGGGCATATTCCCAGATTTTTGGAAAGTGAGTTATCTTACACCTATTTTCAAGTCTGGTAACAGAGCAGACATATCTAACTATGGAACCAACTGTAATCTTAGTTCCATTCCAACGTTGTTTGAAAAGATAGTAGCTGATTACTTAAGAACTAAATTAAGTTTATCAGTAATAGAAGAACAATTTGGGTTTCGTAACAAAAAATCTACAGAACTGAATTTACTTGCTTTTGTTGACTATCTGTCGGACGTCTTGGATGCAGGTCATGAGGTCCATGCCATATACACAGACTTTTCCAAGCCGTTCGACAGGGTCAATCACAAACTTTTGTTTAATAAACTGGAAACTGCTGGGATCATGGGAACATTGTTGCAATGGCTGGCGAATTATTTATCTGAAAGATTCCAAACTGTTAAATTGAATAAATACATATCTAAAAACATTCCCAATCCATCTGGAGTTCCCGCCCAAGGGTTCCATTTGGGACCTTTGTTATTTTTATTTATAAATGATATCTCAGAATGTTTCAAGTTTGCCAAATTTTTATGCTTTGCTGATGACCTAAAGTGCAAGGCTAGCAGTTTCATCTCTTGATGATTGTCTCAAACTTCAGTCTGATTTGGCTAGGCTTGATGAGTGGTGTGCGAATTATGCTATGGACCTAAACATCACTAAGTATCACTCGATATCCTTTACTAGGAAGATTAACAGGATTGATTATGTAATATCAAGAGTACACCAGTGTCCCAAGTGGCATCCATTCGAGATCTGGATGTTATTACGGACTCCACGCTCTCATTTGTCAATCACATTGACACAATAGTACCCAGAGCACTTGGTATGCTTGGGTTTATAAAGAGAAACACATCAGACTACAAGTATTAATGCTATCAGTTTATTGTACTGTAGTCTTGTAAGGCATCTGCTAGAATATTGCTTTTCCAGTATACTTGCCACATTCGCAGATTAGGCCAGGTTCGGAGAACATTTCTTCGCTACTTAACATTTAAATCAAATATTCCACGGATAGATGACTATTCCTATGATTTTGCGGCACTGCAAGAGACATTCTCCTTACCAACTTTGAGAATAAGAAGAGATCAGGCCGATCTGAAATTATTTTTTAAGCTTATTAATTATATTGGTTGACTGCCCTACATTGATTTCAAGCATGTTGTTGGCAGCCGCAACTAGAAGCACAAGATCAATAAACAGTTTTCATCAGCCCTACATGAGAACTAATACTGGCCCCAATTCATTCATGCCTAGAGTTTCACGAAGCGCTAATGCTTGTGCTGATTCTAGAATTTTTTAATTCAAACTTTTCTAATTTTATGAGGGTGTTAAAACTTACTGTGACTTAATTTACCTAGTCTTAATATTAGTTGTTTCGATTTTGTACATGTTAATATATTTATGATTTTTGTTGTTAGTTTATTAGTTTATCATTATTATGTCATATTATGACTCATGACTGAGGTTTTTTTTGTTTTTATTTGTAACTTTGTACTAAAAGTGGACAAGGCCCGTAAATAAATAAATAAACTGGATTTTCATCGGAAAATTAATATCAATGATTAATCTTACCCTGTGAACTCCATCCTTATAAAAAATTCACTACACATACATTTTTAGTTAATGTGAAAATATTCAGATATATTAAACAGACGAATTTTAGAAAACTTTCTTCGATATTTCCTATGCCTATAACTAATTTTCGGACATCTTTTGGTCCACGTTAATTTCTTTTTACTACCCATTGTGAGGCAATTTGTTTTTTTTTTTCACATATCTGTTCTTTCATTTTAGTTCACTTATAATCTATTCCAGTTAATCAACTATAGGTAGTAGAAAAATATATGACATTATTTTTTACTTTTAGGATGTAAATGCTTCCAAACTGTTTAGCGAAGAAGCTGCAAACATGTTTGAGCGTGCTACTAGTTCTTTGTTGAGCAAAAATATGCTTCTTTATTTCGCCTATGCCGATTACGAAGAAGGTAGATTGAAATATGAAAAAGTACATCAAATCTACAACAAATATTTGGAAATTGATGACATCGATCCGACATTGGTAAGTTCTAATAGTAGTGATACATTTCTCATAATAAATGAAGATTTTGTTGAATTGAGTGGGTAGGTTTGTTACATTTTAAAAAGGGTAAGAATGGTTACTCTTTTTGTGTTAACTTATGTAGCTAATTTGTAATGAATATGTCATGGTAAGTCAAATTATTAATAACCTATTTTATTTTTTGTATTAAGAATTTTCACTGTTCAATACATTGGTTTCTTGACTATTCATTAGATGTGCCTGAAGATGAAGTAACATGCTTCGAAACCTGTCGCAGATTAAATGACATTGTGAGACATAAAGGACTACCTTCGTACTCAATCCCAAACACTCACATATGGCTACCCTCGCCCATAATTTACTAGTTTCGTTATCAGTGCTTCAACTTTTATAACCACTCTAGATTATCTGACAATAATTTATCCACAATGTTCCTTTATCCCCTACAGTAGTTTAGATAATTTTATTATTGTATAACTCGACCAATTTTAAAAGAAAACCACTGTAATAACTATTATTGAAAAATATTTTGTTTCAGGCATACATTCAATACATGAAATTCGCTCGTCGTGCCGAGGGAATCAAATCGGCCCGAACGGCCTTTAAAAAAGCTAGAGAAGACCCTCGTTCGACTTATCATCTATTTGTGTGCGCGGCTTTGATGGAATACTACTGTAGTAAAGATAAAAACATAGCTTTCAGAATATTTGAATTGGGTCTCAAGAAATTCGGTGCTGTACCCGAGTACATTACTTGTTATATAGATTATCTGTCTCATTTAAATGAGGATAATAACACGAGAGTACTATTCGAAAGAGTTTTATCTTCCGGTAGCTTGGAACCAGAAAAATCGGTGTAAGTAAAATCGACTATTTTAACTAATTCAGAGTGGTGGTGAATTGTATATATGTGGCCGATAGACCTAGTCAAAATCATATAATCTCGGCTTTTATAGTCCTAATTTATTTTTTCTTCGAGATAATTGTGTTTTGTTTAAATTATAGAAAAATTTGGTAATAAAGAAACTATTTTGACTAACTTTCAATGTCTTTAGATCTTTGTACTTGAATTCACCTTGTTTTTAATATCAGTTATATTGATAATATCCATATATAATTCTAGTGACATCTGGAATAAATTCCTGGAATTCGAGTGCAATATTGGTGACTTGCAATCAATAGTAAAAGTCGAGAAAAGAAGATCTGAAGTTTTATCAAAGATTAAGGAATTTGAGGGCAAAGAGACAGCCCAATTGGTAGACAGATATAGATTTTTGGACCTCTTTCCATGTACCCCACAAGAATTGAAGAGTATTGGGTAAGTTTTTATATTTTTTCTTTTGTATCGATATGAGACTGGAATTAGATATGACAGAAAGAGATATAACAGGAAATGCCAGAAAGTATGAAAGAATATTGAAGTATTTCATTATTCAAAGTGGAAAACTTACATTGTCATTGAAAACTGGTATAGATTTCTATTGATTTCACAAAATATCACAAAATTAAATATTTAAACTTGTTAACTACAATAGCTTTGTTGAAATGTTTAAATCATCCGAATTCTAGGGATCAATAGAAATCAAAATTTGTTTTACATTTTTTTATTATTATATTTTTTATTATTTTATTATTATATTTGGAAGCATATCATAGAATTTATATTTATTTGTTCTTAACACGTTCACTGCTGAACCTATATCTGTGAACTAACGTTTAGCACAGAGATAACAGGAGATGTAATTACTAACAAATATTGTGCGGTCCTGAATAAGACATTCTAAGGGACACAAGAGGGTATAATATCCGCTGTTGCCATATGCCTATTTCATTATTCTCGTTTTGTTTACAAAATTATATTAAAAAAGCTAAAATAATTCAACCCAAAAAATTTGAAATTTTAGTTATATCAAATTTAACTGAATTAGATGTAATAATTTTCAATAAATTCCAAAATGTTCAGTTGGAAGTGACAACAGGGCTTATATCGTTGTTTATTATAAGCGCTCATCGCTTACACATTTATTCATTGTAACCCCAAAACAACTTGAAACTTGCTATAGGTGTGGGTAAATAATTAAAAAAATAAGTAACTTTTTGTCAAAGCATTTCTCGAAATTTTGTAAAATAATGCCTTTTTTTGGGAAAAAATGTCAATTTTGACATTTACAAAAGGCAGGCGATTGACCATTTGCATGTCATTCATTATCATTTTTGAAGTAACAACAGATGACAAAGCGAAAATTCATCTACAACATTTACGAGAAAAAAAATATGATGCTCACTTTATGTGTGACCCTGTTTATACCTCAGTATAATACACTCTTCTAGGGCCATAATTCAAACCTATGCACGCCACTGTTACTATTGTAGTACTGGCTGAAGAGATGCGTGAATTCGATTCAGCAGCCCAAGTTTTCGACCGCTATTCTGTATCTCGGATACGCGTATCCTCGTCTGAAAGGGCCCTTATCTGGTTAGTTATACAGTGTGTTAACCCTACACATCAGGCAAAATAAAGATGAGATGCTTAATTTTATTTGGACGTGAGAGCGATAAAGAGAGTAGGTTTCTATTTCTCTTTATTCAATAGCAATGTGTTTCTATAACGTTCTTCTGGAGTCAGGACGGAAAATATCTTTAAAATTATCTTTTTTTAAATTAATTTATTTTCTATTTTAGATACACTGAAGTAATTAATATCACTGGAGCAGCAGGAAAAAACCACATTTTACAGTCTATAATAGAATCCGAACCAGATTTACCTTTACCTGTTCCTGACTATTCTCAAATGATTCCATACAAACCAAAAACTAATTCTCTGCCAGGCGAACATCCAGTTCCAGGTAGGTTCAAAACCATTTATCCAGTTGCAATAAAAATAGCAACTATTTATTGCCTGTATATCTTGAAAGTGACTATTTAAATTCAATAGAATATTAAATTTAACTTAACTTTAGTGTTAGTAACCTCAATCTAGCCAGGCTTTTAAACTCTCACAAGATGTGGATTGATGTTTTCTCTTCTTCCCATAACCGCCACAATGTGCCTTCTTTTGCTAAATTTATGACACTCTTAGGTGACAGTGTCCGATAAGATCTGCTGTTACCTTAAAGTTTCATCGTTTTTGATCAAGTAGATCTTCTGTAAAGTTGGCTGATGGTTCTTTGATGAATTCTTTAGCCTATATCAGTCCTTTTTAGTTGTTTCACCATTCCAGAAACCCTTTTTACATCAATTATTTGATGGATGTTTTGCACAATGCCTTAAGAGCTTTACAGAAGGGTTTGGGTCCTATCATGGTTTTATCTAAGCCTTCTCGAGATGATTCGTCTGCCTTTTCATTGCCCTAATATCTTTCGTGACCTGGTACCTAGGCTAAGGTTACTTTGACTTTCTACCTCTGTTAAGACTTCTAGGCAGTCTTTCAACAGTCATGATTTGATTTTTGGTGACAGAATTGCCTTTAAAGCTGATTGGCTATCAGAGTAGATCCCAATAGTTTTGTCTGATACTTGCTGATTTATTATTTGATGAAAGAAAGTGAAGTAAGTAAAATTGGTTGAGAACCAAAAAACAAATGCAATATTGGAAATATAAAGATGAATGATCCCCAATTTCCTCTACAAAATTATGAATAATGCACTTTCATATTCCCAAAGTGTAAACAAACCAAAGAAACATTGAAAAAGCTGAAAACTTAAGACAGAAAAAATGAGTGCATCGAAAAGACATTGAACGTGAAACCTTTGGACTATAGCTGTATATGCTCTTACCAGATGAGCTATCGAGGTACATGTTTTCAACAATCGAACTTGAAAATTGAAATCAATCAGATTCCGACTCTCATCGGCGAACACACAAATTTTAATCCCATCCCTGCTCTCTCAATTCTTCTTAAAGCTACTTTTGTGACATCGTGAAGAAAGACGACAATCTAATAATTGTACTAGAATAAATTTTGAAGGTGTGTGTTATAATAACGCCGATACTGAAAAAAAGGGTTATTTTCTTTAATTAGAATTAATATAAAATAAATTATATAAATAATAATTAAAGGGTTTTTTGGAAAAATGTTACAAGCCACAAACTACATTTATTGACATAACATGTTTCAAAAGTTCAAATAAAATTCTAAAACTATTACAACTTTGTTCAAATGCAATAACTTGATGGCTAGTGATGGCATTTGTTGGAGAATGTCCAAATTATTTCTTTATGTGGCTTGTAACCTTATTACTTATTTGAAGAAGAATAATTTCCTGGCCGTAACAGAGTTTTATATAAATAAAAACTTCCTTGGTTTATTCGGTCATTTAATTTTAATTTAATTTAAAATAACAACTCTGTAAATAATAAAACAGACATAAAAGATTTGTCAAACGTTTATTTTAATATTATTAAATAATTGTAAGCCTTCTTCTAATCCTTAACTGTAACGCCACTGGTAATTTTTAACTTTGTAAAAACTCATCTTTTGTTTCCCTACTTTATCGTTATCGTTTTGACTGCACCCGAAGATGGAAACAAAATTATCCGAAACATATGTAGTGCTGTGCTAAACGATAGAAAATAAAACTAATGACCGAATAAACAAAGGAAATTTTTACTTTTTTTGTTACTTATTGTCGTGGAGTGAAAATGCCACTATTTAAAAAAGTGTGGCTTGTCTAGTTTTTACAATAAGCCCTTCAATTTGTGAAATTTGTAGATATTTTATACAAATATTTTCTTTTTAGGTGGATCCTTCCCACTCCCTCCAACTGCAGCACATTTATGTACTATGTTACCGCCTCCAAATTGCTTTAGAGGACCATTCGTCCATGTAGACATACTTATGGATGTCTTTAATAGAATATACCTTCCAGAAAACTGTAAGTATGAAAGCAATAAATTGACCAAAGAAAGATATGGTTTTAAAAAGATATATTTGACAAAGTATTACAAATTTAATATTAATTGGGCACATGAAAAGTTTTATATTATACAGGGTGTTGCGGAATATCAAGTTCACGACTTGTTCTAACATTTTATAGTTGTCGCTCGAACTGTGTCTAATTGCTTCCACGGTTTCGTCAAAAATGCGTAGTTTTCCTTGCTTTTAAGTTTACTTATGGAACTCGTATCCTGGAATAGACTAATTAAGTCTTGACGTCTCAAGTGGTTCAAACAAATCGAAAATACAAGGTGAATCCTAAGTTGATTCTTTTTTTCTGTATATAGAAGTTTCAAAATAACTTTTTTAAAAAACCCAAAAATAAAAAAAGATCGAGAATAAAAATAATTTAATCGGAGCCTGGGTTTGTAAATTGAAAATTAAGCTAAATATTTATAATTTTTTTTGCCTGGTTTTTATCGTGAATCATATGCAAGAGGTAAACCACCAAGGTCATAACGTAACTGTGTTTCAGAAATCACCTAAAATTCGTATGATTTTGATGATTTCACCGAAATCCACCTAAATTTTACAAAATTTCGGTGATTTCGCCGAAATCCTTCTTAATTACATAAGATTTCCGTTATTTCGCCAAAATCTCCGTTAGTTTAATAGGATTTGTAAAGATGTCATATTTTTTAAAAGTTGTACCATAATACATTATTTAAAAAAATGGTTCTATAGAAGTAAAAATTAAAATGAAAAATATAAAACAAATTACAGTGAGTACAAATTCCAAAAATCTTCCTTAGATCTGGGGAAAAATATGAAGATCTGCAGATTTGGCAACACCGCTTGTATATTTATTTTTAATAAAAATTCACCTTGTTATTAATATCCAACGAAGACAATGACGAAAATAAATATTAAGAATAAAGAAATAATTTATTAAATAGTGATTTGCAGCGGGGTGGTATAGTCTTGACTAGGTGACATACCACTCCCTCAACTGTGACGTCACGTCGAATCTTTGCAGGAAATTTTAACGCTAGCGATGTGAGGGAAACCTCATTTAGCGCAATTTCTTATCAGCAACTGCCTGCCGTTATCAATTGTCTGGGTAAATATTTCCCCAGAACTAGCGAAAAATGAAAGTACTTATCATCTACTACAAGTAAATGCGGTATTGCCATATCTACAGTTCTTCATAATTTTCCCCCAGATCTGGGTATATATTAATTAGAAAGTCGTTAAAACAAAGTGAGTAGTCATTTGATGTTTTTTTTTTTTTTTAATTATATTTTGCCTTTGTTTATAAGAAGTTCAGCCAAATTATTTAATTTCGCCTTTGTTCACAATACTTTTCAAAAACTATTGAAAAGTTTGTATAGAAAAGTCCTCTTTTCGCACTTGTCAATCGACTTTTCCTAGCATTCAATCATTAATTCCAATCAACATATAGGTTCAGTAAAATAAATTTTATTTTTTCTAGTCCCAATTCCTGCATCAGAAAACGGAGACGTTCGTTTGTTTGATCTAGCCAAATCGGTACATTGGATAGTAGAGGAAGGTGGAAGTATAGGACTGAAAAGACGAAAGAGAGCAGGGCTTAGTTTAGAGGGATCTGATGACGAAGATACACCGTTACCACCCTCAAACGATATTTACCGCCAGAGGCAACAAAAGAGGGTGAAATAATTCGGAGAAAAATAAATTTATTTGTCTTTTTTTTATAAAATACTTTGTTATGTGGCTTGAATTGTCAGACGTTATACTCGGTTGCCATGAGAAGCTGGATATTTTTAGATTGTAATAAATAAATACTATGATATAAGTCAATGTTTTGTGACATAAAAATAAATGTTTACAGTGTGGTTCATAATTAAAACAGTCGTGTAAGTCCTCATGAGACACCAT
Source organism: Psylliodes chrysocephalus (assembly GCA_927349885.1). Lineage (NCBI taxonomy): Eukaryota > Metazoa > Arthropoda > Insecta > Coleoptera > Chrysomelidae > Psylliodes > Psylliodes chrysocephalus. The sequence goes on along the minus strand of OV651820.1, from coordinate 8,319,298 downwards.
ATCGACACTCGCCCCTATGAAACTTAAACGGGAGCATCGTAGGAATTATAGTTTACTTTTCGGATGGGATTTCCCTAATTTGTGCAGTGCTATCGAATTACGATCCCATTTTATCTGTTTTCATCCACGCATGTCTTCAGCATGCATTGACTTCACTGATTTAGTTATCTTCAAAAAAAAAAAAAAAAAATAACAGATTTCCGTCCACTCTATAGGTTTGATATGTTTTTAAAGTTCATGCACAAGGGTCGTAGGTTTGGCAATAGGATAAAAGTACCACATTTACAGCATGGTATTCAAATTTTAAGACATTAATTATAAAAAATGTGGAAACTATCATTACTAATTAAATTTGCTCTATGTATTTTAGATACGGTAATAAACAATCCTAATTTACTAGAATTTTAACAGAGTAAATTACTTTTTGTATATTTTAACTTGAAGTTACATAAAAAAAATGTAAACCTCTTTATTAAAAGATTTTCTTCAAGGATGTAAAGGAAAGTTAAAAACTAGCTATCTCTTCGACAACTTTCTATCACACAACATCAGGGCAGTAGGTCAAATGACTTCCTTCAGGGGGGTGGTAGGTAGGTATAGTTTATGCAAAACAAAGTTGAATGCACGTCACCATAAATATACAACGTCACAAATGTTGCCGAACTTTATAAAGTTTACAAAATCTAAGAATTTTCTAAAATTGCCAAGAAATATTTCTAGAGATGAAGTACATTTAAAAGTAATAATTCTCGCAAACCTTCATTTAAAACTGTCTATTTCGAATTAAACTATCAAAAGTCTTTTTTTTAAATCACTTGTGAAACAATTATAACATTATTTTCTTTTATTCATTACTATCATATTATCACTACAGCTTTCACTTTCTTCATTGAGATTTATTATTACAGGTGCAATTTCGAAAGTATCTAACATTCTCTTTCTGTCAAATCATTTGGAAATTTCTTTTTTAGTATGATCAATACATTTTTTCCATATTTCAGGAGTAATTGTTTGAAGGGCTTCAGACCACATATTTAAATAGTCTCTTTCAGTGGTTCCATCTCTGCCAATCTGCCCTATATCAGTTCAATGGGATTAAAAATACAATGATATGGGGGTAAACGTAACACTTTGTGTCTGTATTGCTCGGCTAAATGGTTAACCATATAAATAGGTGGTGGTTTATTACTGAAAAATAAAATCATTATAACTTTGAAATACAAAGTAAAGCTTGATAATGAAAGTATTATATTTTTTACTTACCTTCTAACAATGTTCAGAAGTTCAACTTTTAGCATGTTTTCTGTAAACGCAAGACTTTGATTTGTCAACCATTCTTTAATTTTTGGTTTGTTCCAAGTAGTACTTGGTGTTTTATGCAGTAAAACGTTATGATATGGAGCATTGTCCATGACAATTACGCTTGGTTCTAGAAGATTCTTTAGTAGTTGGTTTTAAACCATTTTAAAACATTATCATGATTCATTTCACCATGGTAATCACTTAATTTAGTTTTTGAGGAAAATATGGCTTTTGCATCTTCAATAAACCATTTTCATTTCAACAATTGGAGTATGATATATCTACTAAGAATAATACTGATGAAGTAGTGTCTAAAGCAATAACGAGGCATGGGAATATTTAAGAAAAGAACATGTGCAATAGATATAGAGCCAAATATTAATGAAAATAAATTAGCTGGAGCTGAACAGAAACCAAAGAAAAAATAAGTTTACCTTTTACCATCAACTTTAGTGGTTTTGACACTTCTTTTATCATTATTTTGCCATGAACGGGTTATGGTACCATTTTGAAATATCCATGTTTCATCAATAAAAACAAATTTATATAAAGCTACTTCTTTTTCTTTAATATAGTTCCTTAAAAACCGAACCCGTTTTACAGCTATATCACTTGGCTCTATAAGCCCCCGTCTTGGTTCATCTTTTTTCCATTTCAATCCAATTTCCTTTAATAAATTCGATAATGACCTCCGACAGCCATCAAATAAGTATCTTGTTTGTAGTTCAGGAAGTAAGAAATTCAAAGTTACATACTGTCCTGAAAACAAAAAATACCATTTTTTTGCTCTTACAGTTCACAGAGAATTTAGAGTTAGGTACACAAACAATGTATTAAGAGTACTTAATTTTTCATACATATTGTAAATTACATGTCTTATTCCACACGTATTTATTATCTGGGTATTAGTAACTTTTTTATATGATCGTTTCTTTGGAGGCGATTTTAATGCAGCATGTTCTTTCACAGTTTGTTAAATACTGGAAACTGTAGACATACTAAAATAAAAGAAAAACTTCCACTCGAACAGCCGTAATAGGTAAGAAAGGGCCATGATTGTCTCGTTCGAAAAATTCTCTTCTGTGTACATAGTGAAATTTTGTTAAAATGAGGCAAACCTTTCGTTGCTATCTGGGTATCTAGACTGTACTAAAAATTTTCATTTCAGGGTAATTTTTTGTCTAATTTCGATGGACGTATTAAAGACCTTAAACGCAAACATATTAATATTAAACCTTACCATAATAAATAAGATGGCTTTTACGAATCAAAATGAAATTCAGAGATTGGAAGCGGTATTCGTGTGGTAACACGCATGCGCAGATGATAATACGAGAATGTAATGTGTTATTTGATATTTTTCAATTTGAGTTGTGTCCAGGCCGTTGGAGTCTACGCCGGACGACGTAGCCAGGTATGGGTTGATATGTGTTGGTGGTAGAATGTGTTACTAGGAATACCAATACGTATCTGTAACGTGTGGAGGGTGGGTTTACCCACGGCATTTGGGCATCACTATGAATCCTCCTAAGATGATAGGCACCTCCTAGCTCCTGAGCCAGCCTATATATTTAATTTAGTTGACAACGTCGCCAAGAGGTGCTTCTCTTATATCGGCCGGTGTTAGCCGATACTCGCTGAACACAAATCTTCTAATAAGAGAATCGAGCCATAATTTTGCTCGATGGTCTCGTCTTCATCTTCGCACCCTCTGCAGAGTGCGGATTCTGACAGCCCCATGATATGAAGATACTTTCGTACTTGGCAATGACCAGTCAGAATACCTGTGACTAGGAGCAGATTCTGTCTAGTCATTGTCAATACCGCTATTTATTAGAGATGTGACTGTACGGTATCATAGATATACCCTTCAACGGTTGACAGCACACCGAATCGTGACACCGATTGGAGATGGGACTCTAGAGATGGGAGAAACATATACCGTTACACACTGATTTAATTAAAATTATGGAATACATTATGTTCTCCAAATCCGTATGTTCGATACGTTCGTCCTATACGCACACATGGACACATACACTTTTAACTATTCTGTTGACGTCGCTTGACTGCTGTTAATCTTTAAATTTTAATCTACCGGGCTTCAGACAACCAATCATGAAGCTAGTTTGAGACAGTATCTGTCGAAAAACAAATTATTTCGTTACTGAATTTATGAATAGTTCCGCGACGATGTGCGTGGCTAAATGAATTATGTTTCTGTTTGTGCACCCTATTGGTATTATTTAAGTATCGCAGCGCGGCAAAATGACCAGCTCCACTGTTCTTATGTTTCATAGAGGCGAGGGTGAACCAATGAGCTTGAATACCTTCATGGTGTCGAGGCAAGGCAAATTGGTACACCAATGTACGAGACGAGTGATGCGGCAACGTAAACTGCTTCAATATTTTGTTTATTTGCGTCTGACATCTTTTATATTTTCCATACAATTTTCTAATATCTTTCCCATTTTTTCGTTTAGTTTTAGTCCAATTTTTAGTTTTCTTTGCATATGATATTTTTATGTGGTTGTCAGCAATTTCCAGATCTTTCTAGTTTGTTGGAGACTTCCTAATTTCTGTTTTGTTGTCCATTATTTTCTCACGATCCATTATATTAAGAAATATATAGCTTCGTTCGCGAAACCGATCATGAACGTATTCTGAACGCTAAGGTAGACCATACACGTCTATATAAATATTTAAACAATTCAAATCCAGTTATAAATATGCAGTGTAATTTTTACCTTAGCGTCCATAATCACTTCAGGATTGTTACCGCGAACAAAGCAAATATCTTTATACTATGCTCGATTGAATAGTACTGAAATGTTAATAGAATATACGTTTTTAATTTGTAATGTTTTTATTTTACTTATAAGAAAATTGTTAATGATGGAGGAGTTTAGACCTATGCTGCCGTCCTAGCAAAAAAGGTCCTAACATGTGTTGTTTGAAAATAATCGAGTTTTTAACTATTTTTCGCAAACATATATCTGTTATCTTCTAAACCTCTTTTGTGAAACTCTTTAACGTTTTAATACCTTTACGACGCAAATAGAACATTTCATTTTGGTATCAAGAAAGACAAAATGTAGGCAAATGCAAAGAGATTAAAAAAACTGCTAATTTTGCAGATAGGACCTTTCTTGTTAGGACGGCAGTATGAATCTTTTGCCAGTGGTAGATTTTGTCTTGGAAATTGTGGTAAATGAACAGTTAAATGCATACTTGCAAGAACTCCATATTATCTATGTGGGCTGGTCAGACTACAGGAACAAACGCTCGTGTGAAAGTGCTAGTCAGTATGTCATACCGGATATCGACACTTAAGAAAGAAATAAATATCTAAGAAATTTTAAAAGAACATTATATTGTTTTGTAACAGACGGGAAAACTTACTTTTTAGGAGATACTTCACTTAAGCTTGCCGTTAGTGTTATTGTACCGCTGTACTTACCATTAACGTGTACGCCCAACTTTTTCATTTTAGTATTAAAGTAATAAAGAGAAACAGGTAGAGAATACTCAAAAGAACAGTTATATATTTTAAAACGTATATACACGCGTATATACAGAGTGGACTCAAATGCACATACATGGACTTAACAAGAGCAGGAAAAACTTTTATTTTTACCTTTTCGAAAAAATGTTATTATTCATAAAAGTTTTTGCTGATTTCAAAACTTATAATAATTCAAACAGAGATTGAATATCTTTTACTTTAGTGGAATAATGACAAATGTTAAAAATATTAATTCAATAAAGCAAAGAGATCCAACTTCTTCATAATATTTGTAAATTCGAGAATACTCATTCATTTATGCTTTTATCTTTATATAATTAACCGAAAAAATCTGGTAAACGCTTGATCAGAAAGTCTGAAAGGAGCTTTCCTATCATCATAAACTCTTCGAGGATGATTATTTGCCTCTTCTAATTTGTAATAAGATATTTAAAAAAATTATATTTGCCATCATACCTATAGGTCACGATCAATTTATGAAACAAAACAAAAACACTGCAATATTAAAACGTGCATCCAGTTAGACCTTCGCATTTGAATGCGAAGAGCAAAAACCCACTCGCTGTCAAATGCGCACCCGCGATATAAATTCGAACGACCAAGAATAGCTACAACAAGCTTTTGACCAAATACGCATTCGCATTTAGTAAATGCGCATTCGCATTGATTAAAGCACCAGTCGAGGATAGGTGCCCTGGTCGTCTGTTATGGCTACTTGATTCTCAACAATTCACGCCACTATAATTTAGAGAATCAACCCATTGCCATGGTAAGGTTCTATTACAATGACCATTACTTCGAATTTCAAATACATATTATCTATATCAATAAATAAAAAATAAGTACCTAGGTTGTTATTTATAAAAAAAGATTTCCTATACTCCTATAATATTAACACGCCACTAAATCACCGGTAGGCGGCGACAGCCAATGAATTATCGTCACCAAATGATGATGCGAGTGTTCTTATATATTGTAATCGCTTTTTTCTATCCAAGCGCAATCTACTTCTTTGTCTAGTTAGACAAATAACTATGTATTTTAATCAGAAATATTATTTTAGTATTTTAAATTTTAGTTTAATTCTCTTAATAGAAACATTTTGGAGGTTTAATCTTCCGTCAAATTATTGCATAGTATATGTTGCATATTAGACGGCGTTACGTATTTTTACAGGTTTTATTTCTGTATTAAGTGGCTCACAATAAAATCTTAGACCCGCCTCTGTCTAACAGCACCGCAACTAAACAAGCAGTAAAATTTAATTTGGTTTCCTGCATTTCCAGCGTACCGGGATACAGGGATACAATAAACGGAGGAGCTTTTATTAAAATTAAATCCTTAATGCACTTTAATTGCTCTTTAGGGTGATGACATTTTTGGTGATATTTTATAATTTATTTTTACTGCTACCACTATCCCGAATAGTTATAATTGTTATTAAGTATAAGACTGGATTTTCCATTCAAACATTTTATTAAGCAATTTAAGATAAGTTTTACAAAAGAAAAGAATGGCATTTACGTACATAAATTCTATTTTTAATCTTTAATTTTAGAGAATCATTAAAAATCCAAGTATAAGAAAATATACAAACTTATAATATGCAGTTTAGTTTTCCATTTTTTTTTTAATGGATTCATTATGTCGATATCGAACAAGAGTAACTTGTTTGAGTAAACACTCCATAGTTTTTTATCATATAAAAACTATTTTAATGCCAGAAATGTCAAAAAATGACAGATAAAAAAATATGGGAAAATTTCCATTAGGCATTTCAATAACCTGTCAAAATACAGTTCCCACACATACTTTGATTTTTTCTTACTATACGAAGAATGGTCGCACTGCGCAGCTTTCTGAGTGCTTTTTAAGGAGATAGAAAACTCCGCCATTTTGATGCCTTATTACGTGTTGCCTACATCTTTGCGCAATTAGGCATTCCAAACTGAATGGTTACCAGTGGGTTTTGACGGGTTATGATATGGCAAAATTATAGCAACCCTGTAGGCCTGGTGATTTGACAAGGTCAATGAAATAGATAGTTACATAGATTGATTATCCATATTTTTCAAAATAAACATAAGCTTATGCCTTCAAGTAAAAATGTAAGCAATTATTATTTTTTAAATATCCAAAGGCTAAAAATTGGTTTTAAAATACATTTTTGCCAAACCGATTCAAATTAATAAATATTTGCCAGGCAATATGGCCGCTCGCAAACGACCAACTGTAAGCAATCTATATAACTATATATGTATCATTGACCCTGTTAATGACAACAAGACAACAGGGTTGCCATATCTAAACTGTCATTACCCACTGGTAGCCATTTGGACAGGTCGTTGGAATGCCTAATATTTTTAATACTTTGCTTGCGGCTGTTAGTGTCAGTGAATATTATTTTTGGAGTCACAGTTTACCCGAAAGTGACACATAATTACCCACCGGATTTGAAAATATGTATTAGAATTTTGTTTATTTTAATTTAGGATACAAATAAGTTTGCTTGTAAGAAAAAAAAAATTGTTTATAGTTTTAGCTATCGTTTTAGATTTTAGGAAACGGATATATCACATACAAGCTGTAGTTGATACAGCTTCTGTGATTCCATTGTTTATTTACAAATGATTTATGTTTATATTACTTACATGTATATTTTCGTGAATAAACATTATTATTATTGCTAAAGAATCAGTTAGCTCACTCGGACCAGTTGAAAGTTCCAAAATAACATCCACTCCAGGGATACAAATTCAGGATGCGCAGAAGACTGCTGTTTTATTATAGGCGGTTTTCATATATTGTATTATCCGAATTGCGCAGTGTATAAACTGGAACATTGAGTTCAAAAGTGCCGACGCAGAGTGAGCGAACTGATTCTTTAGCTATAAACTGTGGCAAAGGCATCAAAATTGCCGCGCCCTATGTTGGACGTGGTCGGACCTCTCGCTTGCATCGTATAGTAATCAAAGTATGTAAGTTTCCACAAGTAAAATGTCATTCACCGGGCCCACAACTGACAATTTAGATATGGCAAAAATGTGTTTTAAAGCCAATTTCTAGCCTTTGAATATTAAAAAAAAGTTACCTACATTTTTACAGCAAGGCATAAGTTTATGTTTATTTTTAAAACATGGATGATCAATCTATATATCTATCTACATCATTGACCCTTTCAAATCACCAGGCTTACAATGTTGCCATATCATAACCTATCATGTGCCTTTCAGTGACCTATCATTTCATACGGCCAATCCATTTTTGTTTGGAATGCTTAATTGACCTCCCCCTAATGAGCCTAAGATCGCAATTAGGCATTAGGCATTCCAAACTGAATGGCTACCAGTGGGTTATGATATGGCAAAATTATGGCAACCCTGTAGGCCTGGTGATATGACAAGGTCAATGAAATAGATAGTTACATAGATTGATCATCCATATTTTTCAAAATAAACATAAGCTTATGCCTTGAAGTAAAAATGTAAGTAATTATTTTTTTTTTAATATCTAAAGGCTAATAATTGGTTTTAAAACACATTTTTGCTAAACCGATTCAAATTAATAAATATTTGCCAGGCAATATGGCCGCTCGTAAACGACCAGCTTTGAGCAATCTATATAACTATATATGTATCATTGACCCTGTTAATGACAACTTGACAACAGGGTTGCCATATTTAAACTGTCATTACCCACTGGTAGCCATTTGGACAGGTCGTTGGAATGCCTAATTCCAACGACCTGTCAAACAATTACCTGCCAGTGGGAAGGTCTCGTATATCTAAGGGGGTAGCGACATAGTCTTGCATCTTGGACGGCTATTTTTATTCGAAATATCAGTCGCCAATCCAGCCAGTTTTTAAAAAAATGTACAAGCAGTTTTTTTAATTATTATTTTTATAGTGTTCGATATAAAATATTTAAATGTAATCCATTATTCATGATTTTACGTATTGTAGATAGAATACATCGTATGTCGCAACCGTCAGATCTACCAAACCTGCCCACTGGGCAATTCATTTGTTTGGAATGCCTAATAGAATAATTTGATAATTTAAAATGGCTGAGTTCTGGAGATTAAAAAAAGATATTTTTATCAGACAGCCCTTTGTTTGGAATGGCTAATATTAGGCATTCCAAACAAAATGGTGTGATGGATTTGATGTCAGGTCAATGATATATTTATTGTAATATATTTTAAAAAAATCTATCAAAGGTAATAGAATATTAATATTTGAAATATAATAAAGAAATATGATTTTGTATAAATATTTTGATATTATAAAATAGTTTGACACTTGGACACTTTGATAATATAAAATTTTGATAAAACAGGGCTACCAACCTGAATTTCAAATGACATATAAATTTAAATTTAAAAAATTCTACAACAGGGATTTGAATAAAACTATTTAAACAAGATAGATTAGGATTTTCAATTAAATAGTTAAAATAAACTTACTTGGATAAAATTGTACTTTCGAAATTTCAAATATCTTTAAACTCCATAAATTTGATTGGCCATATTAATTTTCCAAATAACTAGATTGGATTCTTTGTAAAAAAGGAAGTTTGTTGACGAAACAAGTGCTAGCGATAGAAATTTCGAGACGTGAAGACCGTCATTTCCCCGGTCCTAAAAAAATATTAAATTCTAACAGAAAAACAGAGAAACAAGTCACCTAAATTTCAAATGTATGTCCCTGTAAATATGGAAAGTATTTTAAACAAAATAAACATAATATAAAAAGTGAAAAGTTAATATGAAAGTGCTGTTAAAAAAACATACCTACGAGGAAAGTGCGGACTAGGCATTTTGAAACTTTTAGTCAGATCTTCATTTTCAAACCAGACGACAACATTTCTTGGTAACGTTGAACTAGGAAAAAGAAAACAAGGATAAAATAAAAGGTACTCATTACAAAAATATTAGTGAAATAATTCTATTTACCAGAACATATTATTTAATTTAAAAAAAGAATTAAACTAAAAAATAGTACTAAGTGTGTATATGAAATATCAAAAAAAAAAAATTGCTGATTACTCATAAATAACAGAAATTTGAGTTAAAACTTTCAAATTTTGGTGACTCTAACCTAAGATTTTTTTCGATTTTCGTGTAAGGCATGTGCACGGATGCCAAGCGTTCCAATTTATAACAAAACCTAGATTAATAATTGACAGAATCGATTAGGTACTTTTATAAATCGAATACATATTGGAATAATGCTCATATCACGCATGGAAAGGTAATTATTGGGAATATACCTTTTTCTTAATAATCCAATTTTTTTTATATTAGGCATTAGGAAGTATCGGTAAAACAAAATATATTTTTGAGTTTTTATCGATGTTTTTATTGTTTAATCCAACACATAGTAGGTATAAGAGTGATGATTTATATTATTTTAGACAAGTAAACTATGAAATAATGCACTAGTGTGTTGTAAACTATAATTTTTTCTCATATGGCTTATTTTCAACATAATTGTCGAATTTCAGTCGGACAGTGTAAAATAAAGTAAACTTCGCATAGACAAAGAAGTCATAAGGAACTTAGGGGAACTCCGGGAAACTAAGGAGGAACTGTTAAAAAAGGAACTTTTTGTACAAAAGTCAGTCAACAGTTAACCCTTCGGGAAGGATAGTACTTTTCAAATATACTATCGGAAGACCCACAAAGTACACTATGTATGTTTGGCTTTAAAAATCACTACTTTTATTAATGAATTAATTCGTTGTTCTTTCTAAAAATCTTTAACTTTTAATTTACAGTCACATCCGGCGATTTTTTTTATCCATTTTGATTAAATTGTTGAATATATTAACTAAATATCATCCATAAAGCAATAAACAATAATTATTTTGAGCATGCCATTATAAGCAACTTATAATTTAAAAAATGTTCTACTCCAAACGCAAATATATTCCATAAAGTAGTGTAGCGATAGTCTAATTTATTTATAGTTTATTTATTTAAAACATACAATTTACAATTTATTTCAGATGTACTAATTAATTTAATTTAGACACTAACTCACAATTCTAATTTATTTAATACAATTTAACTTTTCATTACAATGTTCTATACTAAACTGTCTATATAAAAATGACTGATGTCTTGAAACTCGCGATATTTATATCAAGCCAACTCTGTAACCAGAATACTCCAGACGGCGTAGAACGTCCTAGTCTTCCATCTCTATGACTCAACGTCACGTACCTACCGCTTGTTTTGGTATATTCGAGAAGCGTCTGATTGTCTCTATATTGCCAGCGCGTCGTTAGACTCCATATCGCGGGAGTAAACAAAGGACAGGGTAGGCTTTCGCGCGACAGTAGAAAAACGACCCCTAAAGTAACCCCCCATGTGTTCCGACTATGCCCAAAATCTAATCAGTTTACCGCTGGATTGACGGATTAAAGCTTAAGTTTAAAATTTTGTTTTTCTCTGTATCCGTTTATGAGTTATCGAGTGTACACATAGACATCAACATTTATTATGGAACTTTATCTCAAGCAGATATGTAGTCCTTTTGACGATCTCAGAGGTAGTCCCTAGACGATGATTGAGATGGATTCCTCACACTTTAAGATAGAACAAAAATATTATCCGTTAACGAATGACAGCCTTATTTATTAACGTATAACTTGCAACTATCTACTTTACAGAAGTTGTAATAAATCTTTCCCAAGTAGTACGCCAAAAATAATAATAACAGGTCATGTCTACCCCGACTCTTGCTATTCGAGTGTGTACTAACTATTAGTTGTTTCAAGAAGCTCCGGATAACTAACATTTTTCACATTAATGACTGAAGACGGACTATATAATAATAGCATGCTTGATTTATGATCTGTAACATCAAACATAATCTAAGTATGGCACAACTAATCATTAAAATAAGGATATACTGTTGTATTATTCTAGAAACTTTCGTCTATTTGTGCATTGTTAGCTAAGAGTGTTCGTTTCTTTTTAAGACGTTTGTTTTCTTCTCGTCTTGGCTTAGGTTTTTCTCCTTATTTTTAAGTTATTTTCTTCTTACCTTTGTTCTTTGATTGTACCAGACACTTCCAGCACTAACGTGCCGTTCACCGTATTCTCGAGATCGTCTTCCTATTTGCTTTAGTGCTATTCGTCGTTTTCCGCCTTTCCACGTTTACCTTTCTAATTCTTTCTGCTCCAGCCTCTGCAGGATGCACAGTGGAGCTATTGGGGCCTAAGTTATGTGGGATAACCCACCTTACAGTTACGGATTACAAGCAAGAAATAGTAGCCTTTGCTGAAGTCTTACTTTATTCCTAAAACAAAGCATGTACCTATTAAGGTCTGATAAGTTCCTATTATATTATCAATAAACATACCTCCTATTAATTTTTAGGTATATTTAAATATTTGTTATCCATGGGTTCATATTTTTTCTTAGCAACTTGTTGTTACCAATCGGTTGCTTCCAAGTCACTCGGAATCCACTTTTGTAACCACTAGTTGTTACAGATTTTATTTAGACAATTCTGATTTTTTAAAGTGGTAACATATCGACTGATTTTGGTCTAAGCCACTTGCTAGGCTAGCAACTGCATTGCAGACCAAGACCAAACTAGTTGCACTATTTAGAGTTATTCATAAGTAAATTATTGAGATTGATTTTGAGCTTTTTATTTCTATTGAATTATATTTGATAAGATGGGCAATCTTGTATTCTTAATTTAAAATGTCTAGGTACCTACTTTTAAACAGTTTTAGAACTCACCGATTCAATTACCTAATCACCAACGTTGGTGAATAATGTTTATGTTAGGTAGGTATTTCAAGAGAAAGTTGACGGTCAAGGTTATTATTTAATTTATTTTAAATAACCAAAGTCAATTACCTATCTACTATAATTAATTAGGTAAATACAGAGGTTGTTACACGTTACACTTCAATTTATTTCGTGAATGGCCAATACCCCCACTTCCGACAGTTTCCACCAGGATATTTATTTCACGTTTATGTAGATTTGGATATTCATACACCGTGAAGGAACCGTCTGCACTAAGTTTTATAATTTTAATACAGTGAGGACATAAAAGTTGAAACGATAAATATAATATTAAAAATATTTTTCATAAAAACACAATTACAATGATAAGTAGAAATTACAAAATGAAGAATAATTATAGATGATCACTGAAGCTGGGAAAAACTAAGCTTGTGTGTGATATTCGGCAAATATTAAAGATTTATATTAAATTAAGTCTAATATTTATTAGTTATTTTATATAGGTAGCTAACGAATGTCAAATCAGGAATAATGTAAGTATAGGTATTTTAGTAATTGATTATTCTCAAATTTGGGTAAATTGTTTCAGTTAAATAAAAGGTAATAGGTTTATAGGTAAGTTTTTTAATTGCTTTCTTTTAATGACTCTACATTCTCGGTAATTATACGTAAATATTAAGTATCAATTAATTATAAGTATTGTAGATTATTAATATAATTGATTTACTATATCGTTAATGATTTTTCTAAGTTGACGTTGACTATATATCCAGTATTTAAACGATTTTATGAAAGTAGTCATTGAGTTACCGGGTGTCTCACTATATTTTTCCACATTTTGAGGACTTGTATCTTCCGAACCAATTAACATATCCCGATGCGGTTTTCACTAATGGCCTAATAGTATGGTCATAAGTTTTATTATGGTATACGGGATATGAAATTGTAACTACCGTTAAAAAAAAGCAAAATGACGCTATTCCCAGATAACAATTATACATTCTTAGCATATTCTTAGTATATACTTTTTAAGAATACGCATATGCTGAGAGTATACTGTCATGAAATTCCTAAACCGACCCTGTCTTAAGCAAACGACCTTCAGCTTGGCACCCGACCCATGCCCGAAACGACGGAATCTTCAAGTAATGGCGCTTACGCTCGAGAAACGGCTATGGAATTTTCGAGAGCGTCTAAAGACTTCTCGTAGCAGAGTTGGACTTGGTATAAATAGCCGACTCATCGGCGGACAGTTTAGTTTAGTATAAAGTGTTAGACAGAAAAGTTAAATTGTAATAAATAAATTGGAATTGTGAGTTAGTGCCTAAATATTATATAAATTAATTAGTTCGTCAGAAATAAATTGTAAATAGTGTGTTTTAAATAAATAAACTATATATAAATTAGACTATCATTACATTGGTGTTAGAAGTGGAACTATAAATAAATAGTGGACAATAATGGCTAAAAGACTGTGTGATTTAAAAGTGACAGAGCTACGTCGGGAGTTAGAAGAACGTGAACTGTAGACGACAGGGAAGAAACTAGAGCTGGCAGAACGACTTAAAAAGCACTAAAAAATGAAGGTTTGGATGCCTCTTTAAAATGTCGCGATGATAGTGTATACGTAAACGGCGAAGTAAATGGTAAAAAGTATACACTATTGGTATACTGAAGCAACTAGGTCCATTATACGACCAACAACTATAAAGAACCGTAAAAGACTTCTACCAAGAAGATTGCGACTGCGGACTGCCACAGGTGAAAGTGCCAACATCCATGGGGAAATCCAGGTTCAATTGGGAATTGGTACAGAAAAGTTCACTCATACTGTTATTGTCGCTGATATCTAAGATGTTATTCTTGGAATGGATGTTATGAACTTACATGGTTTCCAGTTGGACTTTAAGAACAGAGTGATCAAAGTTGGTGCCGAAGAGGTACTCCTACATCCATATGGGGACAGTACCGTGACAGTTGCTGTACACGAGGATACGGTGGTACCTGGCAGAAGTGAAACTGTTATAGTAGCACGGCTTCAAGAAACTATGGAAGAAGGAACACCTGTCATGGTGAAACCTTGGAACCACGACGAAGAGATTGGATGAGGAATTCTGATCGGTAAGGGGTTGGTCACGACTGTTAAAGAGATTCCAGTTCGTCTAATAAACGTTAATTATCACCCAATTACCATCAAGAAAGAGACCAGAATCGGAACTATATCGTGACATTTTTGTACCAAAAGGAGGAAAAACAGGAAGAACTTCTGTTGTAAAACACAAAATTGACACTGGTGACGTCAGGCCGATTCGTCAATCAGCTCGAAGATTACCAAAAGCCAAAAGAGAGGAAGTTGAAGTTATTGTTCAGGAAATGAAGGAAGACAGGGTGATAGAACCTTTTACCAGCCCATGGGTCCCCGGTAGCCCTGGTTCAGAAAAAGGATGGAACTACGAGGTTATGTGTGGATTACTGTCAGTTGAACAATGTTATCAAGAAAAACAGTTACCATCTGCCTTGTATCGACGATACGTTGGACACATTGGCCGGAAGTAAACTATTATCTACCTTAGACTTGAAGTCAGGATATTGGCAGGTAGAAATGGACTCAGTAGACAAAGAAAAGATAGCTTTTACCACCGGATCTGGATTGTGGCAATTTAATGTTATGCTATTTGGATTATGTAATGCCCCCGCGACATTTGAAAGACTTATGGAAAATGTATTGAGAGGGTTATTGTGGAAAATATACCTGGTGTATTTAGACGACACCATAGTCTTGGGGAAGACATTTGATGAACATCTAAAAAACTTAAAAGATGTTTTTAAAAGACTTCAAGCTGCCCAACTGATGCTAAAGAAGTGCCAACTATTTCAATATAAAGTTAATTACCTGGGTCATGTAGTCAGCAAGGATGGCGTGGCTGTAGATAAGGAAAAAGTTGCTTCTATCAAAGAGTGGCCACAACCAAAGGATACACGCCAAATAAGAAGTTTTCTTGGGCTTTGTACGTACTACCGAAGATTCATAAAGAAGTTTGCAGATATTGCTAAACCACTAACGCGACTCACAGAAGAAGCAAGAGAATTCTGCTTGGACGAAGACTGCCAAATGCCTTCGAAACTTTAAAGAAGCATTTAACAACAGCGCCAATATTAGGCTACCGACTACCAGAGGGAGAATTTATCCTGGATACTGATGCCAGCAATGCTTTGATACGTTGAAACAAAAACTAGCTGTATTTTCAAGAGCAACAGGGCTGCCCAAAAACTCTGATTTAAAACTTACAAGGTAGCAAAATGTGGTATGGAATTTTTGTAATTTCAACCCTTTTAAAGTTATTTAATGAATGCAAAATTGTTAGTATGAGGGTGCATCAAAAAATGTTAAAAACTAATATTTTCTTAAAGTCAAAATATCTCGTTCAAAATCGGTATGTTGACGTAAAATGTCATTAGAAAGAAGTTTCTTCAACAACTTTTTTCATATTTAAAAAAAAGGCAATTTTTGATCTGTTTTTCAAAAAAATTGCTAATTTCAATGTCAATAGGTAGCCAACTTTAATATGGGTTATTTTTTTTAAGTTTTTAAATAATCAGCTGCGATTTCCCTCTCACATGGATCCAGCTTTATGACGCCCACTGTACCTATATCGTCCTTACTGTTTTCAAATAAGTTTTTCTAAAAAGAAATAGTAAATATGATCTAGAGAAATCTAAAAAGGCTAAACTAATTTATTTTAACATAATTACAGCTTTCTTTGATAGTGAAAATGGATTATTTAACCACATATGAGTACAGTTGTTCATTTACCGCTTTAAAGTAGTACCTAGTTGTAAAATACATAGTTATTACAAAGAATACAAAGAGTAGGTTATTAGCTGTAACTGACCCAACATAGGTACCACAAGGACACCATAGACACATTGCCCTGTGATAATACATACCGTTGAGTTTTCAGTTTTGTACTTGCGTGTCTCACTTTTAAATACTTACCTTCTTTTTTATTTGCGCCTTAGATACAGTATTATATCATCTACTATCATTACATCTACAAATCGACAAAACAATCAATTGCATTTATCTAGCAATTTAAGCTATATGTGTTATATTTCATGGAAAACAATATGATAAGTAATGCTGGGTGATCAGCGAAAGTAAACGATTTTTTACAGAGTTGCCGTTGTTTGGCAGAGAGTTATTTATGATTACTATACAGGGTATCTACAAAACACAAACATACCTACATTACTAATATTAAAATAACTTTTTGTAAATAAGTATTTTCCCTAATTTACTTTGGCATTTAATTTAATACTTGTGGGTGCGAGGATGATAAATCGAGATCTGATAATAGTTCTGGTGTACATTGCAGAGGGCGTCACCAACAGCACTTCACCTACATTTAAAAAGCCTCGTAACTTTCTTTGTGCCTCGGTATGTTCCATTTATGGTTTTTAAGAAACGAATTAACTTCTTTTAAACATATTTTTTTGCTTTTAACTTTTTGGGACAATATATAAAAAATGTATTAAAATGAAAAAGGTACTCTTGATGTATCATCCAAAAATTAACCGTTTTTGAATAATTTTATTTCAAAAATTGGCGTGTTAGTCTTCTGGGCTGGGATTCTAACATCAAGGAACAATTATCGATCACCCCTATCAGCCAGTAACGCACCATAAAATTTTAATTTAACTGTTTTTATTACCTATCAACTAAATGATACATAAAAACTTATCATTAAACCCTTTCTAGAGAGCGTTGCACCCTTAATGAGCGATTTTGGAGATAGGTCCATTAGGCATACCTACACTAAGTACCTATTTAATTTGATTTAGGTTGACCTTGTATAATATTCCTTTCTTAATATTACTTTTAATTCTACTACTAAAATTTTAGATGTAGATTGAAATTTTTATCAAAATTTGAGGCTGACTAAAGTTACAAAAATGAAATTTTGCAATTTGAATAAAAATTATAAAAAAATATTAAATAAGAGAAAACTTTTGTACTATAACAAAACTTACAACTGCCAAAGGTATATAAATAACTTAGTTTCTAATAAATGAAGGTTATTTATTATTTTACATTAAGGGTAGTGACCGGCTTTCGAAGTGGTTACTTAATCTTCAGGCATATTTAAATGGATAGTTATGGAGTCAATGCATTATAAAGTGAAAATATTTAATTAAGAAAATACAAACAATTAAGGGTGAAACAAGGTTAATAATAATAATAATTTGGCTTACCATGACATCTATTATGGATTAGTTACACAATTTAACATTAAAGTAGTAAAAAAGGGAACTGTATCTACATATATTAGGTATAAAAAAAATTATAATGGGTAAGAGAAGTAGTTCCTATTTAAGTTATAAAAATTTCTATTTTTCTGATATCGAAACACGCATTTTTTGATAAATAAAAATGACAATTGACGTTTGATGATGTTTGAATTGATCTGGCAACACTGTATTTTTTAGATGTTTGTCAAATGACAGACGGCAGTAGATAAAATTTCACTAACGTTTTAAAATTTTGAAAATGCAATGAAATTATAAGTGTTTACGAAAAAATTTTGTATGGTTTATTGCTCTATAGACAGTTTAACATTGTTATTTAGCAGTTTTTACTATATCGTATACACATACAGTATCAAGAAATCAATCAAAATTATGCAATTCACGTGGTTTTAAGATCGTGATTCGATGACACATTTGAAATTTTGAGGTAAAAAAACTTATTTTCAAGCCTTACTAGAGAACACTTTGTTTAAAAATGTATTCTTGAGGGTTTAAAATAGTCTAAAAAAGAACGAAAATTTAGCCCGTTGATGTTTTGGCATATTTTTCCCATTCTTTTTATTGCATCTTATTAACAATTATTAAACAATATCTACCTAAAGGAAGGGTGAATGTGCCAGTAAGCCAGACATGGCCAGTAGTCGGACAATTCGTTTTTAAACCGAAAAAACTTTAAAATATCAACCATTATGGATTTTTTTCCACGACTGTACGCAATTTTCATTTATGCAGTTGTCATCTTGAATACGTTAAAAGCGCGCCAAAGGAACCCTGTGTTTGCGACCTCCAGTTTTTGCTTGTTGAAGATCGGTGCGAAACAGTTTTAAGGTAAGTTTAGTTTTATACTCTTTTAGTTAGAGGGATGTAAAAATGTTAGATATATTAAACAAGTCCTAAATTTGCATGATAAATAGTAAAACAGCACACTTTTAAATATTTTGAGGTTAAATTTATATGTCCGGCACACTGAAATATAATTTGGTGGTAACACTAGTGGTCGGACAGGTGTCCGACTACTGCAAATAAAAAGGCCTTCTATATTTATCTTTTTATGGCTTAGAAACTAAAATACAGGTTATCTTTTTTTATATAATATAAAAAGCCATTCATTTTATGTCATATCCAGTGAACAGTAAAAACTTACTTCAATAAGGAATTGAGAATAATCAAATTTGTCCGACCACTAGCCAATGTGCAATTTTGTATGTTCAAAAGGCCGGACACTAACGATTTTTTTGACATGTTTGACCGGCAACTTTTATCAATTTTTTTTTCCTAGTAACTTTCAGACATGAAACCTTCAGTAAAAAGAAAATTTCACCAATTCGATGAAGATTCGTTAAAAAGGGCAGTCGAAGCCATTCGAAATGGGGTAAATTTGCGTGAAATATGCAGACACTATTATGGGGTTCCGAAATCAACAGTATTAAAGGAAAAGTAAGCGTTGTCAGTCAACAGATGGGACCAGATCCTGTGTTAACCAAGGAAATTGAAGAAAATTTAGTTACTTGGATTGAAAATCTAGCCAAGTCTAGATTACCGTTAAAAAAGCAAGTATTACTCTACACAGTGCAAAAAATCGTCAAAGAAGAAAAATTGAAAACTCCATTCACTGATGGAAGACCCGGTCAGAGTTGGTTCAATGGATTTATGAAACGGCATTAGCAGTTTGCCTTAAAAAACGCGGAGGCTCTTGAGAAATACAGAGCTCAAATTACGGTTCGAGGATTTAAACTCTTCTTTAATTGAATTAAACGCCAGGGACATTTTAAAAGAATCAAGTCGTATGTTAAACGCCGATGAAAGTGGCTTCAGCTTGTGCCCAAAGTCAGGCAAAGTTTTGGACCTCAGAAGACGAGACCTTAACATTGTTAAACAGGGAAATAGCAAAGATAATTTAACAGTGCTTATTACGTTTACAGCCAATGGCAGACTTTGTCCACCACTTGTCATATTTCTTTATGTAAAACCACCAAAAATTCTAGTTGACCGTATGCCCTTGGATTGGGTCCTCGGCAAATCCGATTCTAGGTGGATGAGGTCTGAAGTATTCTATAAGTATGTGGTGAATGAACTCGACAAATTGTTAAATAACTAACTAATGTTATAACATTATAAAATACGGAACTATGCGGAATTGACCAATCAGAGTGCGTCCGACTACTGGGCCCAGAGCTGGGACGAATCCTCGAAAAATGGATTCGAATCACGAATCCGAATCACGAGATGTGATTCGAATCACGGATCCAATGTTCGATTCCTTTTTCATAAAAAAAAAGGATTCGAATCAAGTGATTCGAATCCTTTTTTCGGATCACGGATACGAATCACTGTCAGTGTTATACTGTGGCACTAATTATATTTGCTTTCGAATCTAATACTGTTTTATATCTCGGTCCTAAAATATTTAACGCACTTCCGGTGGAATTTAAAAACCTAAATTCGATAGGTCTTTATAGATCTAAATTGCAACAATGGATATTAACTAAACAAGGACAAATATTTTAAGATTTTATTAATTTAAATATAACTAAAATCTAAAATCATTTAACTAAAAATCTGATGTGTCCAACACATGACTTTCCTATCTAGTTATTATAGGCTTTTTCCGGTTATTTTGTACAACCTATTGCAGCATCTCTATAAATGTTTAGAGGATAAACTAAATATATACATTGTCCACATACATCTACCTCGAAACATTTTTCTATAGATATTCATTGAAAACGAAAATACTGAAAAATTTAAATTTAGCACTTTTCCATTACGGTCCATTTTAGTAAAATCATGTTTAAACAAAAATTATAGAGATCGATATGGCAAACAACTTTTAGTTCAACAATTTTCATAAAAATCAGAATTTTGCACATTTTGTCAAATTTCTCGAATACGGACCATTTCAGTAAATTTTGACATAAAACAAAAATTATAGATAATAATATTAGAAGTAACTTTTATTTGAACAATTTTCTTTTCCAAACATAAATAAAATATATATTCCATAAAATATAAAAACGGCCTCGCATAAAATCTAATCATTTCACGTCAGGCCGAAATAAACCTTAAGTTTAAAATTTAATGTTTTTTTCTTTATCCGTTTTTGAGTTTTCTTCAAAATTCGAAATTTACACATTTTCTCAAATATCTCGAATACGGTCTATTTTAGAGAAATTATGTATAGAATAAAAATTATAGAGAATTATATTACAAACAACTTTTATTTGAACAATTTTTATAAAAAAATATTTTTTTTACATTTTGTCAAATTTCTCGAATACGGACCATTTTAGGAAAATTTTGTATAGAACAAAAATTATAGATAATTATATTAGAAGTAACCTTTATTTGAAGAAATTTCTTCTTCTAACGTAAATAACAGATATATTCCATAAAATATAAAAATGTCCACCCATAAAGTACCCCCCCAGATGTTCCGACTCTGCTCAAAATCTAATCAGTTCATTAGACGCTGGAATAAAGCTTAAGTTTAAAATTTGGTGTTTTTCTGTGTATCGGTTCATGAGTTATGCGACCTACAGACACACACACACACAGACATCATCGCGAAAATAGTCAAAACGGATTCAGGGGACCTCAAAACGTAAAAATCCGTCGAAAACTCGAGGTCGAAAAAAATCATGATTCCTATACTTTCCTTATATCTGTATACAGATAGGAAAGTAAAAAGAACTTTACTTATTTGCAATTATCCAATTATTTATGTGTATGATAATTATTTATAAAATATTCAATGCTGTAGCTAATTTGTATCTATAATAAAAAAAAATAGTAAAAAAAAGAAATGCTCTGTAGAATATATTTCTATAAGTCCCACGTACAAGATTCGCCTTTAGTGGTACCAATTTATGTTAAATATAAGTTAAAATTGTAATTCGATTTTTAAAGTGAATAAATTATTATTATTATTAATTATTATTATAAACCATTTTATTTTTTCGGTGTAATGGCTTTGGTGGATTCTACCTAAGTAGCCAGTGTCAGTTTGTTTTGAATTTTGTTTGATCTATGCATGCTTTATTAATGATTCTCAGTGCCACTATATGAGCAGCACTGTTAATTAGAATCCAACAGGGTCGATTGGGGAATCCTACTTATGCATTAGAATTTGTTTTTAATTAATAAAAAAATTCCATCACTGACAAAATTCAAACCTGGGATCCATGGATCTGAAAGTCTTGACTCTAGCCCCCTATGAATATAAACCATAAATAAATTAAAATCTATAAAAAATACATTTTATTTTAATACAAAAAACAAAATAAACAAACAGAATCAAATAAAATTTAAAAAAATTTATAGTTTTTCAAAAAATTTCTTTTGGTTGGCCTTACATAGCAAAATTTTCATCTGTCAAGCCGTTCCTTCGAGGTGCGTCGATTATACCTGCAAACGAAAATAATTGTTCGACTGCACCAGACGAAGGAAGACAAATTAAATTTTATAAAAAAAATTTTAATGTTGGATATTCATTGATCATTTGTAAATTACTACGTTTATCTTCTAAATATCTCAACAGCTTTAATTCGATTTTTGAAGTTGTTTTATTTTTAGGTGCTGATAATGAATAGGAGTTTCTTGCCATTTCGCTATTGTTACTTGACATTGTACCTTGTCTTCACTAAAATCAAAGAATTGATCTAAATTTGTTGTGTCACTCTCATCTGATAATACATCAGAGTTTGACTCGTCCAAATCTCTAGCTTCGTTTATAATAAACTTTTTTATCTCCTCTTTAGTATAAGTAGGACATTTTACGATATTATACCATCTGAATTTAAATTGGGGAATTAAAACGGCTGCAATTACGGCTTCTTTACAATTAAGCGACAGTATGTCAGCAAATCTTTTGCGCGCCGGCGTAGTTTGGTCTCTAAAAGAATCCGAGACTGATATTGATGATTCGAATACGAATCCTTTAGGATTTTCTCTGCGAATCCGGATCACGGATCCTTTTTTCTAAAGTATTCGAATCCCGCTCTCGGATCCTCAAAAAGGATTCGAATCCTCCCCAGCTCTGCTACTGGCAAGTATCTGGTGGACCACTAGAGAACACTGTTTGACCATAGGCAAAATGGTACTTTTTTTATTTAAAAAATAAATAAAAATTAGCGGTAGATTCACTAAATAGACTGTTATGTTTAATTGGAGGCCAGATAGTCAAATAATTCATTGCACATGGTTTTACTTTTATTACCAAATTATCGAAAATATAATTAAACATTAAAGTTTTGTTCTAACTGTTCTCGTCTACCCTACCTTTAATTTTTTTTTAATTCATCTCGTTTCAAAACAGATTACATTTTAAAAACATGGGATTTTAGCTATCTGCCTTTTTCAATACGGTTTAAATAATATTTTAAACTAATGTGATGTTTAATTATTAGTTAATAGTATGAATTATCAATTTCCAGAAAAATATAGTAACTTTGACAACGTCGCGAGCCGAACACCGTACTCGCGAGTCGCCAGTTTGGAATTTCAGAAACTCTCAGTTCAACACGTATACGAACGACGAACGGGGGATAAGAACGAGCATTGCATTGTTACGCGCACCCACCTGTTTTACGGAGACGCGGCATTTGCGACTGTGTTTACGATTTGAATCAAAACTTTAAAAATTGTGCAAAACTGTGTCTGAACAGTGAAAAGTGTTGGAAAAGTGAGTTTTTTGTGAGAAAAAAAATTAAAATACATCTTTTTGTGGCAGTGACTACTTTCTCCTACCACACAAAACAGGTTTTCAACATGAAGACGATGAAGAATATCAAGACATTGTTGCTTGTCTTCGGATTAATGCAAGGTGGGTTATTTTACCGGTGAATATTTTTAGGTAGACGACAAAAAAACATTTTTTGTTACTTTCTAGTCAATTTGATAAACAGTACCTAACCTATTTAAGTATAGAAATAGGTATTTTTAAATTTTTATAAAACAAAGGTATACATACCTACCTACATAGGTATACAGGCAGGTAGTAGATTTTCTTGGAAGGCATAGGTATTAACGGTATTTTCTTTATTCAGTAAATTATACCTACTCTAAGAATTTACCTAATTAAAAAAATATATACCTAGCCATATAAGTTTGTGTAATAGATAGGTATTGAAAGTTGGATATATGGTAAAATTATGGAGATGCAATACTTAATTACCTACTGCTTAGAATTTCATTTGAATTTTTTGATACTATAAACAAAAAATCACTAGATTTCCCAACTTGACTCAAACACAAATACCTGTACATCTATATCTAAAACTATTTATTGAAAAAATGTACTATTTTTTTTCCATTTTAATAGGTGATGCACCGTGGGCGTATTGCATCCATCTTACAGGTACATGTCATTGTAAATTTATTACTTTGGTTGATGCTTATCGCTGATAACGATTAACTATATTTATGAATTATTTTTATCAGTTGTATGCCGAGTTGTTTGCGCCTATCTATATTATTTTTTTATTTAGGTATTCTCACTCGGATTCACATTCATGACGGTAAAACTAAGTAGGTAGGTACACAGTGAATATCAACGAAAGTTAGTTTGTTGATTTGTGAAGTATTATAGGGGCGATCAGGAAAATCTTATCACTGTAGGTATGAATGGACAATCATAATAAATCTTCTATACCTAGTGTTTTACAAGCAAGGAATGATAGATATTAATTTCCCATGGCTCATGCTGTACCTAAATCATTCGAGTAGGAATG
Organism: Psylliodes chrysocephalus; assembly: GCA_927349885.1. NCBI lineage: Eukaryota > Metazoa > Arthropoda > Insecta > Coleoptera > Chrysomelidae > Psylliodes > Psylliodes chrysocephalus. Next base: position 8,294,663 of record OV651820.1, on the reverse strand, counting down.
CCAGTAGAACACTAGGTAAATATCTAGTTTGACCTCTTTTCGATTACGGAAAAACTAAGCATACGTACTTGAAGGTATTGTTATTGTAATTATAAGGACACAAATAATTTTTTTTAAATAAAAGTACTTATGCCAATTTTTTAATTAATATTATCCATTTTATGGGAAAGTGAATGAATAAGGATGCTGGGTGAATAAAACAATGTCAGTATTTATAATACCAAAGAAGGCAGCAAGAGCATCTACGGAATTTTGTCTTAAGGAGGTCCTTTCGCCACACCTCTCGCCTCAAATGTTAAAAAAAAGTTATTAGATTATGACTAAAATTAATTTTTTTCTAATAGTTGAAGTCCTTATTTATCTAATACTGAACTTTTAACTATACCTTACCTTGCAAATTTTTGAGAATTTTTTTTTAAATGTGAGTATTTGTGCAGTGCCTCACGAGAAAGTAAGTCCTCAACAACAATTCTCGAATTATACTATTATTTATTGATTAGATGGAGTAGAAAAAAACTAAAAATAAGGTTTTTGAAATATTTAGATTTTGTCGAGGGGCAAATCACTCCCGCAATACGTGTACAAAATGTCCGCAATCCCATTGAAAATCGCCGCAGTCTCATCAAAATCAGTGACAATCGCTAAGAAATCGCCGCAGTCGTTCCGAATTCGCTCGCAGTCGTTCCGAATTCCCTTGCAGTCCCCCGAATTCTCTATCAGTCACTGAGCAATCACTAGCAATCGTTAAAAATCGCGCAGTAAGGTGACATTAACCAATTAGCCATTGTTGATGTAGGGTGCTTTGATTAAGCCATCTATACCATTTTGTGTAAAGAAATTGCAGTTTACATTTTGAGGCAAGAACTATTAAGTTAAATTTACATTTTGGAATTTGAAGGTTTTTTTAGGATAAATTTAGACACTAAATCTACTTGTATACAAAATTTTATAAGGTGGTCAAAAATTATCCCTTTTCATCTAGTTTTTTTTTAATGTATAACAAAATTGTTGGTATTTTATGGGGGTTGGGGTGATACACGTTTTAATTAGGGTTTTAAATGTATTTTTACTTTCCTATCTGTTTACAGATAAGGAAAGTATAGGAATCATGATTTTTTTTTCGACCTCGAATTTTCGACGGTTTTTTATGTTTTGGGGTATCCTGAATCTGTTTTGACTATTTTTGCGATGATGTCTGTGTGTGTGTCTGTATCCTCGATAACTCATGAACGGATACAAAGAAAAACACCAAATTTTAAACTTAAGCTTTATTCCGGCGTCCAATTAGCAGATTAGATTTAGGGCAGAGTCGGAACATTTGAAGGGTACTTTATAGTCATCATTTTTATATTTTATGGAATATATCTGTTATTTACGTTTGGAGAAGAAATGTTTTCAAATAAGAGTTACTTACAATATTATTATCTATAATTTGTTCTATACAAAATTTGGTCCGTATTCGAGAAATTTGACAAAATGTAAAAAAAAATATTTTTTTATAAAAATTGTTCACATAAAAGTTGTTTGTAATATAATTCTCTATAATTTTTGCCCTATACATAATTTCTCTAAAATGGACCGTATTAGAGATATTTAAGAAAATGTGTAAATTTCGAATTTTAAAGAAAAATCAAAAACGGATAAAGTAAAAAACATTAAATTTTAAACTTAAGTTTCCATATATGATGTAGATAATGAAAAGAGCATTTTTTATGGATTGGAAGATCTTAATATAAAAGATTTACGAAATTACTACACAAAAAGTAATTCTGATACCTCATTTTTAAACATAATTGTGAACAACAAAAAAAATGAAGGTAAAAAAATCAGTTCTTTGTTGGTTATTTTCCACTGAAGACGGGCGCTTGTCAACTGATAGATTATCTCGTGTAAAAGGAACATCCTCAGCAGTACTAAATAACAAAAAAAAAACAAGTCCAGAAAAAACACAGCTAAAATACCAAATAACTACAATGACAAAGATGTAACAGAAAGTGAAAAAACTACCGGTGAAAACACTTTGCTCCAGAAAAATATCAATGGCATTTTAATTAGGAACGAACAATATTACGCAATTCTTTACGAGTCGTGGTACATAGGTCGGATTTTTCAAATAATTGATGAAACCACTAGTAAAATAAAAATTTTAAAATCTGAACTTGAAGAATATTTATGGCCAAAAAAAGACGACATTCAAATTGTTAAAAATAAATTAATATTTTACGGACCCATCAATTCAATTGAATCTGGTCCATTTAAACTAGAAACAAACATCAATAAAATTTGTAAACGTCTAAAAAAACACTTTTATGAAATTTTTAAATAAAAAACCTCCAATTACTTAATTACTTAACTTGTTTTATTTACCTGTACCTATTTGTTCATTTAGGCATATCAAAGATATCTAATAATGGAGGCATGTAGGTACCTACATAGAAGTTTATATTTCGGGTATCACATCAATTAAAACTGATCTTCTGAATGAATAAAAAACGTACAAAAAGTTGATTTATTGATAAATTTGTCGTACACACTTAGTTTTAAATCAATGCATTGTATTTAGCACCTATACATGCGCTATAAAAAATTTAGTTTTTCTGATGAAACACCTAGCTAATGCTTTTTTTACTGGAAACCAACTGGTAAGCCATACAATATCGTAGAAATCCTTCGGAATGCGTGCAATTTTGCAATAATACTGACAATCCATACGTACGAGTAAATCGCCGCAATCAATAGGGAAATTGCCGCAATCAATAGAGAAATCGTTGCAGTCAATACATAAATCACCGCAGTCATCCAGAAATCGCCGCAGTCATCTAGAAATCGCCGCAGTCATCCAGAAATCGCCATATGATTGCGGAAATCATATGAATTCGGCAATACATGTACATTTTTACAAAGAGTGATTTGCCCCTCGGATTTTGTTTTATACAATAAAATATATAACCGCGGAACTTATTGAGAAATTAATATTAAAAAATCACAAAAAATTTTCAAGTAACCTAGTGAATCACTCTTTGTAAAAATGTACATGTATTGCCGAATTCACATGATTTCCGCAATCATATGGCGATTTCTGGATGACTGCGGTGATTTCCATGTGACTTCATACAGATTTCTAGTTACTGCGGTGATTGCCGCATGACTTCAATAGATTTTTCGAGACTGCGCTGATTTATGGCATTGACTGCGGCGATTTCCGTACTGATTGCCGCGATTTCCGTATAGATTGCCACTATTTTTTCAAAATTGCAGGCATTTCCTAAGGATTTTTACGACAATGTATGGCTTTCTAGTTGGTTTCCAGTAAAAAACATTAGCTGGGCGTAATATCAGAAGAACTAAATTTTATATAGAACATGTATGGCTCATACAAAAGAAAGATATTCGAGTATATTTACAAATACCTACTTATATCGTAAATTTAAATTTTTGTTTTGTTTTTGTTTTTTAAAGTTTCTTTTATTTAATAAATTAATAAAAGTCATCAACTATTTTTAAAATAGTCATTTTATTTTAATTATCCCTAAATAAATTTTTTAAATTTTGTAAATTTTTGTTAGTGGGTCGTAAAAAAATATACTGTACAACTTGAGTGGATTATACGTATTAGATATGGCCATCATATCCACTTTTGTTACACAAACTACTATTGTGGATCACTCTTTATAAACTTTTTATTTAAACATATCTACTTAAATAAACTCATAGTAACCTGTCAACTATTATTCTAAAGCTAAAGCTAAAGTGTTTTTATCCTTATAGTTTCTGTGTCTATTTTTGCAAAAAATAATTTCCGCTTTTTTACATAAAAATCTGATGTCTCCAACACATGATTTTGTTGTATAGTTATTACAAGCTTTTTCCGGTTAATTTGTACAACCTACTGTATCACCCCTGTAAATGTTTAGAGATTTTACATACACATCTTACTCCAAATATTTTTTACATGTATTTATTACCAACGAAAATACTGAAAAATTAAAATTTTACCCTTTTTGTCAAATTTTTCTATTACGGTCCATTTTAAAGATATATCATGTATAAAACAAAAATTTTAGAGAATGATATCGCAAACAACTTTTATTTTGAAGAATTTTTTTCACCAATCGTAAATAACAGAGATAGAGGGAAATTAAAGTAAAAAAAACGAAATGCTAAAAAGTACCCCCTCCCCCCAGAGCTTTTGTGTTTTTCTCTTTATCCGTTTTTAAGTAATTTCCAAATTCAAAATTTGCAATTTTCCTCAAATATATAGAATACGGTCCATTTTAGGAAAATCCGGGAAAATCATGTATGGGACAAAATTATAGAGAATCTTTTATTTAAACAATTTTCTTAAACATTCGAATTTTGTATTTTTTGAAAAATTTCTCGAATATGGACGATTTTTGAAAAATTATATATAGGATAAAAATTATAGAGAAAAATATCGCATGCAACTTTTAATTGAAGAATTTTCCTCTTCAAGTGTAAATAACATATATTTATTAGATACTTTACAAACCCAATAAAAAATTAATAGTAATGTAGAGTTAAGTAACAACAAGAAATTTAAAAACAAAGCAAATCTTAATATCTAATGAACTTAATTTAGTACAGTTCTCATTGGACCTCGCTAAGACACTCATTGGGTAACAGCTACTTGGATCTATTAAGCAGAAAAACGACCCTTTACAATGTGCTCTGACTATGCCCAAAATCAAATCAGCTTATTAGAGAATGGATGAAAGCTTAAGTTTAAAATTGTTTTTCTCTTTAACCGTTTTTGAGTTTTCACCATATTTTCAAATTTGCACTTTTCTTAAAAATTCTAATATGCACTTTTTTATAAATTTTTTTGAATACGAACAATTTTAAGAAAATTATTTACCTATAGGATAAAAATTATAGAGCAACAAGAGCAACTTTATTTTAAAGAATTTTCTTCTCCAAGCATAAATAACATATATTCGTTGTAGAAAAACTCATTATTAGAGGATTAATCAAAGCTTAAGTTTAAAATTTAGTGTTTTCCTTTTTATCCGTTCACGAGTTATTGAGTACACAGACACCACACACATACATCATCGCAAAAATAGTCAAAACGGATTTAGGGAATCCCAGAACGTAAAAATCCGTCAAAAAAAATCATGATTCCTATACTTTCCTTATCTGTATACAGACAGGAAAGTAAAAAATGTGTTCTGTCAATAAATTAATTCCTTTTTAAATAAAATACATTTAAAACCCTAATTAAAACGTGTATGACCCCCTATAATAAAATACGAACAATTTTATTATGTATTAAAAAAAATTCTGGTGAAATAAAGACAATTCTGGACCTCCTTGGAAGCATCTTCTATCAGATCAGATCAAAAATTTGATGAACTTTGCCAAAAATGGCATTTTAAAATTAATAATAATTTATCGAACGACACTTTCAATAAACGTAAATGCAATTTGTTTAATTTTACACAAGATGGCTTAGTTGGCCTAGTCAAAGCACAATGGCGAATGGGTGAAATGTCAACTGACTGCGCGCGATTTTTAATGATTGCTAGTGATTGCTCAGCGACTGCGGGAGATTTTGGGGAGACTGCGAGGGAATTCTGAACGACTGCGACGATTTTGTACATGTATTGCGGGAGTGATTCGCCCCTCGCAGAGCACCTTGGTTTGTTAATTTTTGTTTTGAAAACTACTTATGCCACATTTTTTAGCTATTATTAAGCTCTGGAAATATATAACTTTTGTTTTTTTAGTTTTATGGACTACTTAGGTGTATATACCTAATATGCTCGCTAATATGTGAGTCTGAGTTTGTGTTTGTCATCTTATTAATGTGTTTCTGTGCAGGCTTTGTTACTGTTTCCCAGCGCCATTTCAGAAACAGCACTGTTAATTAGAATTCAACAGTGTATGGTCGGAGTAGGGAATCCTATTTAGGCATCAGAATTATTTTTAAATAATGAAATTAAATTAAAAAATTCCAACCAACGGTGGACCTTTGGATTCACAAGTCCAGACTTTAACCACTGAGCAACACCCCCGTTGTTATAAAATTTTTCGAAAAATAGTATTTTTTTAATTTTTTTTTTTTTTTATACAAAATAGCTTCGAACAAATCCACCAGAGCACATCAGTTTTTTAAAGCTTTTTTCTAAAAACAACCGCATACAATATTTTTATGCTCTTGAAATATTGTAACACTCTACGAAAAAAATTTGTATCGAAGGTAGCAAAGCACCTGTATTTTTTCAAAATGTGGCATGAGTAGTTATTTCAGAAAAGAAAACAATAAACCGAGGCACTCTGCAGATTTTGTTCCAACAAAGCACCCTGTATTATTTAAATTTTTTTTAGTGTTATAACATTTCAAGAGCCTAAAAATGTGGTGTAGTTGTTTTTTGAAAAAAGATTTAAACAACTGAAGTGCTCCGCTGGATTCGTTCGAAGACAGCAGAGCACCCTGTATTTTTTTTTTTTTTTTTTGAAAAATTTTATAATATTTTAAGAGCCTAAAAATATGGTGTTGATTTTATTAAAAAAACTTCAACTGTGGTGTTCTGCTGACTTCGTTCGAAGCTAGCAGAGTACCTTGATTTTTGCAAAAAACGAGGAGCTAACATTTTTGAATAGAGTATGAAAATAGCCTTAAATTAGCCAATAAATATGGCATAGGTTTCAACTCAAAATTTCCTAGGTGCTCTGCTGCCTTCTTTGGCATAAAAATATTGTTAGGGAAAGCAAAATTATTAGAAATTAATTGCTGTAATTTTGATAATAAATAATTGGATAGTAAATATTTGTGTGGCTTGGCAACAGTGTAAGAGTAGCATCTCTGAACTTTGATTTGAAACAATTTAAAATATTACATATTGTGCAAATTAATAATAATTCAACGACTTTTTTAAATAAAAATGTTTCACAAATTGTCTCAAATCAAAGTTTAGAGATGCTACTCTTACTTCTTACACTGTTGCCAAGTCGCACAAAAGTTTAGTATTTAATTATTTGGTATCAAAAGTACAGCAATAATAATTTTCTTTGCCCTAACAATATTTTATAATATAACTATTGACGTTGTCTTACCCCCAAGGCTCCCCTATTCACTCCCTTCTCCTTTTTCCATAAAATTGATAAAATTAATGGAAAAAATGGAATATTTTTATTAAATTAAATTATTTTTGTCGTTATTATTAATTTGCCCAAAATATGGAACCAAGATTTTTTGTTTACATTAGGGATCCCTACAAGTAGGTACTTATGTTTAATTTTTTCATTAGCGAAAAGAGCTCAAACTAGATAATTACCAACAATGATTAAGGAAGTGTAGTTTTGTATTATAAGATAGAGACACACCGCTAAATTTCGCATTTTTACATACCTATATAATAAATTCATGTGATACAAATTTGAGTTTGCCTTATTCTTAAGAAATATAATCTTTAACAATCTTTCATTAATAGAAAAATATTTTAGATAATTTTTACATTTTCATTCTCGTTTTCTATGTTTTTTTATTAACCTACCTTTAATAAATTGCAATGTATACCTATATGTTTTACTTTCTATGTTGATGTGCGTTACAGTTATTAAATATGACATGAAACATTAATTAAATAAAAGTAACACGCGATTCTTAAACGTGCAAATAAACATTTTGATTACCTCTGTGAATTTTTAGATAGTAAGCACCTACCTATCTCGGTATATATCTGTCTACCTACCTATACTTTAGCACTCAGCTCGGCAGTCAGTGACCTCTCAGCGACAGAATTTTTTTTATGATATCTCAGATAATACACCTAGCTCAGTAGGACCTATATTTTAAAATTTGTCAGACTCACTTTGTATAATGTTCGAGATCATTTTTTTATCATTTATTTTAAACCACAAGTACCTAGTAAGGTATCTAGTTATTAGGTCTGTTCCAACAACAATCCGAAATCAGTCATTGGAGTCCTAATTACCAATTTGGTACAGAAAGTTCTAAATCCAGAAGAAAACGACTAAAATAATGACTTTTCTAGATACAGAAAAGTCAATTGATTGGATGGACATGAGATTAAATTTGATAGTAGCCTAGCTTTTTTGTAGCAACCAGCTTTTAAAAATGTGCCTATGAGTGAAAAAATTGTTGGGGTATCGCGCCCTAATTTTGCTACATTTTGTCGTTAATATCATGAAGATTTTATAATAAAACATCATTTTAAAAGGAAAGAAATAAAGATACATTTTGTGGAAGCGAAGCTACAGTCTGTTCGCTATACTTACGCGGGTTTTGGATTAACAAAATTATGTAAATTAGTCATTAACAACCAGTTCCAATAAGCCTCTTCCCAAGAAATTAGGTAAAATTGCCCTAATGGTCAGATTTAAATTAAAATAACATTAGGGTAGGTACTAAATTTGCTCGTAAATTTGTTACAAATATTGCAGTTGAATTGATTCTTTGCAAGTGTTGACATTGTATGTATATTTTAAAAATGCCTAAACGTGTGTTAGATGTAGATAGTCTAATTTGTAGTGTACATAAGTATTTTACGGATGAAAAAGAAAATGGCGGTCCTTTAAGATCGGTAATGTCTGTACAACAACGCGTATGCGATGCTCTAGGAATTAGTGAAACCAAATTAAGAGGAGTATTACAAAATCACAATAGCGAACTGCCAAAGAAGATCACCGCAAAATTCGCCCATCATTGAAAACGAAAGATATTCCAGATGGAAAGAAATTTGAAATTCGTGATACCATTTATCGAATGAGGGCCAACAAGGAACATGCGACCTTAAATACAATTCTCTCGGAATTAATAGATAGAAAGTTTGACGACATTGGCAGAACAAGTCTATGGCAAGTGATACATAACTTGGGTTTCAAATTTCAAAAGGAGGATAACAGAAAGGTCCTTTGTGAAAGAAGTTCTGTCTTGCACAAGAGAATTAACTTTCTAAGAAAATATTCTAAATTTAAAGAAGAAGGGGCGAATTTTATTTATTTAGACGAAACATGGATATTTTCTAGAGGTGCAACCAAGAGAATATGGTAAGATGATAACGTAAAGTCCATCAAACATACTGATGGAGAAGGGAAGCGACACAAAATTTTACATGCAGGAGGGAAATCGGGTTTTATAAAAGGTACTGATTTAATATTTTCATCTAAATCAAAATCCAGTGACTATCACGATAATATGAACACAGAAATGTTTGTAAAATGGTTGCATGAAAAACTTCTCCCAGGTTTAAGTGAGCCTAACGTAATTATATTAGACAATGCACCTTACCATTCTGAAGTATTAAACAAAAGTCCAACGAATTCTTGGACTGTTGATAAAATTAAAGAATGGTTGACAAAGGACATATACCATTTCCTCAATATACAGGGTGTCCTTTAAAATGTGTCCCAAAATTCTCAGGCAGATTCCTTAACCAAAAAATGGAAAAAAAGTTCCTATAGACCTATGTCCTAAAGTGCCCCCTAAGCGAGCAACAGCCTCTCGAAATCATTTTTTTTATTTTGATTTTTTGAATTTTCTTAAAAATGGAAACAAATAAAAGAACCAAATTTTGGCTGTTAAATATGATCAATAATAGTGACCTTTTGACACCTTCAAAAAGAAATTATTTCGTCAGGGGTGTACTTGGGAATTTTTTGAAAATTTTGATTATTCATAACTTTTTTGTGTTTTTGGTAATGACTTATCCATATTTTTTTTTACATTCTACATTGAAAACTACGTCAAAAAGGAATACTTGTTTGATCTCGATTGGAGCAGCCGTTTCCGAGAAAACATCATCCAAAGATATTCGTCCACTTTAGCTTAATTTTCAATTTTCCTAAATTACCTCGGTGAATCTCGTAAATAAAAATAACTTTTTTAGCTCTCTCTAAATAATTGTAGTTCAAATGTCGTGGTGGGACTATTTTTATTTAATAATAAGAAACGGTTTAAAAAAATATTTATTCTAAAAAAACAAATCAAAAAAAATTAAAGCAGATGCTCAATGTGGCGACCATTGGTTTCCACACACAAGCGCAACCGTCGCATCATAGACTGTCTTACACGAAAAAATACTTCAGGATTATTCCTAAGAACTTCGCAATGATGAAAAACTCGTTCTTCCAATTCTTCAACTGTTTCAACAGGACTAGAATAAACCAATGATTTTAAATAACCCCAAACAAAAAAATCCATTGGATTTAGATCTGGTGAACGAGGTGGCCAGTTAACAGGACAACCTCTGCCAATTACTCTACCCTCAAATCTTTCGTTAAGGTGCTGTCTAGCTTCAAGGCTGTAATGTGGTGGAGCTCCATCATGCATAAACCACATGTTATGTCTGATTTGAATCGGAATATTATCAAGAAGCTCATGTAAGTTATTTTCCAAAAAAAGCCTGTATGCTGCTCCATTTAACCTATTCGGCAAAACAAATGGTCCAATAAGGTAATTATCAATAACTCCAGCCCAGACGTTTATTGAAAATTTATCCTGGTGGTGACGTTCAACAACCGCGTGAGGGTTATCTTCAGCCCATTCATGCATATTTCGAAAATTTATTATACCATCTCTAGTGAAACCAGCTTCATCGGTAAATAGCACTTTATTAAGAAACATTGCATCTTGATTACATCTTCCAAGAAACCATTCAGAAAAGATAACTCGCGGCTCATAATCAGTAGCTTTAAGTGCCTGAACTTTTTGAATGTGGTAAGGGTACAATTGTTGTTCACGCAAAACTTTCCATACCGTGTTACGTCCGACTCCCACTTCTGAAATTAAATGAGAGAATCTGTGTAGTGAATAGTTAAGAAAGAGAATCCATTGATTTGGGAAATCAGATTTTTTCTGCATAACGCAACTCTTTTCGATACGAAAAGTCGTGAAATGTAAGAGAAGCAATAACAAGTAAAAAAACTAGTTTTATACGATAAGGTACGGGGTAGCTAAAATAATAAATAAGTAATTACTTACCATTTGCTATTTTTCTGGTACTTGTCGATGGGGTTTCAGCTACCCTATCCAAAATTGCTTCTTCCAAAGCAGGAGTTCTCACATAATTTTGTCTTCCACTGTTACTAGAGTTTTTCTTAAATGTACCAGTTTCCCGAAGTCTATCGTCAATTCTAGAAAACGTCTTAGCGCATGGAAGATGCCTATTTGGAAAGCGCTCCTGATAAAGTCTGCGAGCTTCATTGGCATTTCCAGAAGCGAGTCCAAAACATAAGTGCATGTCCGTCATTTCGCCGAATGTGTAATCATTATTGTGAGCCATTTTAAACAAAATAATAACAATACAACGAATCGCACCAGAACACTTTTAGAAATAATGTTTAACTGAAGAAACATTTTTATCAGTGAGCGAAAAAAATTATCCATGAAACACAAAAACGCCAAAAAAATACATATTTTTACTTTTTTATTCTAAACAGCTAAATACAAACCTTATGGTCTTCATAATAAATAAATGGGAACTAAATTTTTAAATTTTATTTAGAGAGCTAAAAATAGTATACAGGGTGATTGATTAGTGTGAGGAAGCTCTGTAGATCTGTTATAATAAAAGTAGGCAGCTTTAAGCTTCACATTTTAAAATTAGTTACGATGTGACAGGGTGTTTCATAAGGCCGTGCCAAATCAAAGTTATGTTTTTTAAATGGAACACCCTGTATATTTTTATATTTTTAGAATCTGCTCGATAATCTGATTTCAATGATATATCACACTTGTTATCTAATATGAATAGTAAAGGATCTACAGCTACTCAAAAATCACATTTTTTCAAATTCAGGTGGCTGTTGTAGCCAAACAGTTGGAAATCGAGGAAAACGGCTTACAGTCCCTATCCTAACTTTTTAAGGTCTATTCAGTGACATAAAATACATATTATTTGATACAGGGTGATCAAAAATCCAAAATCACATCCGATTTTTGATCACCCTGTACCAACTAATATTTTTTGCCACTGAATAGACCTTCAAAAGTAAGGATAGGGACATGTAAGCCGTGTTCCTCGATTTCCAACTTTTTGGCTACAACAGCCAAAATTGAAAATTAACCTAAACTGCACGAATATCTTTGGATGATGTTTTCTCGGAAACGGCTGCTCCAATCGAGATCAAACAAGTATTCCTTTTTGACGTAGTTTTCAATGTAGAATGTAAAAAAAAATATGGATAAGTCATTACCAAAAACACAAAAAAGTTATGAATAATCAAAATTTTCAAAAAATTCCCAAGTACACCCCTGACGAAATAACTTCTTTTTGAAGGTGTCAAAAGGTCACTATTATTGATCATATTTAACAGCCAAAATTTGGTTCTTTTATTTGTTTCCATTTTTAAGAAAATTCAAAAAATCAAAATAAAAAAAATGATTTCGAGAGGCTGTTGCTCGCTTAGGGGGCACTTTAGGACATAGGTCTATAGGAACTTTTTTTTCCATTTTTTGGTTAAGGAATCTGCCTGAGAATTTTGAGACACATTTTAAAGGACACCCTGTATATTAAAATCAGAATTATTACGCTTGGCAAATATACACGCAAAACCAAAAACCTTTGTTGTGGATCAGATTATTGAAAGTTACGGTCATCAAGTTTTACGTCTGCCACCGTATCATTGCCAGTTTAATCCCATCGAATATATATGGGGAATAGCAAAACAATATTATGACAACCATATTGGGCCTAATGGTTATAGTGACGACGCAGTTCGGGAAACTTGGCGAAAAGCACTTTCAATTGCAACTCCAGAAGTGTGGCGGAACTGTATATCCAAGTGCGAGAAACTAATAGAAGATTGGTGGACTCGTGAAAATAAAATAAACGAAATAAGTCCAATTATAATAACAATTAATGGTGATGACAGTGATGATGATGGCGATTATGATATTTTGGATGATAATGACTGATTTTCATTTTTGTTGGCAAGTTCAATTTTTTTATTTTTCATTTGAAATTCTCTACATGGAACAAATTTTTATGTTAGAAAATATTTTATTTGAGCTAAATAACCCTCTTATTATACATAGACCATATTTTCTGTGTGAAGTGTAATATAAAATTATTATTATTAGGTTTATAATAGCCACATTAGACTAGATTATTATTTAATTAAAAAGTTTTACATTATTTTTCATTTCATTTAACCAGTTGATATTTCCCCTAAGAATAGGTCAAATTTTCGGGTACTTACCTGGAAATACTCATAAAAAATTTTAATCCGAAACCCGCGTAAGTATAGCGAACAGACTGTATTTGACAAATACTGACTATATTTTACCAGTTCAAATCGAATGGGTATATAAAAATGAATAACTAAACAAAAACAAATACTATAAAAACAAATTAATACAACAAATATAATAACAAAATAATAAACACTAAAAATAAAAACATATTATATATTAAAAAATACATAAAAGGTGGATTTTTTATATTAAGCTCGTGTCTCTGTTTGGAAATAAAAAATTAAGCAAATAATATTACCAAAGCGCGCCCGTCGCTCGACTTTAATCGTAATGCGCTGTGTTGCCGGATTGATTATAAAATATTTAAGTTATGGTAAAAATAAAAATAGATACCCTAATAATTTAAAATAATTATTTTATGTATTTTATATTTTGCGGAAAAGCAGAAGTTTTGTTAAAGTGCTCGGAAGGCGGGAGGTTTAATAAAAAAAGTGAGAGCCTCCCGCCTTAATCGGCAAAGTTGGCAACCCTACTTATCTTGCTGTATAATTTTATCTTAGCGACGGATATTGCAAAATATTGATGATTGCATCCACATTTTTGCAAATTTAAAATGTTTTATTAACTTTAGGTAACGAGTCTTATCCCACTTGATTTGGTAAAATAGGAAAATTAATGAAAATTACTTTTATGACTATTTAGGTGTCAGTTCTGTCAAATACGTCAATGCTATTGTTATTAATATTAGTTTTAGCCACATGCTCACATGAGATATGGGTAATGTAAATAAAATAAAATTGTACCTATTTTTGTTTCGAAATTTGAAAATAATGGCGTTAAATCGAACTCAAAACAAAATCTAAAACCAGAAAAGCAGCAATACAGTTTTCTTGTAGTAATTTAAGGTAATATGTCTTGCTTTATCTCGCAATCCACAGACTTAAAGAAAGGAATTGTCGTGCGATAAATAAAAATCACGATTCCGTATTCACGAGCCGTTTTCGTTGTTAAAATATGAGAAAAGAGAGAATAGCACTGCGCTGGAGTCGGTGCTATATTTTTCTTTGTTTTATTCATTACACATAGGAATGAAGACATTTTTAAAACCATCTAGGTAAATGCTCGGATAAATCTATTTTTTTTTTGTCGCATTTAAGTTGAAATAAGTAGTTTATGCTGTTCGTTCATCCTTTGAAACCAACGCCAAATTTTATATACGAGATCTTCTAAAATATAAAAACTAACTTCTGAAATAGTTCGACGTTATATTGTGAATTGCACCATGCATTGGTCGATAATTGAAATTCTGCACTTGCATTCTCTAGTAGGTGTTTGATATTTAATTTAACTGATACTATGTCACATCACTCGTTTCAATACATTTTATAAAAGTTCAAGTTTGAGTAAGGACATGCACATATCATTAATATACTTTATGCCAAAGAAAGCAGCAGAGCACCTAGGGAATTTTGAGTTGAGTTAAAAATTATTAGAAATGAATTGCTGTTAATTTAATACTAAATAATTGAATAGTAAACTTTTGTACGACTTGGCAACAGTGTAAGAGATAAAAGTAGCATCTCTGACCTTTGATTTAAGACAATTTGTGAAATCTCAAAAACTTTACTATTTAATTATTTATTATTAAAAAGTACAGCAATTAATTTCTAATAATTTTGCTTGCCCTAACAATATTGTATAATATTACTTATGCCAAAGAAGGCAGCAGAGCATCTAGGAAATTTACAGTTAAAACATATGCCATTTTTAGGCTATATTTAGTCATAAAAAAAATGCTATTTAAAAAAAATATAGGGTGTTTTGCTAGCTTCAAACGAAGTTAGCATATTAGGGTAGATTTGTTGATACTGGGACATTTTTACTTTCCTATCTGTATACAGATATAAGGAAAGTATAGGAATCATGATTTTTTTCGACCTCGAGTTTTCGACGGATTTTTACGTTTTGAGGTCCCCTGAATCCGTTTTGACTATTTTCGCGATGATGTCTGTGTGTGTGTGTGTGTGTGTGTGTGTGTTTGTGTGTCGCATAACTCATGAACCGATACACAGAAAAACACCAAATTTCAAACTTAAGCTTTGTTCCAGCGTCCAATGTGCTGATTAGATTTTGGACAGTGTCGGAACATCTGGGGGGGTACTTTATAGGTGATCATTTTTATATTTTATGGAATATATTTGTTATTTACGTTTGGGGAAGAAAATTCTTCAAATAAAAGTTACTTCATATATTATTATCTAAAATTTTTATTCTATACAAAATTTTCCTAAAATGGTCCGTATTCGAGAAATTTGACAAAATGTAAAAAAATATTTTTTTATAAAAATTGTTCAAACAAAAGTTGTTTGTAATATAATTTTCTATAATTTTTATCCTATACATAATTTCTCTAAAATGGACCGTGTTCGAGATATTTGAGAAAATGTGTAAATTTTGAAATTTGAAGAGAACTCAAAAACGAATAAAGAAAAAAACATTAAATTTTAAACTTAAGTTTTATTTCGGCCTGACGTGAAATGATTAGATTTTGGACAAAGTCGGAACATCTGGGGGGTACTTTATAGGGGGCCGTTTTTATATTTTATGGAATATATCTGTTATTTATGTTTGGAGAAAAAAATTGTTTAAATAAAAGTTATTTCTAATATAATTATCTATATTTTTTGCTTTATGTCAAAATTTCCTGAAATGGTCCGTATTCGAGAAATTTGACAAAATGTGCAAAATTCTGATTTTTATGAAAATTGTTGAAATAAAACTTGTTTACGATATCGATCTCTATAATTTTTGTTTATACATGATTTTTCTAAAATGGACCGTAATGGAAAAATTGTAGAAAAAGTGCTTAATTTAAATTTTTCAGTATTTTCATTTTCAATGAATATCTATAGAAAAATGTTTCGAGGTAGATGTATATAGAAAATGTATATATTTATTTTATCCTCTAAACATTTATGGAGGTGCTGCAATAGGTTGTACAAAATAACCGGAAAAAGCCTGTAATAACTAGATAGGAAAGTCATGTGTTTGACACATCAGATTTTTCTATTTGAAATTAAAAATTGTTTACATTTTTTTGTCTAGTTTAAATATTTTTTATATTATATTTTATAAAAATTGGATGTTCCATTACACCATTTTCCTAGTATGCAACCACTCCATGTTGTTTAGTGGGACAGTGTTCTTTTATGCAAAATTAAAGTTCTAAACAAAAATAGGAAAATGTATTTATTTTCTACATATAAGTAGTTTACTAAATAATAATAATAATTAAAAACATAAACAATCTTCAAACCTATTATGGGAAACTTAAAAAAAAAAAAAAAAAAATAACTACAAATAAAAAGTTTAAGTACGGGTTTATTCGGTCGTTTTTATTGTTTTTATAAAATTTAAATACAGGTACTACATATGTTTCGGAAACACTGTTCCATCTTCTGTTGCCAGTCAATATTTATAGTCTATTTTTATGTATGAGAGAGTATTAAAATAATAAAGCGTTCGTAATCCATAGGCTTACCACTTCTTTTAGTAGACAGTTAAAATATTTTTTGAAGGTATTCCTCGAGTATATACTTATATTTTCACCTAATTAACCTGCTTATAACTTCTAAACAGCTGTAGGTAAAAGAGTGCAAATTTTTCTAAAATGTTTTATTTTTCCACAAGGTATGTTAAGAACATTGTGTCAAACGGGTATGTAGGTATAAGGGTTTAAACTTTGACTTTTAAACAACGTTACGTTCATAAATAATAATTTTAATATAAAAACTACTTCTTACCTACAAATCCAAATCAGAATCGAAATCAGAAGATGAACTGTCGCAACCAATATTTACAATGAGTGGCTCGATCATTTCATCAGTAATATTGTCCAACTTTCACATTTTCTCTTCTTTAATCGTATGATTTACTGCCTTTTCCCAGTTTTGAGGCTTCACATTATTTACAGCCTCCAAAAACAACTGTTTAACATCACTCATTTTAAAAAAATAATTTTTTCTTGAAACTTCTGCCTTTATCTGTGCCCATATCAGTTCAATCGGGTTTACCTCGCAATGATATGGTGGTGATCTAACCACCGTCATCCCACGATTTTTTGCAATTTCATCAATTTCATATTTTTTGAATTTCTCTTTATGAAGGAAACACAAATGATACAGTTCTTTTCTTACAGAACCGGGATGTAACTTAATATTCTTTGAATTTAGCCAATTCTGTAAATCTTTTTTTAACCACTTGGTTGTGGGCATTTTTTCTATAAGTCTCGAGTGATAACTTGCATTATCCATTACTATTATACAGTTCTGAGGAAGAAGATCTATAATTTGTTCGAACCACTCTTTAAAGACATCAGCATTCATGTCCTCATGGTAGTCACCGGTACGAGTAGATTCAAAAGTCAATAAACCACCTTTAACAAAACCGTTTGAACTACCGATGTGTACTATTATTAGTCTGCGCCCCTTTCCTGATGGTGGATTTAAACCAGTAGATAAATTAATTAAAAAAGCCTGTCTTCGACTTGTAACAGTTTCATCTTGCCAAAATTTATTTGGTTTATGTCCCTCGTTGATCCATGTTTCATCTAAATAAAATATATTTCTTCTTTGGTTTCTCATTTCTTGTATAGTCCTTAGGTAATTTCTTCTCCATACTACAATATCGCTTCTTTCTATTAAAATAGACTTTCTGGAATGCTTTTTCCATAGAAAACCTATTTCTTTTAAAAGTTTCCATAGTGTGCTTCGACTCATTTCAGGGTAATCCTTATCATCTCGAACCGTGGCAAGAACTTTGTCTACTGTCGGAAATTCTTTTCTAAAGAAGAACGCATGCACTTTCCTTCGAAGTCTTTCTTTCAAAAGATTTTCTATTTGAAATTTTGGTTTTCCTGGAGCTTTACGTGCTGTTTGAAACTAGCCATATTTCTCTTCTTTAACAACTCTGTAAATCGTAGATTTCCCAACACCAAGCGTACTACTAACTAATTCCACTGTGTCATCAACACTTTTACATAAATGTTTGTAAATGATTTAAAACAATTAAATATTAATGTTTTTTCATTAACTGTTAAAGGACCGATTTTTTGTCGTTTACGCGGCCCTTCCAAATTTTCCATGATCACACTAGAATTCACACTGCATCTTGCAAGTTGCAACTAAACGACATTTAGTAAACTGTCAAGAATACACAACTTGAACTTCCTTACTAAATGGAAAACCTATAATCGCATTTTCGGTGAAATTTGTTGGGAAGGTATTTATCTACTTATAATTCGATTACTGTAAGAAATTCTTGGAATTATAATAAAACAAAATTGGCAAATAAGTACTTATTGAAAATAATCTTAAGATACGGCTATGTAATCTTTAATACACAGGGCTTTTGGCCTGTCCAAACCTTTTTCTATTGTTCTGTACAGCTTATGTTTATAAATGACCAATAAAAGACCCAAAACTTGTAATAGCTCAGGTACATTTATTACAATTTTAGGAAATATTTAGATTATTCTGTAAAAATATTTAAAATTACCGTACTAAGTTTTGCATTAGAAATGCTGTTTTATTACTCTCTCGTACATAAAAATAGACTATAATAAAATATGAGGACGATTACAAAAATTTAAAATAACAGAAACCTCGTGTGAAACACTGTAAAACAAAAAGACGGAGTTTCTGTTATTTTAAAATGGTCTGTACTTAAATTTTATAAAAAACAATAAAAATGACCGAATAAACTTTTTATTTATATAAAATTCTACTACGGTCAGGAAATTATCCTTATTTATAAAAATAACTGCACTGTTTCTTCACAATGGAAAATTTGGTTCGGATTAAATTTGTTTTTTTTTTTAATTGTAAGCCATATCTTAAAAAAAGGTCAACGTTATGATGTCGGTTCAAACTAGTTGTACGGCTTAGAGTTGTGGCCTCAAGCAAGAAATAGATGGTTCTCAATTCTTTTATTTCTTGCTGAAGATACCTAATAAGGACGAAACCGGTCCAAAAATGACGTTCTCCTTAGTGAGCTTAATCAAAGGTAGAGTGTTAAAATTTAATTTCTATCTCTGCTGTATTTCCTATGGATGTAATTCAATATCGAGATATTAGCCAAGGAGTAGTTGTTTTCGGAATGGAAACGGTTGCTCCTATTTTGTGACATATGGCTTTTTGTTTTATTTATTTTATTTTAAACTATAAGTATTAAAAGCAGACCAGAAGTACAATAATTAATAGCAGGGTACATACTTAACAATGAGCTATTAAGCGCTTTCATTAAGATCAAAATAATACCAAATACGATACGATAAAATGAAAAATGCACATAAAATTTTTGAATAATAAATATTTATGAAAAATGTGTATATGAAAATTATTAAGCGCACGCCTATGGACTTACGTTTCATCCCAACTCTTAATGTATTCTTGCTCTATTTTAAGTAGGTATAAGTAATAAGAAATTTAAATTTATGGGAATATATTTATTACGATTCCTTTTGTTGTGAATGATCTGAAATTATAGGCTTTAAAAAACAATTTTTTAGTTTTAAAATTCCTATTTCTGTAGATAATCTTGTAATAATTATAATCCTACACTTGAAGCACACAAATTAGATAGAATAGAATCCACCTGTTGGGTCATTTATAACTTTTAAAGCATTCAACCTCGCATTCAGCCCTATTTAAGAAGTATACAGGAACAGGTACCTACTCGACTATCTACCATCGTTAAGAACTCAGACAGCCAGACATACACCATTGTGCTCTGATCCTTAGGTAAAGGCAATGACCGTGCACCTGTACCTATACAAATGAGGGGGCATCGAGAGTTGTCAGTTGGTCAAATGTTTGAACGTAATAGGTAAATAAAATATTTTACGTAGGAATTTTAAGATTTAAAAGTAATGAAAAGTACTTGAAACTTTTTGTTACTTTTTAAAATTTTAGTAAGTAGGTACCTAATAAACAGAAAGGTCGCTTTACGCGCATGTTGTCCGTGTGCCACAATAAAAATATACGACTAGTCCTCGATTTATTGTGATAGGTATAGTATTGTTTATTTACGAAAATATACATGTAATTCAAATAGGTATAGTTAATACCAATGGTGGCTCGCAGTAATTTAAAATGGGTGTTCAAAAATCGTGTCGACCTGTGTAATCTATACGATTTCAAGCTTTTACAGTAGCTCTCAGATTTTCGGAAGGATTTAAATCCGGTGATTTTACTGCCCATTCGCTTCATTATGACCTCTGATATATAACATGCAGCCGAATCTTTTTGAAAAACTACTTGACCATTGGTATTAACTTTTCTTAGTTTTCGAGCTGCTTTTCTTATGAAGGTACCGGATCTTTTGTACCAGTTGAATACAGATACATGCTAGAACAAAGACTGGAAACTGAATAAAGACTGGAAGCCGAATAAAGAAAAGTTTTTCAACAAGATTCGACTCTATGTCACGTGACAAAGGTCATGATGTATTATTTCAAGGACAAAACGATTTCATGCATTGACTGACCAGAAAACTAACCGAATCTAAATTCTGTCGAAAAGATATGGACTATTATGAGCTAGAATTCGTAAACTAGATTATACAACAAAAACAAAAGAAATTGAGACTTTAATGTAGATAAAGTTTTAAGACCAGTATATATCAGCAAACCAAAAAACTTGTTATAAAAGACAAGAGAGGACTTCCTTCAGGGACGAATATATAGGGGGATAATGGGGTCCATTCTGTAACAATTCCTTTATATTTAACGGCTTTTAAAAATATTTTCTTCTTTACTTCTGTCATTATTTAAACGGATCGTTAAAATACATTAAAGAACTATCTTAAAGAAATCTGTTTAAGTAATGACAAGTAAATTAACGAATACGAAAATATTTTAAAGGCCGCCAATATTTTTAAAGGCCGTTAGATATAAAGGAATTGTTACAGAATAGACCCCAATGTGGGTAATTACATCTCCCTCCAAGAATTTTTAAAGCTAACCTTTTATAGGTACTAAAATGTATTATTCACAGAAATAAGGTCTCGAATATTACCACTGCCCTCAGACTTAAATTTCGACTGTAATTTTTCTTCAAATTATCACTATATATGTGATAAAAGTGTTCCTCTGGAATAAAAATTGACCTTTTTACATCTACACTATTATTACATAAAAATAGCATGTCAAATTTTCCTTTTGCTACCTTTTATGCTTTATTTGTAGAAAGTGTCTTTCTAAAAGTGTTATCGGTTATTTTTAAAAAACGCCTTGCATAATATTTTTTTTATCTTTAGTAAGCAAGTAGAATAATTATTGCATTTAATTCAAGATGGTATTGGTTTATTTATTTTTAAAATTATCTGGTAGAGTCCCTACATTCTATCCTATCTAATCTCGTATGAATCATTGTCATTAGTAAATTCACACGGATATTTAATTTTGTTGATAAAATGTTTAAGTAGGTAGTTACCTTTTATCAATTTTATCACTTTCCTATTTTCTATGTTCTCCGTACAAGGTTAAATCGTTTACGGGTTACTTAATTACTAAACACTCATTATCGGTCATATTGTATCTGAATACGATTTCCACGACGATGTCTCATTAATATTTGGCTAAAATTGTTATCTATAGAAATCATAATAGTTAGGAAAGCGTTTAAATATGAAAATCGCTTCCTATTTTAGTGAACTCCTAAATGAAGCTTTACTTTCTAAAATATTTTAACGTTTTTGGAAATATTCACATAAGATGAAATCGTTATAGAGCTATCCACTAATGGAACTAACTGAATCCACAGAAGATACACCAGATGAAAGTAAAGATGAAGAAATCTAACAATATAAAGTTATGAGTAGGGACAGGATTAAAAAGAAAGAATAACTCTTCCAATTTATAAAAAGGACATAAACTAGATCAAATCAGTTACTAATAGGGGAGTAACTCTATCAAGTTTGCCAGGTAAGAACTTGGGGGCAGAATATTAAAAACATACTTGTAGAAAGAAAGATACAGAAACAATATTAGAAGATTTCTGGAAAAAACTTATTGTGGATTCAGACAGGGGAAAATCTAATTATCATCATATGTAAGATCAGTTAGTGGGAAATAAATAAAGAAATATAAAGAGATACATGCTTTATAAATTTACAAAAGGTATTTGATAAATAAAATGATAACTAAAAAGATATATGGAGAATATTAGAGAAAAGTAGAAATTAATAAGAGAACAATAGAGATTTTGAAAACTATGTACAGAAATAATACGAATATTGTAGTAAGAATTAAACAAGGGTGTGTGACATTGCTATCTCGATTGCTGCTTCCAGTGACTCTAGATGAAACAATGAAAAAGACAAAAAAGAAAATAAAAAACTTGACACTGGGGTACTGGAAAATGAAGGAGATACATGCAAGCGAATTATTAGCAGAAACGGAGAAAAGGTAGGAAAAACTGCAATATAAATGATATAATAATAGTACTCTACCTAATTTACCCCCTTACGAGTGAGTTTCAACCCCTGAAGCCGACTGAGCGGATTGTGTAGGGGAAGGGATGGCGATTATTATTTGCCTTGACACTCTTCGGCTACTTATAGATGATAGATGATGCCATTTGATTTACAGGTGAGGAAAACCCGGAAAACCCCACCCATCATCAAAACAGTAACGCATGGCGATTTTTATAATCCAGATGTCATATCAACAGAAATTAAATTTCTGCTTATACGGCATCCATCAAATAAATTCACATGTTCTTTTGTATGATTCGAAGCCAGGTGTTTCTCAACCACAGAATTGCTTGCAACTGAATGCGCACGCCTTAGACACCTACTCCACCGGCACCGATCCCATCATAAAATATCGAGACATTAGATAATTAATTAATTTGCAATTGACGAAAACCGTAAACTAGATAAATAATTTATTGAAAAAATAGCGCAAAATAGTTAGTATGACGTCAATATTTTTGGGAAGAAAATAAATCCCACCAACATAAAAAACGAAGTTATTAAAAACGTTGTAAGACAAAATGTACAATAACAAAGAATGTAGGCTAACAGAAAATTTAATAGAAAAAATCAAGGATAGAAATTAAATTGACTACAAATAGCCTTACATTTATTGGAAAAAAGGCAGAGGACTAAGCAGGAAATGATCTTAGTCAACATTGTAAACGATAACATTAAACTAAAGTTAATAGGATAAGGCGTACAGCCACATGGGAACTCATCATTGAGGAATTGGAAAGAAGGTAATATCGACCTACCTACGAAATACACTGGGAAGTTACCTGCAAGAGAGAGAAATAGCGATAGATAAGAAAATGATAAAGGTGACATGACGAAGGGAATTCCTTAGGGATTTGTACTGGGACCAACCCTTTGGAATATCTTGTACGACGGGGTAATACGCACTAACCTAGGAGAAGGAACGAAAGGCATAGGCTTTGCAGACGACGTAACTATTTTGGTCAAAGGCAACAAAATAGGACGGAACCAGTTGTCTAAAAAGCCCCAAGCTAGGACTAGTCCCAGAAAAGATAGATGTCATTATTCTTAAAAATCCCTGGAGAAAATATGACTGAGAAAAGTCGCGCTCTTTAAAAGGAAAGAAAGGTAAAGTACCTGAGGTTTGTCCTAAACGATATAGTTTTGACAACCATATCGAAGGCACTCAAAGTAGGAAACAAGAGCTGCTGAGCGGAGTGGTACACTCCATATTACTCTATGGATTACTCATATGGGACAAGATATGAATGTGACAACATACCGGTGAAAATGGAGAAGGTCAAACGGAAGACCGCGTTGAGTCGCCAGCGCCTACTGAACTACCTCATTGAAGGCAATTCAGGTTATTACTGGTACGATAGCGATCAACTTGTAGGTATCTGGAAGTCAAAGAGTCTATAGAATGGTAAACGGTAGAGAGGCAAATTGTATAGAGCGAGAGGCTACCCTAAGTAGGCGGCAGGACCACAGATAAAGTTCAGTGAACAAAGGGCATATTTAGAGATGTGGTAAGTCTGTATTAGCGCCAATTTGGAAACCTGGACTATCATGTGACACAATTTTAAACAGGATACGAAAAAAAAATTACTAAGAGCTACAGATGTGTGCATGTACTGCTAGGCAACCGATACCCCTGCACAACACACAATCTTCCACTGTAACCGCAGGGCGATAGAAAAACAAAGGACGTGGGGCACTGTAGGAGCAGCTCTAAACGAGAACAGCCTGGTAGAGGCCATGATTTTGGAGTACACACAAGAGGCTATCCAAAGGATGGCAAATGAAGTCCTACACATAAAGGAAGAAGAGGAAAGAATCAGACAAGCCTAATAATAAAGGACACAAACAGCTGATAACATTTTGAAGACCACCAAGTATTCCGAAGAATGTTCTAAAAAGATGATGCCGGGATGCTGATAGGCTTTTAGTGACACCCAAAAACCCACACTTCCAGACCCGATTGAACCAAGTACCTGGGGCCTGGGGTCCATGAGGATTTCCCAAGGAATTTCCCCTCAACAAAAAATACCAAAAAAAATCAAAACAAAAAAATAAAGAAACCGGAAAGGACGAGGCTTTTCAGGTAGTACCTCTACCCACAATAATTAATTATTGGATTATTCATCGTGTAGGTACTTCTTTTATATTTCTAACTATACTAGTCACTCTAGTCTAAGGCATTATGTAAAATTTATATGTATGTATATAAATTTTTGTTTTAAATGGCAGGGTCTGATTACAATTAGAAGAACACAGGTACGTCATCATTTGGCAAAGTAATTAATTGGTTATCGCCGCCTACTGGGGATTTAGTGGAGTGTTAATATTATAGGAATATAGGAATTCTTTTTTTTAAACCAATAAATGTACTTATTTTTTATTTTAAGATAGTTATAGATAATATTGTATTCAAAATTCGAAGTAATGGTTATGACGTAGCTGTGTTCTTCTAATTGTAATCGGACCCTACTGCCTTAGACAAACCAATTTCTTGGCATTGAAGCACATTAAATATTTTCCTTACTTAAGAACCTCATTAGTAGTTAAATACGAGAATATAATCTCTTACTTTCTTCGTTTCTTCAAATAATCCTGGACAGAATACCATTGTCCAATACGGTTAGTATTTTTAAAAAGTTAGTCCTAAAAAAGTTGTGAATATGTTCAATATCAATTAAAGGCAACGTTGCCGCTACTAAAAAAAATTGAGGTTAACTTCAACTTGAAGTTTGTAAATTAAAATAAACTGTACTAAATTTTACCCTAAAAAAAAACTAAATTGATACACATACAAACCAATAACTTAACAAAACTGGTAATTTAACCCTAACAACGATTTTTTAACAAAATGTATCGCCTAATTTACGGTATCCTGTTACATTTTTTTTATACCCGATTTATTTTCAAATGCTAACTACTTCATATTTATATTCATAAAAAAGTTCCGCGTTCAGAGGGATGAAAATTACTTGGTTGGTTTGAACAAATTATCCAATGAATTAGTCAACAATACTTTTCTCTCTTTTTCAGTTCTTTGTATATGAAATTACTCTAACCACTTATTCACTTTGCAGGTTTATTATGACTATAAAAATTCACATCGTACAGTTAGTATATGAGAATGTAAAATGATTCATGAGAGTTTTTATGTTATTGTTACTAGCTGGTCACTAAAACAATGGCAATTATTTACGCAATTTCCGTAAAACTTTCATTTTTCTATTCAAATTTAAATGCACTTTTAAGTGTGGTGCACTATCTAGTTTTAGGTCGGTCAGTTTTTTATTAAGTAAACGTAGTTTTTCTGAACTTGATAGTATTGCTAGTATATTTATTTGTGTCGACAAATGGATTGATATGAAAAAAGGATTTTGTAAACTGGCGAAAAGGGGACTGTTTTATTTTGAAATAAGAGTAAAATCAGGACCAGAACTCGAAAAGAGATTCAATTGTTCCTAAAATGCTTGCACATATATAATAATAAATTACATAAAATGTATACATTCCAGAGAAGGGACAGCAAAGCACCTAGAGCATTTTGGAGTGAAAATATGTTTAGGCTTTTGAATATAAAACTTTTCGAAAAAAAAAAATAACTTTGATCGAGGCTAGTAGAACACCCCGGTTTTTTAAAAGTTTTTTTTTTCTAAAAATAACCGTCACATTTTAAGGCTTTTTTTAGGCTTTTTTTGAAAAATATTGGGTGCTTTTCTAGCTTCGAACGAATTCATCTGAGCACCTTGATTTTTAGATTTTTTTAATCATTAAACCACATTTTTAGGTTAAAACATATTGGAAATTCTGTTCCAATCCAAATAGAGTGCAGGAGAAGATAAATACAAAATAAGATTTCCTTTTGAAAAATTAAAAACAACGTTTTTATTTCAAAACTGATATATTCAATAAAAATCAATAATCAAAACATCAAAAACATAAAAGCATCAATCTAGACATTCTAGACCATAATAAAACTAAGTAGTCTTCATTTCATGTCTTTAGTCTTAATTAAAAAATATTTTTCGAAATGTTTTACATTTCAAGAGCTTAAAAATAGCCTAAAAATGTGACCTAGTTGTTATTAGAAGAAAAAAAAACTGTAAAACCAACCACACCATATTTTTAAAAAATAACAATTTTATTTCAAATATTTTATAATATTTCAAGAGTCTAAAGGTAGCCTAAAAAAAATCTAAAATCCAAGGACTTTGTTCCAGCAAAGTATCCTGTATTTTTTAAAAATATGATGTTGTTTTTAGAAAAAATCTTAAACCTGAGTTGCTCTGCGGACTTTTTTCCAACAAAGCACCCTATATTATTTAAAAATGCAAATTTTTAGAAAAGTTTTATGATATTTCAAGAAACTAAAAATAGCCTAGAAATGTGATGAGGTCGATTTTAGAAAGAAGAATTAAAAAACCGAGGTGCTCTTCGTTCGAACAATAATGCAAAAATATATAAATAAAATAAGAGTAAAATTAAAAGTAAAATAAATGTAAATAAAATATAAGTTAAAATATAAATTAAAATATAATTAAAAATATTAGTAAAATATAAGTAAAAATATGAGTAAAATATAAGTAAAAATATAAGTAAAAATAAGTAAAAAATAAGTAAAAAATAAGTAAAAATAAGTAAAAAAAAATAAGTAAAAAAATAAGTAAAAATAAGTAAAAATAAGTAAAAATAAGTAAAAATAAGTAAAAATAAGTAAAAATAAGTAAAAATAAGTAAAAATAAGTAAAAATAAGTGAAAATAAGTAAAAAATAAGTAAAAAATAAGTAAAAACAAGTAAAAATAAGTAAAAATAAAAATAAGTAAAAAATAAAAAAAAAAATAGGTAAAAATAAAAAATAAGTAAAAACAAGTAAAGGCAAGTAAAAACAAGTAAAGGCAAGTAAAAACAACTAAAAGCAAGTAAAAACAACTAAAAGCAAGTAAAAATAAGTAAAAACAAGTAAAAAGCAAATTTTTAAAAAAGTTTTATGATATTTCAAGAACCTAAAAATAGCCTAGAAATGTGATGAGGTCGATTTTAGAAAGAAGAATTAAAAAACCGAGGTGCTCTTCGTTCGAACAATAATGCAAAAATATATAAATAAAATAAGAGTAAAATTAAAAGTAAAATAAATGTAAATAAAATATAAGTTAAAATATAAATTAAAATATAAATTAAAATATAAGTAAAAATATTAGTAAAATATAAGTAAAAATATGAGTAAAATATAAGTAAAAATAAGTAAAAAATAAGTAAAAATAAGTAAAAAAAAATAAGTAAAAAAATAAGTAAAAAAATAAGTAAAAAAATAAGTAAAAATAAGTATAAATAAGTAAAAATAAGTAAAAATAAGTAAAAATAAGTAAAAATAAGTAAAAATAAGTAAAAATAAGTAAAAATAAGTGAAAATAAGTAAAAAATAAGTAAAAAATAAGTAAAAATAAGTAAAAATAAAAATAAGTAAAAATAAAAATAAGTAAAAAATAAAAAAAAAAAAATAGGTAAAAATAAAAAATAAGTAAAAACAAGTAAAGGCAAATAAAAACAAGTAAAGGCAAGTAAAAGCAAGTAAAAACAACTAAAAGCAAGTAAAAACAACTAAAAGCAAGTAAAAATAAGTAAAAACAAGTAAAAACAAGTAAAAACAAGTAAAAACAAGTAAAAACAAGTAAAAACAAGTAAAAACAAGTAAAAACAAGTAAAAACAAGTAAAAACAAGTAAAAACAAGTAAAAACAAGTAAAAACAAGTAAAAACAAGTAAAAACAAGTAAAAACAAGTAAAAACAAGTAAAAACAAGTAAAAACAAGTAAAAACAAGTAAAAACAAGTAAAAACAAGTAAAAACAAGTAAAAACAAGTAAAAACAAGTAAAAACAAGTAAAAACAAGTAAAAACAAGTGAAAAATAAGTAAAACTAAGTAAAACTAAGAAAAACTAAGAAAAAATAAGTGAAAATAAGTAAAGATAAGTTAAAATAAGTAAAAATAAGTGAAATTAAGTAAAACGAAATAAAAAAAGAAACAAGAAGTAAAAATATAAGTAGAAATGAGTGAAAAAGATGAGTTTAAATGAGGATACGTGTAATAGATAAGCAGGTAAGAAAATATTGAAACTTTCTTTAGTAAAAAGGAAATTAGTAAATTACCTTATTTGAGATTCCAGTATCTCACTAATTTTATTCGTTTAGTTGCCAATTTTACGTTTTTTAAGGGATAATGAAATGCAATAAATTTTAATCAAACTATATGAAACTATTTTAATTACGGATATTGAAACCAAAATCCTAAAAGTGGTGCGCTTGTCTTCCACGCGAAAAGTCCGGGATCGAATCTCGGCTGGGGACTAATTAAAATATTTTAAAATTATTTATGTGTATTTATAGGCTCAGGGAACTCTACGAGTATTTTCTTGCAACCTGATAATAACCGCCCTCATCGACGCCATCCTCGTCCTGTCCTTCTAATTGCCAAAACATCGCAGACACAACTGGCCAATCTAATGATGAGTTAAAATATGTTAAAAAAATTTATTTCTTGACTGGTTGCATCTTAAAATAAGTCAATATTGTTTTGTTTATTTCCAGTTACACTTGTTTAATGCATTTTTAACTCCAAGTACTTAGTAATGACAATATTTTTATATTATTATTTTACCAATAAATTAGTACTAATCTTAGATTATACAAACCTTAGATGGAAAATAAGACACTGCGCATAATCCCACTTCGAAATTATTCACACCCACCAATCAGTTGAGGACATCACATGTCAGAGTGTTGTTCGTCCAAATTAAATTTTGGAAATTAACGTTGAAAATGCCAAGATGTGTTGTAAAAAGCTTTATTTATAATAAAAGTGCGAAGTGTGTCGGTGATAAAGGAAACTTACAATTATTTCGGTGAGTTATTTAATTTTTAAAGATTCTATCGATGGCCATATTTGTTTATTTGAAAATAAACAGAACCGGACTTGGTCATTATGTTATAAGTAGCAAATAAAGGTTATTATTATGATAAATTGCTATTTCTTGTTTTATGGGGAATCTTTTTTCAGTAATATATAAAAATGCCTTTTTTGGTTTTTAAGTCGAAAAATCGAGAAAATTAAAAATCGAAAAAAGGCAATGAATAGTGACATTTCACATTTGAAAATTTGACATTACGTTTAACAACAAAAAAGTTAACTAAAAAATAGAAGCTGTAAATTGCGTTTTATTTTTTAAATAATTGAACACCGTTATTGAGAACTGCACAGAAATTACCTCTACCCTTTCTAAACCTCTTCGGTACTAATAAATATTTAAATTAATATTTTTTTTATCGTCGCTTGCTTCCCCATTGATTTGCCGCCTGTGTACTCCGTACCCCTTGCACCCCCGGGTTTGAACGCCCCTGCTCTCGAACATTCACGGCATATAATTTATCGAATTGCTATTAATTTAAAATTTAAATGGACGTAAATTCGTTACGTTTTTGCGCTCTAAAAACGAAACAAAAAATCCCTCTAGAATTCTAGAACAAAGAAATTGTAAATAGAAAAATGATACCCCAGTCCCATTTATAACGTTCAACGGTGGAACTGTCTTCAGAAAGTATGAAACAACACTCATTTTAACAGTCTATAACCATAAAAGAAAAAAAAATCCTACCACAATTACAATTTTTGAGGTCAACGGAAGTCTTCAAAGAACCGTTTGCGACAATAGACATGAACTTGAACAATGCCAGTTTAGTTTATTGCACCTGTTTAGTTTTGTCTTACTTATATTTGCTGCTCATTTAACCGGTTCGTAACATTTGACTGGTCGCAATAATGAGATGGAATTTATTGCTAATAAAAAATTGTGGTTTTAGTTATTTTCAATTTTGATAATATCGCAATGTTAGCTTAGGTTATGCTAATTAAATTTTTTATTTTAATTGAGTATAAATATGAAATAAATTGAGGTATTTTTAATTTGCTATGGTAACGTTTAAACTGAGACACCGAGAAAAGGAGAAACTTAAATGTAATAAGCATTTAAATAAATAAAAATATATCTACACAGTTTTGAATTTTCACAGCCATTTATAGCAATTACAATCAGTGCTGTGCGTATTTGTATCCAAAATTAAATTAATTATCAATAATAATGTTAAAGGAAGGAAATAGAGGAAACAAATAAATAAAGTTCAAAATCTAGGCTACCGAGAAAAAAACGTGGGATTTTGAGTTTGAATTACATCAATAAATAATTTGTGCATTCAAAAATATTGTGAAAATAATCAGGAATAAATAAATCTATACTCGGAATTGTCTGTACCCTTCGAATGTCAGATTTAGGGTTCCGCCGTTTTATTTTCTATCCAGCTCTTCTAGGTCTTTTTTAAATAGGAAAATTTTATACAGTGTGGTGATCGAATTAATTAAAACCGTATAAAAATATATTTTCTATATATTTTCTATCCAGCTCTTCTAGGTCTTTTTTAAATAGAAAAATTTCATACAGTGTGGTGATCGAATTAATTAAAACCGTATAAAAATATATTTTAACATATTTTAATTTTATTATGCATAAAAAAAGATATTTATCAGTAAAACGAAAATATTAGAATACTTGTTTTTTAATATTTCAAAGAAATTTTAAATATACGAGGGTGGATCCCTATGCTCCGCCTTTGACCTATTTCTTAGTGGTGGCTTGATTAATGTTTTTGACAGTAAGTAAACTGACTTTTGTAGATTTAACCTACAAACTATAACCTTTGTATCTCAAAGCGTTGTTGTGCTGTAGCTAATTCTTGAACTGTGTGTCGCGATTGTTCATAAAAATGGATGCTGGGTTCCCGTAAACGTAATGGACACACGAATTTCGAAAAAAAATTTGAACTAGAAAAACAACTTGCGGATTACGCATAAATAACAGAGAAATGTGAGCGAATTTTGGTGATTCTAACCTAATATTTTTCGATTTTCGTGTAACGCATGGTTGCCAAACATTTCAATTTATAACAAAATCTAGATCAATAATTGACAGAATCGATTAGGTACTTTTGTGAATCGAATCCATATTGAAACAATGCTCATATCACTCATGAAAAGGTTAATTATTGGGACTATATATTTTTCTTAATAATCCAATTTTTTTATACTTACATTTTAGGCATTAGGAAAAATAGTACTTTTCAAATATACCATCGGAAACTTCACAAAGTACCTTATTTTTGCCGTAACATTTCCAAACACTTTAAAAAGCAATACTTTTATTAATTTATTTCGTTGCTTTTCCTTAATTTCCAGTCATATCTAGCGATTTTTTTTATCCATTTTGATTAAATTGTACATAGTAACTAAATATTAATATTATTTCATCTATAAAGTAATAAACAATAATTATTTTGGGTTATTCAGAAGTTTTTAAAGTTTCAAACAATTAGGCATTCCAAACTGAATGGCTACCAGTGGGTTTTGACAGGTTATGATATGGCAACCCTGTAGGCCTGGTGATTTGACAAGGTCAATGAAATAGTTAAATAGATTGATTATCCATATTTTTCAAAATAAACATAAGCTTATGCCTTGAAGTAAAAAAGTAAGCAATTATTATTTTTTAAATATCTAAAAGCTGAAAAATGGTTTTAAAACACATTTTTGCTAAACCGATTCAAATTAAAAATATTTGCCGGGAAATATGGCCGCTCGCAAACGACCAGCTTTGAGCAATCTATATAACTATATAGGTATCATTGACCCTGTTAATGACAACAGGGTTGCCATATCTAAACTATCAGTCCCCACTGGTAGCCATTTGGACAGGTAGTTGGAATGCCTAATAGAATTAATTAGTCTGATAAATGAATTGTCAACCAAAGTCAATGACTATATCAACTAAAGAGGATAACCGAATTCATTCAATTTCTACTGAGTCCGGCGCGGCGTGACGTCAACCCTGAAAACTTTCAGCCCTCCCATGTAAAACGTACATCAATACACCTTATTTTTAAATTACGTTTTATTTTATTTATTTTCAAACTAAAAGTTATATTTCAGATGTTCAAAAGATAATTTTACCAGAGAGAAAATTTAACTCATCTGAAAATTATAGAAGTAAATAAATATGTAAATAGAAGGACAAATTTAAATACTATGACCATGTTTTCTAAACATCTTTTTAATGAATTCATATTTAAGAAATTTTACATATTAAAGTCGAAATTTATATACAGAGTGAACAAAAAGTAACTTAACTTATTAATGTGTACATTCCTGATAAGTTTACAAAAAACGTTTTGATGAAAATTTCATGAAATAAATCAAGTTAAATCAAGCTATTAAGAAATACACCTCCGTGCTTAATAAGAAATATACTGGGTTGACCAATATTTATACATTACAAAATAATATATTTTTTTAAATAGTTTTTTATACTAAATGTCTCTGGTCAAAAAATCCAACCTATAACATTTCTTTTATTTTTATTTTTAAAATAGCTATTTACTTTTTTTAATTTTGTAGATTTTGTTTAGTGGGTGGTACAAAAAATATACTGTACAACTTAAGTGGATTACAATTCTTAAATACTACTCATATATTTAAAGACTTCGTTAAATTAGTCATTCTCGTTGGTTTCTCCCAGTCACTCCTAGAACTTGTATAAAATATCCGACTTTCATTTATATGCAGAACAGGCCATGCGCCACTAGTCAATAGATACTAATGTCAATAAAGACGGTTGATAAGAATCTTCTCCCTTTTAGTATCTAAAATTACTTTGTAAATCTACTCAATTGTTTCATACTTATTTCGAAAATCAAATTGGTGGTGATAACTGCATCGCATATCTATCTGAGTAACAACTTCAAATTATTTGTCAATAATTAATTCCTATAGAACTTCGGCAGTAATCAAATCAAATCCCGGGACTTCCTTTGGATTTATTTCGCTCATTGTTATTCTCTTCTCATCTCTTACTTTTAAATCGGTAAATCTATTTGAAATGGAGGCCTAAAAGCGTTATTGCATTTCATTTTCTTATTCAGCCCTTGGATATTGGGCAAGGTTGGCAAGATGAAAATTATTTTAAATAAAACACACGATTAAAATGCTAAAGAAACTTTTACTTTATATATATTTTAGTTCTTAACGTTTTTATTGCCGACTTTCTACAATTAGTACAATGTCATTGATATTTTTACAAACCGTGTAATATCTTTCTTGTTGAATGTACATAAATAAATGTGCACTGGTAATTATATCATAAGTCATGTCATTATCAGATACATTAGCAGAGACATACATTAGTAATTCATTGACTGCATTATATTTCTCGCTGTATAGAAATATAAATTGTTTACAAGCTTCTCTGATTCTTGGATAATAGAAAATATTGACCAGTAACAAATGTGTCATACAATATTGTAGAGGTGGATGGGTTAGGAACAGTGACCACAACTATACCTAAGTAGGTACCATGTAAAAGTAAGTTAATAATGACTATTCAAAATTAATAGATGATTATTTTTTATAGATTATGTGATAAGTAGTAACCTATAAACGTAACTTTTCTATTAAAAATGTTAATAATAAACAAAGCTAATAATATTCAATTATGAAAATTACCAATTTAGTAAATCATATTTTTTTAACCGTTATGTCTGTCATGTCACGTAATATAAAGATTCGAGTAAAGGTTAGAGTCGCGGTAAAATTGCATTGCAACACAATGAGTCATAAGGTAGCTGTATCGTATTATTACTGGTAATAAAGCTTATAATTCATGGGAATGAGTAATATAAATAGCTGTTACACACGTTAAAAGAATAGTAATTGTTTGGAAGACAGATTGTATATATAAGCAGGTATACTTTTATTTTCAATTCAGTATTCATTTATTATTAAAATAGGAATGCACTAATTTAAAATTCAGACAGAATTATTTGCAAAATTTTGAATTGATGTTTATTAATTTTTTTATCTTAGAGTTTTTTTTATCTCTCTTAAGGTGGCAGAACCAACTGGACAGAATCAATTGGACAGAATCAATTCATATATATTACATTATTTAGCAATACATGACGCTTCTAACTTAATGTTAGCTATCAGGACCAAATTAAAAGAAAATAATAAAATAAAGGTATAATTGAAAAGGACTGAATTTGTACTCATTTGTAGCATTAAAAAAACTTAATATATTCAACCAAACTGTCTGAAACAACATAATCAACCGTCATTTTTATATAAGAAGCAACATAATTTGTACCGCTAAAATATAAAGTTTTAGATTTTGTACCCTCGCCGTTTGGAAATTATCCCGAACTCCTATTAGCCTCAAATGTGAATGAAGTATCCTTTTACATGAACAGGATCAATCGTCACTCTGTATCTGTAACGTGTGGAGGGTGGGTTACCCCACGGCACTTAGGCCTCATTAGGCCCATTGTGCATCCTCCTGAGATGATAGGCATCTCCTAGCTCATGAGCCAGCCTACAGATTTAATGTAGTTGACAACGTCGCCAAGAGGTGCTTCCCTTATATCGGCCGATACTCGTCGAACACAAATCTTCTAATAAATAAGAGCGTCGAGCAATCGTAAAGGATATGCTCGATGGTCTCATCTTCTTGTTCGCATCCTCTGCAGAGTGCGGATTCTAACAGCTCCATCATATGGAGATGCTTTCGTACTTGGCAATGACCACTCAGAATGCCTGTGGCTAGGCGCAGATTATGTCTAGTCATAGTCAAGTATTTGTTTCCTGCAGTGTTGTCAGGATAACTTAAGAGCTAACTGGCAACTCTGCAGTTTCTTGTTTCATCCCATCTTTCCTTGATTTTCACAAGGGAATGTTCTTTGTCTGTCACTACCGATTTTGTCAGGCCAATAGAAGGGCCAGGTCCAAAAAGTATTTCATCTTAAGGTGACCACATTGTTGAAGGATACTTCGGCCAAAGCTTCGTGACATTCTAGTACTAACCCTGAATAAATTCGTGGTCTGTTCAGGGTGAGTAGTGCTTGTCGGCTATCTGTATAGATGAGCATATTCCTCCAGTGATATTGTTTCTGGTTATTTCTTTTGCTGCTATGAGAATCCCCGTTAGCTCTGTTTGAACTACAGTGGCACTATTTCTCACAGCCCATTTTGTATTTAGGTTTAAGAATCTGGAGTATATTCTTCATCCTGAGCCTTGTTTTGTTTTAGAACCGTCGGTGTAGAAATGAATCGTACCTGCCACTTCCGGCTCCTCCACTTGTTCTATTATAACTTTATATGGCTATAACTTTATATGAAAGATATATTTCGGTGAGATGGAGTCCATGAAGCAGTGGGAGCGTATCGAGCGCCTCCTGCCAAAAGTGACATCTTGCCTCACCAGATCCTACATCAGGTTCTATTCCGACCAAGTGGAGGCGTCATTGTCGTCAGAGGAGTGAGACTAAGAATGACTTCCATGGCTCTAGTTGGTGTTGTTTTCATGGCTCCTGTTATGTTGAGACATGCTGTTATTTGAATTTGTTCTAGTTTACGGATAGTTGATAATTTTTGGGTTTCCGGTACCCAGACAACTGCACCGTATGTTAGCATAGGTCTTATAATAGCCGTGTAAGTCCATCAGGTGCGCCCCACGGTTCGGCGGCATTGTTCATAAGCAATGTATGCTTTTTTAACTCTGTTTTCTAAGTATGAGTTCCATGACTTGCTGTCAAAGGTAGCTTAATATTCATTATTAATCTTACAAATTTTTTATTGGTGGTACAAATTAGTACAAAATAAGTATTAAATAATGCAACAGATTTGAATCGATTCTGCTCAGTCGGTACTGCCAGCTTGCGACAGGTTTTTTTAAACTATTATTTTGTTTTTTGAACATATATCTTAAAAAAAGGCGTTGGAGAAAATGTTAATACCATATATGTGATTAAATAATTAACTTGACATAAGTCTTTATCACCAGGTTGGTTAACGTGCTCAACTGTTGATTTTGCGACCTGGGTTCAATTCCCGATGAAAGCAATATTTATTATTTTGAAAAAATATGAAAAATATAATTTGGAATTTTGCCTTGCGCTAATAACACACTTAAAAATGTTACTGGGTCCCCTACCATGACTGATTTGAGTCAGATAAGATTATTTCTTGATTTAACAGTATTCAAAAATTTTCTTAGTGTCGTTCTACGATTATTTTTTCATTTCCATATTTTCCAGTTCAT
The DNA here is from genome assembly GCA_927349885.1 of Psylliodes chrysocephalus. NCBI lineage: Eukaryota > Metazoa > Arthropoda > Insecta > Coleoptera > Chrysomelidae > Psylliodes > Psylliodes chrysocephalus. The sequence continues at coordinate 8,257,765 of OV651820.1, read as the reverse complement.
GTTTGCCTCGTAGTCCCAATCCGTTTCTAGTTATTTAGAAAAAGTTAGAAAAAACAATCAAATAATTCAAAAATTAAACCTTACGACGTGTGTGAAGTGTTTTTTAGGTATTGTGATTCGGTTTCATAGTCAACTTACATTCAGTGCTTACCAAGAGAAAATTGTAACAAAATATTTTAATTTAAATAAATATTATTTTGTTAATCTCAAAATTTCATTAAAATATTTCAACTATTGTAGTTTATTACAATTTTTTAGATATAACTGGATTGTTTAATGGTTTTACCCAACAGTCATTAATATAAAATATAAATACCATTAGTCGTCGTGCAATAATGATGTTTCATTGTCATTTATAATGTTGTAATTATGTCTATAAATTTCTACCAAGACAGAAGAATCTTTTGAATTTTGCTATTTAGAATTTTTATTTAATATTTTTTGATATATTCGGAACATTGCGGCAAAAGTGGGAATGTAACTCGAGCAATCTGCGATGGTTTTATACAGCAATAGTAAGACCAATCATCACAGAACTAGTGTAGCAACTACGAGAGCTAATATCTCAAAAGTGCAATTAAATCCTGTCACACGACCGCAATGGAGGTGATCTTAAACCCTACCAATCTACATTTAATGTCATAGACTAGTTCATTATATCAAGAAATGCATAGAAGATAAGAAAATTTGTTGTTTCCGATTTTCAGACGTCCAAAAAGTATTTGACAGAGTTTTTTCTACATACTATAGAAATAAACTGTAGCATGTCCAATTATCAGTTGATTAGATCAAGAGTACCGCGAGTTATCGTGCTGTACACTGCCGATAATACTAGCTAGAAAAATTCAATTATAGCTACATTCGCAGGCAATACAGCAGTTATGTCAGCCAAATAAGATCAGATAGATTCTTTTGAATCAGTACAAAATCATTTGGACATATTGTAAGAAAGGTCTCAATAATGGCGAATCAAATTAAATGGAGATAAATTAACGCAAATTACTTTTACAAGACATAATAGATGCCACCAGTTGTAATCAATAACTCTTTATTCCCAATCAAATCAGAAGTGAAATACCTAGGACTCCATCTAGATGAAAAGCTTACAAAACAAACTGTTATGTATTGTAAAGTGTGACACATCATTTGAAAGATAATTTCATCAGTAATTTAATGCGTATTATACATTTGGTATTTTGATTGATTGCGGTTAAAGTTTAATTCTAAGATTAATTGCAACATTCTTAGAAAAGTTATCTTTTTTATGTTGTGTATTAAATTTCTAATAAAATTAGCTTTCAAATAAAGTGTCACAATAAGAAGCACGGTTTTATCCTGTTAGAAGGCGATAAAATCAAAAGTAACACAATGAATAGTCAAATTACTGAATTCTCCATAAATTTACCTTTCCAAATATGTGTCATACTTGTTACTTTATGTCAAAGAAGGTAGCAGAGCACCTAGGTGATTTTGAGATGAAACCTATGTCATATTTTTAGGCTATTTTTATACCCTATTCAAAAACGAAGTCAGCAGAGCACCTCAGTTTTTTTCCAAAAACAACCACACCATATTTTTAGGCTCTTATAATATTTTAAAAGCCTAAAAATAGCCTAAAAATATAGTGTCGTTGTTTTTGGAAAAAAAACCTAAACAAACTGAGGTGCTCTGCTGACTTCGTTTGAAGCTAGCAGAGCACTTTGATTTTTGCAAACAACGAGGAGCATACAATTTTTGAAAATGGTATAAAAATAGCCTTAAAATAGCCTAAAAATATGGCATATATTACAACTCAAAATTGCCTAGGTGCTCTGCTGGAATAACGTATAATAATTAAGGATATGATAGAAAGATGTCTTTCTTTAATCAAAAACTGACTAAGTACTAGTGTCTAAAATGTTGACGAAGTTCCCGATAATGGCTCTATTTCTTTTCGTCTGACCATCCTGTATATTATTGTTTTGTGGACCTTATTCACAGGGTTTTCGTCTAGGTGGATTTAGAAACATGAACATCCTCAGAATTTTTAAATATATTTCCTTAATTGTTTCAATAGTTAAAAAATTCCATTTGTGTGGATATTATTTTTCAAAAATAAAGTCGAGCAAACATTTGGAGTAATGCTTGATAAAAACAAACTTTACTGTATTCAAAATACACTATTATAATTTGTAATGTAACGTACGTTTATTTTAAACAGTTTATTAATTTTAATTTATATAACCTAATTTATGTACACTAGGTATACTAATTTATATATCATAATCATTTATTCGCTAATTTATACAGACATTTACTTATATATTAATTTATATTAACTATATCGGTCTACTCACAGAAATGTATTAACTTAAACTAATCCACTTCAACAGCAAAACAGCTTCTTTATATAAAAATTTGGCGAACCCAAATGTTCTGGCATTCACTGGAATTTTCTAGGAAAACACTTGACGTCCTTTCACCATAACATACGTCGGGGGACCCACAATTTTATAGAATTTTACTAGTGAACTGCGGTTTTTCTAATAATGGACGGATGCTTAGGGGTTTCGGAGGTTGATTAATGTCTTTGAATATTTTAGTAATTGGACAAGTGGGGCTGTAAGAGGTCCAAATAATGCAAAGAGGGACTTAAGGGATTATATATTAGAGCATGACTGGACTGGTCGAAAATGGTTCGATATTATCATAAACACAATTACATTAAAAATCGTTGTTTTTGTAAATTGAAGGTTATTTCTAAATTGATGTAACAAAAAAGCTAGGAAAAAGAGCCTCACTTTAACTGAAGAAAATTTAAAGTAAAATTAGCCTAAACCTGAGTTCCTCAACACTAAATTTTCCGGGAAAAACCTTCGAATACTTTGACTCCCTCCAAACACTAATTCTACTTTTTATCCCAGGTTGATTCCCGTTTATTGATTAACGAGATTCATTTCTGATTCACAATTATTATCACTTTTTTTCCTGAATAATGAAAACTCATCTGTAAAAACTTTTAGTACGTCATTCATTTTCATTCATCATTTGATAAATTAACTTTCAGAATTAAGTTTGTTAATATTATCACCATATATTAATTTTATTTTATTAGGTGACTGTGTTCCCTATCTATAAAATAATTTTTTAACTGTCTTATGCACATTTTTTAATATTGTATCTGGGAAATGAGGGAAAATGTCCTTTTGTAATTTATAAAAAATAATAAATAATGTCATGAAGGTTGCTCAAATGTAACAGAACAATTTTCGATACACATTTGCCCCCAAAACAAACGTCTATATTAAGTTTTTTGAATGTTTTTTGTATTATTTTATTTTAGCCCCACCCTATACACAGAGCTCATCCTATAAAGCTTCCGTATGCCTCTTTTTTTTTAAGCTCGATCAACTTCGTTACAGTTAAGTAGTTGCAATTAAAAACTTTTTTATCAAACCTTGTATTCAAATCCTATTTGATCTTGGCATTAAAGTTGTTATTAAAAAAGTCATTGTTTAATTCAAATTCATGAAATTTTCCGTTTACCGTTAACCGTCGGTCGCTTATTTCTTAGAAGCGAAAATAAATAGGTATAGGTACGAATTTGGACTAAGAATTAGTAATAACAGTACAAAAATTACAGACGAGCCGTTATGTTTGTAAAACGATTTCAAGACAATGATATGGTTGACGACACAGCCCAGTCATAGGCGGAGGATACACAACCGTGATTTTCCTACTTATTAATAATAATTAATAGCGTCATTAATTATTGATATTTTCATTTCCTGAAAGAATTATTCATCATAGTAAATAATTATTATTCTTATTTATTGGAAAGTTTTCAATTAAAATCTGCAAACCGTTTAGATATTTGTAATTTCAAAATATTTATTATAAACTTGGCTGAAAATATTTAGTTTTTTAATCAATGTCAGGAAATACTAGAAATTAGATAGAAATAAGTATTAATTAAAAAAAAACAATAAAACGTAAATAAAATAATAGTAAAATAAAATAGATAAAATACTTAATTAATGCACGTATAAAATGGCGTACCTGAAATAAAAGAAAAAAAATATAAGCATTAAGTTTACCAAAGGTAGTTTTGTATCAAGGAAGTTATAAAAAGGTGATATTCGTAAACAAAATACCTATTATCCTTTTAATTAACAAGAAAATTATATTGATAACTCCTTATGTCAAAATATTGATTATTAAAAAAATATAAGTAATTGACATCACTTTAAATTTTCCATAATTGACATAAATTTAGATTCTCAATTCTGTTGGCACTGACCGCAATGCTCAAACTATCAATCAACCATGGTATGGCGACTCTGGAAAACTGACCACAGTAATCCCAAAATAAACGCAGACATTGACCGTAATGTACTACGCCAGAACAAACAATCTAACTCACTTTACTTTTGATTACACCTCGTAGAGGAAAACAAAAGTAAATAGTCAAATAAGTTTTAATTATTTAATATAATCCCGTTAATTTAGGATATAAGGTTCTCTAAATACTTGACAAAATATATTTACGTCAGAATTGACAAATTAACTATAAAAGATTGATGGATAATAATTGGGTAATATAGTTTGCAAAATAACTTGATTACAAATTAAAACAAAACTAATTGATAAAACATAATTACTAAAATGAGAAAAACTCACCCTATTCAGTAAACAGCCACTCATAAAAATTATAATTATTCACGACACAAGAACATTTAAAACTAGCTCGTGTTAATACAACTGATAAGCCTTACATCAAGGATAATAGATTGTTAACAATAATTCCTACTTGACCATTCACTGTTGGGTTCTAATTAACAGTGCTGTGCCTAAAGTGGCGCTGGGAAACAGTAACAAAGCCTACACAGAGCACGAGGCTAATGGCCGTAGTAGTCGACGCCCATGACACTAAATTAAAAAAAAAAATTCCTATGAAGCAAGTGACTTGCGCAACACTAATCTGGAACAAAATGAAGAGCCAAAAAGTAATAGTAATCCAGAAACTCCGACTATACCAACTTTTCAAAAAGCAGGAACATTGGTTTTTGATGAAATTCAAATTTTTTTCCAAAATAGGATACCCCAGGGAAACCTCCCGGAAAATACTAATATTAAGGAAATAAGTCCTAACAAGGTAACGGAAGAAAATAAATCAAAGAAAGAAGCACAAACTACAAGCACCGAAACACCGAGCAGAGAAGTTGGCAAAAACAATGAAAATATACTTAAACCAAGAACAAGACTAGGGAGCAAGAAACAGATTTTAAAACTTTATTGTTAAAAAGAAGCCACTTGATTATGGATCCATACATTAGAGACGTTAACTATGAACCTTATCCAACAATTGAGTTTAAAGAACTAAAAGATATTAATAAACACTACAAAAGCCTAAATTCTAATCATTTTAAAATATTTCATCAAAATATACGTAGTATAAATAAAAACATAGAAGAACTAAAAATATTTTTATCACAGTTGAATCACACATTTGAGTTTATTGTTCTTACAGAAACGCTAAATATTCCTATAATTAAATATCATGTTGCAGATTTGTATTTTGACATTTCATGTAATGTCATTATAATTTACTTTTGTTAAATTGTGTTGATATTAATAATTTTTTTTTTTTTTTCAGGTAAGGTTCTACTCTTTTTCTAGTACTACGTAAGTAACAACATAATCTAGGTGTAACAAGTTTTTAAAATATTTTTACTATTGTACAAATTCAAATTATCTAAAATAAACAAACTATTTGAAAACAGCATTTAGATAGTTTTCAACTCTGTTATGAGCAACGTAGTTTTATTTTTGATTAAACCACAGATTCTTTGGTTATACTTTTGTTTCAGCCATTCAGGATACCAAAACACATTCTTTTTTCTTTATGTGTAGCAATAGATAGTTTACTATTAAGGCCCGTATTTATAAAGCTGAGTTGGTTTGAGTTTCTAGAACCTCTTGTGGCTTGTGAAGTTACATACATTTTACAAATTAATTTTTAATAACTAACAGTCTATCCACGATTTAAACTAAACGATACGTCTTCTGGAGGATATTTGTAAAAGTTGTCTGGGAAGTAGGACATTTTCCAATGTTGCCAACAGTAGTGGAATGCAAATTTTTACGCTTTTCTAGCAGAGGAAAGGCCTTTTGCTTTTAATAGCGAAATTTGTGTCTACCAATCTGTAATCATACTCTATATTTGTTTAAGGATTTTCATAAAATCGATTTAAGTCCAAGTTCAACGCGTTACCAATGACAAATGACGGCGACTTTTTTATTACAAAAAATACAGCTCTGAACGATAATATTTTCAGAAATGGTTTTTAAAAATGGTTTCAGAGTACGATAAAGAAAAGTGGAAAGTCTATAGTTTGTTTTACTTTTAATGCATAATATTTTAAGTGATATTTAACAAATATTTAATAGTTATGGACTTTCCACCATTTTTTATAGTATTTAAAACATAAAACGCAAAATACACTCTTTTATTTTTGTCCTAATTATTTTAGGAAACTTCTAGCTACAGTTGACCTGGAACAGTCTGTTGAAGGTTGGGAGGGGTGTCATGTGATCTGATCTCATGTTAAATATAGAATCATTTACTTCATATGTTATTCTGGTATGTTTAATATGTCCCAATGGTCCAGTTGTTGGAGATTTCCAGTCTGTATGCACTCATTCTGACATACCCCTTTATAACTAGGTCAAGGGGTGGGAGGTTTAGAATAATTTCCGTAGAGGCTGTCGGTGTACCTCTCAATGCTCCTGTAATACAAAGGCATGCCAGCCTCTGAACGCCTGAGATGGTATTGAGGGTTGTTTTCTGGTTTACTTCTGGCCACCAAACAACCGCTCCATAAGTTATCATGGGTCTTGTTATTGCCAAATATAGCCAGTGGACCATTTTTGGTTTTAATCCCCATGTTTTTCCAAATGTCCGTCTCCCTACAATGAGAGACATTTTACATTTGGTGGTCACTTTTTGTAAGTGTTGGTTCCAAGTAAGTTTGCTATCTAGGATTAGACACAGATATTTTACTTGATTCGTTTTGTTTAGCCTTCCTCCAAACAGAGTAGGAGTTTCTAAGACCTCTAACCTTGTTTTTCGAGTAAAAGTTATGAGTTGTGCCTGGTCAGGGTTTACCAAGAAGTTTTTCCTAACGTACCACATTTCTGTCAGCCTAAGAGCTCTTCGCATGAGTTCGAAGACTGTGATACTGTGTGTACATACATGGCATCAATCAGAAATATTTTTTGGTGCCTTCTCTTAATTCGTATTTAGTCACAAATAATAGATATACCTATTTACTTTTTAACAATTGTTACAATTTTCTGTCGTACGACAATCATTAAACATTAACAATATAATTATTTTGGAAAAGTAGCAGATGTAAAAAAATAGAGTAACTGAAACAGTTGAAAGTTGACTTTTATATTATTAATTAACAAGGAGAGGCTACTTTATCAAATACTGTTTAATGTTATATAACATGAAGTGGAGACATAAAGATGGGTATCGAAAATAAAATAAAAAAATAAAAAATTCTTCAAATAATGTGTCATCATTTTGCAAGTATTACTAAAAAAATTCTGTTTAACGACTATGACCCTATATTAAAATGTTTTCAAACAAACTATGTAATTTTGCTAATAACGTGGTTTATCTTATTTAATTTCATTTTCACGTTTCTGTTCGTAGACTGAAACGTGTTTGTTTAAATCCTGCGTGTCTACTTTCTCTTTTCTTGATTATTTGAAATTACAAGTAATTATATAAACGTATTATTCCAAATTAGAAATATTAGTTAAAAGAGTGGGTCAATGTACTTTCTCACACACCAATAAAACTATTGTTCCATAGTCTAGACCATCTCGATGAGCATTTGAATTGTTACGAAATTTATTTTATACATATTTATAAGAATATAATATTAGTTAAACAATCTTAATTTGAAATCTTGGTTCTTGATATCCATATAGGTACAGTCTCAAGGCAAATTGTGGTTTGGAATAAACTGGTCAGTATTGTATAGAATTTTGATCAGTATATTTCTATAAGCTAATATAAGTAAAAATTACTAAATGCTTTGTATTAAATTTTGTTGAATCGCTTTATTTTTCATTTCATTTTACGATAAAATAATGCAATAAATAAATCAAGAGGCCATATGTCATGCAAAAAGCGATCGTTTCCCTTCGGAAAAATATTCTTTTGGCTAATTTTTGCTATATGCAACATTCCCTAATTCATGAAACATGAAACAATAGCAACGTTTTCCTACGATACTGCAGTTATTGTATTTAGAACAATTTTTGAAGAAGCTGCTGCAAAACGGAGAAGTTACTGTTCATGTGGATTTTACCAGTAAACAAAAAGAGCACATAGATACCCATCATAATTAACGATACTCAAATTCCATACGCTGACGTGGCCAAATACCTAGGAATAAACTTAGGCAGAAGACTATGCTGCAAAGTCCAGGTAAAAAAAAGAAAGAACTAGATATACAATATAAAAATTGTATTGATTTTTGGTAGTAACTCCAAGTTATCTATTTACAATAAATCATTAAACCAATAGTCTTATGGCATTCAACTCTGGAGATGTACCAGCAAAAATAATACTAAAATCATATAGAATTTCCAGAATTAAATATTAAGGGATGCATCCACAATACCTAGGTATTTTCACAACATTGATCTTCATAGAAACCTTGAAATGTACACCGTTGACCATACAATAACAATATTCAAATTTGCCAAGAATCATGAGCAATGATTTCTTGAACACGTAAACGTTGAAGCCATCCAGCTCCTCGACAACACTAACTAGATAAGAAGATTTAAGAGGACGAACTGACGAAGCCTCACGAGTTAGTGAAATAAGAATCAGTGTAAAAGTAGATAAACGTGCGGTAGTTACATGATAGTGTTAATAAATTTGTATTAGAGTCTAAGGAACTACTACAAGATTTTTTAGTAACAGGTTAGATTAGATGTAAATTGGAAATACTCTGCTGTTGACAAGTAAAAACTGCTCACCCCTATTGGTTTGGATCTTTATCTTTCTCAGGAAGTTAAATATTTCCCCAATCTTCTACTAGCATCATAAACATTTCTTCTGGCGCAAGTAATATTAGATTTTATTGAGGTATCCTACAAATAATCTTGGAAGGTTTAATTTCTTCACATTTGCATCATGACAATGTTATCAAATATGTTTTGATACTTGTTATGTTGCTTTCACTTTCGGCCAATCTAAGGACGAATCATTTGCACTTTTTTTTGCAAGTCCATCTCTTCTCACAACTTTTCAGATATTTTTGAAAGCCATACTAATAATTATCTGAAACTAATAACTGTTTTCTTCGTTCACAAAAAATTATTTCGGGTTTTATTGTAGCAATTAATATTATTTGAACACCACTTCAAATACAAGTGAAAGCTGCTGTTTTATGTTATTGACTAGATGGTGCAAAATTATGTTCTTTCTGCTTGTCTTAATTGTTCTAAATTAATCCTCTATGATCGAACTGAAATTTCAGATGTACTCATTCTAATCGCCTTACAAGCTGGGAATTAATTTACCCTTATTGTTTTGGGAACAAATTTACATATTGATAACAGATATTAAATACTAATATTTAATCTATTATTTACTGGGAACTAATTTACCAACACCCCCTAGCAGAGCGTTTGCAGATTTCGCCATCTGCATTGCTAACTTTAATATTATAAAGAGTTTCTTGTAAAAACCGTATTTTCAAAAATATTGTTATGTCCACATGTACAATTTTAACTTCAGGTTTTCTTTTTAAACACTTCAGTGTCAATTTTTACTATAGGAATAACAGCACTAAAACTATTAAAAATAAAAAATACAGTTTTTACTTTTAAATTTATAAATGTGTGGAAATACAAATTTATGAATCAAGAAATGGAGAGATTTTCCCGCAGTGACATTTATTAAACAAAATTAATAAAACGTAGCGTGTTTGTGAAACTACACAGTTGAAATTCTGTTTTTCGGAGAGCCAAGCATGAGTGACTACATTTCGTTTATTACGGCTATTATTTGTGTTTTCAAAAAGGCTTATAAAATATAGTAGTTAAACATGAAATTATTAACTTTATACCTAACAACATCCGAATGCAGTTTTTTGCTAAAATTCTATATTCTAGTCCAGTCCTATAAATAAAAATAAATTTACCTTTATGCATAAATTTATTTGTTATGGGTGGGGTGCCCTCGACCATAAAATAACACAGCTTAGGTAGTAAAACCAGTGTGTATAAAAACCACAAAATAGGAAACTGCCGTGACTCGTGACACCTGATGTGTAATGAAATAGGAGGGTAACCTTCCGGTGCGTCGCTTGGTCTAGGGGTGGTTTTGGCTCATTAATATTAATGATGGAAAAAATTAATTTAATAATAGCAGACAACACCTTACGTTTTTGTAATGCAAATGCAGGGTCGTATTCACACGAATTATTTATGTTTTTTATTATATAAACGAATATATAATTAAAAATAAATTAAAACAAGAAATTCTAGAAGCTATCAGCCGGTTCCAAGAACGATTGTTAAAATCTCTCATTAGCTAATGAAGCTATAACTTTATTGACTCCTTAAATTATCTCATAATTTGTAAATTTGGCAACGGCGGTTTTCCAAATGACAGTAGGAACTAAAATATTACAATTATCGAGATACGTCCCTATCTCTATCTTTATCGACCTATTTAATATACTAATAAAATGAAAATCACATCCTAACACCATTGGCGTCACACCCCTAAAGCCTTTCAGAATATTATTTTGATACCAACGCTATAGAACGGAGCCATAACATCAAAACGTCAAATGACGGAATCATGATAATATATAAATATTTCAAACAATCGGTTGCAAGAATGTTTATTGAGTAATACATATTGACAAAGATTGTGATCTGTCGAAGTGTTACTGACAGCTTAAACATCTGTTAAAGCTTATGGAGTTTGTAAATTTTAATGACAGTTCTTGCAACCGGATAATATATTTGTAAGCTACTTGTTTATACTCAACCCTTCAAATACTGTAATGTCCTGACATCGGACTGTTGCGGTTGCTCTAATGTTATAACATAAATGAATAAATCACTCACAACGCAATAATTTCCTATACATAATCATACATCATGTACTAGACTAATGACTGATAATCATGCTTGGTATATTAAGGCTATAAAAATCTAATAGACAAGCTTGACAATCATATGAATGTGGCCTTAGATTGTGTGAAAAGAATGTGCATTTATTATTACTACCCTAGCCAAAAAATATTTTGTGTGATCTACGTTTGTAAAAGGTATGACCCTTCCTTACGAAACTAATCGATTGAATAACTTTTGAAGCCATTACTTTTCTTTTATTTGTTAATAATAATAAATATTGCGATTCAAGGTTTTAATTATTGTTTTTCGAATTGCGTATATATGTAGGTACAGCGGCTATAAAAATGGAACAAAACATAATTAAATTTGATTTAGGTATAGCACAATAAACTCATTCAAGTTGTGTTAAAAATATTTATTACTTTTTTAATCAAATCATCACCGAAATGTTTATAAATAAAAGCAAATAACTATACTTTATATTTTTAGAACAATAACATCCGTATTCGCAAAACATCTTTTAAATATTTACCTAGTTATCTGTATTATGAGGCTCAGTATTTTGTATACTTTCGTATATAGCATTTAATGATACATCTCCGAATCGACTCATTTTAAAATAATTATTGATAAACGTCAAAATTTGACGGTCCTGTTAGTTAGTGTATTGTTGTCGATGTGGTTACTACGGAAATGAAATTATCGATGTAATATGTATCTATACATATTACATCGATTATTTTTTTCGTATAACGTTTAACCAATTAGAACGTTCAATTTAGTTAAGTTACCTCGTATAATTTTGATAATACCTGATTATACATAGAGTAGCTCCACCAATCAAAAATATTTACAATAATTTCATTTCCGTAGTAACCACATCGACAACAATACACTAACTAACAGGACCGTCAAATTTTGACGTTTATCAATAATTATTTTAAAATAAGTCGATTCGGAGATGTATCATTAAATGCTATAGACGAAAGTATACAAAATACTGAGCCTCATAATACGGTGAAAACAAAAAAGTACGTATGGAAACAATTTCTTACGTTTTGTAGTGAAAGAAACTATGTACTAAATTAATAAATTGTTGATATTTACTTAATTTACTCAAAAAATAATCGTATCAAATACAATACGTATTTCAAAATAAATACGGTTATACATCTCAAACTTCCTGCATAATTACAAATCGTGTCAGTTTGACAGAATATACATTTAAACTGTCAAACTGACACTCTTTATAATTATGCAACAAGTTATCGATGTATAACCTGATTATTTTGAAGTACTTATAGTATTACTACTGATTATGCGATATACTGATTTTTCAAAAACTTTGAACTGATACAAATTCAAATAAATGAGGTTATGAAGAAATAAGCACACAGTCTCTCAACTACCGAAATTTTATTTAATTTATTTTTAAGTTTCCACTAACAAGCGCTTTCATCATATAGGTAGGGTCATCATAAAACATAAAGTTAGATAAGTACATATTTTATAAAATATGAATTTATGTCTTACCAGTACAATAAATTTATTTGTGAAAATTATATAAAAAAAGGAATAACAAGTAAAACCCGGCACATAAGTTGAAGACTTCCTGCTGTAACATATTCTGTGCTCTCAAAAACATTATATACAGTATAAACAACTAAAAATTGTTCCCTATTTTTACATAATCGCTTAACACTTATTACAAAGCTGGTAATTTTATATATACCTGAATTCATTCGAACAACAAATGAATTCTTGTAAAATTCTGAGTTAGTTTAAAAGTCAGGATCGATTCATTGCCGAATCACCCTGTATTGCCTTCGCCATTCATCTTTCTAGGACATCGGTTGCTAACAATATGGAAGTGAATGGACAATTACCAGCAGTTAACGCTAATAATAGTCACCAATTAGAAATTAGATCATTGCATATTTGTAACAATAAGTACATGCGCGACCCAAATGTAAAAACGTGTCAAAGTTTAATTCAAAGGTCGTCTATCAGTCGTATGAGACATTCGTGGCTTCTAGTTTTTGCGAAAACTTTAATATTAATGTGTTGTTTCGATATTACAATTTAGAATATAGCGATATTGACACATGTTATACGAAATAGCAACTAGAAATAAATAAAACATTTTTAGGTACAAACCACCAAAGAAATATATGGTAGATAATTAAGGAAGAAAAATATAGACAAAGTATTACGTCTTCTTCCCTGCCATTGTGTTTTTAACCATATTGAACTTATTGGGGACTACAGACAACAAGACGGTTATTAGACACATTATATTAGACTTTTTTGGCTACAAATCTGATCTTTACCTTAAAAAATGTTGCCAACAAATTCTAAAAGGGTCGACAAAATCTACAAATAGATAATATGATTATTAGAATAATGTAATTCGTCTCATATTATAAGATTTTAGGATTACATTCAATTTATATTTGTGTGAACTTTAATATACCCAATAAATCTATCTTAATATCATTAAATATCGAATATAGACAATTTGTGGGTGTTTACAATAACATGATAAAAGAATAAGAAGAAAAAAATAAATATTTTGATGAGCCGTAGACGCTGTAGCATAAAGATAACGATGTGTTAGCACTTTCGAGGATTGATGAAACTAAACAGCGATAGGACGTGACATAGTTACATTCTTCTGCAATGTTAGAAAGGATTCTTGAGAAATAATATTATAGGTGCGAGCTTGACATTTTTAAAAGATTTACACCGGAATGTAATGGGTAATAATTATTAAAGGAAATTCCAATAACTGCATGCACAATAAGCGAGACAGAATCACTTCAATGAGGTCGCCGATTTAACGATAAGATAAATCTTAAGAGAAACGTTTTTTTGCACTGATTTAACAGTTGCAGTTTTATATTTTTTATTGTATACTCTGCAAGAAAATTCATATAAATCAAATTAATTACTTCGTATATTTTATATTTGACCGAAGGGTTTTTCACTGGTATCACCTGTGTATATAATGACAGTACTAGGAATTACGTTGGCATTACCTTAATCGCATGCGATTTAACTTAAATTATTTAATACAGGTAAATTGCAGAGGTTTTAGAGAGTGCTATTTGCAGAAACATTTTCACACAAAACTAGAATTTGATTTTTTAGATAAAAATAATCTCAAAACGTTTTATGGAATCTTCTCCAAGCCCTGGGATATTTTATAAAAGGTTAATAATACTTTTCTAAAACACTGACATTTTTTTACCTACATCTGTACTGAAAGTATATTGTTATTTTGAATCCCTAATCACTTTAAGTGAAAATAAATGCCATTTTTGTTAGCTTCATTTAAATTCATTTTGATTCCGTCATTATTCAAATATAAAATTATTGACTTCAGAGAAATCAAAGTACTACTCAAATCGCCATTTTCATTACACTTTTCCGTCACTCGAAGTGCAACCATCTGTCATATCTCAAAATAGTGTTTATGTCGTCTCTACTTTATTCTGATTTACATTTAAATGAGCAATCTATATAACTCTACATCATTGGTCATAAGTTAACCGCCAAATCTGGGGCGTAGTTTACGCTGGAGTGGATTTGGATTATTCTGCCCATTGTAGACGTTAGACTTTAAGAATGTTTACGAAATATTTTAAGTGGAGTATAAAATCAAAGTTGAATCAGAAACACAAGTTAAATAGGGAGATTATCTTGAAATTATAAAAGGGGTGGGGTAGGAATTAACTCGAGTTATAGAGAGTGGGGAGGAAAAGGTTGGTAGTAGTAAAAACAGAACCGATTCCTGATATCCTCGAAGAGGAACTATCTCACAAAGTAATAAATTAAAAGACTACCAGGAAACAGTTCTATGAGCTATTAGGATGAGAAGAAAAGAGGGTTATGTAGAGGGAAAGAGTGAGAGTCTAACACACCACTCTCACTCTCAACGTTTTTTTAATCGGACATTATCGATCCTATAGTTAATGGTCCAATAAACAAATCTTCTTGCGTACCCTATAACGGCTTATTACTTAATGGTGCAATATATAATATGTATTCAATACTTTTTGGCCATAACTAATGAATCTTCTTGCATACCCAGAAGAAGGCGGCAATTCCATCACGCCGATCTATCTCATCCATCGACTCTGACACGCAGAGTACCCAAGAAAAATTTAAGCTGAATCTGTATTTTGATAAAGTAATTAGTACCCTCAGTTTTGAAAATTCTAATATCTCTATTTGGGTTAGATTTAAACTTCTAAAAAAGTTAACAAAAATGAATGTCAAATTAAAATTTACCAAAATATAATAAAAACTCTTCCTTGTCTTTTCTACTTGTCTTTTCGTCTTCCTGCTTTTGTGTCTTCTCTAATCCCATTGTCCTATCTTTTCACTTTTCCTTTGCATTTCTTTACATCTACTTGCTTTACTTTATTTTGTTACTGCATCCCTTTCTGGCAAAAAGGACACGATATAGAATATCAGGAACGGAGTAATCAGACATGCCCCAGGATGAAATGCTAAAGAAGTACAGTTTTGTGAAAACCTTCAAAACCACGGAGCTGGGCTACAAGAAAGAATGGAGCCAAGAATCCATTGCGCTTGCAACCGAAAGACGTGCTAGTCAGTGGTATACGGACAGTTCCAAAACCATAGAAGGAACTGGAATAGGAGTGTATGGGCCGACAACCAAGCACTCCGAAAGCTTGGGAAAATACCATCATGAAATGTATCCAGTTCAACAGCAAGAGAAACTATCATAGACAAGAGATTTTCATCATGTCCGATAGTCAAGCGGCCATCAAAGCGCTGAGCTCTTACGTAATCAGCTCAAAAATGGTCTGAAGATGCCTAGAACAATTGAGTGAGCCAGGCGAGAATAATAGAGTTACTCTCACTTGGGTCCTGGGACACAACGAGGTACAGGGTAATGAGATTGCAGATAGTCTTGCAAGGAAAGGGGCTCAAACACCCTTTGTAGGACCTGAGCCGTTTTACGGTATCAGTAGTAACATAATATTAGGAGAGATTAAAAAAGAATTGGGTAGTGAAAGAACCGATAATTGGAACAATCTCTTAGGGCTGAGACAGGCCAAGATACTTCTGGGTGAATATAACCAGAAAAAATTGGAAGCCTGCATCCGCCTGAGCAAGAACAGGCTACGTATTGTAACAGGGATCCTTACCGGGCATTGCCGACTAAAAGGACACCTAAGTAAACTGACTATAAGTGCATATTCTGTGAGGAGGAGGACGACGAAATCTCCATTTGCATCCTAACTGAATGTGTAGCACTCCAGAATCCAAGGGCACTATATCTAGGAGGATATTAAATAGAAGAGGGAGATTTACCTAACTTAAAGCCACTTCAAATCCTACATTTCCTAGAGAAAATAGGATTGAAAGGGTCGTTGTAGGCATTGAGACATTTCCTTGGTGCATTGGCGATAGAAGGGGGCACAATAGATCTTTTAGGTCGCAGTCGAGGTCGCAGTGTATTAACAGCCCATTCCCAACAACATACTACATCCCTTTTTAAACTTGGCTCAACTATATGCTCACGACCTCTGCTTCCTCAGCTCCTTTCCAAAAATACTTATTTTCTTATATTTTTTTCCCTTACTCCTTTTCAACTTTTTTCTTTAATTATACTCATTCTTTATATCTCTATAACTTCAAATTATTTACAAAGTAATATTAATTACTTTTCTAAATTTTCTGCAGTAAAATTAACAATAATTTTGAAATTGAGTTTAATTATAGTTGTTAGAAATGTTTAGTTTTCACTTAAAAAGTTGAAAGTTTAAAAAAAAAACGAAGAAGCAGTTCAATTAGTATAAAATGGCTGAAATCACAAAATTATACAATTTTGACAGATGAAAAATAATCAGACAGCCTATATTCACAAAAATAAATTAATCGTACGAGATTATATATACGAGTACTTTAACATCCTACTACAATATTAATATTTCAATTGTACATATATAGACAATGACAACATCAAATAAAAATAATGCATGTACTGACCCCATTAACACGGACCAAAAGACTCAAAAAATGAATCATCCTGTTAAATGGCAACAAATCATTCTTTATTATTAACGCAGTGCACTGATTAGAGGTGAAATAACTCTTAAATGACTAAAACGAAATATATACGAGTATACGTCGTTTGAATTACTTCGCAGTTTACACATGTAAAGTTTTCGTTTAATTTAGAAAGCACTTAACACACAAATTAAAACACATGGTTAAAATAAAGCTCTATTTACTTCTAGCAACCGCATTAAAGTGAGTGCTGTCTAGATGAATATACATAATGAAACTTTTGTTTCTGTTTATCTTTATGGTGACCATTTCAACTGTTTATAATAATATAACGGCTGCTACTTACACAGGATACTTGTTTCAATAAAATTAAGGTTCTTGTAATGAATTTAGGTCAGTTAAACACCCACCAATTATCTTATCATAAGTGAAAACTGCTATTTTAATGGATCGTGATGATAGAAGCTGAAATTTAATAAGCACAAAAGTGTCTCTTAATTTTGGTTTAATCGCCATCTCTAACTTCTACATATATTTTATTTTGCAATGAATCACTTCGTAATTCCTGCAAATTGTATTTCAAAAAATTAAAATTAAAATTGTGAATATATAAACTTAGAATTTGGTTAAACTTACAACCTAGTAATAATGTTGTTTTGGTCCTTATTTTCCATTATAAATCAGTATAAAATAATTAAAACAATATACAATACACAACATGTCACCCTCAACTCAAAAATTATTCGAAATATGTACCACCAATTAAAATTGAAAAATAATGGATCTAATTATGATGTAATAGAAAGAATACACGTTTTAACAAAAAATACAATACCTTCGATTAGAATAGTATATTACATAACAAGAGTAGTAAGAAGCTAATTACATGCGAGTAGAAAAGTTGCACACGAGCCGCGTTAGCGGCGAGTGTAGTAATTCTACGAGCATGTAATTGCTCTTACAACTCGAGTTATGTACTATACTTTATCTACAACCACATTCATAATAAAAAAGCTTCCATAATCTATAACATTTATTAAATACAATAATTCATTAACATATCATTGATTCTTAGAATAATAATTAACGGTAAAATTTTGGCAATTTTTGAATAATTATGGGTTCGTTAGTATTTTGAGGTATTTTATAAGAAGTAGATGGCACTGAAAGAGATGATGTAGATGGTGCAGAGGAATTAGACTATTTGATTGCTGTTATTTATGGTTTGAAGGATATTATAAGTAGAAATATTCTCATTTATTTCTGATGTGCTAGGTGGAAAATCTGTTTTTTCAATTGACTGGATAATTTTATGAGCCGTTAAAGTTTTATTATTTAATGAATTATCAACATATCCTTCAGCAGTCGTTGAGGATTTCCAGCCTCCATGCCTTTTTAATGCGAATAAATCACCACCTGCATCAATTAAAATTGTGGCAGAAGTTCTTCTTAAACAATGGCCGGTGTATACATTGGGATTGGGCAAGTTTAAATATTGTGCTATTTGTTTGGGTACATTTCCAATTTTATTTATACCGACCACTTGTTTGGTGTATTTTCCTTTTTGATAGTTTATGAAAAATTGATTTGTATCAAGATTTTGCACTTGCTGGCGATGTTGCATATATTGTTTGCATATTTGATAAAAGGTTCCGTTAATCACAAAAGACCTGCTTATCTTAGTTTTTGAATCAGGTATTTCAATAATCAGTATGTCACCAACATCTCTTATATCCTTGATTTGTAAATTTTTTAATTCTTGTTTCCTACATGCGCCACAAACTCCAATAATTAGAATCACCTTAAATAAAATATTGAAAAGTAAAATCACTAGCCAATACTAAATTAACTGAAGGAAAATTGCTTTAGATACAAACCTTTGTTAATAAGTATTGTGAATCAGGAGCTTCATTTAAAAATTTACTTATTTCATCAGAAGAAAAAAAATTTGATTTTTTGCTTTTAAAACCTTCCGATTGCCTTTTTAGGAATGCCTTTAATTTTGGGTATGTTTCAATATTCACGTTATTTTTTATGGAAATGACGGTCCTTAACATGGAATATATTGCCCATATTGATGAAGGTTTAAATTGTTCCATTAGGTCCCCAAAATATGCCAAAAGCACATTTTCAGAAAATGAATTAATCTTGTTTTTTATACGCCAGTCCATAAACTTTTGGTATACTATTTCATACCTTGTTCTCGATTTTGTTGGCAGTAATTTTTCAGTGGTATTGGCAGCTTTTTCAAGAATTTCAGGTGGAGTTTCTTGAAATTCATTTTCGCTATCTGACGAAATCATATTCATTTAAAAAAATAATGCTGTAACTACAAAAATGGCGATTTTATATTTCTGAAATGTCAAAACTTATTAATCGTAACCATGGCGATCACCTAGCAACGGACTAATATGGGTAGTTTGATAAATGAAACTGTTATGTAATATTTATATATTACGTAATAGTTTTGAATTTCATTACGTAACAGTATCTGTAATGATGTATTTACTTATAAACAAAACGGTACATAATAGGCGATTTACTGGGGTGGTTGTAGATAAAAGTTATTATAAACCAGAAATGTCTTCCAAGAAAAAAGCGGAATCAAAGATCTCTAGTTAGTCTAGATCACTGCATGAATAAAGGTTTATAATTGTTATTTTAATAATACCGTGCCGTATTTTCAAATGATTAAAAATGAAATAAAGTTGGTTTCCGGTTTTCCTTATAAATCTGACAAAATCACTAGAAAAATGCTCCATTCTTTGGGTTTTAGATATCGTACCTTAAATAGAAGACATCATATATTTATGGAATCTCAAAGAATTATAATTTTACCTAATAAGTACCTTATTAGAATAGATGAAGCTCGTCGGCAAGATAGATTCATACTGTATCTTAATGAGACTTGGTACGACACTCATATGATATTGTGAAACAAGGATGGAGTGATCAATCTGCTAATTGTTCTTTGAATGCTCCTCCATAGAGAGGAGAACGTATTATAATATTACAGCATTTTTGACTATGAAGGAGTACTTTTTCAACAAAGACAACTCTATTCATTTTTAAAGTACATAAAATTGCCTAAATATTGAACTAAATATAATTACTGTAGGCCTAATAGTTTACGAGATACAGCTTTTCAAAGTTAGTCACAAAAGGGTGTCATTTAATGAGAAACAGACACAAACATAATGGTTACAAGAAAGAGTAAAGAAAGAAAGTAGCTATAATATCTTTTTGTATTTAAAATTAAGTACATTTCAGTTTTGTTTAAACCTCTTAGAAGGTCCAGGTTGAAGATACATTTCCTGGTCCAGTTCTTGCTCTTGAGGGCTCTGAGGATATAGAAACTCTTTACCCAATTCATCGACATCTAGTAAGTCGATATCAGAAGTTTCCATGATAATTCTCACATGACTATTCACTGCAATGACCGCAGACAACAGAGCATTTCAAGCCTGCTTTTCTGCAGCTACATGCATTCCCACATCCTTTCTTACAGTTGCAGGAAATCACCTGCATGAAGTGTGAAGTAGCTACATCTCTTGGCATCATCACTGGGGAGAGGCCATGTTCTGTTAGAGTCCATTCCCAGTCAAGTGGACTGATGTCCATACTCATCCATCTCTGCACTTGGTCATAAGTACGAAGTGAGTGGTAGCGAGCAGCGTCTTGAGTTGGAGGGAGTCTGGCAAGGTTAAAATTGGCTTTTTTAGCACCTTTAGTAAAGAGCTGATGGCGCAGGTCATTGAGGGTTTGTGTGCAGTGTTTTCCACCATATATTGCGATGATAATTTGTTCTAAATGAGAATTAATAATGAAGAATTAAGTATTAAGAATCAAGAATACTAATTATGTCGGAGACAGGAACTTTCAAGTTTTCTACATGTTTCATATGTACTTCAAGTTTGAAAGAAAAGAAAGTTCAAACCCTTCGCGTGTCGATTGGTAAGAGACAGGTGGTTGTTGATCAGCTAACTCTGTTTCATAGGATATGTGTTCTGAAAGGGTCGGACGAAGAATTGAAGAATTTTTTCATACACGAGCTTCACCATTTCCTATGACATTATTTACAGAAGATGGAATGAGGAAAGGCACAAAATCCCCTTTTTATGCAGCATTCCAAGCTGTTCATATTGTTGAAACACAGGGTAAAACTAAATTTGTTGTTCTAGACAAGCGTTACTCAAAGTGTGGTCCGCGGAGCCCTAGGGCTCCGAAAAACCTTCGTGGGGGCCCCGCGAAGAAAATAATAGTCACAACAAGAAAAAACAGTACCTATCGGGACTTGGGGACCTCAGTAAGAGGAAGGAGTATATGATTGTGGTATGAGGACCTTTTTTTTAAGAGGTCAGAGGAAGGATGATATGATTTTGAGGATTTTGTTGTAGGGGCTCCGCAAAGAAACGGGAGGGACCTGGCAAGAGGCTAGAGCAAATAATTCGCTTTTCAAAAAGGTTTCGTCACCAAAATAGTTTGAGAACCACTGTTCTTGACGGAGATTATCTCCTACATAAGGTGGTGTGTCCGAAAAGTTCCTCATTTGCATTAATAGCTGCCAGATATGTTCAGTATCTCGTTACATTGTATGGTCCACTCATAGCAATAGTGTTTGACGGGTATCCTAGAGAGGCTGAAAAGAAGAATACAAAATGCGCAGAACGCATTCGTCGAGCTGGGACCCAGTGTTCTCTAGAGGTTATATTTGAAGAAACAACTATACCTCATATTTCCCAAGAAAAGTATTTATCTAATGATAAAAACAAGTTGAGATTCATCCAACTACTGAAGGCAAAAATGGAAATGAAAAACATTCAGGTGTTTTAGGCTGAAGAAGATGCTGACAGGCTGATTGTCACTACAGCTATCGCAAAGGCCTCTGATTTTGAAGAAGTGTTTATTGTAAGTAAAAACGTAGACTTGTTGGTGATCCTCAATGGCCTCACGTATCCTACATAAAATAACATCTTCCTTCAAAAATGTGGAAGAGGAAAAACATCAGATATCTTCTTTTGAAACACCTCAATATCTTTAGACCACCATCTTATCCCTTTCATCTATGCCTTTAGTGGATGTGATTTCACATCCTTTTTTTTTTGGTAAAGGAAAAATCAAGTTTCTCTCAACTATTCAAAAGAATTCCGATCTAAAGGAGAAGTCACCGGTTTTTACCAAGCCCAATGCAACGCAAGATGAAGTAACTAAAGCTAGAGAACAAATTATCATCGCAATATATGGCGGAAAGCACTGCACACAAACCCTCAATGACTTGCGCTATCAGCTCTTTACTTTAACACAAGACGCTGCTCGCTACCACTCATATCATCAAGTGCAGAGATGAAGGGGTATGGACATCAGTCCACTTGAATGGGGACAGAACATGGCCTCTCCCCAGAGATGATTTCCTGTAACTGTAGGAAAGGATGTGGAAATGCATGTAGCTGCAGAAGCACAGGCTTGAAATGCTCTGTTGTCTGCGGTCATTGTAGTGGACAGTCATGTGAGAATCGAACAGAGATTATCATGGAAACTTATGATATAGACTTACTTGATGACGATGAGTTGGGTAAAGAGTTCCTATATCCTCAAGCTCTCAAGAGCAAGTACTGGACCAGAAAAAGTATCTTGAACCTGGACCATCTAAGAGGTTTAAACAAAACTGAAATGTACTTAATTTTAAATACAAAATGATATTATACCTACTTTCTTTCTTTACTTTTTCTTGTAACCATTATGTTTGTATCTTTGTTTCTCATTAAATGAAACCCTTTTGTGACCAACTTTGAAAAGCTGTATCTCGTAAACTATTAGGCCTTCGTTGTGTCGAAAGAGAAAGAATATCTGTATCTCCAACTATAAATTTCAAACACTTTCTGTAGCGTAGTTCCGAACTAAACATTGTGTGCCAATACAAGATAGGATAAAAACTCAACTCAAAAAACACTGTATATTTAATTACAAGAATATATTACGCAAATAGAATATTTTTGTAAAGATGTGCAATACCAATAAAAAAAATCAATGAAACATACTTTATAAGTAAATATATTTTCATATTTCTTTCCACAATTTAAACTTTAATTAGTGTATATAGTTTCGTTATGCCTTGCATGTCTAAGCCGAAACCACAAAATGTTCCAAGTGCGTGCGAATTACTATTTACTCTAGTCTAAAAACAAATTACACGTTGTTTGTTTGACAAAGAAACTACATTTTTGAATTTATAGCAAACGACATTTCTAGTTTATACAGGGTTAAGAGAAAGGTAGGTAATAAATTACAACATACATTGTAAAGTCAAATATATGTCGGTTACAACTCACTAACCTATACAGGGTGTCCCGAAATTAGACGGTCATATTTTAACAGCGTAATCTACATCCTAAAATAGGAATAAAAGTTCATATAAACATAGGTCTGAAATCGTTTCGTTTTAGAGATACAGGGTGTTACAAGTGAAGTCTTGATGGCACATTTTTGTAAATATTTTCTAAAATTTCTTTAGTCACCGGTGTTCCAAAGTTAAAAAAAAATAAAATTTCTGATTTCACAGGCCTACTAATTATTTTTTACACTTTCGAATAACTTATCCATGAAATTTTCAAATGCTTTTTTCTAGAAAATGGTGCGTCCTAGCGAGATCAACAAAAGTAGCTCTATTATAAAGAAAACATTGGTTTTCCAAATTTTATAGTAAAAAATGTTAAAAACTGTCAACAAAAAAAACTTAGGGCAATTTTATCCTAAGCCCCCCTAATTTACCCACCTATGAAGATGATCAAAAACTGAGGTTTAGTCCATTAAATAGAGCGTAAAAAGGTAAGCATTTGTACCAAATTCCACTTAGTTATCTTTAAACGTTTAGAAAATATTTACAAAAGAGTGTCATCAGGACTTCACTTTTAACACCCTGTATCTCGGAAAAGAAACGTTTTCCGACCTATGTTTATATAAACTTTTACTCCTATTTTAGGATGTAGATTATGCTGTTAAAATATGACCGTCTAATTTCGGGACACCCTACAAAAGTGCTTGCAAAAAAGTTATAGCATTTTAAAGTTACAAATTAAAATCGATTTTTTCAAGTACCTCAGAAACTATTAGGTAAAAAATGTATCATGAAAATAGACATGTGGTATTCTTAAAGGAACTTTGTAAGAAAAAATCACTAAAACATTGCACCCTATTAAAATTGTTTGCAGGTTGTGATACCTTAGACCCCCAAACTTTTCTGTACATCAGAAAAAGGTTATTCTTGTGTCATCATTGATTTACTACATTCATTTTAAAACGTTTTTATCCAATAAAATTGACGCCTATACGTATAAGTTAAGGTAATGACTTTTTACCAAAAATACTTATATGGTTTGGATTGTTAAAAGTTAAATTATCTTCTTCTCTTTTGCGTCATTCACTACAGAGTAGATGGATTTAGATTCTGGACCCATTTTTCCATTCTCTTTTTTATTGCGTTTTTTGTTTTAGTTTTTGTACTGTTTTCATTTATTTAAATTTCCATATTCTTTCTCGGCATACATGCTTTTCTCTCACCATACTTTTCGCTTCCGATACAATTTTATTTTAGTCTCTCTGTTGTCATTCTTTATTATTTGACCCATCGACTTTTGATTGATGCTGTCTTTAATTTCTCCATTTCTATACCGGTCTCTTCTTATTTCACAGAGTAGTATCCCAGGTACGCAGTTGTGGTGTAAAAGACGAATGGATGTATCTTTTTTTTAACTTTGTTGCTGTCTGGTATAGATCCAGTTAGTAATTTGTCTTTACTGTATCCTTTCACTTTTTCAAAAAATTTCTTTCTCTTCTTTTATTTTTTCTCAATTATTCTTCCTCTTTTTACAAGGTATGGGTTATGGTCTAGTCATGTAAAGCGTCTGGTCTTTTAAATGTAATTTGCTCAATAGTTTCCTAAACCAACCATGTCTTGGGTTCTATGTTATTATATGTGGATCAGGGTTCATTATTTCTGGTGTGGATCATAACCCTTCAACCCATAACATATACATTAAGTATTTCTGATAAGAACTATCGGTGGGAAGCTTTGGTATGTGTAAAGGGTTGCTACATACGATGTATTCTATCTAAATAAAATACATGAAATCATGAATAATGGATTAAATTTAAATATTTTATGCCACAATGAAAATATGACTTAAAAAAACTACTTATAAATTTTTCATAAATTGGTAGGTTTGGCAACTACTATTTCGAATAAAAATAGCGTCCAAGATGGAAGGCTATGTCGTAATTATGTCGTAATCCCCTTCCCACTGGCAGCTTCTGTTTGACAGGTCGTTTCAATGCCTAAGTGTCACTTAATTAGTGAATTCAAACCGTCCTTTATTTAACGGCATTTTTTTGTAGTGACCATATTGAATTATGTTCACTAAAATATCTCCGGGCTAACTAGATACCTATATATCTTCGTATGTCTGTATCTCTTCCTCAATCACTTGATTTATGACAACCCAATTTCACAAATGGCTCCTATGTTTCATTACGCTTGAGTGTATCTTATGATTATTAAACGCAAATGAGTTCCAATTAGAAAGGAGGATTAAATGACGTAGGTAAGTCTAAACCCCTCGGCGTGAACTCACTTTCGGGAACAGAGCTTTTGTACGCAATACGTAGCATCATTTCTAACACCAGGCGCGTTAAAAATTATAAATGGCGATGACACTACGACACATCTATTTATTTAATTGCAATAAATAGACGAAGTTTTTATTTTGGTAAGTATATATTGTTATATTTTGAAACCTATATAACTTTTAACTAGTTAATTTATTATCATAGTAAGCAGATAACTTAAGGCTACCACAATTGAGGAAATATGTGAACATCAAAAAACTTAAAAAAATAGTGGGGAAATGGTAAAAATACAGTTATCGTCTGATAAAAAAGATTTTGGAACTCTCTTCCACCTGGATGAATACCCAATTACCCTTCCTCGTTAATAAACCTCACCTGCTTTCAATAAAGGCAGGTGTTACTTTAAATGACGTCAATTCATAATAATTTATAATTAGTAGAGATGTTAAATATGCGGGTATCTCGCTGTAAATGCCTAAAATTTATAAATACCCGGGTATTTTGACCCGGGTATTTTGACCCGGGTATTTTGACCCGGGTATTTATGACTCGGGTATTTATGACTCGGGTATTTATGACCCGGGTATTTTATGAATGTAAAGAGAATCACGGCTTGCTGAAAGTTAAACCTGTAAAATTTTACAAAATTTTCTTGGTAACTCTGTTTCTTGGAGTTCTTTAATTCTGGAAAGCTTATAGCTTACAACACTAATAATAATAATAATAGCCATTCCTTCCCCTGTACAAGTCGTTCAGTCAACTATAGGGGTTAAAATTCTCTCGTAGGGAGGTGAATTAGGGAGAGTATTATTATTATTATTATATTATTATAAAGGTAGCTCTCATTAGGTTATGATTGGTAGAAATACGAAATTATCAATAGTTTTATCGATAATTATTTATTGCCCATGATTTGATCAAAACAAAACTAAAAATTCTCTTATTTTGGGTATTTATAATGGCATTGAGTAAAACAACTGGGCAAATACCCAATTTTTAAATATCCTCGCTGGGTATGTACCCGGCCCACATCACTAATAATTAGTAGAATTATTAATAATATTTCTTATCTTAAAAATCAGAATCAAATAGGTATTTGTACCGACTATATTTTCCAATCAACGCTCCAACACATTGGTGTAGTTGTCACGTTTCCTAGTAACCCCTAAACTGAAATAAGTAGTTGGTTTCTCTGTTACATTTTCACCGATCCTAAAATCTCTGTTGATTAGTTGAGAAATTTTCCAGATAATTCTGTTTATGACATTGCGGTAAAGTTAGCAGAATGTCTTTGGCAAGGGTGGGTATTTCTGTCACTTTTTAAACAACTAATTAAATGTGTGTTTATAAGTTGTTTATAATTCGTCAGAGCATTATTCATACTTATATACCAAATAGTACGTAAGTAATATTAATGGCATGAGTTAAATACTAAATTTTTATTAAATTTTGCATCTTTTTTCAATTTTTTCAATTATTTAACTAGTTAATCGAAATATAATTGTCTACAGAAGTACGGCTTAAGGTACGTTTACATCTGACATTTATTGCATGATATTTATGTCTGACAGTTGTTTAGTCCGGTGTAAACACTCAACAATATATGTCCCAGAGAAATTTTTATGTGTTTACACTGCACTAAACAACTGTCAGACATAAATCTCATGTCAGATGTAAATGTACCTTTACTCAATTAATTCGAAGCGATGATATTACCATTTTCGGCAGGAGTATGTAAAATATTACGCGATCTTTACCTCTTTTGAAGCTTTTAATAGTCTTTATCTAAAACCAGGACCGGGATTATTATGTGCGAATTCGACACGTTGCATATCGAATAGAGAGAGAGACATTACTAACAATCGCAGTCTGTCGAACGAAGATAGGCGTCTCGATACTAGACGTTTCGAAAGATGAAAATTCCAATGCAGTTGTATTGTTTTTTAATAATTGAATACTCTTACTCTTTTAAAGGGTTTAAGTGTCAAAATTTTGAAATACCCAAAAAGTGCATTTTGAAAGAAATCCATTTATTGTAGTGGGAAAAACATGGCGAATGTATATGTCCGTATAGGATGTATAGAATTTTTATTTTACTCATAACTTTTTTCCATGCTTTTGGCACTTAGACCCTTTTGAAGTTATGGTCTTCAATTGTCTTAGTAGCGACCATCATTCACGAGAACTACATTTTTTTAATCTTTTGGTCCCGACTAGACGGATGTTGTCAACTGTCATCTAACCCATGCTAGATGGCGCCACCTGCCAATTATCATCTGTCATATCTGCTGCTAGATGAATGCTATTATTTGTCATTCATCTGCTGCTAGATATATATTTTATTTGATATGGATGATGCTGACATGTGTCAATACTGCCACTACTAGTACTTTATGTTCCAAGTAATCTGTTATTCGGCAACCCACCATACACCGCCATTATTAATATTATAATTTTGTAATTTATTAAATAGAAAAAGATTGACCTGACCGGGGATCGAACTCATGACCATTAGACCACGGAATATTTCTTGAGAAAAACGGCCGAGTTAATAAGAAGTATTAAAAACTACACTGATGAGAGATACTAGCACACCACCCATCTGGCTTTAATTTATTTCATTGGGACTTTCTTGCTTTTGGGCTGTCAAAAGTCTAAGGGACACCAATTTCGACACAATGATGAAGTTAAAAAGTTCATTCACAACAAACAGAAAAAATTATAAATAAAATATGGTTCCTTTACTTTTAAAATCGTATAGAAATTGTAAAAGAAATATTTCTTAATATTCGCAATTTTTTCAAATTAATAATTTCAGTTATCTTGTTATTAAAATTGATTATAAATATTAAATCGCTGCAAGATCAGAAAAATATAATTATAATAAGATGATATTATTTTTTTAATATATCGATAATTATTGTTTAAGATGTTTCATATACTGATAATTACCACTCGTATATCTTATATTTTTAACAGTTAGTTTTTTGGCGGAAACTGAGTAATTTGCAGCTGATTCTACAATAAATGTTGGTTTATGAATCATAATGATTAATATTTGTTTATTAGAAAAATCATAGAGAAACCACAGAACTTGTGATGAGTAATCTAAATTATACGCGGCTTATATAGGGTATCCCATAATGTTTTGCTGTTTTTCAACTAAAAAAAAAAAATGCTTTTGCCTAAAATATATTAAATTAATTTGAAAATGTTAATAATAATAATTCTTAAAAAATAATATTCTCCAAATGTCTTCCTTCTCATGTCACGAATTCTTGAAGTAGGACCTTTAAGTGGACCTTAAATTGTAATAAACAGCTCGTACTATCTCATCTGGAATAGCGTTTTAGCCTAAATTCGCAATTTGAAGGCCCCCAGAGTACGTGGTGGTGTTTCGTACACATTGGACAAAAAATCCAGAGGAGTCGGATCAGGACTTCTTGGGGGCCAACGTATGTCACCTCACTTTGAAAAAATATCTAGCAGCGTTGCTAAATATCTTCTGGCGGTGTGGGCTACGGCACTATCTTGCTAAAACCAGGTATTGTTACTAAATAATCCGCAACATTCCTCGATCTGGCAAATAGAGTCGTGGAGCTTATATTTAACGTTGCCAAACTAGCGCTCTGTAAAAACAACAAAACATTATGGGACATTATAAATTTAAACCATTGTGCTTTAATCCACTATTATTAGTATTCAGTAGTAATACTATTAAATACTTCGAAATAATCAGGTTATACCTCAATAACTTGTTGCACAATTACAAAGAGTGTCAGTCTATGTTTATTGTGAATGTATTCACGGATAACATTTGAATAGTCATCGTAAAATTGTTCGTTACGACACAGACGTCTTTCTAGTAAAAGTAACCTACGTAAAGCGATAGAGCGTGTATCACCAAAATCAAGTGCAGTAATTTTAAAAGGAAGAGAGACAGTATATCTACCTTCAGTATCGCGAAAAGTAGTTTTTTAATAATTTTCAGAATATTCACCTTCAGGGGTATTCTTGGTATTCTTTGACCATTTTTGTTAGTAAAATTAATATTAACAGATTTGGTTTCGTTTAGTTTAATACGCCATATTTTGGTCCAATTATTTATTTGATTAACTGATGTTTGTAGTTTATTGCAGCCTCTTCATGGTCTTTGCCTATCGCTAGGATGGCAGTATCATCTGCAAATGTAGCAATTGTGTGTTGTTCTAGTTGGGGTATGTCACAAGTGTATAACAGATACAAAGTGGGTCCCAGGTCGCTTCCCTGTGGTACTTCTGATTTAATTTCCTTCAATTTAGGGTATGCTTCATCTTGTTTTACTCTAAAGAATCTATCTGAAATGTTTCAATCCAATAGCTCTGAGTATGACTGTGGAAGTAGCACATTCAGTTTGTTTTAAGCCATCATGCCATACTTTATCAAAAGCCTGCGCAGCATCGAGGAAGATGGCTGAACAGACTTCTTTGTTTCCTAATGGTTTTTAAATCGCATTTAAGATTCTATGAACCAGATCTATAGTTGAATGGTTTTCTCTAAGGCCGAACTGGTAATCTGGAATTAGTTTCCTTTCTTCAATGATGGGTCTTTTCATTAGTATTTTTTCAAATAGTTTCGATATTATAGGCAATAGAGATATGACGAAACTTCGTTCGGAGGTTTTCCTGGTTTGGGGATCATAATGACCAGTTACTTTCCACAACCTAGGGACATACCTTAGTTTGAATGAGGCATTAAACAGGTGGTGTGTAAGTTTATGGCTTTCTTCGGAAGTTGTTTTAAGATTTCTCCTGTAATTAAATCAAAACCAGGAGCTTTCTTACGATAATTGAGTCATCTCTCTCTAGAGGAGCCCAGTTCGGTAATTATTCTCCTATATTTGGTTGGAAGGTATTTTGTAAGTGCTCAGCGATGTTTTGTGAATACGGATGTTAGTCAGTTATTTAATTTTCCATCATAAAATTTTCAAACCTTTTAAAAATAGCTTAAAATAAAACATTAATTACTCACTACCACATTCGAGCGTTAATTACTCACTACAATTTTCCCTTTGTCCAGCATTTAGAAACAAAAACGAAAGAAAACATATGGTGTATCTTTCTATAGAGGATTAGCATAAAATTATTAAATTCTAGCGCTCACAGTGTACAGCAGCTCAACGGTTAAACAAGAGAGAATGTGTCACATGGTGTAGACTGTGTAATCTAGTTATCCGTGACTTTTTCTCATCCCCGCTTCGGCTAACTACGATCCCGGAGTAATGAGCGTATCATGCAAATTGACGTAGGACAACTTAATTTGAATAAGCCTTTTAAGATAATAATGCATAATACGATTTTGTGTTGAATATTGCAAAAACATTATTTTTGCCAATAAAGGGAATACTGTAACGTTTACCGAGTATATACGTAGGGAGCTAAAAAAAATTTAGGATTTCGATATACAGAGTGACCCATTTGAAAGCGGGCCAGCCTCATAATTTTTTTATTTATAGAGCGATTTTGACCAATTTTTTTTGAGTGACGTCCAGTTTTTTTAAAAACCAAGGCCTACTAGATCACATTGAAAAACTGAAAAATCCAGAATCCATATTATTATTTTGTCTTACTTTCTGGATATGAGAAATAATTGTACGAAACTGGTTAAAAAGCCAATAAACGTATGTCGGAATATTTTAGATGCATCGAGAATGGTAGAACTATTTCACAACAAGCACAGAATTGTTCGCACCCTAAATCGAATAACAAAGTGTGGAATGTCACAAGACCAGCTCACAGCGCCAAATAAAAGCAAGAATGAGCGAATCACATTTCAAATCCGCACTTATTTTTTTTATTTGACAGTTAAAGTGCTGCAGACATTATTGCGGGTTGAAGCGCCTTATACCAGAGGACTACTTAGCACAACGTAACGAAGTATTGTTAAAGTAATTCATAGTAATATGTAAGCTTTACGATATAAGTAAAAATGTCATGCCATACATACTGAAAATATCAAAGGCAAAAGTACAGGGTTCAATATTAGGAGTATTTTTTTTATTGGTGTCCCGAAATTAGACGGCCATGTTTTAACAGCGCAATCTACATCCTAAAATAGGAGTAAAAGTGTATATAAATATAGGTCCGAAAACGTTTTGTTTCCGAGATACAGGTGTTAAAAGTGAAGTCCTGATGACACATTTTTGAAAATATTTTCGAAACTTTTAAATTTGTTACAAATGCTAAACTTTTTACGCTCTATTTAATGGACTAAACTCCAGTTTTTGATATTTCTTTAAAGGTGGGTAAATTAGGGGAGGGGTAGGGTTAAATTGTTGACTCTTTTTAACATTTTTGACTATAAAATTAGGAAAACCAATATTTTCTTTATAATAAAGCTACTTTTGTTTAGGACGCACCATTTTCAAGAGAAAACCATTTAAAAATTTCATGATAAGTTGATGTGTAAATAATAATTAGTAGGCCTGTGGAATCAGAAATTTTATTTTTTTTTTAACTTTGGAAATCCGGTGACTAAAAAAATTTTAGAAAATATTTACAAAAATGTGCCATCAGGACTTCACTTGTAACACCCTGTATCTCGAAAACGAAACGTTTTCGGACCTATGTTTATATGATCTTTTACTTTTATTTTATGATGTATATTACGCTGTTAAAATATGACCGTCTAATTTCGGGACACCCTGCATAAATAACAAATATTTTGGGATGAATAACTAATTTAACAGTTTAGTAGTTACCCACGTCCAAAGTATTAGATACTTTTTTCACCTGTTAGTTGCTAATGTCTAAAAGATGAATTAACTGAGTGGGGAAACCTGGAGGAAACCAGAACTCCAGCAGTAGGTTCTATGTAATCTGTTTTCTGTAATATTCGATCAGTAATATTTAAAAAAAATTACTTGATATGGATCTGAATATTCCCCGTAAAGAATCTATTATCAACTTGCATGAATCTTTTTCTATAGGAATTTTTGTCACATTTTCCTATTTATAGGAAATTCATGACATTTTCCTTGACAGAAAAATTCCTTTAAGTGAAGGATTGACCTGGTCTTGTTATTCAGCAACCATAACTCACTAGAGCACATAAAATCAAAGTATGTGCACTAGAGAGACTAAAGATTATAAGTTGTAATAGACAGAGACCAAATATAGGTAACACTAAACAAAGATAAAATACCGTAGTATACTTTCAAGTTGCTAAAGCACATTAAATTGCTAATTAGTATTCTGTCACTGTCAAATAAAAATTAGTATTTGGGATAAATGTAAGTATCAATCAAAGTCTAAGTACTATCAATAATTTTTTTTTATTTGGTGTCATCGGCATCAACTACTAAGGTTATTAGCCTCGTGTTACGTTTGGCTGTGTTACTGTTTCCCAGCGCCACTTTAGAAACAGCATTATAAATTAGAACCCAACAGTGAATGGTCGAGTGGGGAATCGAAGGCATCATAATTAATTTTAAATAATAAAATTAAATAAAAAAAATCCTGGTCAACGGTGGGATT
This sequence comes from Psylliodes chrysocephalus, assembly GCA_927349885.1. NCBI lineage: Eukaryota > Metazoa > Arthropoda > Insecta > Coleoptera > Chrysomelidae > Psylliodes > Psylliodes chrysocephalus. Next base: position 8,224,424 of record OV651820.1, on the reverse strand, counting down.
CGAACCTGGGACCCTTGAATCTGCAGGTAGAGACTCTACCACTGAGCTACCCACCCCCTTGATCAATTATTATTATTCTTCAAAAAATTAATTTTCATTTAAAAAGTCAAATATTTTGTTTTCTTTTGTATTTCTATTATTCTTTTTGTTTTTTGTTGTTTTTTTAATTTTTGTTTTGTTTCTTTTTGTTTTCTTTTCTTTATCTTTGTTTTTTCTTTATTTTTTGTTTTTTATCTTTTTTGTTTTTTTTGTCCTTTTTGTTTTTTTTATTTTTGTTGCACTACCGTTTACTAAAATACATTAGCCTGGGAAAGTGATCTGTCTGAATGACATATACTTCAATTTCTCACAGTTTAAACATCTGTCAAAGAGTATGAGACTTGTAAACTTTAATGAACGTTCTGTCAACGGGCTGCCAGTCTATTTTACCTCGTTATTTCTTAAATGCGTAAATAACTAAGTAAACTATTTTTTGTCATTCTATTGTACTTGTTTTGCTTGCTACACCTTAACTTATCCTCATTATAACCTCATTTGGATTTTAAATAAAGTACTTCATTGCTAAGGGTCATCTATTCTATAATTGTATCTACAATTATCTCTATTTGTCTATAATTATTTTTACAATTGTCCGTATACTTTTCTGCATACTTTTCTGTATACTTTTCTCTATAATTTTCTCTATACTTTTCTTTTTACTTTTCTCTATACTTCTCTCTATACTTTTCTGTACACTCTTCTCTATAATTGTCTGTATAATTTTCTCTATAATTTTCTCTATAATTTTCTCTATAATTTTCTCTATAATTTTCTCTATAATTTTCTCTATAATTTTCTCTATAATTTTCTCTATAATTTTCTCTATAATTTTCTCTATAATTTTCTCTATAATTTTCTCTATAATTTTCTCTATAATTTTCTCTATAATTTTCTCTATAATTTTCTCTATAATTTTCTCTATAATTTTCTCTATAATTTTCTCTATAATTTTCTCTATAATTTTCTCTATAATTTTCTCTATAATTTTCTCTATAATTTTCTCTATAATTTTCTCTATAATTTTCTCCATAATTGTCTCCATAATTGTCTCTATAACTGTCTACAATTGTCTCTATAATTGTCTATAATTGTCTCTATAATTGTCTCTGTAACTTTCTATAATTTTCTCCATAATTGTCTTTATAATTTTCTCTATAATTGTCTCCATAATTATCTCTATAATTTTCTCGATAATTGTCTCCATAATTGTCTCTATAACTATCTACAATTGTCTCTATAATTGTCTACAATTGTCTCTATAATTGTCTCTGTAATTTTCTATAATTTTCTCTATAATTGTTTTTATAATGTTCTCTATAATTGTCTTTATAATTTTCTCTATAATTGTCTTCATAATTATCTCTATATTTTCTCTATAATTTTTTCTATAATTTTCTACACGTATCTCTATAATTACCTGTATAACTGTCTCTACAATTGTCTCTATAATTGCCTCTATGATTGCCTTTATAATTGTCTCTATATTTGTCCTTATAATTTTGTCTATAATTGCCTCTATAATTATTTCTGTAACAATTACAACAATTATTGTCTCTATATTTATGCTATAATTGTATGTATAGTTGTCTCTATAATTGTCTATAATTATTTCTATAATTGAATACCTGCGACGAACAAGGTTGTAACCATCAAAAAACAAATTTTACAGACATTTCCCGAACAACAAAACTCTAGCTATCACAATCTTGTTCTAACTGAGGCAAATTTAGTAAGCCAAAAGAATCCTTAATACGATTTTAAGGTAAATTGCAGTGAAGATCGTACTATATTGCAAAAAAAACCTTACTCTCTGAAATATTGGTGTTTACAATCTTATTCGAGGCAGGTATTCAATTGTTTCTATAAATGTCTATAAAATTGACCCTACAGTCTCTATAATTATTTATATAATTGTCTCTACAATTGTTTATGTAACTGTATAATTGTTCCTATAATTCTCTTTTTAATATTCCGTATCTCTATAATTTTCTCTATAATTGTCCATTAAATTGTCTCTATAATTGTCTATAGAATTATCTTTATAATTGTCTTTCTATAATAATTATAGCCTGTTGTAGTTGTTTCTCTCTGGGATTGTATTCTGTATTTTTTAGAGGGCCCTCTTTAAAATATTGGTGATTACAATCTTGTTCGAAACAGGTATTCAATTGTCTTTATACCTGTCTATAAAATTGACCCCACAATTGTCTCTATAATTATTTGTATAATTGTCTCTATAATTGTCTATGTAACTGTATAATTGTTCCTATAATTCTCTTTTTAATATTCCCTATTTCTATAATTTTCTCTATAATTGTCCATTAAATTGTCTCTATAATTGTCTATAGAATTATTTGTATAATTGTCTTTCTATAATAATTATAGCCTGTTGTAGTTTTTTCTTTCTGGAATTGTATTCTGTATTTTTTAGAGGACATGTCAAATTTATGTGACGTTAGCGTTTAGCATGCCGCAATGTTTTTTCTTTAGTAAAGGGAAACTTTTTTAGTATTCTTGAAAAAAGGAAAAATAGGATTTTCTATAATATATCACTTGACTTATATTGCCTTTTAAAAAAATGCAAGATGGCGGCGGTACGCTAAACGCTGACGTCAAATAAATATGACATGTCCTCTAAAAAATACAGAATACAATCCCTGAAAGAAACAATTTCAACAGGCTCTAATTATTATAGAAATACAATTATATAGACAATTATTATAGGGAATTCTATGGATAATTATATAGACACAATTATAGGGATTGTTAAATATGGACAATTATAGAGACAGTTACAGAATTTCCTCTAAAAAATGCAAAATACAGTCCCATTCATCACCCTAAAATTTCATAATTATACTTTAATTCGTGTCAAAGAAAATACCTTGTCGCCAAATTTTTTCGCTACCCTGTATAACTCTATTTCTATAATTAAATTGTCATTTGCTTTTGGCACATGCCATAGTGCTTTTGCAATGGATCTCAAAGTATTAGTTTACTTTCTGCATACTTTCTAGATTGAAATTGCAAACAGCATCGTAATTGGATTCTACATAATCATATTTGTTTTATGATTGATCATTTTACACAATCTATATTAGGAATTGCGCATGGGCTATGGGCGATACTTCGCCGTACTTTGCAACTCATCGATTATGAGAAGAAAATGAATTTCTCTTTCGTTTAATAAACAAATTTTAAGCAAAAGCTACTTTACTCAATTTTTATCGAATCTTTGCTCAAGTTTCTGCAAACTATTGATGGAAGAGCTAAAAAAAATTGATTGTGGACTCTACGACGGTAGAAAACATTTTGTCTTCTTTATTCTTAGTACAGTTAGAGCTGAAATAATCTTGGAACAGAAGAGTATTCTAAACTAGAGTTAATACTGTTTGTTTTGAAGAAAAACGCTTTTTACAAAGTGCAATGGATGCGGTTTTATTATTTTTAATTTAATTTTCTTAAAACTACAGTATACATCACCTCCACAATTGTTTTGATATGTTGGTTCATCTAAATTTTTCTTTTTAGTCTGTAATAAAATGTAGAACATTGTTAATATGATGAAAAACGAAATTTCAACTGACAGTGTGTCGGCTGTGTTTGCTTTACAAACCGCATTGCTCCTGATCTCCTATACAAATACAAAAGGGCTGTCGGCTTAGAAACTTCAGTTTTGGGGTTGTAACTACCATTCCTCTATGACAACACTCTAACAAATGTTTCAAGTTGGTTTCCACATAAACTCTCCAGATAACTTTTGAATACGGTAAAATAAAATCTATTGGTTTCGTTTTTTAGACGTATAAGCACATGCTGTGACGTTTGGGGTAGTCGCGTTTTTTTTTTTGAAAATAATTTAATGTGGATATATGCATAAATCAACCGGAGAAAGATTGAAACTTTGGGTTAAAAAAGCAAGAAAATAACTTTTAAATTTTTAAAAAGTACGTGGGAGCTCTACTACATTTTTTTTAATAAATTTTATGCTTTAAGAACCTAATAACAGCTTAAAAAAAGTGGTGTGGTTGTTTTTAGAAAAAGCTTTAAAAAAATTGAGCTGACTTCATTCGAATCTAGCAAAACACCCTCTTTAAAAATATTAATTTTTTTAGATTTATATATATTTCAAAATCTAAAATTTTACAGTAAAATGATATTTTGCTTTTCTAACATATCCATCAGTTTACGGTACTTTATTCCGAATTACCCTATATGTATCTCATTATCCTTGTTATATACCTCACAATTAGATCTTGTTTCAATTAGTATGATAGATAAAACGACGCCTACAATAGTTCAACAGATAGTAACTTCCTGTGGTTTTGTTACAGGTACGTTTGAGACAGACGATAAACTTAACAGCACACACACAACGAGCATTAGCACACACATACAGATCGGTAAGTAGAATACATTGTGTATCTATTGATTAATAGAAGACACCGCTAAATCAAAAGGGAAGGTTTGAAGGAAAATTTACTTCAAAGGTAATGTAATTAACAAGACTTCGTTCGTAACAGTGCTGTAAATAAATATTATTTACCTGCTCAAGCTATTATAAAAAAAAACTGTTATTGTTTTTAAATTCTTATTAATGATGTGTTTTTAACTTCCTTATTAGGACAACCATTCCTTTAAAAGCATTGCGGATAAATTGTTAATTCCAAGTGAGGAATTTGATTGAATTTTTTTGAGATTTTCATTAACAATTGCATATGAGAACTTGATATTACATAAAGAGGTTGCTGTTCAGGCATCGTGACTAACTGGGATGTCGCCTGTGGGTTCTAAGGAAAACACTTGTCAAAAATGGTTGGCCAGAGCTTCAGCTGTTTCTTGATCATTATGACAAGATTTCATAAGAAGCGGGACTGATACTTTGGAAGATAGAGGGCATCTTACGTGTTTAAATAGCTTCTTAGGGTTATCGCTACTAGCGATATATTCTTCGTATTCTCTTCTTGCGTTATCAAAAACAATGATTAAATCGTTAGCGAAACGTCGATGGTTAACAAAATCATCATGTCTTTTGGTCGTTTTAAATTTTTTCCACATATTTTTTCTTATGTTTAATTAAGGTTAAAAGTTGTACATTTGGTTTGGTGTGGCCAAGAAATAAAATTTCGACATTTCGAATAAATCATATCCGATTGGTAATAATATTTAAAATTACAATTTAAATGAACTGAACAGTACAATTTGTTATTTTAAACAAATTAGTAAATATCAAATATTAATAATAAACTCCTAGCTCAAATCAAATGTAATCAAAAATTTACTAACCTGTACGATGTCATTTTAATTATAATTTATGATTGGACAAAATCGAATAAAGTATATCCAATTTGTGGTTGTTAGGCACACATAACTGAAATTAGGAGAATGGATTTGACAGTTTAGAAAACGTTCCTACAAGGGGGAATAAAAATATATTCCTCTAACGAACCGTTTTTTGGAATTCAAAACTGCACAGAAATATTTCAATATAATATACAAGGTGTTTCATTAATAATTTGTAAATATTCTAACTGAGAAATTTTAAAATATGAAGATTTAACCCAAAACATTTAAGATAAAATATTGCTTTTTAATGAATTTGCAAACCGTATTTTTTTTTAAATTTTTTGCATTAAAAATTGGTACATGATAGTTTAAAAATTGTATACATTAAATACGTATATTATAAAATTTAGGTAATATTTAAAAATATCTCATACAGCCAGTTGCAAGAACGATAGTTAAATATTTATAGACTCATTAACGCTATTGATCCATTAAAAATGCATTCTGATCCTTGATATTTAGTTATTGATGTCGTAGATCTGGCAACACGGCGCCTTTGCCGCAATATGACCAATAATATATATATTGTTATAGAGATTGCTCACCCATATTTACTCGAAGTCGTTTTGCAAAATAGCGTTTATGTCGTCTCTACTTTATTCTATCTCGATGTCTACACATAAATGAGCAATCTATATAAATGTATATCATTGGTCATAAGTTAACCTCCAAATCTAGTGGGTTTACGGAAGTAGTTGTATATTGTAGAGTGTATTTGGAAATTGGAATATTATTCTGCCTACTTTAGACTTTAAGAATGTTTATTAAATTGTTTGTTAAAATAATCCAGTTGCATAAAACATAAGGGTAACAACGAGTGTGAAGGTATTCAAATCCACAAATTTACACTGGGAAAAATATAGCTCTATCGTAATAGTCATTTAACTTGGTTCATTTGCAAATTTTAATTGGGGAAGTTTCAATACATAACAATCCACAATTAACTTTTGTTTCGTTTAAGGGCGTGCAATTGGGGTGAAATTTAAAATAAATCATAGAAGCCATAAATTGCATTGACACCTTTCTGCTTGGGGTATGTTATGTAGTTAGCTCTTTTCTTCATCCCTGATACTATACTGGAGTATATCTGAGGAGGTACAATTGTGAAATTTAAAAAAAAAATCCCGCATGGTATCAGGGATGAAATAAAAAGCAAACTACATAACATATCCTTAGCAGAAAGATGAACAAAGCCATTTGTTGCTTCTATGATTTTTTGTTTAATTTCATCCCCAACTGCACCCCCTCAGACGGCTCGACAAACTCTAGCATGGTATCAAGGATGAAGAAAAGAGAAAACTACATAACATATGCCAAGCAGAAAGGTGTACAAAGCCATTTGTGGCTGTTATTATTTTTTTAAATTTTACCCCCATCGCAACCCCTCAGACGACTCGACAAACTCCAGTATGGTATTAGGGATGAAGAAAAGAGCAAACTACATAATATATCTCAAGAAGAAAGCTGTACAAAGTCTTTTTTTGTTTCTTATGAATTTTTGTTTAATTTCACCTCAAATTGCACCCCCTCAGACGGCTCGACAAACTCCAGCATGGTATCAGGTATCAAGCAGAAAAATGTACAATGCCATTTGTGGCTTCTATGATTTTTTTTAAATTTCACCCTCAATTGCACCCCCTCAGACGGAGCCAAAGTTAATTGCGGGTTGGTTGTTATGTATTGAAACCTCCCCAATTGAAATCTGCAAATAAAAAGGCTCTACCTGTCATTTGAACCAAGATATATGACTATTACGATAGAGCTATATTTTTCTCAGTGTACATTTGTAGGGTAACAATAATTTGGTTTAGAAAATCAATGGATTTTTTAGTTTTGAAAATTAGGATACATTTTTTTGTAACGCTCGTTACAAAATCAACTTGGTTACCTATTTAGATATTAAATTTAAAATATTGTATAAAAAATGTATATATCTATAAATATTGATGTATATTAATAAAAAAACTTCGATTAAAATATTTCATTTTACATTTTTAAAAAGTGGATATCTACCATATTTATATTATTTTTAATCGGACATTATTGAGCCTATAGATAATGGTCCAATAAATAAATATGTATTCAATACTTTGTAGGCTAGAATTAAAGAATTTCTTCTTGCATACCTTATATTTTTTAAATATGTTTTTCTTAAAATGTCTAATTGAGAAAAGAAATAAATACCGAGAAAAAATCTACACATCAAAATTTTGAAAATGAACATGTGACAAAAGCATAAAAAAGGATATACAGGGAGCTATTTTGAGGTTAATTTAAAACCGCATTTTGCTTTTTAGCACAGTAACAATTCTTAAGATATTCTTTCTACCGTCTTAAGTATTAGCAGTGATGGAAATATTTAGGATTCATAATGATAGAATATAGATCTCAGTCCAGATTTAGGTATAACTTTTTCAGTGTTTTATAACGGTATATTATAAACACATATATAAATCTGTACTGTACAACTAGCTTAGTGACATTGTTTTAGGGTTACAATGGATGTTATTAATGTTACTTTTGGCCACAGTTATTAGCTCATCGCTTTCTTCCTAGTCAGAAGACACTTACATAGGTGTCCATCCCGTTCTTGCTAAAATTAAATATAACCAGCATAAATAAATCTTTTTTAACCTATAAAGAAAACTTTTCCCCTCCTCTGGCAATCTGTCCTTTGTCTCATCTTGAAGACATCACGCTTTTGGCTACCTTTATTCTCTTTTTAATAAAAAAAAGTTTTATACATAATAGCCGCATCATTGTATAAAGAACTATAGTAGGATAATCGCCATGTAAAAGTTATTGGAGGCAATCGCGCCCGACATCTATTGGTACAATCATTGAACTAACGATTTTATTTACTGGTTAGATACGCCCTCTACGTCAGATGTTAGAACTTTATAAGTCACAATTCCGTAAAATTAATTGTCAGTATATATTTTTTTAGTTATTTAGATTAAATATAAATAAAAATTAGTGATTCTTGTAAAGAATCAATAAATAATAGCATTCCACAAGATATTCGTCTATATTTAGAATTAAACTGAGATTTTAATGAAACTAAAAGCAATCTGATTATCAGCGTTAAAAAGTAAAACTTTTTCACAAGTCTTCATAACGAAAATTTGGAGTACTTGTCTAGGAATCGAAGGGTTCCGAGTTCAAACCCACGAGTGGACACTTTTTTTTATTATTTAATTTTATTTTCTAAATTAGTAAAACTTAAATTAATTTCAAAACATGAATTTTACGTTAATGACATCTAAATCTTCATGCTCAAATTTCGTCTTTTTGCTATGGCCACCCGGGATCATCAAATTATAATAGAATAAGGTCTGGTAATTTTATTTAAATCTTTTGACAATGAAACTAAAAATGTGTGTGTCTAAAGGAGAAATATACCAAAAATAACAAGTATTTAAATTTTGCTAATAAATTTGTATTAGGTATGTGTTAAAAGAAAATACATCATTTTGGATTTGAATATACAGTGTGTCGCAAAATGTCTGCACCAAGAAAACGCACGAAATTACATTTTTCTTTAATCTACGTAAAAAAGAGCGAATTAAAATTTTTTACTGAAAATTTATGGTACCTAACAGGGTTATTCATTATAAATTACCCTCCCTTTATGCTATAATTATTATTGTATAATGTTTACATTGACCGAATTTTGTAAAAATGTCATCAAATGACCATATCAGTGGCGTGCATATTTCACAGAATAAGGATAGCATAGATATATATTTTATTCAATTTTCGAAATGATCTTTATTCTTTCCTGATTAATTAAACGTCGAATATCACAGATAATCTATGTCGAATATCTTATAAATATTTACACTATTTCTTTCTCAGTGTAAACTACCTATTTGGATTATTTTATTATCAAACATAATAGTTGTGATTTTCATAGCTTTTACTTTAATAATGTTAACTTTTTCATGTTTACATTATCAACGTTAAATTACTCGAGAACAGACGGTATAAGATAGGGTTATCAATAATATACATTTGTGAAATTAGAAAAAAAATATCTCAGAAATTTAATAACATAGAGGGTATCCCATTCAAAAAAGTTTATTTGTATGGTATTCTGTGAAATCTGAATACGTGTTTTTATGGTATATTTAAAAAAAGTCAGTCATATTCACAAACTTTTATTTAAAGCTTTTTTTGAATATGCAATAGTGGTTATAAAAGGTGTCTTTAATAATGAATATTCTTGTACATGATCTCAAATAAATTTGTTGAAATTAATTTCATTTGTAAAAATGTCACTTCCGCTTCTCCCGTATTGCTAAAAAAAAATTGTGTCCAGGTCCAGGATTTGATGGTGGTAAATATTAATTCTAGAAACATTTTTCAAGTAACATTGTTCTCCTGTTTTTAGAAATAAAGGTTAATGTTTAGCCAAATTCATATATTTTTTTGGACACACAGTATGTTTGTATAATATTAAAAACTTCCCCTACTAAATATTTTGGCTCAATCAAAGTAGATATCTTAAATTGATTATTGTTAGAAAAAGTAGAAATAATATTAAATATAATAAAGAAATTAAAAAAATAATTTAATTTAATAATTTGATAAAATTGAAATTTTGGGTTTTTATGTATAAAAAATTGTAGATTTTAACTGTTTTTTTTTTTAAGTTCTAACTTGATTTTTTGGGGATGCCACACCCTCCATCTCCCTCTAGGGGATGGTGGTGGTAAGATATTTATACAAAAATGTTGCAAATCATTTCTATTGTAAATATGTCAAAAATAAGATTTTTATGTATTTGTAACTATTTTTAAATGCCTGCCCCCACATCCGAACTATGAAGATTAAAGTCAAAATTTTTTCAAAGTTCAAAAAAAATTGTAATTTTGTGTTTTTATGTATAAAAAATCGTAGACTTCCACTGTTTTATTTAAAAAATTCTAACTTAATTTTTTTGGGAATGCCACCCTCACCATATCAGATAGGGGTGGGGAGGGGTGAATTTTTTAAAGCGATTTTCATTTTTATGGGATAATACATCCATATACCAAGATTAGTTTCAATATTTCGATCCTATCCCCCAAAGCCGAACCCCAACCAATAATCCTTATAGAACCCATTGTGTTTACTTCAATATTAAGAATTCATTTATATTATTTACCAACCATCTCAAGGGTCTTTTTTATTACATTGTTATGCACCAGATTAAAGAAATAACCTGCTGTTTATAATTACTTATGCTAAGTACTTAGGTAGGTACCTTACTTACCTACCTATAGGTATACGTATTTAAATTAAAAATACAATTTTTTCAACACTTAAGAAATGTATTATTACTGCTATTATTAATATTATATAATTTATTTTAAATTAATTCGGATAAAACCTGAAAAAGAAAAGAAAAACAAAAGCATATTTTCTATTTTATTAATTTCAAAACAGTTATAAATACACAATTTTTTTTTATATAAATCATGTAGTTACTCTTGTTGGGAACTCGTCCTTTATTAACAGTAAAATAATTCAGTAATAAAACATAAACACAACTCATTCACAATACCTACTACCCGTAAACGCACTAACGCACAATAACAAACATTAGATAGAAAATAGTCCAAACATTCAATCACGAGTGTATAAAATTTCATCCAAGAGCTAAAAATAGAAATCCATCGATCGGTCTTCGTCTTTCTTAAAAATTTCTGCTGGACCCTCAACTCCGCCCACTGCAAACGAATATCGACTTATCCATATTCACTAGCGCCATCTATTGGTAGTATCCATTTCGCTCCAATGAAACTTCCATAAGGTGAGACTACTATTTATTTCTTTATACAATGGCTGCATTCAGTCCTGAAGACACCCCTTGGACAGAAACCAAAACATTTTTAACAATAAAAATAATTTTGTGGTTTTGATTTTTAGTATCTATATTAATTTTTGTTTATGAAAATGACCACTATCAAACAGTTTAATTCTCTCTAATTTAATACCTAAATAGTTAATGAAAATAAATGTTGCTCAGTAATTTTAGCTTTCATAAAAGTATCTTGTTTTTGTTAATAATAAAACACCATTAAATTTTTAATTTTAATTTGATTTTTAATGTACTTTTTTTGCTAATAATTTAGATCATAGAACAGAGTAATTTTTAATTTAATATTATTTTTTATTTTGTCATGTTGTTCCTGTTCGTTTCTCAAAATTAGTTATTTTCATTTTGATTATTAATAAAATACTTGTATCACTGCATATTAGGTTTTGCTATAAGGACATATTATTTCTTATAATTAATTACTATTTATAATCCTTCGTTTTCTATCGTTAAATTTCGTTTCTTTGCGTATTTTCAAATATAATTATATTTTGTAAACAATTCTCATGTCAAAAGTTCATCTAGTCTCGGCTCTTGGTGTTTTTGACTCTTTGTAGGTGTTGTAATGCGAAGAGACGTTCCTTATCGCAAATTTTGTGCTCATTGCGAAAACATATCGTTTGCGTTCACCTGCACTGTGTTCTATTAAATGCGTCGCCCAAAAAAAAGATAACTCTTGATAGGGACGTATCTCGAATATCGTCTACTTTATTTCATACTGTCATTTGGAAAAGCACCGTTGCCAAATTTACTATTTGGAATATAATTTAGGAAATCAATAAAGTTATGGGATCATTAGCTAATGAGAGATTTTAACAATCGTTCTTGCAACCGGATATTAATGGTAAATCTTTAACAATAAAACATATTGACAGACGTATACAGCTTGCACAATTTTTGAAAAACGTCTAAACCGATCTATCAGGAGTCACTTCCTGTGTAATAGTTTGTAGATTGTTTACACTCGAAAAGATTTAAACGCAACTATATTTATCAAATATAAAAAAACTATTTTACTAACTTTGTGCTAACCTACAAATATGAAATCGTTTCGCCATTGATAATATTTACAACATGGCGCTGACTATAACGAGAGACTTTCGCCCATACCTTACAGCTGTGACGATGTTATGATGATGGTTTTTTTATCCGAAAACCCTTGACTGATTGCATTTATAAAAATGCTTTACACACTTGAAAATACTTCTTCGAATTTTTTCCTATAAAAAAAGTACTGCTTTGCTTTGTTGGGTATCGTTGGGAATAGAACCCGGAAGAATAGTGGCCATGTGTTTTACTTCGCTCACATTGGGCGAACGATGTACCTAATTAAGTGACAAAACGATAATAAATGGATTATTTGTTTTAATTTCTTAATTATTGCTTCAGTTATACAATCTTCCTGATATAGTTCATGTATCCATTGTTTTTTTTTTTAATCACTTGTGCATTCTTGAAGTAAAAGATACTCTTTCTGAATAAAGATGAAAATGCATTGAAGCAGATAAAAACTAAATTGAAACAAAGTGACTTGCAAACCGAAAGAACCTTTTCATTTTCCCGCACTCTTTAAATAAATACCCCATTTTACTCATATTTAAACTAAATTACCCTGTGGAAAATAAAACCCTTGATGATTGCATATTATTTATTTTATAACATTTTTCGTGCCCACTAAACCTTTACACGAAATCAATATTAAACCTTATGGCAATTTTTATTACAAAGATTTAGTATAGTAACACCCTTTTATATTAGTAATTTTTATCACAGCACGTTATCACACGTTTTTTTATTGATTTATTTGCGCTTACCAGTGGCTAATAAGTACGTAATAATTTTTATGGTTTTGGAGCTAGAAAATTGAACTCGTAAAATACACCCCGAAGAAATTGCTCCGAATGTTTTACTGTGGTCATAGTACGGTTATTTAGGTTGGAAAATCAAATTATCTGTAATTTGAACATAATATCATTGTCTGAAAGGTGAATAATATTATACGGGGTCCTGTTATAGTATCGCGGTCCTTTCTAGCATGATGGTTGCAAATTTTTATTTAAAAATTGGTATATAATAGGCAGAAACAACTTACTATAGCCTAGAGAAAAAGAAGTGCAGTAATTTGATTTGCAGAACGTAGTACAGGTTCAAGAGGTACACATTTTATTTACCCCTCAACCTTCAATGCTTATTTGTAGTTAAAATGAAAATTTTAAATCATCTGATCGGCCTAATAAAAGCTTTTTTTTTTAGATTTAATCGTGCATGTTTCAATGGGTTTTACTGTAATAAACCTTTTCTTTTGACAGATAAGTCGGACTTTATTTATTCGTAACCGTATTGTATTTATCCTTCACTTTCAACAAAAAATAAAAGTCTTTATCTTCAAAATTCAAGCAAGTCAAAAGTTTTTGAAAAACAACGGGACTATTATACTAAAGTTAAAGCTGAATTGTAAGCATTAATTAATAATGGAGACAATTTAAAAACAATTAAATATATTAATAATAAGCCCACTATAGTGGAAAAACCAAATGTAAATACTATAAAAAACGCATCTTAAACTCTAATATACTATTTAATATTGATATTACATATCTATATTCACAAAGCTTTCTAAAAAATAAAGATAATATACAAGCTAATATTTTATGCTACAATCCTAAACTCATATTATTGAGTGAAACAAGAGTCACTAATGACATCAAAGACGTTGAAATTACTATAGAAAATTATAACTGCATACGGTGCAATTCCAAATCCCGTTCTACTGGACTCCAAAACCTATATTTTAGGTGGAAATTATTAGTGTAAGTTAATATCGCCTCTACATTTTGGTATATTGGATGTTTATATCATTCTTCATCCAGCTCTGATGTCACATTTATTGGAGATTTCTGTTGATACAGGAGTTCCTCAAGGAAGTGTTCTAGGACCTCTTTTGTTTATTTTTTATTTCAATGATATACAATTGTATGTAGATATAGAGTATAAATTTATTTGCAGACGATATGCTTATAATATGCACTGATATAGATTTACCAGGCAACTGAAACCAATAATATTAAATGGAACCTTATATCAAGTGACATCTCGTTTGAAAGGTATTAAGAATACCTATTCAATCATACTATTTTTTTTGGATTTACGATGTTTTATTATTTTTTTGGATTTACGATGTTTTTGATGGTTTAAATAAGGTCCCATTTAATATGATTGGTTTCAGTTGCCTGGTGACATCACCGATGCCTATTACGTCACCTGTTACCACTAGTAGAGAAGCTTACAATAGTTCATTTTCAGCCTCCAAATTTCATCAGTCTAAGTATCACCGTTCAAAAGAAAAAAGAGGAGACTTTTGAGAAGCACTGTATATGGTAACCTTACGCTTGCTTCACTGCACAAGTTGCGTCTTCTTAGATCTTCTTGGTTGGTCGGCCGTAACTACCCTTTGCTTTCTGGCTGTCACATCTCATCATCCCCTGATCCTTGACCTTCCTGGAATGGTCCCTTCCCGATCTGGTTTGGTCCTTGGGTTGCTGAACCTGGTAACTCTTTTGGCTGAGGTTACAGGTTCTTTCTGCTGTGGTAGTCTATCCATTTTTCAATAGACTCTGGCTTTGGACCCTCTGACTATTGCTCTGGACTGCTTCTCTCGCTTGCTGCTGTGAGACTTCTACTGTACATGGCTGCTACAGGTAGCTTCCTATTGACTGACTACTGGGAATGACATCTTTCTTTGAACCTTAGTCTATTCAATATAAATTATCTTTTGGTCCCTTTTTTTTGCATTTGACTCCATCTTCTTCATTTATTGCTGTGGATTTGGCTCAAAATGGACCCAACTTCATATCAAGCTCCCTTGGCGATATGCTTTATGCCCTCTGAGAGCTTGTGGTACTGGTTGGCCCTTGCTTTTGGTTTTGGATGTAGCAGTCTTTTTGTAGCCTTGGATTCTGGAATTCGGCCCTTTCTCTGCCATACATCGTGGAACCCCGGGATTGCCTTGGTACGGTTCTGGATTTGGGTGACTATCGCGATTTGGACTTCGTTATAGTGCTGGAAAAGGTGCTGATGGTAACTCTGGCAAAGGTACTACGGTCTTTCTGCTTCTTTTTCTTCTTCTTGTGCAGTGGCAACGTCTTTTGATTACTTTTGGATTTTGGATTAACATTAGATGCGATTATCCAATGACAGCCAAAAGAGCTTTAAACATATTATTACAATTGTCCACATCTTATTTGTGTGAATAACCAACATTAAAACTAAAAAAGATCAAGATTGTTAAATGTAGATGACGATATGAGAGTAGCATTTTCATTTTTACGGCCAAATATAAATGAAATTATCAAAAAACATCAAGCTCAAATTTCGCAATAAAAGTATTCTTATTATTACCTAACTTTTGTTTAATTCCTTAATAAACGTACTGTTATTTTTAAGGTACATATTATTTTATTTAGTACATTTAAAATTATTATCAGAAACTATTTTACGCAGTGTATAGGTAAGTAAATAATTTTTAAACTTATCTTTTTCTTTGTGGCTGAGAATCACTGACCTAGGCACTAGCCTTAATGAAAAGTGTCTTTTTCTTTTTTTTCTTCCTTCCTTGGTCTGATACATATTTCTTTATTAGTGTATTCGTAAAGATACTCGAAGTATTACGATTTTTCCGTTCTATTTGATCAAAAGCTGCTCTTAGGTCTCGGAGAGGTAGGAAAAGTTATTTTTGTTCTTTCATTTTTCTTCTCTATCTCTTCTATATCTCTAAATATAAATCTTTAACAATTTTAATAATAAAAGGCGTATTTTTAACCCCGTTTAGAATATTGTATGTCAAACCATGGATTCTAATGTTTTTCTTTAATATAACTCTCTCTTACCGTACTAAAAATTCGAGTGTGATTTTAACTGCAAAATCGTCGATGCTTATTGATCACGGTGTAAAATGACAATTTAATGCTCTCATTCCTATTCCAATTTGCAGCTGAACACGTCAAAAAAATAAGTGTATAAACAGGTTATTGCTTTTGGAATGCTTGGTTCACTAAATAAGCGATTTAAAATGTAATCAATTTCTAATTTTAACACTAATTGTAAACAATAATTGAGAATGTTGAAAATTCTTAATATCAAATTTTAAGATAAATATATTTAATATATATTTATTGAGTTGATTATATTATTTGTTTAATACGAAAAAGTTTTTTCTTAAGAATCATCGGAGAATGATCATAGTGTCTATTTTTATTCACAATGTTAAAAGCTACTTCGGATTTACCTTTGCTTTGATTTATTTAGTTATTTGTATCCAAACAGGCTAACGCCTCTATTACATTAGATCAGCCATATTCAACCTACGGCCCTCCAATCCAATCTGTTTTGTGCGACCCTCCAAGCTGTTTTGTTGTGCCCTCTAAGCTTTTTTTGTGCGGCACCAAAAACTATTATTAGGAATGACCACCGCCTTTTTTTGAAACAAATTGTCCCAAAGCTTATTAAAACAACATGAGGACCTCTTTTTATGTAAACTAAAACAATATGAGGACCTTTTTTTGAGGCCCTTGTAAAGAAGAGAATGTTTCCAGATAAGTTAAAGTCTGTGAGTTTCTTGAAGATAGAAGTTTTACAAATTGTATCGAAGGCGCTGTCAATATCTAGACTCACGGCGATTATGTCTTTTTTGCTATCAATAGCTTGTGAGATATATGTGTAAAGAGTAACCAGGTTATCCAATGTGCATCTGTGTGATCTAAAACCTGTCTGCGCTGTAATTGAAAAGTTATGCAATTCTAAGTACCAATGTAGGCGTCTGTTGACCATTTTCTCAAGAATTTTACACAGTGTGTAGGTAAGAGAAATTGGCCTAAAAGAATTTAGAAGATTAGTATTCAAGTTGTTCTTTTTAATTAGTATAATGCTTGATTCTCTCCATAGAGCCAGAAATTGTTGGCTGCACCATATTTTATTGTAAAGTTCAGTTCAGTTTTTGTTGCTGGATGTAAATGTTTTAGAAAGATCATAGGTATATCGTCGGTCCTGCAGCTTTGTTCTTTAGTGAAAGTATGAATTTGATTCGGAGAGAGTGAAGGAAATTAAGAGGAATTTGTTTAGGATGTGAGTTGTTTGTTGAGTTTGGAGGTTCGGGGTTGGATTTGGTTTTGTTTTGAAAGTGTTGGGCAAGAATATTAGCAATTTGTTGGTCATTGGTAATGACTTAAGCTAGATATTTTAGAGCTGGTGTTTCTTCTTTTCATCTGTCTTATCTTGGTCCAAATTTGAGTAGGAGAGGTGTCAGAGATTATTGTGCTAGTGAATTTGTTCTAGTGATGCCGCGAGACAAGACGAGACGAGAGAGTGGCCTCTCTCGTCTCGTAGGGCGAGAGAAAACTGTTCTCTCGTCTCGACGAGAAGGCGCTTCTCTCGCTCGAGAGATCCTCTCTCTCGTCTTGTCTCGTCTCGTTTCTCTCGTGATAAAACAATATTAAATTTAAATTTGAAAAAGACGAAACATAAAAAACGGTAAAATTTGTAAGACAAAAACAAAGAATTTTTCAAGTAATTTGCGCATTAGTACCCAAATTTGGCAATAAGAAACACTTATGTCTCTCTGTCTGTCAGTCTGTGACAGTCGTTTTAAAATTGAAATTTGAAGTAATAAGTGGCCCAGATTAGGCATTAACTAAAAACGAAAATACTTTGTCCTCTAAGTTAGTTGGGGAGGGGGAGAAGAGGTTAAATTGGAAGTTAGAATTTTTTAATACAATCCTGCGATGTCAAATGAAAGCATTTTGTAGTATGTTTTCAAAATGCAAGAAGATAGAGACATAAAACAAAAACGATGTGAAATTAGAGAAACATTATGATATGTTTGTTATAATGAAATGCACTTTACTAGAGACGTAAACTAGAGGGCGTTACTATCTTTAAATTTTCTAGTGGAAAGTAAAGTCATGTAATACCTCATTTGAAAGAAATTTTGATTATATTTACGTCCAAGCAAACAATTTTATTTTTTTTTGTTTTTATAAAAATTACATTCCTGATAATCCTCGTGTGCCGCAATAATCCTAGAAATGTTAGATAATGTTAGAAGATAATTTTTTAATAAGCTTTTTTTGCCAAGAAGTTATGAAAAATTTAATACGTCAAGTGCTTTTTTAATCACCTTTGATATTCTTAATTTCTTTATATTAGTAAATACAAAAAGCGTTTTCTTAGTAATAAACAATAATTGTTCATACGAGAGTTATCAAAAATGTAACTTATTAGTAAAGGCACAGAACATGTCTGTATAAGAATAAAGTACCAGGCTACAAAAAAATTGCCATTGTGCAGTGTTTAATCCCTCTAACAGTAAAAAAATACTTAAATTTATAAAAGATACTGACATTTACTCTGCACTAGCCAAAATGTTAATTATCCATTGTATACTATTGTAAAAAACAGAATTTATAAGGTATTATACCTCCGGTAATTATCCTTTGAGGTTGAAGCGGTAAATAAAAAAAAGAACATAACCTACTTTATGAATTTATTTAATGTAATTTCTGTAAAAACATAAAAATCTAAATCTGTTTACATGAACGTAAAAATATAGAAAATATCTTTCAAATGAGGTATCACATGACTCATTAGAAAATTTAAAGCTAGTAAGTCCCTCTATCTTACGTGTCTCAAGTAAAGTGCATCTCGTTATAACAAAATTATAATATCTCTTGAGTTTTACCTCGTTTTTATTTTGTCGTTATCCTTTTTCATTTAGAAGTTAAAATAGAGGAGGGTACGATTTTCGTCCTCACTGTATATAATACATTCGTTTGTATTACCTTTTCTTTGACAGTTTTTCGAAAACACGTTTAAAAATTTTCAACTTATCTTTAAGAGTAACCTCAGAAAAGCAGAATGGATTAAATATAAGAAATAATTGTATAAATTTTAAATAAATGAAATGAGAAATATTTTTTCTTATAAATCATTATTTATAAAATCCTAATAACACAAGTATCATTTGTTACCATTTAATATATATATATATATAGAATAGGTGTTTTATAGTTAAGTTTTTGACTATCTCGAAATCTAATAGGTTAACATTTTAAGTTACGATAAGCAATTGAACATTTCAAATAAGCAAACAGAAAATTATTCAAGAGAGCCCGAGGGAGCTCGAGAGAAACGAGAAATTCTCGTCGAGAGATGACACTCTCTCGTCTCGTCTCGAATCTGTTTTCGAGAGAAAATGTCTCGAGACAAGACGAGACGAGAGACAAGAATCTTTCGTCTCGCGGCATAACTAATTTGTTCCACAATTCTCGTTTACTTTATTTTAGAACCTTTTTTGATTTCGCTCTCATTTTTTTGAGGTTTATCAAGTCTGAGTCATTTCTGGTTCTTCGGTATTTATTAGGCGCCTTTTTGCACTCTTTTACTGCAATGTTACAGGATTTATTCCACCAGAGAACGGTTTGTTTTGGAGGGTTGACCGAGTACTTTCCTATACATTTATTGGCTGCATAAATTATGGAGTTAGTAAATTGACTAACAGCTTCGTTTACATCATTCGAATAGATGATATTGACTATATTTTTCTACAGCGTTTGGCTGTAGAGTTTCCAATTTGCTTTTGCGATTTTCCACTTTCATTGATTGGAAAGTTCGTATGCTCCGCCTTACTTTGTGAGGTCACTATGTGGGTTACGTAAATCTAAAATAATGTGTTTTTATGAAATGTAACTGGGTGTTCACTTCACAAATGAACCAATGGAGAAACCGCCCCTGTATACATCTAAGCAAATTATATCAAAATATTGAAGTAGTGCAAAATTGAGACATTTGAAAAGTACCACATAAAGCAAAGAAATGGGCCCGTTCACTTTTATTTTTGAATGTGAATTATTTATATATTTATAAAGATATTAAACTCTTTTGTCTGGTGGTACTTTTCCCGTTAAGATATTTTTGCTAGAGGTAAGGGAATTCCCATAAAATTCTTTCAGTGACTCATTGCGTCAAAAAACCCCGAATTCCCTTCATGTCTTGTATCGGTTAATAGTTAAAAGGGCGCGGTTGTCGGATGTATCATTGCACCACCATTCCTCTTCTGCATTTATTAAAGAAATTTACATGATAAAAATATATTATTTTTTAAAAATAATGTGTTTATTTCAGATAAAGCTGGAAGCCTTACCTTTTTTAAATTTTAATAAAAACAATTAGTATTACTCAAGCTGAATATTACCAGATCGAAATTTTATTTGAGAAAATGTATCTGGTAAACGTGACAACGTTGTAAGTACTTGTAAATAGTGTTGTCTACACACACTTCTAGAAATAAATGCAACGTTGCCACGTTTACCAGATAAATATTGCAAATCAAATTTCTACTTTTTGATTATGGTCTGGTTAATTTTCAGCCTGAGTAATAATAATTGTTTTAATTAAAAAGTAAAAAATAAGCTCCCAGCTTTAAATCTGAAAATATAAGTTCATGATTTTTAGAAAAATAATGGAATTTTGTTATTTAAATTATATATAAATGCAGAAATGCTATATTAGGGATACTTCCGACAACCTTGCCGTCTTTAAGCATAACCGATACGAGACGTGAACGGAATTAGGGATTTTCTGACGCAATGAGTCACTGAAAGAATTTTGTGGGAATTCCCATACTTCTAGCAAAAATATCTTAACGGGAAAAGTACCACCAGACAAAAGAGTTTAATATCTTTATAAATATATAATTAATTCACATTCAAAAATGAAAGTGAACGGGCCCATTATCTTTCATATTTTAACTTATAGAAATTATTTTTAGATTCTATAAAATTGTTAAATTGCTACACTAATTTTTGATAGAAAATTAGGACCTCTAATACAAAAGCGTAAATTTTAAAAGTCTCTAATTTAAAAATCATACCCACGCACTTTGCATAAACTACTATACTCTGTTTTTAAACTAAGAGAAGCGATTTGAATTTAAGTTGGCAATTCTGTAGACTTCTAATTGGTCAGATTGAAGTCAGTTTCACACATCACTTTTTAGCTACTGTTGACAGTTCTATTTTCGATTCTGACATTTTATAATTTAAGTTTTGTTATTGCTTTGATATCTCATCATTATTACTCAGTTTTTTATTTTATTTCTTTAATAACAGTTCAATGTAAATGTCAAGATGTACTTTATCTTTTCACTTATTATGTTGTATAGGCACCTCTTATGTATTTTTGTTTTATTTTTCAAACTTTTATTATTAATTAAAATATTATAACAAATTTACAAAATACTACTATTCATATGTTGTTTTTCTAACCCTTATTAAAAAAAATTACAAAACTACAGTGTAGTATACAAAAATTACAACTGCTCTCATTTTTATTGTAAAATTGTTGTATCTTACACACATTTAAGCGCCAGTCTGTATTTAACTTAAAAATTCTTGTTCTGCAAGGTATAAGTGGTAAGAGTAGATTTGAACAGCCGTTTTTGAGAAATCTGGATTTATAAAAAAGGCGTCCTTTAAATTTTTCAATAAAAATGGGAGCAGCTTTAAATATTTTACCCGGTAAATATTGCTTTTTTGGTGTTCTACTTAAAAAAAAAATACAACTTTATTACTATTTTTTTTTAAACTAAAAATTAATGAATTTTTAATCAAAATGATAAAAATATAACTAAATATTAAAGTAAATTTTATTTATTTGAAAATAAACCATTTACAAAATTGTTAATTAACATTTAAAACTACAAAATATTTTGGATATATTTAAAAGTGCTATTGCCATCTGAATATGTCCATAATTTGTGGCCTCCAAAACTTTCATTATTTAACCTAAAACAAATACCTTGTTTTATTATTTTAAATAAATAGCTTGGTACTTAAATAGTCAAAAGCATAAAGTGTTATCACTGTAACATTTGGTGTGGCACCCTTTTTTAAACATTAAATTGCTATATGTAAAAGGACTTTCCAAACAAGTGGCAAAAATATTCTCTAGATATAATGTAAAAATTGCTCATAAACGAAACCTTATTTTTAAATTTTAAATTCAAGAAAGCAACTCAACTAAATGTAGTTTATAAAATAGACTGCAAAGATTATAACTACACTTACACATATTAAACTCTGCGAATGTGTAAAAGGTGTATTTTAATTTAATCAACTAGTTGTAAACTACCTACACACTATCACAAAATATGGGTTTCGTTCATGATCATTTTAAAGTGTTTATGTTCCTAAATGTTTTTTTAAATTTTAAAAAGCTGTGATTGCACCAGAAGATTTCGAAACATATGTAGTGCTGAATTATTAAAAATATCTACCGATCATACTAAAGATATTTTTGTTTGTAAAAAATATATTAAATTGGGTGTAGGAAATCCTTCTGCTGACACAAAGTTACAAATTACCTTTTTTATGCCTTAATAATTTTTATTTAATTATTTGTTTATACAATAAATTATCATACAAAATTAAGGTACATATTATCTTACCTGAAAATAAACATTTAGTTTTCGAGAGGCTTGAAGGATGTCTAAAAAAATATACCATCTGCTTTATATTGTATAAAAATATGTTTTCAAGAAGACCAAAGACATTCTGATACACAATGTGGAATTTAAGCAACAATTATAAATCCTATCTACAAAAAAACAGGAGAATGATAAAAACCATTATTATTATAGTAAAAGCTGGTACCATTGCACTTTCTTGGACTTCTACATACATTTAATAAGCTGTTGCCCACAAGTTTACACTTTCGACTGTTATATCATCTTGTTAGTGGAGACAAAATTCGTATAGATTTGATTTATTTCATTTCATAACACTTGTCTGCAAACATATCGTATCATACATCAGAACTTTGCTACATTTTACTTGAAGAAAGAACCCTTATTTAATTAGGAAATCCATACAACTAATGGTAATCTTGTAGTTTAATTTTAAGAAAAAATATTACAAATTAATCTATACCTATAAAGAAATATAAAAATAAACTTTATTTTTTTGTACCTGCCAAAATTCTTCATTTTAAATAAGCTTTTCTTCGACTACATATTTTTCAGTCCCTCCTAAATATGTTTTTTAATAGGTAGGTAATAATAGGTGCTTAATTTCATTCCAACAAATAGAACTGGCATACCTATTTTTCTAATTTTTCCATCAAATTGAAAAACCTACTATTTACTTTCTTTTCTGTTATTATAATAGATATATAATTTTCTAATCACAGTTACTTATAGAACAATGAATAAAATATCGAATTAAAACTCTATGTTAAACTCAAAATGTAAATTATTTTGTATTTTGTTGGGAGACATTTTACTCAATTTACTGAAATTTGTTCGCTGCTTGGGCGATTCTCTTCTCAACATACTGGTCCGAGCTGCGATATGAGACGAAGTAAGGAAAAAATAAAAGTATAACTAAAATACAATAATTATAAATCAAAAAGGGAATGAGCACAATTTAGTGTCATCTTTAGTCGTTGGTTACCTAAAACTTTGACTTCAATGAATTCATAACAAAGTTTTGAAATGATACAAGACAAATTCAAATTTACCGCTAAAATGATATCTAGTTACTTTTTTAGTTATTTTTCCCTGTGTAAATAGGACTTTTCAATTCGCTCCTCTTAGTTTAAAAACAGAGTATAGTCAGTCAAACAAAGGAAGAAAGAATCAACTTTTAAATTACTTTCTATAGATATAAAACAATTATGTATGTGTCAGATATTCTAAAAAAATTCCCTATTTTCTGCGAAATTAATATTCTTTGTTTACTTTGGACATTAGCATATTTTTCCACTAGAAAGAAAAAAGGACATTAAAATTTCCGTAATTTCGACTTATCTCAAATAATAAAGTATCACGATCCCACATTTCCCGAGCATGCTGGGCTGAATTAACGTCGTATCCCTGTCCAATACGGCCTACAAGGGTTCCCGAAACTTCATGTATAAATTTGTAAACAGAACAGAACAAAAAGCGGGACACGGAACGCGTTAAATGGGTTTAAATTCACAACTGTCGTCAAGTTTTTGTTTTTCGTTTGCAGATTATCTTTTTTTAAAGAAAAAAACATAAAAATATTTTTCTTTTGGCGTTTAAGCAAGTTTTTGTTTTGTTGTTTCGGAGCATTCGTAGAAAATACATAAATTCATTTAACGGAAATGCCAAGAAGCGTCGTAGGACGTTTCCTTTACATTTCGCATCGGATTACTTATACAGATAAATACGAAATATGAACTTCATAATATAGAAAAATTATATATATCCCATTCATTTTAATATTTTTATAAAATATTTCGAAGAGTGCCTCGCTATTCTGGTAATTGAGTTCATCCACCATAATTTCTAAAGCGAATTCACCAAATTATTGAAAAGAATTTTTTAAGAGTTCACATCATTTCTAATTTGTTCTTGGCTTGACCCACTTGACATTTTATTTTTGTTATTTACTAGTACGTTGCAAAGAAATCTTGAATTTAATTTCAGAGAAATGGGGATGTAAAAATAAAGGCACAATGAGGAATTTGTTACGTAATATGTACATATTTATACGTCCTTGACGAAATTGATCTCCTTGTTATGACGTAATTCCCTCGTAATCCTCAATATTCCTGCAGAATAATATTCGACCACACATTGGATAAGTGACTGTTAGGAGATTAAATCATGTTAAATCAGCAATTATACCAGACTATTATAATCTATCACGTAAAGTGAATAGGTAGAATTGGTTCCATTAGAGAAAAGCAGAGACATTCAAAAAATTATTTTTTAACCACAATATTTCAAAAAATGTTGCATCTTTTATAAATGCAAAGGCTGAACAATTATGGGGGAGGGTTGGCTTTAGACCAGTGGTCGCCAACCTGTCGATCGCGGGCAACCGGTAGCTCGCGGAGGCAATTCTGGTAGCTCTCACAACGATTTTAATTTAAAAAATACAAACTGCAAAAATCAGAAAAGCTTCCGACAATTCCACAAAAAAATCTAATTGTCGTAATATTAAACATAAACAGCGGCAACGTTGCGATGAGCGATCTGCCGCTGACGCCATCAAGCTAGAATCGGCTAGAACCGACCAGCCGGACCAGCGCGTTAGTGTGCGAGAACGATCAGGATTGCTTTGAACGGGATAAATACGCACGGCGCGGCGACATTGCGCTTAGTTTAAAACTGAACGCGTAACCAACGTCCAGCGGTTGGGTTAGTAGAGAACAACAAAAAATAATATTATGGCAAGCAGTTGTAAGGAGGTAAAGACATACCACTTTCATTCGGAATGGGAAGAACAATACTTTTTTACAGAAGTTAAAGATAAAAATGTGTGTTTGTTATGTAATACTTCGGTCTCCGTTGCTAAAAAGGGAAATATTGAGAGACATCATAAAACTGTACATTCTAATTTTGAAAAATGATTCACACTACATTCCGCCGCCAGAAAGGAGAAACTGAAACAGTTAAAAAAGCAGTTAATTGGACAACAATTAATATTTTTAAGAACAGTCGACAAAAATAAGCCTGCAACTGAAGCATCGTACCGTGTGTCCCAGATAATTGCACAAAAAAAGAAACCTTATGAAAACGGGAAAATGATAAAACAGGCGTTTTTAGAAGCTGCTGATTCGTTATTTGCCAACTTTAGAAATAAAGACGAGATAGTTTCAGCTATAAAATCTATGCAACTTTCTGCTAATACAGTGATGAGACGTGTAAAACTAATGAGCAATGATATTTTTTTACAGTTTAGAACTGACTTAGATAACTGTGTTTATTTTTCACTTCAACTGGATGAATCAACAGATGTCGTTGACACTGCCCAGATGGCTGTGTTCGTCAGGATGGTTTTTAGTAATTTTACGATTAAAGAAGATCTTTTGAAGTTTATTTCACTGAAAGGACACACTACTGGACAGGAGTTGTTTTCTCATTTAAAAAATGTTATTTCTTCCGAGAAAATTCCAATATCGAAAATGGTAGGCTTGACAACTGATGGCGCTCCAGCTATGGTGGGTTGTGATAAGGGTCTGGTGACGTTATGTCGTAAAGATGAAACTTTTCTGTTACCACTGCATTATCCATCAGCAAGCATTATGTGGAAATTTCCTGAAACTAAACAACGTTATGAAACTGGTGGTAAAAATTGTGAACAAGATTAGAGCTCAAGCGTTACAAAGAAGATTATTCAAAACCTTGGCCGATGAAGTTGACTGTCAATACGGGGACCTACTCCTTCACTCTGAAGTCCGATGGTTAAGTAGAGGATGGGTGCTGAAACGTTTTAATGATGTCCTATCTGGCATAGTTCAATTTTTCAAACAACGCGATGAACCGACTCCGGAACTAGAAAATTCAATCTGGCTTAGAGATTTTGGTTTTCTCGTTAACATTACAGAGAAATTAAACGAATAACTTAATTTGCAGCTTCAGGGGAGAGACAAAGAACTAGCGGAAATGATTTCTGATATAAAAGCATTTATCAAAAAACTGGAGTTTTGGGAACAAAACCTAATTAACAGCGATGCCAAGCATTTTCCTATTCTTTCAGAAAAAATATCTCAAAATCCATTAGACCCCTATGACAGCAAATATCATGTAGAAATAGTTTCTACCCTGAAGAATAACTTCAAAAATCGTTTTAAGGATTTCAACTAAATGGCTTTAGTAGCGCAGTTTGTTGTTTCACCCTTTATGGAAATTGATAACCAACAGTTTGCAACTTGTGTTATGCAGAACTTTGGCGAAGACATCGCTGCAACAGAAATGGAAGTAATTGAGTTTCAAAATGATTTAGCTTTAAAATCGTTAGTCTTAAGTACCAAATGTATCTGGCCTATTGTAAGTAAAGACAAATATTTAGTTCTATGCCGTGTTGCCTTGAAAGTGAAAGCATTATTCAGTTCAACCTATTTGTGTTAATCTTCTTTTTTCAATATGAATTTTATTAAGAACAAATATCGCAATCGACTTACAGATGAACATTTGGATAATTGTATTCGAATGGCTGTATCAAATTATACTGCAAACATTAAAAAAATTATCGATGAGTCTGAGTGTCAGCCTTCTCATTGAACGTGCTTTTTTATTTTTCAATGTTTATGTTCATGATAGTGCGTTACTTTTTTGTTGTTATTATTGACTATTTTTAAATCTTACGTGACATGCCGTTGTGGCTGGATAAAAGTTTGTGTTTATTTTTCAAACACCTTCGTTTGGTAGGTAGGAATGTAGCTATGAACAAGTACGTACTAGTAATATTAGTTATTTTGTTATTAGTTTATTATTAGTACCTATGTATTACCAGTTAAATAGTAAAATAAATACATATAATGATAAATTAACTGTGGATTATTTCATTTACGTTGTGTTCCGTGGCTTCCGTGTGGGTAGCTCGCTGTTTATTCCAAAATTAACAAAGTAGCTCAACACATTGAGAGGTTGGCGACCACTGCTTTAGACTAACAGCCGGTTGCAAGAACGATTGTTAAAATCTCTTGTTAGCTAATGAACATATAACTAACTGATATTAGAACTGGCAACGGCGCTTTTCCAACTGACAGTCTGTCGCTTCACAGCTGATCACGAGTGATTTTTATATTAATGAAGTTAATTTGGTAGTATTTTTTCAAAAATTAATTACAAATAAAGTAAAAAATGAAATTGAGGCTCTCAACCTTTACTGCTATGGTTAAGAAAATAGGTCACTCAATGTAATGCCAGTTGTTTCAATGGATCTTGTACTCAATGTAAGGAATTACTCCTAAGAATTAATATACCTACACAGTAAACAGGGTTAATTTTCAATATTCATACCTATATTTCCTTTAAACATTAATGTTAACACTATCCTACTCTTTTTTCGACATAGGCTCATATTTTTTAACAGACAGAAGCAAGGACAGTCTGTTCAGAGAAAAAATGTTTGACTTATGAATATAATTTCTTAAAATAAATAGAATGGTTTAAATAAAGAAAAGATTCTGAATTTGTGTTGTCGAATCAGCATCCAGATATAGTTCATAGAGTATAAAAACATTATTTAAATGACTTCAGACAAGAAATTCACACAGTTGTTTTTGTAGACGACAATTCAAAAAAGATTTACTGTACTTAGTAGAGAGTTATGAGAAATATTTTTGCAATAAATTTTGAAAGTGTAGTTTAAACTTAATTTTATTATCGATCGTCAGTTCTAAGTATTTGACAGTTTCGCTAACATGCGTATTTTATAGAGCCCATGGTTTTCTTCTGTAAATAATTATCGTTTTGAATAATTATTAGGTTAGATTAGGTTGTTTTAGTATTAAGTTTGTATCTACTTTTACATATTTAGCTTATTTACGAAATAAATTTAATTTTCTATTTTTTTGAAAAGTTCTTATTTAATTTTACGAGTATTATGTTTGTAATTATATTATCCTGTTGTACTAATTTTTCGTAATTCGAAATAATCCGAGAAGAAAATTTATACGGAATTCCGTGTACACATCTGCCCGCAATTCCATCGGGAGTCACCGCAATTCTCTTGACATTGACGAAACTCAAGATGAAACTATCTTAGAACATTTAGAAAATTTAGAATTACCACATTGTAGGGAAGAGAACCCAGATAATCAAACAACCAGCAAAGTGTAGTAGAACCGTGTTTGAAAATAATAACTGAAAAATATTATGCAATTTTTATAACAAATTGTGTTATATTGGCCATATATTTAAATTCGTGGACAATGGTTGTTGTAAAATAAAATTCTGAAAAATCAATTTTAGTGACCCAAAACATACAATATAGATTTTGTCAAAAAATATACAGATAGGGTCTCCGGAAATTGCGAATATATGGATCTATAACAGATTTATGGGCTCAAAAGTTGATTTAACCAAACTTACCTATATACCTACTTGCTTCGTTTGGCGAGGTTAAATTAAAATATCTGTTTTTACTTTAATCTCCAGAATTCAGCCATTTTAAAGCCGATGGGTTAATCTATTTTACATTGTCAAAACAGAGGTTTAAAATTTCATAAAGAACTTATCTTTTACTGAATGGATTTTAGTGAAACTCTGGTAGCTTATAAATAAAATGTTTAATGATTGGAATAACACAATTTCATTTGTCCTGCTATTTATTAAATACAAATACTAAAAAGAATATAAAAAATTGATAGTCACAGATGTAGTTCAAAAATCTTTACATCATTCTACATATTTTTTAAAAAATCACTTTTACGTACTTTTTAAAATGTGCATGAATTAGGTTTTGATATAAAATTGATAATTATGTTGCGTCTAAATTGAATTTTAGTTCAGGAATTAAGGAATAGTTGTGGAATGGAGCAAGTTTAATGAAATTTGCGGCACCTTGTTGCCATATTTCAAAATTGTCTAGAATTTACAGGATTATACATAATATTTACAATTTACAAATAAAATATAAATTATATGTATTAATTTTTTAAAGATGTTTATAAAAATGGATTTTTAATAAAACTTGCTGCTTAGTCTAAAATTAAATACTGAATTTTACTAAAATTTTAAATAAATGCTTTATACGAGGGAAATCAAAAATATACGTTGCTTATTGAATACACTCATGTGCTCATATTAAATCAAAATATAAATTAATATATAGAAGGTGAATAATTTTTTAACGATTTATAACTTGAATTTGTTGGATATGTAGCAGTGTATAAATACAATTCCACATATTTTGCATAAAACTACCCTTACCTTAAAATTTTTAATGATTCCCTGCATATATTATAAAGGATTATGAAAGAACATACTTTTTTGAGTGCATTCATAATAAAAAAGTTACAAGTTAAAAAGTTTACTTTTTAAGATATTTTAATTTTAAATTTTGAAAAAATATTTTATTCGTAACGAAAAATCAAGGTACCTGTGTATGAAAAGTATGTGGAATTTCTTGCCTCGATGCACTGCCTCACACCCCAAAAATTCACGATTCCAACTTAAATTTTACCAGAAATAAAAAAATCTGTAGCTTTCAGGAGGACTCGGTATATATCGATGGTTTAATTCCAACACCCCGTAACTGCATGGATTGACATTTTACAGGAGAAACTTTTTTCTTGGTTCCCTCAGATTTAAAGGACACGTCGATCTTTGGAGGGAGACATATTTTTTTCCTAATTGCATAAAGGTAATTTTATAAGAAATTCAATAATGGGTCAAATTCCGATATTAACGTCTTCTTGAGGGTGAAAATTATGCACCTATCTGCTGGAGGGTTAAAGTGTCAATGATGCAATGTGTCCCCCTCCAAACAAAAATCGACGTATCCGAGAGCATTTCGTCTTTAAATCTAAGGAAACCACACTATATACTAATTATTGTATGAAAAAAAG
Organism: Psylliodes chrysocephalus; assembly: GCA_927349885.1. Classification (NCBI taxonomy): domain Eukaryota; kingdom Metazoa; phylum Arthropoda; class Insecta; order Coleoptera; family Chrysomelidae; genus Psylliodes; species Psylliodes chrysocephalus. The sequence goes on along the minus strand of OV651820.1, from coordinate 8,193,799 downwards.
TTTGTAGAATTAGATTCATGAAAATCGCCCATTGCAAAAAGACAACATAACAAATTATATTTTAATATAATACAGTTTTTTTTTCATTCACTGTTATGTTAAGTTATTGTTAACATTTATTTACTTTGCTATAGTCTCTCATAAATAGTAACAATATCAAACCTACACTTTTGATGTTTACAATTTTAACCGGACTAAAATTATTTTAATGAAAAATTCAAGCAGGATTTACAAAAACATTTTTAATCCATTAAATTTGCACAACGAGTATTCCAAATCAAATCCACATTACCCGAGAATTCGCTTAATTTCGAATTGTTGCAACTTTAATTCCTCCTAATAACTCCCAATCCGCGCTGACATACCAGATAATGAGACTTAAATTCAAAATAGTTGCGGTTTTTCCAACAAAAAAAGCAAAACCCCATTCTCTCTTTTAATTAAGTTTTGTGAGCAACTTTGTTTAATTAGAAGTGTCAAATGTGCCGTAAAAGGAGAGGATTAAAACAAACATGAGAGAGAACTTACTCTAGGTTAAACACAGATAAACTTTTAGTTGATCTAAGCCTGTTTAGTTGAAAAATATCCGTGCATTTCACTAATGGTAGAGAAAAGTTTGTTATAACTACGGTAACTTCCGGGAAATTAATTTTCTAGTCAACTAAATATATCGTACAAACAAAACATGCATAATTTATTCTAGATATTTTTATAAAAATAAAATATTGCTAGTTAAAAAGATGGATAGTTCGAAGTAGTATTGATAAATAATAATTTAATGCCAAAAAAAATGGATAAATGTTATGCCAACTTCTAGACTTCCGCCTGAGAGTTTGGCAAAATATAGGAAATTTCAGTAATAAAAAAAAAATTTGAATATGTTTTTTATATATTTTGTAATAACCATTTAAATACAAGTGTTCGCTTATAGTCTACTCCAAAATACCAAACTAGACAAAGTACTTTAACCAATAACTAAAGGATATCCACAATGGAGCTGTAAAAGTCGAGGTGGGGAAGGCTACAAGGTCCACAGTTCTTATATTATTGTTCTGTCTATTGTTAAACTTTTCATGAATTGGCACAATTTTCCTCTTATCCATTGTTTAGCAGAAAAACAAATGTACGCCACTGTTTGTGAAACTATAGCCTCGGGAAATAAAAAGATAAAATGTTAATTACTTATTTCATTGCAAATCTGTGAAACTTAGAAATTTGCTTCATAGTCTCACGACCTTCTATATCGTTCACTGAAAGGCAATTTCTGTGAAAGAGTATAGAAATATGAATATAAAATGAAGGAACCTCGGGCAAGATTAAACAAGCTTTGCAGTTTTTAAAAAACATATTTTAAATTTTAATTTTACTATATTTACACATTAAACAAGAATGTTAGAGTTTCGAATATATTATAAGGTCATTAAATAAAGTACTAGGAAATCTGGTGCGCTCATATGACTATGGCTACTTTTTTTAATAAATAATAAGACTGCTCTAAATAAAATGACAGCTTTGCGCAATTTTGTCGAAACATATCTCGGTTCAATTCCCTATTCGTTTTACTCTTTTCAAGAGAGGTTTTCAAGGAAAGAAAATTAATATTTTACAGAGCTGACACATTCAGCTTATACAGGAATTTTATTGTACCGGTCTTTATTAAAATTTCCCAATTTAATTGAATTTTTTTATGAACATGAAAATATCACTCATCAGCCATTCACTGTTGGGTCCCAATTAACAGTTTCCAAATTTCAATTACAAATTACAATTTAACAAAAAATAATTCAAATATCACAAATATCTATGGTACTGTAGCACAAACAAAGACATTATACATGTCATACAGACTAGGAACATATAAAATAATAAAATAGGTTAGTTGTAGGTTAAAAAAAGAGAAAAGAGACAAAACATAGTAAAGTGATCAAGCAGTGTACTATATGTGATGAGTATGAAAATAGAAAAGAAAAATGTTTCTTTATATTAATACTAGCAGGCCCGATCCCGCTTCGCTGGAATTTCTCAAATCTCAATTATTAAAGGTGAATAACAGTTTTTGTTACTCGTGAGAAATTTTTTCATGCGATACTTGAAAAAAAAATTATTAATTTAATTTTTATTCGTTTTTATTAATTTTTTTACAGACGGTTTATTTGGATTTTTATTAATTTTTAATAATTATTATTAATTTTTATTGATTTCTATTATTTTTTATTATTTTATATTAATTTTATTAATTTTTATTAATTTTATTTATTTTCATTTATTATTTATATTTATTTAATTTTTTATTTATTTTTTGTTTGTTTTTATTTATTTATTCCCCCCTCCTTAAAATGTGAAAATCCAAAAATCTTTAAATACGTCATTATATGAGTAGTTACAATTCCAACTTTAATTTTTCCACCTTTAAAAAATCGATACTTTCATCCCTCTTTTCCCTTCCCCTTTTTCCCTATTTTTTCACTTTCCCTCTTTCCCTATTTCCTCTATTTCCCCATTTATCCTAACTTTCGCATTTATGTAGCAGTAGGGTTTTTATGATACTTCCCATGCCCCCTCCTTTAAATGCAAAACTCCAAAAACTTTGAAATACGTCATTATTTACATTTATGAGTAGCCGCAATTCCAATGTTCAAGTTCCTATATTTAAAAAGGCGAAAGTCTTCGCCTTACACCGTCATCTATTAGGAATTCATAGAACTAACCAATAAATACACAATATTTAGGCATTCCATACGCAGTGCTAAGGTTTGGTATGTTTAAAGGGTTGCGACATACGATGTAGTCTATCTGCATTATATGAAATCATAAATAATGGATGAAATTTAAATATTTTATGTTGAACACAATGAAAATATTATTTAAAAAAAAACGCTTATACAATTTCTATAAATTGGCAGGCTCGGCGACTATTATTTCAAATAAAAATAGCGTTTTAGATGGAAGGCTATGTCGCAACCCCTTTAAATTTACTAACCCTTCCCGCTGTCATCTATTGTTTGACAGGTCGTTGGAATGCCTTATTGTCGTATAATAAACATTTAATTTTAAAATATATGACTGTTCTTTTGAGTATTCTCTATCTGTATCTCTGCCCCTACCTAATATTACTTACATTAACATTAAAATAAAAAGTTGGGCGTAAACGTTAATTATTGTAATTTATAGAAGACTAGCTGTTGCCCGCGACTTTGCTCGTATGTACTCGTGTTATTAATATAAAAAATACGTGATTTCCTTTTTTATTGATTTTTATTCATTTTTATCCATTTTTATTCATTTTTATTCATTTTTATTCGTGTTTATTCATTTTTATTCATTTTTATTCATTTTAATTTATTTTTATTAATTTTTATTCATTTTTATTAATTTTTATTCATTTTTATTCATTTTTATTCATTTTTATTCATTTTTATTCATTTTTATTCATTTTTATTCATTTTTATTCATTTTTATTCATTTTTATTCATTTTTATTCATTTTTATTCATTTTTATTCATTTTTATTTATTTTTATTCATTTTTATTCATTTTTATTCATTTTTATTCATTTTTATTTATTTTTATTAATTTTTATTTATTTATTTTTATTCATTTTTATTCATTTTCATTCATTTTTATTCATTTTCATTTATTTTTATTCACTTTTCTTCATTTTTATTCATTTCTATTCATTTTTATTCATTTTTATTCAGTTTTATTCATTTTTAATCATTTTCATTAATTTTTATTCATTTTTGTTCCTTTTTATCTATTTATATTAAGTTTTACTAATTTTTACTAATTTTTACTAATTTTTATTAATTTTTATTAATTTTTATTAATTTTTAGTAATTTTTAATAATTTTTAATAATTTTTAATAATTTTTATTAATTTTTAATAATTTTTATTAATTTTTCTAATTTTTACTAATTTTTATTAATTTTTATTAATTTTTATTAATATTAATATTTATTAATATTTATTAATTTTTATTAATTTTTATTAATTTTTATTAATTTTTATTAATTTTTATTAATTTTTATTACTTTTTATTAATTTTTATTAATTTTTATTATTTTTTAATAATTTTTATTATTTTTTATTAATTTTTAATAATTTTTAATAATTTTTAATAATTTTTAATAATTTTTAATAATTTTTATTACTTTTTATTACATTTTACTAATTTTTATTATTTTTTATTAATTTTGTAAATTTTTATTAATTTTTAATAATTTTTTTAATTTTTTTTAATTTTAGTTTATTTTTATGATACTACCATACAAAAATCTAACTAATTTATGCTACTATTATAATTTTCAAGTTCCAACGTTCAAAAAATTTATACTTCTATACAAATTTTTACCCCCGTTTTCCCTCCTTAAAATGTGAAAATCCAAAAACCATGAAACACATCATTTTTTATTTTTAATCAGTAGTTGTAATTCAAATTTTTGTTTCAAACTTTAAATAACAAAAAATTTTTGTTTCAAACTTTAAATAACAAAAAAATATATACATACTATTAAACAAATTTTCACCTCCCATTTCACCCCTTAAAATGTTAAAATGCAAAAATCCTGAAACTCTTCATTATTTATTTATTATGAGAACCTACAATTCCAATTTTCAAGTTCCTACTTTTACTCCTATTTTAGGATGTAGATTATGCTGTTAAAATATGACCGTCTAATTTCGAGACACCCTGTATACATTTTCCACATACTTCTACCTCGAAACATTTTTCTATAGATATTCATTGAAAACGAAAATACTGAAAAATTTAAATTTAGCACTTTTCCTACAATTTTTCCATTACGGTCCATTTTAGAAAAATTATGTATAAACAAAAATTATAGAGATCGATATCGCAGAACAACTTTTAGTTCAACAATTTTCATAAAAATCAGAATTTTGCACATTTTGTCAAATTTCTCGAATACGGACCATTTCAGGAAATTTTGACATAAAGCAAAAATTATAGATAATAATATTAGAAGTAACTTTTATTTGAACAATTTTCTTCTCCAAACATAAATAACAGATATATTCCATAAAATATAAAAACGGCGTCCCATAAAGTACCCCCCCAGATGTTCCGACTTTGTCCAAAATCTAATCATTTCACGTCAGGCGGAAATAAAACTCAAGTTTAAAATTTAATGTTTTTTTCTTTATCCGTTTCTGTATACAGATAGGAAAGTAAAAATGTATGATGCTATACGAAAAACTTCGAATTAGTTTTTTAAAATATTAAGATTCAAACTTCAGACTGTTCAAAGAACTTTTGATTTCAAGTCAAACTAAAAGATACAAAAATCGAGTCAAATCAAACTTTTTAAATATAAAATGTTCAATTTTCAAGTTGAGTCAAATTGGTGAAATCTATTCAATTTCACTGGATGCATCTCTAAAAAACAGAGCACCATTTTTTCTTTAGTTAAATCACTCTAGAACAAGTTCAAGTTATCCTATTTCCGGTTCAAGGTTATCCTAGAAGTTCATACTATGCGCTTGAGACTGAATTTCTCGCTTCATAAGTTTTATATCCTTCGGAATGTCAATCTTTAAAGTACGAGTAGACAATTATTAAAAACGAGTCAAAGCTCTCTAAACAAAATTAAAATGTTTTTCTAAACAAAAAAGTTAGTTAAATTTATTATTCTAGGAAAAGCAATCCATTAAAAAACTTTTTTTAAAAGATTAAGTGCCTGTATTTGTTAACATTTCTATCTCTAGAGAGAAAGTTTCTGAAACAGACTTTGAAGGTGTAGGCGTTTGGGTGATAAGATAGAACTTTCGGCCGAAGTGAGTTTCAAGGTCCGGGCGTTATACCGGGTGGCATATTTACACATCCTCCTATATGACGGCACCGGAGTGCTGAAATCTGTTCGCCTTTGTAGCCTACAAGTACGCTACAAAAGCTCATTGATTTAGACACCCATACAAATTTTATGTTATGTGAGACTTTACTTTTCAATTTTAGCTTTGTCCAGGCCGTTGGCGTCTATGCCGGCATGCGTAGTCAGGTATGGGTTAAAAAATTTTGGTGGCGGCGAAGCCCAATTTTGTTTTAACAAAAGCACAGCGTTTTCCTAGACGCATAAAGCTATCTTTTTAAAGTGTCTTTTGCTAATAACTTATGGAATGAAAATTTAAACCCATCTATCACTAACAAATCTTTGCCTTTTTCACTTTTAATTATAGCCTCAGAATTGATCTGTGTGGTAGAAAGATAATGAAGAAAATATCAGAACGATATAGGTCATTAAAATATTTCTGAAACATAAATAGATTGTCAACTTTAAGCAGGTTGTCAGTTTTCGTGAGAAGAGAATATATTATAGACTACAAGTCGGATAGGGAAAATATAGGGGTGCATAATTAAAATAATACTTTATGAAAGCATAATTTTAGGCGCTATACCGTTAAATTTGTAGGGCCTCATCCGAAAACTGAAATTTCGGACGCAGGACCGGAGTTTTTTTATCAATTAAAAATTAACATAATTTTTTACGTAAATATATTGTTACGTTTTTTTATTTTAAACACTTTATATTTTTTAATCTATTTTCATCAACTTATTTTATAATTAATTTTTTTGTACTCAAAACTACACTAATTTATATTTACTTTATATTTATATTTATTAGACAATCCACTCACATTTAAAATTGTTAGGCCCTAAAAAAAAGAAGCTATCAATTAAAAAAAATCTAGATATTCGTCAGAAATTGCTTTTTATTGGACACTACTGAATTATAAATCACCATCATCGAACTAATTTTTGAAAATCATTAAATTTTTAAACTTTAAATTTGATTTTTCTAAACCATCTAATTTTTATCAAACAAAACATTTTTATCAAATAATTTTGTATTGGATTATACTTTAACACAGATTTAAAAGATTAAGAACTAATAAATTTTACATTTTATATTATGATGTGTATTTTCATTATAGTAACGCGCAAGCATCTTCTTGGTACGCTTGTGTATTTAATTCTCGTTTTCTCTCTCTAATTGTTATGAGAACAGAGAGTATTGTGTATTTAAGATAGCCTCGAGGTTTCAATTAATTTCTTCACCGTTAGCTTTGCTATTGAAATTTTGTTTTCGATACGGGTGGTTTTTAATAGCAAAGGGTAACTGATAAAGATACGTAATTTTCTTCTTGAAAATATACCGTTATTTGATATTTTACAAATTACTTTTGCTTGGTATTTTATTTGTCAGTATTGATACTTTTTCTTTTGTAAGTACTGATCTTTTATTTTAGGCTTTAAATAATTTCTTTTGAAATGCGCAATGCCTAAAGTTTGCTTTTATATATTTCGATCAATACTGGAAAACAATTAAATTTAATAACTTCTGTCACTCTCAAGTTCCTCTCGTATATTCATAGTTTGTGTTATTTAACGATAGCTATTATTAATGTAACAACTGACTACAATAGGTAAACCCTGCAAACACAGGATATTTTTTACTTACCCGTACATTTAGATGGTTCTTACCTATTATTTTAGGAGTTGTATGTTTTTTCATGACATCTGTTTGAAATTACACAGTTTCATATCAGCCCTCGTAGCTAATCAATGTTCAAACATACAAATTAGGCTTTAATATGAAAAATTTACAAAGCACACGTGAAAATTATAAATAGATATGTCTTCATTTTTTATTGATACCCGAAACAACCGAATTTCCCCTTTATCATATTTCATTCGACTGAAATAAATGACTAAATTTCCTTATCCCTTTTCCAATTTTTTATTCCAGTTTATTACCATCTCACATCTAGAGCTGATATATGACAGTGATGCATTGCCAGGTCCGACTCAATTCGAGTTATCAATATATCATTAATAAAATAGTTTATAGCTTCAATCTGTGATGTTCATCTGCTATTATCACGCAGGAGACTATTAATTTGATAAATATGATTTATGATTGTTTTCAGTAAATATACAGTACGTTAACTTTCCAATACTGACTTTAGTAGGATGGTATAGATAAACGAACCTGTTGAGTAGACGGATATAAAACATTACATGCTATGCCACTACTGGGTCGTTTCATGTCAAATCAACCAGAGGTTTGGCAGACCATCTCACCGATTTTGATAAAATTTAGTACACTGATTCTCTATATGGGTGGCAAGAAAAATACAAAATATATTTTTTTTCTGAACAGTAGTTTTTTATATATTAATTTTCAAAAATCGAAAAACTGACCAATTTTGGTCCAACACAGCTTCACAAAAATTAGAATATCTTGAGGATCACTTATCATAGATCGATGAGATATAGCTTGTTGTAAAGGTAATTTAAATACCTTTCCAACGATGTGTCACATGACTTATTTTATTTTCATGTTTTTTTTTTTTAATTTTAAAAAAATATTTTTTGATTTTTTTTAAAACAGTTATTTTTGAATTTTTTAAGAAATCAATATTTTTTTTTATTGTTTTGGCAAAATATGTGCCAAATTTCAAGATGGAGAAATTATTGGTTCACGGCCAAAAAAAAATTAAAACCAAATAAAAGCAACAAAAAAATCTGAGGAAGAATGTTTCAAATTCGTATTATCATTCATATATGTGTAATCGCTGTAGGAAAAAGTCAAAAAGTTGTATTTTGAATAGGTCAAATCCAGAGACAACCATTTATTTAACGTCAAAGAAAATAAACCATGTTTATAAGATAACATCCAAAATTAAGCCATATTGAAGCTGTAGAAAAGCTAAAAATAGTTTTCAAGCTTTAAAGTACGAAAGGGTATTTAGAAAAGATGAGATAAAACAAAATTTTACAGAAATTAAAGATATTTTTTATTTCCGTGTTATCTTATACATAGATACTAAAAGATGTACAAATGAATCTCAGTGTAATCATTATAAAAACAAATTAAACACAAAAATGTTAATATCAAAGCTTACCATAATATATCAGACGGCTTTGTAGAATAAAAAAAAATTAATTAGCAGTAGATAACTGAGAAATTATATGCCAAAATATCTACATTAAAATTTCAAATGACAGGGTCAAAACGGCACTAGCTATGGGAGAAAAATAACGGTAGTTTATAGCTAAAAGAATCAGTTCGCTCACTCTGCGTCGGCACTTTTGATCTTAGTTTTCCAGTTTATACATTGCGCAACTCAGACTGCTTAAACAAATATGATTGTGTTCCCTAAATTTTTGAATAAAATAAAATGGTAGGCTTTTTTATACAAATTTTAGATGAGTTTTTGGTTAAAATTCAAAAACCTATCGACGTTGAACTAATATTCGAATGCACTAAAAAGTAAAAAATGTTAATATTTGTGACGTTTCGATTCATAAAGCTTTTCAAAAGAATACCTTATTGTTTAAACAGAAATAATAACTAATAAAATAGCAGAATAATTCACATCAGCAATTTATATTTTTTTGAGCACGCGAAAGCTTGTTTTATTTTTTATTTTTTTTTTTATTTATCATCTAATATATCTACAAGAAAATTTTTATAAAAATATATATATTTTTTTTATATCATATAATACAATCAAAAACTTGAAAACAATTATTTACAAAAAGGATGGGACTGACTAAATTTCACCAAAATATCAAAAATTTCGTATGATATTTTTTGCCTTAAGATACAAAATTTCGTGAACAATTCACTGTAAACTATCTATATGAAATCAATGAAACAAAATAACCATTTCTTTATACCAATATTAGAGAGGATTCCCTAATTAAATGGCTGTGTGTATGGGTGAATAATAACCCAGGAAATAAGCAACTGTCAAATTGAAATTAACTTTGGGAAATATTTGGACGAATTTAAATAAAAATACGAATTCTTACTCATTTAATAAATAAAATAAAAATGTTACATTGAAATAATTAAATCTAAAATTAAACTATTCCACATATGTTTAAGAATTGTTTGTTTTAAATTAGGTTTATTTTTTTTTTGTTTAAATATTTAATATCTTGATTTAAAATTCTTACTCTAACAAATAATGATACAACATGATCAATTGGGAAATCCGGACAAGGACTAACAAAACCTATTTTTGAAAGATATTCCTTAAGACTTTTTTCAATATCTTCTTTTATTGCCAAATTTGGAAAATAATCACAAAAATCCTTCTCAAGGACATGAGTGTATTCTAAAAAACTCATATTTGGCATTTTTAAATTGCCAAACGTATCGTTTTTTGAAGTTGAATATGCCCTGAAAAAACTGTAGATTGTAGACTCATCCCCTTCGGTATGTTCTTTCGCATATCTTAAACATGAAATACACTTATGTCTATCTAAAACTTTTTTCATAAAATATTCTCCTACATACACAAAATCATTTTTTTCTGTAATGTTTAAATTGGTATAATCTTTGGTCTCTATTTTAAGAGATTTTTCCAATGACTGTTGCGATACTAAAATTTGACAGCTTTGAATGACTTCTGGAGTTATAGTTGCTAAAATCCTATCAAATTCATCAAGGCATTTTGCTCCCTCAGAATTATCAAGGTAACTAATACCAAACATTTTTTGAATCCCCTTTGAAATTGAACTTTACGTAAAATCATGAATAATGGATTACATTTAAATATTTTATGTCGAACACAATACAATTATTATTAAAAAAAAAAAATGTTTATATATTTTTCATAAATTGGCAGGCTTCGATTGAAATGCCTGATCCACATACTTTGATTTTCTTTTACTATACGGAGAATGGTCGCACTGCGCAGATTTCTGACTGCCTTTTAAAAGGAGATAGAAAACTCCGCCATTTTGAACCCTTATTACGTGTTGCCTACATCTTGGCGCAATATTTTCTTGTTTTAATCTGACAGGTTAGAACGACTGAACCGACAATTCCGGAAGCAGAAGCGGATGATTAAAACGCACCTGATATTTTGCTTGCTGCTGTCAGTGTCAGTGAATATTTTATTTTTGGAGTCACAGTTTATTGCTAAAGAATCAGTTAGCTCACTCGGACCAGTTGAAAGTTCCAAAATAACATCCACTCCAGGGATACAAATTCAGAATACGCAGAAGACTGCTGTTTTATTATAGGCGGTTGTCATATATTGTATTATCTGAGTTGCACAGTGTATAAGTGTATAAACTGAAACATTGAGATCCAAAGTGCCGACGCAGAGTGAGCGATCTGATTCTTTAGCTATAAACTGTGTCATAGGGTTCAAAATGGCCGCGCCCTATGTTGGGCGTGTCGGACCTCTCTCTTGCCCCGTATAGTAATCAAAGTATGTGGCCTGATCACTTGCATTTCGAATAATTCCAGTATTGCCAGATATAGGTTTTACAGAGTAATTTGTATTATAGAATATTTGAATATATTTTATATTCATAGTGGATTTTCAAGACTTTAATAACTAAACGAATGCGGTGAAAGTTGTGTGATTGCACAACACAGAATAAATTATAGATATGTATTGTGAGCGACGAATATTGTCCTTTTTCCGACACTTCGAAGGTTTAATACAATATATGACAACCGCCTAGATTCAAACAGTAGTCTTCTGCGCATCCTGAATTTGTATCCCTGGAGTGGATGTGTGAACTGATTCTTTTAGCTATAAACTGTGGTATTACAGTGTTATGGTGGTCTAATTGGTGAAGGCGTAGAGGCCTATAAACGAACGATCCAGGTTCGATCCCTGATTCCTGCACTCATTGTTTCTCTTCTTTATTTCTCAGCTTTTTCATTTTTTTTGTTTCAACTTTGGGGATTTGAGGATATATTTCTTAATTTCTTAGGGGGAATTGCGGATTACATTTTCACATTTCTTAAATTGCATATTATATTTAAAATTGTTTTTTTTTGTTTCAGGTGAGTTTTTAAATAAACACGATCTTCTGCGTGAAAATTAAGGTAATATGAATATTTTTGTTTAAGATAAATGAAAGTATGCATGTCAATTTAAAATCCCTGTTACAAGTTTGAATGGTTACTTTGAGATCCAAGTTACGTATACTTGTAGGAGAAATTAAAAGATTTTAAAATTTGAAATAAAAATATACAGTATAAAAAGCTATTCCTCGACGTGATCTAAGCGTTTGACAAAGTTTGCCACGCTGGCTTAATGCAGAAACTTCCGAAAAATGCTCCCTAGGCCAATATGTCGACATTCTTTAATAATATTTAACTGGAAGAATGTTTAGAATTTATCAAGAGGTTAGGTTAGGTTGAAAATGAGTTCACTGCGACCCATATGGATTTATTTTGGTCCATGTTTAACTTAAAATCGTACAAGCCACACCTTCCGATGAAGATGAAGAGCACATTATTAAATAGTAATACGGTATTAAAAAAAAAATAATAATATAGAATAATTATGTACTCATACAAAGAAAAAGGGGATTTAAGTTTCTAGTTTGAAGGAAAATAATGTTGACAAAACATGCACATCCAAAAACACAAACCTTAACGTCTAGCAGCAACCTCCTTTTTAATAGCAAGGGATCAAGTTACACATTATTTTAAAGATAATATGTGGAACGCAGCAGTATTAATATGAATATGTGTTTATAACCTTTCTTAAAAGTAAAATCATTCTCAAGAAACACCTGCGTTTAAAGCCCCATACATTCAAAAACATCTTCCATACGTACATCTTCCATTTCTTGAGTAACAATTGTTGTCTTTTTAACACAACGCTTCAAAGCAATAGAATCAAAACATCTGTAAACGATACTAATATTACGTACACCATCCAGTATATTTCACCATCTCATAATTAACAATAACCTTTCTTATCTTACCCAATAAAGCTAAAATATTCCGTAATAGAAAGGTTTTTGTCTAAAGATGTTATCCTCGCCAACCCGCCATGGTAGAATGAGGTGGGGTAACTGTGACCAACGTCTCTTTACACACTTTGTTCCTTCGAGTCGCTATCCAACTATGCAGCCAGTAAGATACGTCGTTCTCCCAAGTCGACTCTTCATCTCCAAACAATATATATCTTGTTATGCTGTACCTACCGACGTATACCGAAGATAGGTAAATTCATATCGTTAATATCGTTTTGTTAATCACAATAATAGTAGCATGAAGTAGTAAATGTCCTCAACGCAAGTGTATCGTCTTTTTTACGTTCAATGTACATTTATAAATAAATTGTGTAATCAGCCGCATCAGTAAATCGAAGTATGTTTCATCAGCGTTTCATTTCATCGATAAGAACTTTCTTAAGGTAAACCCAGTACCTACAGTCCTACCGTATATCGACTTTAGCCGATGAATTTACAGGGGACCAAATTCTCATCGTAAACAAGAATTTTTATCTATCTCTCCTAATTTGCTTTCTATTGAGATGTCACAAATTGAATTACATAACAATCAGCTGTATTTCCTACAATATTTGGGAGTTGTTATTTGATCATCAGAGTTGGAATTCTGAATATGAATTTAATAACAAAATTCGTCCTCTTTAAATTAAATAGTAGCGTTTTTTTTTTAATTTTTGAAAATCTCCCTCGTTTCTGAGAGTCAACTTTTCGTTGGACCCTGTACATGCAAAAAGCACATATACCAAGTTTTAATTTGAATTATGTTTTCCGTACCTTTAAATATCGTATCTTACTGTTAGTCACACTGTGTAATTAACAATTTTAGAGCAACTAACAAAATATTCCAGCGAAAAACTTCTTTTAAAAGTTGACGATTGCAAGTTTCTAGTAAAACTTTAGTATGAACTTTTTGGATACATGATCGAAAGGCTACAAAGTTTTAATTGATTCTAAAAGAAAAATTAATGAGATTTAGTTACGGTCTTATTTCCTCCTTGCTCGGGATTTAGTCGTTGATTAGATAAAAAAGTTTTTAATATTGAGTTTTTACTTTTTTTTTGTTCGTTTTGGATAAAAATATCATCGTCGTCATTAATTAGGGGTAGTAGTGAATAGAACCTTGTCTATTTATTGTGTTTATTTTATCCAATCTAAGATGGTATAGTTTGGATTATTTTTATTTTGTGCTGTTTTACTTTTACAACAACAAAACAAATCTGGCTGTGAGCAAGTGAAAAGCTGGACTTTAATAATGATGATTTGCTGATATATGATTTAATAGAATAATATTTTATTTATCTATTTAGTATATCTACTATAAAAGGAAATAAACAAAATGTAATAAAATATTTTTATATAAAAGTTATTTTGCGTTTAATAATTATTAGATATTACCTATAAATGATTTTTTTCCTTTCTATACAAAATAACTTTTTGGGAAACAAAGTATAAAAGATGAATAACAGAAAACAGGGTCATAGGATAAGAAGAAAAATAGTTATTTCCTGTTTCGGCAAAATCTTTGAAAGGTTTCGGGAATCTGTGCAAAGTGAATTTTCTTGTAGTGAAAGTACTTCTTCCAGTTTTAACGGAATCGCTACAGATCAATGTTCGGCGTTTTTTCCGCAATCGTTTCAATAAGACTGTTTCACAAGATTATATTGTACCTACAGAGAGCGTTTGTAATGTGGAATAAATTCAATAATTTTTTTTTTTTTTTGAAAAACGCTCGGACCTGTCGTTAAGTATTTCCAATCGCGATTTTTTTACATACAGTAATAATGTATACATGGTGTCCCAATTTAGAGATATGACGTCATCGTTGATTTTGTTAAATGGTAACACTGTCATTGTAATGGCTATTTTTATATGTAAAGTTGTACGTAACTGCCAATTATCAAATTTTTATTCCTTGCCAATTACAAGATTATAAAAATTAACAAATTTATGAAAAACAAGTAATTAAATCTATTGAATTTAATTATATATTGACTATTTGACAATATTCTAAAATCGATCAAAATTGTTTTACTAAACCTTCTGATATAGCTGATTCTTTTAATGAATATTTTTTAAACATTGGTTTTAAATTGGCATCAAAAATTAATTAAATAAGTTGTAATTTTCATTCTCCCAATTTTCAAAGGTCTTTCTTTCTAAGACCCATACTGAAAAATAAATTATTAGTTCTTGCTTATCTTTACAGAACAATAAATCACCTGGTCCTGATGGTATAACAAATGAAACCCTCAAAGTAACCATTGAATATATTGCTAAACCTCTAATCCATATTCCGCTTTACAATTTAAATATTTATATAGCCAAATTGGCTTAAATTTATAAAATAATGAAAACCTCCATACATACAGATAAGACGAATATGATATTGATTATAATATCACCTTCTACTAATATAAGTTTATATTCTTTTTATGGAGGAATAATATTATACCTAATACGCTTTCCTTTTCTAAAGAAAATATTTAAAATATCAGATATAAAAGAAATCTGCCTCTATTTAAAAAAATAAACGTCTTACAGCAACTTCAAAAAGGTCCAAATAATCAGAATTCCCGGGTTTTAATCTCCGGTCCTTTTAAAAATTTTTCCTTCTTATTAAGGGGCGCGTGATCTAATTACTCGGTGGAGAAGCATCAGATTCATTAGGAGATTGGTATTTAATTGAAGTGGAATCATTCTGTACCATTGGAAAAAACAACTAATCAAAACATTAAGAAAATACCACTAACTGAATTACCGGCACGAGGTTCGTTATCCTTTTTTTTTTCCGTTTCGCAAAGGTCACGCGATATTCGTATCATATTCTTAAACGGATAATATATTTTTGTTGATAGAAGTTAATGATGCTTATCGCTTTATATAAATTCATATTTTGTAAATTAATGCATTACTAAAATAACAGGACGTGCATGCTGTTTAGTTTATTCGCGGATTTGTTTTATTTTCGCGATTATGTTTTTTCTTCTTCTTTGTTTGAGTATTTGAGTATTATATATTGACTAACCTATAATTTTAATTTGGCGTGACGATTTATTACACTGTTTTTACACTAGGTCTAATATTTAATGTTCACTGCCCTAGCTCAAATAGTTTTTCCTTTTGAGTGAGTCTTCTGTTGAGTGTAGAGTTGTCCAGTAATTGCAGCGCTTCTTCGTCGACGTGGGTGTGGAGTCGACTCTCATGTTTCACAGCAAACCTCTTCATTTCTTTTTCGACTGTTGGCTTCTTCAGCTCTCTATGAAGATAATCGTATCAATAGAACCAAGGAACCAAAATTAGAATTTCTGAAATCCAGACAACAGAAGAAAACAAAAAGTACTAGTACACTATATGAACAAGGCTAAAGAAGAAAACCGTTTAGCTCATATAAAAGGAAATATTCTATATATTGACGGCTACGCATGTACTTCAGAAAACCTAAAATCTAACGAAACTCAAAACGAAACAGGCCAAATATCCGATACATAAACAACTTATTAGCAAATATACCAGTAGATGCCAAACCCAATTCTATATTTATATTTGACGATGTGATTTGTGAAAAACAGGATGTTATAAGGTCTTATTTTTAGCATATAGATAACTTTTATTTGGGCCAAACATATTCAAAACTTCCCAAGCAATTAATTAGAGACAACGCTAATGTAATTATTATGTTTAAACAAGACGACTTAAATCTCCACCACATATATTCAGAGACCATGTAGCTTCAAATGAATTGCAGGTATGGTTGCAGGTTTTAATAAGGTGTTTGATTGGTATGTGTTAACGCAAATATACAAACCTTATAACCCTGAAATGTTCTCTTTACCTGGTTATAATTTTATCTATTCAGAGGGAAATTTAAACAGAGCAGATGGAGTATTCGTATATATATTATTAAAAACAATTTGACATATAACTATAAAATCGTATCTCTAAACAATATAAACGCACTAGAAATAGTTATCCATAAATTGAATCCATAAGTTATTAGCAATCTGTAGATCTCTCAGTACATGTTCATTCCAATTCAATCAGGATCTATACAATTATTTAAAGCAAAATAATCACATAAATATAATAGTTGGGGACATAACTATTAATATCTTGGAGGAAACTGATGTAAGTCAAGAGTATTTAAATATTTTGCATGAAAATGAATATATATTAGTGATTAATTCACCCACGAGAATACAGGGTAGCAGTAAAACCTACCTGGATCATTTCCATGTTAATAGAAGCGAGTCCTTAGAAAATATAGTACCCATAGTACTCTGGTCCTCACTTACTGATCACTTATCTCAAATTTTACAGTACCAGTATCCATTAAATCTGAAAGGTTCAAGTCAAAACAAATATCATAAAATAATATGTGATTACAATTTATTACATAATATATTATCACAGGAAAATTGGCTAGATATTTATTCTTGCATAGATGTTAATAAAATGACAGATATTTTTATTACTAAATTAAAATATATTAACTCAAGCAGCCGGATAATAAAGATCAACTGTTCTCATTTTAAACGTAATCATTGGATTACACATGGTTTAGTAACATATATTATTTTTTTTTGTGTGTGTGTCATCGGCTTCAACTACTAAGGTTATTTCGCCTCGTGTTCTGTTTAGGCTTTGTTACTGTTTCCCAGCGCCACTTTAGGAACAGCACTGTTAATTAGAACCCAACAGTGAATGGTCGAGTGGGGAAACCTACCAAGGTCATAATTAATTTTAAATAATTAAATTAAATGAAAAAATATCGGCCAACGGTGGGATTCGAACCCGGGACCCTTGGATCCGCAGGCAGAGACATTACCACTGAGTCACCTACCCCCTCAACATCTATTAATATTAAAAATTCTTTATATAAAACAGTTAAGCAACCAAACAGTACACAATCCTTAAAAGAATTTAAAATATACAGAAACCAACTAAATGATCTGATAAAAATTGTCAAAACTGACTACTATAAAAATGAAATTAGTAAAAATAAGAATTCCTCAAAACATATGTGGCACAGGAGATATGTGAAATAAAACAACCACATAAATATAACAAACAAAATAGAAATTGCAAATGTATTAGTTAACTTCATATATTTAGAACCTGTGGAAGAACAGGAGGTGGTCAAAATTATAAACGATTTAAAACCAAACAAAGCGCCTGGTCTAGACCAAATTCCTTGTGAGGTTTATGAAAGATGTGTACATTATTTAAAAAATCCGCTTACTTATATAGCAAATAAAATTTTTACTACTGGAATATTCTCTAAAAAAATGCAGTTATAAAACCACTATATAAAGCTGGGAATAAGATAGAAATGTCAAACTACAGACCCATATTGATCCTCTCCAGTATGAGTAAAATAATAAAAAAAACTAATTCAATTCAGATAAACAAATGCAAATTATTATCTTCTAAACAACATGGGTTTGTGGTAAGTTGGTCTACCGAAGATGCAATAGCTGACATAACATCCAAAATATACAAATCTATAGACACAAAAATGCCTCCGATTTGTATCTTTGTGGATCTCATCAAAGCATTTGACACGGTGAGTCATCCAGATTTATTAAAAACTTTAAATACCTTAGGCATCAGAGGAGTAGCCTATCAACTACTAAAGAGCTACCTAACTGATCGAGAATAGTATGTCAGTATTGGTAAGATTATAAGTGATAAGCAAACAATACAATTTGACATTCCTCAAGGTACTGTTTTTCATCCTATTATGTTTAATATATATTAACGCCCTTTTTGAATTACCTGTGTCGTTCGTAGAATTCTGTACTAAATAGAGTACTGATGCCATAATGTAAGTACTAACTGAATTATTTTGCCAAATATACCACCTGTTGGTTTATTAATTTCCTCTTGAGCTCTTGGTAAACATAGAGTGTAGCCGAAGAGTGAACCACTCCGAAATACTGGTACATTTTCACTTGAAGTCACTACAATGTTTCTCGAAATTTCCGAAATCATGGTCGAAATTATCACCGAAACCATTTCTCTGAAAAATATAAATGCAGCAGCTTGTAGATCAAAAGACACCGGAAGAGTGTAAAAAAGGTATAACATTTTGGCGAAATTGTCGAAATCTTATAAAACCAATTTCCGAAATATGGGTACGTTTTGACTTTAGTGGTTTACCCGAAAGCTAGAGCATAGCTATTGAAAACTTCTTTACAAGGTGCCCTGAGCAAGTCCAAGAGAACATTTCTATTATTAATAAACAAAAAACAAGATATATTTAGAATTCACTAATATATCCCTGACTGCTGACTCTTTTTAACATTTGTTCCCCAGTGTTATGAATTGATTTTTTCCAGATTAATGATTTCATTGGTCCTTAACTCAATTTCTTGCAATTTGTTGATAATTTGGTAGAAAAGCTGAATTTGGAAAACTAAACAATCGGCTATTTTTAAGGTCATAAACTTTTCCAACACCTAGTCGAGTCACAGTCATTTGTAAAACATGCTAAAGTCCAATTAGAGGCACTTATATTACAGAATCTTATTTTCCTTTTTGTCATCTATTTTTAACTTTTCATTATTATTATTGTTATTATTGTTTATTTTATTGACATAATCGTACATAACCAAACTATTGACTGAAATCCTTCATCCAAATTGTAATTATACGGTTTTGCTAATTGAAATAAGAGTTCATTTTTGTGTTTAATTTGTTAGGTCTTATATCATGAATCAGTTATTTTTAAATAAATACAGATACGTTTTAAAAGTTAACTTTACTAATAAAAGGTAGAGCGCCAATTACATAGTAGAGGTCACATGCCTCGTCGAAAAGAAGATGTAGACGGCATATCTGCATAGCAGTAGAAATTGTCTACTTCATAAGAACGTTACTAGATGCCACGCGAGATTGCCTCAAATGCTTTTTACTAGAGCGTTATCCTACTATAATATCTTCATACAACGATAATTGTGCTTAGACTATTGAGCCTCATTGTTATATTACTATTGGTAGTTAATCCTATTTTCATTGTTCAACTCCGCATGTTGTGACATCGCAGATCATAGAGATCGTGACTTAATAACAGTTCTATTTTTTTATATGTCCCATTTGTTAAAACCACACTAACGAATTGCAAGTAATAAAACATAAAAGGTTATTTGATGTATTTGAATTTCTTACAAACATAAACAATATTTTTTATTGAGACTAAACTTAATTTTAAACCATCGGAATCTCTGTTATTCTACAGTTATGGTTTTAGCGTTTGGTAAATAGTAAAAAATACATTTTTTTTAAATAATAATTTACTGCTTCGATACATTTACAGTTTAACAGTAAAAGCCCATTATTATTTAAATTGCGTAATAAAGGGAGCAATAAAAAACGAAAAATATTCAACGCATAAAAAATTCGGCAATTTCGATTAACAAATGTGGCAAATAAATACATAAAGGCTATTTCTAAACGATGTTATGTGTGCTTTATTATTTCAATAAAATATACTGATTTTTTTTATCAGTCATCGGTATCGGGCACTTTGTTTAGTAGTCTCGTGTTCTGCATAAGCGTTGTTACTGTTTCCCCGTGTCACTCTGGATATTTACCTTTGGCTGCTTCATCATAGGGTTCGAAAAACTTTTCTAGTACATGAGCAGACTCATTAAAATAGTTTTTTTCTTCTAATTATAATTGTATAGTTTAGTTCGATAACGATTATTTTTCAACAAGTTTATAGACAAATTCTGTAGCTTATTTGCAAAAATAGAAAAGTTCTTAGTATACCTACAGATCTGTAAAAATTAAAAATATTGTTTTATTATCAGAGGTTTGTCAAAGAATGTGCACATTCCTTCTATATCAGCTGTACTCAACCTTTTTTCTTTCTGGCAACATAAATCTGTTTGTTATGCTACACGGGCCACAATATTTTTGGGCAATAACTAGAGTTGCCCCCTTTTTGAAATGCAAATAAAGGATAATGGGTGACGATAGGAATCTGCTTTAAGGTGATTACAGCACCCCCTTATAATTTTCGGACAAGGATATCTCAAAAAGTAATTTTTTTAGAAAATTTAAATTTGGACAAAATAAATTAGGCAATAATATCTAGAATATTCATATTTTTTAAAGTTTTAATTCCTTCCAGTTTTCGAGAAAAAAAAAATCAAAGGGCTTTAAATTTTGAAATATCATAATGAAAATAAATGCATTCCTCAACAGCAGTATTCCTAATATAATCCCCAAATTTAAGCTCTTAATCTCTTGTTAATGATTTTTTAAAATTCGCCGAAATTAGTGGCTAAAACGCCTCGTTAAGTGCTTCTTTCTAGTGTAACGCGTCTGTAACTATCGTATCGTACACTCTGAGTCATCATTCGTTTCTTGCAATGATTTACACTAGTTTACACCAGTTTAAACCAGAAAATAGTACTTAACAAGGCGTTTCAGCCACTAATTTCGGCGAATTTTAAAAAATCATTAACAAAAGATTAAGAGCTTAAATTTAGGGATTATATTAACAATAGTGCTGTTGAGGAATGCATTTATTTTCATTATGATATTTCAAAATTTAAAGCCCTTTGATTTTTTTCTCGGAAACTGGAGGGAATTAAAATTTTAAAATATACATGTTCTAGATATTATTGCCTAATATATTTTGCCAAAATTTTAATTTTTTAAAAAAATTACTTTTTGAGATATCCTTGTTTGAAAATTATAAGGGGGTGCTGTAATCACCTTAAATATTTTCTAAAAAGAAGCCTCTAGTTATTTTAGTTGTTTTACTTGTTTTAATAAACTCTGAAAAGTAGCAAGGACAGGACTGAAGATCAACCATTTCAATTACTAATAATCGTGTTTGGGGCTATACAAAAAAACTTGGAGGGCCGTACAAAACAGCTTGGAGGGCCACAGGTTGAGTATGACTGTTCTAGATCAATTATTAAAAATATACTTAATATGATACAAGAGTATGAATTAAAAAAGAGTCGTATCAAGGTTATTTGGACTTGTTTGTTTTGCTTTAAACAAAGTGGACTTTATAAAACATACCTACTAAATAATGTAACAAAATAGCTTAATATGCCTGGTGGATTATGTTTAACCATTAACACAGACATAAGAGTAGATTATTAAGTTCAAAGATCATTGTTCTAAGTACATGAAAACAGGAAAAATAGTTCTTGTCTTCAAAAAATTTGACCCAAAACTTGTTATTAATTATCGTCCCGTAACGGTCCCTTCCATATTTTCAAAAATATTCGGCTAAAGTATAGTTAGGTAGACAAGAACAACATGGTTTTCTAATACCATGATCTACCAATACAGCAATTCATTCATTTTACGAAAATTTCACCAACCTACTAGTTGCTGGTCAATGCCCTGTTGGGATCTTCTGTGATCTCAGTAGGGCATTTGACTGTGTCGATCACAATATTTTATTTGACAAACTAAATAGTATCGGTGTTATTAAGGGGGTAAGGTTAATTCGTGCAAAAAGGCACATTTTTGTGAATTTTTTTTGAGGGCACAGTTAAAATCTGTTTATTTAAACAGTACATTGAAGTATAACATTCAAAGAACTTTGTGTCAAATTTTCATGTAGAAATATTAAAAAATACGGAAATGGCAGCAATTATTCGGAAGCGTCTCGGAAAAAAGTAGAATTTCGGTACCCCGCCTAACTCGATGCTGGATCATCAGGTATAAACATAAACACGTTTGTACTTGTGTTAAAATTTCTGTAAAGAAAGCTAGGAGGTAAAGTTAGGGATTAGATAGAAAGCGAAACAGCTGCCAGACAAGGGCGGCACCGAGACGAATTTTCGGCGGGGGCCATTGCCTTTAGCCATTCTATTTTTAGCATATTTTTTTGAATAAAAGGCTCATAAAAGGTAAGAATTTTCATCTCGAATGGGGGGGGGGGGGGGGGGGGCATAGCTCCCCCTTTGAAACATCCTTTCTACCAGGTAACAATAGCGCTCGGGTCGGGCAGGTATTTTCTGATGCGCTGTCATGTATGAGGCGCGGTTACTCAAACCGCTGTATCTTCGTTAGTTTTGCGCCGATTCATCTCAAATTTCCACACAATATTCTTGAAAGGTTCTCCATTCACAAAATAAAATACAAAAAAGTGCAAAAAAAGTTTAAAAACTTTACTCCCTCCTCAATTAGTCTCTTCAATGGATAAAATCTTTTTTAAGTGAACGTCGACAGTATGTTAGTCTTTCCATAAATGAAAAGGTAATAAAAACTTACAAATCCGACTACGTTTGTACCAATATTGGTGTGCCACAAGGGGCTATTATAGGCCCAATCTTATTCTTGGTATTTGTGAATGATTTGGTTAAAATTAGACAAAATGCATCATTTATACTATATTCAGATGACACATCAGCTCTTGTCTCTGACAAAAATGCCCTTACATTAAAAAATAAATGCGACCAGAGTTGTTCCAATTTGTTTCAATGGTTCTGTATGAACTCTCTTTATTTAAATGCAGAAAAAACCCATCTAATACAATTTCATAATAAATAAAAGCAAATTAGCTCACTCAATGTTATCATTAATAACAGAAAAATTGACGATACTCGATGTGTTAAATTCCTTGGTTTATACATTGATGAATGCCTTGGCTGAAAGAAACATTGCGAGACAGTCACTTCAAAACTAAACTCAGTAAATTACTTATTTAGAAATTTAAAAACAGTTCTAACCGAAAACAGCTAATCATGTTGTACTATGCACATGCTGAATCGCGTTTAGGGTATAGGATCTGTTTCTGGGGTATATCCACATATCTTAATGATGTTTTTATTTCACAAAAGAAAATAATTCGGTGTATTGCTGGTATTTCTCACCCAACCTGTTGTAGATAATATTTTAAAAAAATTGAAATTTTACCATCACCTTGTTTACTTATTTTAGAAGTTTGTATATTTGTATTTAGTAATTTAAATAGTTTTATGACAAATGGCCAAAATCATAATTTAAATACAAGAAATCGTAATGATCTTTATATACCATTTTCAAAGGGTAATACCTTATTCAAGTCACCCATTATATCTGGGCAACGACTTTTCAATAATTTGCCTCCCCTTAAATCTTGTAAATCTGTAAATTCATTTAAATTTAGTTAGGTTAAGAATATATTTATAATTTAACTAATTCTATACAGACTATGTTTGTCATAAAAAAAATTTGACTGTACTATTAAAATTCCACAAGAAAAAATCTGTCTGTAAACCGTTTAGCATGATCAAATTAAAGTTTTAATTTTAAATTTTATTTCAAATAAGATTACATTTTATGTCAGGACATAATTTTGATACCTTCAAAGGTCAGTAAGACTCCAGCAACTAGTTTCAACTGTCAAATGTACCTTTTCTAAAAACCTTTTTCGCTTTAATAAAGATGGATCCAGAATTATAATTATAATAAAATTTCATGAGTTGATTTTGGGCAAAGTTATTGCATGGATAATAATAGTATGACCGCCAAACCCTAATCAAACAGTATAAACTAAATTGCAAATTGTTTGGTTATGTTATCCACCCTTCTTCTTTTCCTTTAATGGGCTATTCCCATGCGTACGTTGGGTCAAAATTAGTTCAAATGAATCTTTATGCGATGTTGTCAAGCGTTTCCCTTACATTTTAAAGGACTCCGTTAAAATTAATAATCTTTGCCAGGCATCTAAAATTTGTGGATACAGAATATCGTTTATGATTAAAAAAATTAACGGACGGCTTAAATGTAAATTTTTTTAAGGCTTTTAAATTGTAAAGGATGTTTTACAGAATATAGTGTAACAACCAGGAAGTCTAAAGGACCACCGTTCGTTACCAAATGTAACAACCAACTTGTCTAATGACCATTTGTAACTACTGACAGGTCTTTAGCTACTGTTGTTAATATATTATTAAGGAGATAAGGAGGGCCTCACTCGAAGTCTTCTCTTCCTCTCTAGTCTCTCTATATAAACCCAAAATTTACGTGATAGTTTCTACTTTTAAAAATGTCAACGTTCTACCATAAATTCCCTAGTTCAATGTAAGCCATTGATTAGAGTAATAACCTAATTGTTTGTTTTATTTTCATACGTGTGTTCCTATTGATTATTTAATTTACTTTTTTTTTTGGTAAATTATTTATATTTTCAAATAATAATGCCAATTCCCCTAACAGAAAAAATTGTTCAATTATTTTTAAAACCTTTAATGCAAACAATTTACAAAAAATATAAAAAAATATCTAAAAAACTTATAAAAAATTATCTACAATATACAGTGAGCATCATGAGTAGATAGCATTTTCTAATTCTCTGAGACTTACAATTTTATGCAGTTCTTATTTTATATTACCAAATTTCAAAATTATTGTAAAGTTATACCGTTTGAACCCACTAAGATTTTATAAATTTGAACTTTTATCCATTTTTGTTTTCGAAATGAATTAATAATAAAAGCTGGTATGTTTTATAACAGAAACAATACTTTATTTAATTCATGGCCAATAAAAATAAACAACATATATCTCTAAAAATAAAACATACTTTTGTTCTGTATCTGTAACGTGTGGAGGGTGGGTTACCCCACGGCACTTAGGCCTCATTAGGCACATAAGCGTAGATTAAATTATTGTCTACATCTACTAAAATCCAATAAAATAAACCTTTTAAAAATATTTTCTGTGATTAATTCTACACTACTTATTCTGAAGGTTTCCATGTTTTAATCTTTAGTACTCCTAATCTAACTGTTAAATTTAAACTATTAAAGATATTAATTATACTATATATTTATACCACCTGTTTATGTACATTTTATTTTCTCCTTACTCTTCTTTTAAATTCTCTTTAAATTATTAATGTCTATTCTGTGGAACTTTCCTGTTTCTATCGCAATTTTCTCGTCTGGTGGCGCGTCGTAGCTCTCTGGTAGAGCGGCGTTGCTTCTCGGTAGAGCGGTCTGGCTCCTATAAATCAGTGTTGCTCCCTGGTAGATCAGCGTTCTCCTAATAAATTGGCGTTGATCCCTGATAGAGCGGCGTTCGTCTAATACATCGGCGTTGCTCCCTGGTAGAGCGGTCTGACTCCTATAAAACGCTGTTGTGCCCTGGTAAAGCGGCGTTCTCCTAATACATCGGCGTTGCTCCCTGGCAAACCGGCGTTCTCCCAATACATCGGCATTGCTCCCTAGCAAAGCTGCATTGTTCCTCGGTAGAGCGGTGTGGATCCTATTTTCCCTTTTGGACATCTTGTCCTGACATCAAAGGGCGTTGTTTAGGGCTGGTCGGAAACTACGTCGACCCATGTGACCCCAAACTCCCTCCAATCTGAATATTTTCGTAAAATTTCACCAGTCACGGTCTGAGGAGGAGGTGCGTGACAACCTCTCCTCAAGTTTTGTCCTGTCGTGGACACTGCTTGGGGGTTAATAATAATAATATTTATTGACCTTTGAAGCCATATCTACAAAATATGAATAAGGTAAGTCATACATAAATAAATAAATAAAATGAACAAAGTAACAATGCAACACAGTACAATATAAAAATCTATAAAAATCTCATATATCAGCTAAGCAACCGTATACTGTAGGAACTCATCTAATGAATAGAAAACATTAACTGTTAATAGCTGCTTAAGATCTTTCTGGAAGCCTTGTAGGGTTTGATTATTTTTTATGTTTGATGGCAGTTTGTTAAAGAGGTAAGAACCGGCGTAGTATGGTGATTTTTTGTAGCTGGTATGGTAATGTTGTTTTAAATATATATTTTCTGGTATTATACCCGTGTATATCTTTTTTCATTATGAGATTTCTTATTTTATTAAAAGTAAAAGACAATAATTTATAGAGGTATATTGCAGTAACAGTAAGAATTTTATTATTTTTAAATATTTCTCGACAACTATCCCTGTAACCCAAACTAATAATTAACCGTAATATTTGTTTTTGGATAATAAATACGCGAGAGATATCTGATGCCTGTCCCCAAACAGTAATGTTGTAGTTAAGGGTTGAATATACATGGGCATAGTAAATTGTTATTAAAGATTCCTTTGGCATATCATTTTTAAGTGAATACAACATAAAATAGCTTTTATTAAGATTTTTGCAAATATTATCTATTTGTTCTCTGAAGTTTAGATTACAATCGACAAGTGTCCCAAGAAATTTAGTTTTATTTGCTGAATTTACTAATACATTAACTTTGTTGATATTTACATCAAAAGATGAATGGACAAATTTTCTGTCGCCGTAGGAAAAATTAACACAAATTGTTTTTTCCAAGTTTAAAACCAATCTATTACAGTCACACTATTCTTTAAATGCCATAATAATCTTTTTTACTTTTTCTACTACCTGTCCTAAAGAACCCGCAGATAATATTACTGTTGTGTCGTCAGCATAAATAAATATATCATCCTGATCTTTAAAATATTCAGGCATATCGTTAACGTATAGTAGAAAAAGTAATGGACCTAGTACTCCCCCTTGAGGGGTTCCTAGGTCATTATAAAATATATCAGACTGGATATTATCAACTGAAACAAAAAAAATCGGAATTGTACCTCGATCGGTTGTCCCCAAACCTTTTTCTTTTTCTTCTCCTGGTACGGGCATTTCTTTAAAACACAAAATCACAATATTAATCACTATATATAAACATTTACTTTGCCTCTTTTGGGCAGTTTAAACCTCTTTAATTCATTTTAAGATGTGTTTATTCGTATATCTTGCACTTGTCCACCTTTTTCTTCTTTTTCGTGCATGTAGAACACGCCCTTTTCCTCCTCAAACTCTATTGTTGCTGGCTTGATAAACATATTTAATCTAAAAAACCATAATTCACAAATATCGTTGCACAAAAACTTTACACTTTACTCTACACATTACTTTGTTTCGGGACAAAAACGAGATATTTCGCCTTCGGCGAAAGTCTGGACCTAAGTCCTCACTCGAAGTCCTTTCTTTTGTCTAGTCTCTCTATATAAACCCAAAATTTACGTGATAGTTGTTAGAATGCTAACGTTCCACCTTGAACTTCCTAGTTCAATGTAAGTCATTGATTAGTTTAATAACCTAATTATTGACGTTTTTGAAATACGTATTTCCTTCTGAATTTTTGATTTAAAACATTAAAATTACTTTTTTTTTAATTTTTGATAAATTTTTTATATTTTTAAATAATGTCAATTATTATATTATTCCCCGACAGAAAAAAAATTCTGACTGATAAAAATAGAGATATAGGTATTCATTAGCATTCTATTTCTATTATTTAAAAGATTGTACTATTTTTTTACGACCTGCAAACAATTTTATAAAAAACCTGAAACGTATATGTCAAATTTAATCGGGCACGGTGGTGTAGCGGTCTATCGCGCTTATATTCATTTATAGGCAAGTTTATGAGTCTGAGACTGCTGGGTTTCGAATCCCAGACCAGACCATGTGGATTTTTAATTAAATTGCATGGTTCGGTTTAGGATTTGATGTGTGGCGTATTAATAGAAATTCAATTTCTGTTGATATGACATGCAGATTAAAAAAATTCGCCATACATTACCGTCTCGATGATGATGGGTGAGGTTTTCCGGGTTTTCCTCACCTGTAAGTCAAATGGCACCATCAATCATCTTTAAGTCGCCCCGGAGCGCCACGGCAAATAATAATAATAGCCGTCCCTTTCCCCAGACAAGCTCAGCTTTTGGGGTTAAAATTCACTCGTAAGGGGGTGAATTAGGGAGAGTATTATTATTATTATTATTATTATTATTAATTCAGTGACATACTGGTTTGTTTTTGTTAAAACGAGAAATTATATATAGATACCTAATTTTTTAGATTTTTTTTCAAAGCTCTCCTTTTATAATTTTCTTTTAAACCATACGAGGACGAACAGATTAATTATCTCCTCATTTACTATTAGATAAGAGGGTGGTTGTTCAGTTCTTTATAATCATATCAAATTTTGTATTCAAAGCCACATCAAACAGTCATCAACAAAACTATTGTACGTGAAACTTATCTAAGTATGCTCATTGTAATAAATATGTTTGACTCTTCCGTCAGTTTTCAGTCGGTTAATACTTGTAAAACTCATTACTCGAAACTACGCAAAAGCATTTTGTCTAATTAATACAATTCCCAGCCGAAATAAGCAGCACGCGAACGTGTTCAAAGCCTCAAATTACATTTCGCAAAACTGTAAAACATCTTATGCAGAAACTTTCTAAACTTGTACAATTAAGAGAAATTTCGTTTTCGTTTGACTATGTGTGCATCTTCAGTTATATTATAATTAATCTGGCATGCTCAGTGGCAGACATCACAATACACATCAACTTCTATTTGATTTACGCTATTGTGAAACAATTTATTAATTAAACAGATCAATAGTCCCAATTTCATGGTTTGATGAACTCCTTGGGCTAGAGAATGGATGAAAATTTGTCCATGCAATTTAGGTTTATCTTACCTGTATTTAAACCCCGTTTTTTTATGAACCTTTTAGTAACGTTACTATTTCATTGGAATTATTAATCAATTATTGATTAAATTCGACAAAAAAGCACTGTAATTCACTCCAGAAGAAAAAATGTCCAAAACAATACATGGATTTCCATGACGACGCTAGCAAAAACACGCGTTGCAATTATTAAAAATTTAAAAAATTTCATCAAAAATGTTGTGCGTTGATTTGTCGCTTGATTATCTAAATAAGTTTAAAATGCTAAAAATTTCGTTAGGCATACATACTACTTTGGATTTCTGATTTCCAAGTAGGTCATAGTTATAAAAACTATTGAATCGAAATAGTTGTTTTTGTCCTTCCTGAGAAAAGCTTCAGTTTACTTCCATATTTTACGGACAGTTTACCAAAAGGCAATCGAATAAATCAAAGGATTTCTATTGGATATGTGTGTAAAAGTGAAAAAAAGAAACAGTGCCGGACTTGATTAATAAATGAAGATTTGTTATGTGTAGTAACAATTGTAATAATTAACATTAATATTAATAAAATATAAAGAATTTCTCAAATTTTCTAAAAAATATTGAATGTTTCAACTAATTATTCAAATTATAAAGGGCTGAGACAGAACGGATGTTATGCTGCCAAAAGGGCTGATTCAAATAATAAAGCTAAATAAATTAACAAACGTAATTTGATACCTTACCTTTTTTGAAATATTGGAATCGTAGGCGAGCGGCACACATATAGCAAAGGCACAAATTAAGCGGTAGCGCGCGAACTTATTACTTCGTTGGCGGTACATCGAGCTCCCTTGGTTCTTCGAAAAAGTCCAAAGCATGATAAACGGTTCATGCTTTTAGGTGGAGCAAAGTGTCAAAAAGATAACGCGAATAATTTAAATTAAGAAATTAATAAAGAAAATAAATCCATTCTCGAACATGATGGGCTGAATTGAAAAAAAAATAGATTATTATTATTAAAAACTGATTTCACGCAGACGTCAAAATAACAACAAATTTCGGGGCTACATTTTGAAGTGAGTGGAACAAAGGTAGCCCTAGTTATCGTTAAAGAAGAGGCAATCAGCTATTAGTTAACACAAATTGTGTGCAACAAATTGCGTTTCTGCGAAGGGTGTTTCTAATTTGACGCAATTGGTGTCAAATGAAAGTCTCCTTAAATTTCGTTGATATTTGTGTCTCTCAATTAAACATATCATACCGAAACCGGATCTGTAGATAAAAGAACACCTGCGCCTAGTGTGCGCCTAACAACGATTCCACATTCCAACAAAGACATCTTCTATCTCTTAAGTAACAAATGCCATCTCGCCATTAAATTTAAAAATATTTCCTGCAAAAGCTCATTAAAAATTATTGATATCTAATTGACAATGTCATTATGTGAGCGAATTCTGATTTGTAACATATTAAAGTGAAAAAGTACCTAAAACTTAATCAAAATAAAATACTATTATTCTGATCTTCGACTTCATTCGCTTGTTACAAGTCCACCTCTGAAAATAACAGAACGAAAATAAACAAGAATAGCGCCTCGATTCAATTTAAGGTCTATATCTATTTCTCTACTGGATACCGGCTCATAAATTTACTTTTTCTATGAGAAAATTTTGATCTGGTTCTGGGAAGTCTATTTTCGACTGATTGAAATAATATCCGTGAAATTGTTAGGTATAAAAAGGAGGTTTAGCGTCAGCCAATAGATATCGTTGGCCGCAGATACAGTAAAAATGTAGTAGACTTAAACTTATGAGAGCTATTGAAGAAAATAACTAAAACAAATCGGAAAATGGAAAATCGATTTTTGTTCTGAACTGCTTGGTTGAATGAGAAATGTATGGCTTTATCTTTATACATTTTCCAAGTGAAAAATTATAAAACAATATGGCAGTGACAATCTACAATAAAAGGAATTAAGTGTTTGGAAGACTTTTAAGAAAAGCTTACTATAAATAAGCCCACAACGAATGACTAAACTAATCAATAAAATGTTCTTCTATCCTGTCATAGAAAATCCTAATACAATAATTGTGTCAAAACTGTTTTAGGTCAAATAATTATAAGAAAATTTCTTAAAAATCATTTTTATCGTCTATTTAAAAATCGTGTTGGAAATATATCCAACATATTTCAATTAAAACATCAGGCGAGCCCAGCTCTGGTCGATGCATTCAATTTTTCTTTTTGCTTTAAATATCAGCTTTTTCAATTTATCTTTGGTTTGTTTTTACTTTGGGGATGTGGGGGTGTATTTCTCGCAATTTTTTAGAGGGAAATGAGGGATTATACGGGGTACCTACTATTTCATAGGGACAGTATTGCATTTTTTTAAACGACAACTGCTTTAAAGTTGGTTAAATCAGACAAAAGTTTAGTGCTCCTTAAAATAGTGTCAAGAAACTTTTAATATCTACAGGGAGATTCAAAATATGAGAATTGCCATTTCTTTAAATTCATTCATTCTAAAGATCATTTTGGATAAATCATTTTTCACTTTTTCTTACAATATATATTTATTTTTAGAATTCCAATTTTAAAATAACCAATTTTCTTTATACATAAACTTTTAAAAACAAAAATTTGCCTATATTCTTTTATTCGTCGAAGCTTCTTTTCTAATACATGCGAATTGTTAAGGACAACAATAAGCGTAAGCTAGAATCATCGATCGCTAACTAAAATCAAATGCGAATTTGTCAACGGTCAAGTTTTACCTCCGTCTAGGCTACCCTTTATATACGTCTACGACTTCTAATCTTCCCAAGGACCGTTCGTTAATTTTTTACATTGGCAGACATCAAAAAGCCAGTAATTACTTCAGTCTTGTTTAAAACCTATAAAAATAGGATTAAGAAAATAGTAATTGCTCTCCAAGAAACCTTACAAACAGATAAAAATAATTTTCAACGACTTAGCAAAAAGTTATTTACCAAACAATTAATTATTGTCCTTTGTAAAGTTTCATTTATATTTATGTCCTGATTGGGTTAAAGAAAACGAATAAAAAAATGTAAATCAAGAAAAGAAACGAACCTGCCAATTTCAATCTCAAGAGGAAATATGAATAATGCAAAAATTTTATCATTTACATAAAAGTGTAAATTAAAATATAAAAACAAACTTTTCGTTGTCGCGAATCCACAAGTTGAACAAAAATAGAGAACATAATTATCAATAAAAATTAACTTGGAAACTTATAATAGCATCGTTTCCAGGATTTTTCACTTCTATCCATTCTCCTTTTCACTTATCCTTACAGAAAAATAAAAAGGATAATTTCAAACGCTACACGAGTTGTGTATTTTTATGGATTGTTACACATTTAGTTAAATAAGTGGGTACTAAGCCATGCAGACGCACTTAGCAGAATTTTTGAGGTGTAAGCTCTGACGGTTACTCTTCTTTAAATTGGCATAGCTGCTGCTAATGAGCGTATAAGCAGTATGTGATACAGTTATTCATAAAATGGTATATTCGGTCAATAAAAAGTGAAATTGATTTTAGTAACATTAGTTTCTTCTGTTTTAAACAATAGAATCATTATCATCATTTATAAATAAAATAGGTGAAATATTTGAAATTTGAACACAGTAGTCCTTGCATTTTTTGCAAGCTTTTGGCATACGAGTTTAGAAGATTTCCACAAAACAACTACTTCTTTGGCTGTCTACCTCGACAGACTATATCTAGACTAACAATACAGCAAAAATAAATTCACTCGTAGTAGCAGTATGTTTTGGTACACTTGGTACATTTTTAATTATTCAAAGTACACATCTTAAAATTTTTATAAAATAAATTTGCCTGCACAATCAACGTCAAAATTGTCATCCGAAA
Organism: Psylliodes chrysocephalus; assembly: GCA_927349885.1. Taxonomy (NCBI): domain Eukaryota; kingdom Metazoa; phylum Arthropoda; class Insecta; order Coleoptera; family Chrysomelidae; genus Psylliodes; species Psylliodes chrysocephalus. The sequence goes on along the minus strand of OV651820.1, from coordinate 8,160,676 downwards.
TATTTAAAGTGTAAACCTAACCTATACATTTCTTAAAGAGAAATTAAACGGTGCAAACCAGTTCTTCCTAGTTTAAAAGATAGTCAAGTTATTTAACAAAAACACTTGTTTCTGTTAAAATTTCCCCAAATTTAATCTGAAAATTCTATTTTCTGGCCTTACGAACAACTCAGCGGTAAATTTTTAACAACCTTTTTGTAGAGCTTTTAAAGAGGAATTTAATGATGCAAACCACTTCTTCCTAGTTGAAACGATAGTTAAGTTATTTAACAAAAACATTTTTCTCTTAAAATTCAATCTGAAAATACTATTATCTTGCCCTACAGACAACCCAGCCAAAATTAGCAAAAATCAGTTTGTAGAGCTTTTAAAAATAAATTGAACGGTGCAAACCACCTCTTCCTTTTCATTAGTATGAATTCATAAATATACTTTGGATTTGCTTTATTATTGAAAAAGAAAAAAACGTGTAAGATGTGTCTTGTTTGTGACAAATATAAATAAAAAGACGCTTCTGCAGCTAATTAAAAAAGATTAGTAGAAAATGTTTCGATGTTATGCTCATTATTTTCTACCTTACTTTGACGAAATAATATTTCAACTTCTTGCTCATTAGCACCCCCTAAAATTGTTACTTCATATTATACCATACCAATAATTAAAGCTACCAAATAAGAATAAGTCTGATGCAGTAGCACTCTGAAATTTATATAGAATAGTTTATTTAAAGATTCTTTTATTAAATAAAGTACGATTTTTTTTCTATTTGTAATAATTCTTTAATGACATTTTTCTTTTAAATACACAGAAAAAAAGGTGTGCTATACTCAAGATGAATGGTCTTATTTCAATGCTTTGTTGTGTTTGTATATCCGCAAGTAAAACGATTTGAAATTCTAGTAATACTTCCCAGTTAACCAAGATACTGTGATGTTTGTTTCTTTTAAACCACAGTTTATTTATTAATAATTTATTTAAACACTTATTTCTGCCTTGGTCACTGTGGATCTCCAAGGGCACCCCAAATCGATAGATAAACTCTTTTATCAATACATCTGCAACAGTTGCGGCCTCTTGATTTGGAATAACAAAGACTTCTACCCACTTTGTAAAATAATCCATAACCACCAAAATGTATTTATTACCATCCTCGGTCGCGGGGAATGGTCCAGCAATATCTAAGGCGATTCTCTCAACTGGGCTACCAACGTTGTATTGCTTCATGGGAGCTTTCCTTTTTCGTTGAGGTCCAATACTCATAACACAGGTGGTACATTTCTTACACCAGTCCTTTACATCATCGGAACTGTTCATCCAGTAAAACTTTTCCCGAACTCTCCGAAGGGTTTTCCTAACACCGAGATGTCCTCCTGATGGACTGTCGTGTAATTGACGGAGTATTTCAGCTACTCTACTTCTTGGAATGACTAACTGGCGCCTGTTCTCGGAACCATCATCATTTTCAAGTACTCGCTTTAATAAGCCATCTTCCAGGATAAAGGAGTTCCACTGAGCCAAATACGACTTAAGTACTGAAGAGAGATTAGATACTTCTTGCCAAGTAGGTTGACCATTTTCCTCTTTCCATTGTCGCATCTTCTTTAAAACGGTATCATTCTCTTGTTATTCTCTAATTTTAGCAGGGGCCCACTCATCGTTGACTACAGTTGTTCTTAGTAGTCCACTTTCTTTGGATTCCGCTTTGTTGCAGTGGCAGCACTCTGCTGGGCATGGTCTTCTAGAAAGAGAATCGGCATTTCTGTGGCTTATTCCGGCACGATGTTCGATCTTAAAGTCGTACTCTTGAAGTGGTTCAATTCATCTGTCTATTTGACCCTCCGGGTTTTTGAACTGCATCAACCACTTAAGGGCGGCATGATCGGTACACATTAAAAATTTCCTTCCGTACAGGTATTGGTAGAAATGTTCCACACATTTTACAACTGCCAGGAGTTATCTTCTTGTGACGCACTAATTTCGTTCAGGTTTCGAAAGCACTTTACTAAAATAACCTAGTACTCTTTCTGTCCCTTCCTGAATCTGTGAAAGCACTCCTCCAATTCCCACATTACTAGCGTCAGTATCCAGGATAAATTCTCCCTCTGATAGTGGGTAGCCTAGTATTAGTGCTGTTGTTGAATGGTTCTTTAATGTTTCAAAGGCAGTTTGGCAGTCCTCATCCCAGCAGAATTCCCTAGCTTTTTTTTTAGTCGCGTTAGTGGTTTAGCAATATCTGCAAACTTCTTTATGAATCTTCGGTAGTACGTACAAAGCCCAAGAAAACTTCTTATTTGGTGTTTATCCTTTGGTTGTGGCCACTCTTTGATAGAAGCGACTTTTTCCTTATCTACAGTCACGCCATCCTTGCTGATTACATGACCCAGGTAATTCTTGGGGTTAAGCATCAGTTGGGCAGCTTGAAGTCTTTTAAAAACATCTTCTAAGTTTTTTAGATGTTCATCAAATGTCTTCCCCAAGACTATGATGTCGTCTACCTTCCCACTTCTCTCACTGACCAGTCACAGTTGAGTACGTCGTAGTACTTTTTTTTCTTCTATTGAGTGACTACAAATTTTGTAAATTAACGTTCAAAATGCTAAGGCGTGTTGTAAAAATATTTACAATAAAAGTTTGAAGTGTAAATTTGATAAAGAAATCCTACATTTGTTTCGGTAAGTTTTTTAATTTATAGCGTTTTCCTTAATGGCTATATTTGTTTATTTTAAAATAAACAGAACCGGACTTGGCAACTTGGCCCACGATACATGTTATAAATGTGACAATGTATTTATTGTAATCTTTTTAGTTTCTTGTTATATTTAAGAACCTTTTTTCACGAAGTGGAAAGAGTAACATAAAATCAATTTCATTTTAAATTTATTCCTTCCAAAAATACTCTACAACTGGTTTTAAGTGGTTTTTGCTCACATGGAAGTCAAAATGTCACCATCAATCATCTGTAAGTCACTCCGGAGCGCCACAACAAATACTAATAGTCACCGTCCCTTCCTCGCACAAGGTCAGTCAGTTTCTGGGGTTAAAATATACTTGTAACGGAAAGTAATATTATTATTGATAGTTTTAGAATTTATTTATTTGAGCATTTTTATATAAAAAATAAACTTAGACTTGTTTAATGCATATTTGTTATTATTTATGAGTGGATTTTCTTTAATTAATAATAATAATTAAAGGGTGCCCATAAACAAGGGTCGTTTAAGAGAAGTATTAAACTCGCCTGGAAAAAGATTGAAGCAAAATAATGATGATCGAATGCAATTTAAAAAATTAATTTATTTCAGAACATCTTAATCATACCATAATTAACAGTAATATAATTGGACAAAGATGATATTGAAACATATTTCAATACTGTTATACATTATTTCTTATGGATATTTTCTATATACAGGGTGTTTTATAAAATTAATTTATTTTAAAACATATTAATCTTATTAAACACTAATATAATAATTAAACAAACATGATATTCAAACATTTCAGTACATCGTTTATACATTATTTACTATATATAGATTTAGAAAAACTTTAAGACACTTGATTGACTTTTATAATTTTTCCAAAATCGCATTTTTTAAACTTAATTATTTAGATAAATAAAAAACTAATTAATATTACATAAATAACCCAAACATTTTACAAATGCGAACCTGGAAATTTCACCATTTTTATATTCTTCTACTTTTTTATTAACTAGTTTGTTACGCGTTGACAGATCTTTGTTTCTAGCAGGTTAATAAGGCTTTAATTTTTATATATGTATCAATTAGCAAAGTTAGAAGAACATCGATAAAAATAAAAATTGAAGGATGCGTAGAATAAAAGCTTCTCTTAAATTTTGAATGAAACATGCGTTAGTGTTTCTCTTAATGCTTTCAGATAATTCAGACCACAATTCTGAAGGAAATATAAGTGCCCACTAGGTAGTCTGAAAATTTTGTTACTTTTTCGTTTTGAGGTTGGATGGATGGATGCCAAACACAAAACTGTCTCCAACCCCGTTAGGGTCGAGAAAAATTAGACCAAATACTCGTACATAATGCAACCAGTGTCCAACTTCACTATCTTTGTCCCTAGATTCCTGAGCTAAGCCCAACTTTTGAATTTTCCCAAACCATGCTTGTGTTAAATAAAAGCGGCAATTTTTGACTCCTGCCATACCGAATGGTATGCATTGTGGATTGCCATTTCAAAATCAATATGAATTATTTTAAGGCTGAAATTAAATCCTAAAGTGACACATTTTTCACGCAACATTTTGAATACGCATTTGTAGGTCTCTTCCCGTTTATCGGGTAATAAACAAAAAACCAAGGGAATATAATGTCCATTAATTAAAACATATACTACATTCGAAAAAAAAATTTTTGCATAATATGTAAATGTTCCATTTATATAAATATTATCATAAAATCAGTAGATTGGTAAAACATGAAAAAATTTTTGTTTTTTCGATAGCGTCGAAAGTTTCTTCCATACTTTTTGGTTGTGTTGGCAAAATTTTTCTCCTAGCGTTTTTTTTACTTTAAGTATTTGATAGCAAATAAAAGCTGGAGTTTTGTAAATGAAAATACTTTATCATGTGATAAAATGTTTGGCCTCTTTTACAATACATTTGTGGATATTTTTAAAAAGTCATTTCCAATGGAATCAAATATTAATATAAATAAGGGAAAGCCTTGGATTACTACGGAAATTATAAATTAACTAAATTAACTAACAGATCCAAAACAGTTCTATTTAATTAAAAAGTTTGCACCTATTACTTCTGTAGATGTCGAAAGGAGTTTTTCTTTGTACTAGTACATACTTACTGATAGGAGACAATCATTTAATACAGATAATTTAGAAAAACATTTAATTGTTCATTCGTTTTATAATAATGTTGATTTGTAAATAAAATTAGTTAATGATTAAAAAATTATTAAGTATTATATTAGGTATTGTAAAATAAAACAAATAATAAATATTAATAAACTATTTCGATCAAATAACAAATTACTCTTATTACATATGCTCTGCATATTTTTCAATTTTTTACGCATATATTGAAGTATTTTGCGGCATATATATGCGCATATTTAACTACTTTTTGGGTGCATATATTCCTAGGTCTATAAATTAGTTATGGTAAGTAAAGGACCTCTAATTACAGCAATCAAGCTTTACAATAAAGTTCCGGATAACATAAAATGCATAAATGATGTTAAAATTTTCACAACCCGAGTAACAGAGGTCAGCTTACACTTTTTATATTGTTGAGGAATACCTCTATTGTAATTTTACTTAAATTTTTTAAATGTATTGTTTGTAACGAATTATATATGTTTGTTTTTACTCCTACATTTTTGTCTTGTTTGTAAATTACATGTAATGTTTTCAATACCTGTGTGTACAGGTCTACAGAAATAAATAAAAATTTATTATTATTAATTAAAGAATAATTCTAATATATGTTTGATCTTTCACTGAAATTGTTTCAAGACAGCTTTTATTGGCAACTAAATCCTTGTGGATAATCTTTGATGGCTTTTCATGTAGATCTTCCGTGGCTTTTCTTTTCACACTAGCAGAGATGATTTGTTGAATCGTTTTCTTTAAATTGATCTCATGGGTATGATTTATATCTTTCTTGACAATCAAATACTCATTTCCAATTATGTATAGTTTAGCTTTACAGGTACGATGTGAATAGCGCCATGATGTTTCATCACTTTTTAATACACCATTTTCAACAAAACTGGCAGACTCCACAATTAAGGAAATTTTTCCACGCTGGGTATACGAGACAACTGGTTTCATACGATATGTATAAATCTTGATGAAAAATTAAAGCTTACTCTAGGCAGTTCACGAGCTAAATAATATTTATAAATTCACAAAAAATTGAAACAAACCTACCATTAAAAGAGGGAGGTGAGAGGACAGGTAAAAGTTTCAATAATTGAACTTTAATGGATTCCATAACGCAAAATCTCTTTTTCAGAAAGGACTTCAAAATATATAGGTACATTTCTTAAGAAAACCTTCATTTAAAGTAGGTATTATTATCAAATGTTTAGGGCCGCAGTTCAAATAATGTCATTAAAATCAATTAAATGGATATTAAAGCACACTACATTTAAAAAAGTATAAACTTATTCATTAAATCAATAAATCTTAGTAAACTTAAAACTTAATGATTGCAATTTATGTAAAAGATTACAGATTTAGATAAAGATTTTGAAAAAATGTAACTGCTTCCAAGCGAGTATAATGCCTACTGTTCTCAACGAATTCGTCGGTGTTGGCTGGTGTCACGCACTAGAAAATAGTTTTTATATTACCTCTACTTATTCTAACTTCTCTGAACCAGGTCAACTTTTTAATATATAAACAAAAATTTATATTTTTACTCTACCATAACGAGTTATTGGCTTCTCTCTTCCGCACCCTGTAATATAATATAAAAAAATGTGATCTGCTTCTGGTGCTAAAATTTAATGCCTTAATTCAAAAAACAAAAGACGTGGCGTTTCTACAAATGAATTGTCGCCGTTGCGACGCCGGATCATAGTCGCTCGTCATCCATATTCTCTCTATCTACTCTACAGTGATATCCCGTTAATTATTTTTAATGAGGACGACATACAAACGAGACGTCTCGACGAGATGAGTTTTAATGACGATAAAACAGACAAGGTAAAAGACAGACATTCGAAATTTTTAGTTCACGCTGTAGGATGGAGTAAGCACTGTTGACTTTTGAGTATAATTAACACGAATAAGGAACAGCGCTAAGGATGAGTCTTATTTGAAAAATTGCTTATTTCATGGTCTAAAGTTTAAAAATATAACGAATTTTACAATTTGGTTCGTTAATTTCTATATATATCTTATAACAAGTTGATGACACGTATATGGTCATTACCAACCAAAATAGCTTAAGGCATACACAACGTTCTTTCAATGATTTTTTATCCGAAACTACAAAAAAGAGAAAATGAAAAAATCCTGCCAATAATCGATATATACTATTGTTCAATAAAGATTTTTAGGAAGGAAGAAGAGGAGAAAAAAGAAAGGCGTAGGAAGGAAGAAGAGGGGAAGAGGGAAAAACGACAAGAGGAGAAGGAGGAGAGGCATAGAAAGGTGGAGGTAGAGATTATAAATGGCTTAGTACAAATTCAAGTAAACTTCAGGCAAGAAGTAGGTCAGCTAAATAGTCGAGTAGGTCAGCTAAATAGTCGAGTAGATCTCCTAGCACAGCAACAAGAGCAGCAGCAAGAAAACTTAAAAACTACTTTAGAGAATATAAAAACGAATCTATAACAGCAACAAAAGAATCTAAAAACTAATTTGGAACAACAACAAGAGCATCTAACTCATTTAGAACAGCAGCACATTCGTCGACCGGTGATGGGACTGCAATGGTAACTAGGGCTGGTCTTCCATTACAAGATTTAGAATTCGTGCAATTCCATCCCACAGGAATCTACGGATGTGGCGTTTTAGTAACTGAAGGAGTGAGAGGTGAAGGAGGTTTTTTATTAAACATTAAAGGAGAACGGTTCATGGAGAAGTTCGCTCCTAAAGCCAAAGATCTCGCCTCAAGAGATGTGGTGTCCCGCTCTATGGCTATGGAAATTCTTGGAGGAAGAGGTTGTGGTCCTGATAAAGAATATATCCACTTACAATTGAGTCATTTGCCTAAAGAAAAGATTTTAAAGCAACTCCCTGGAATAAAGCAGACTGCGTGGGATTTTGCAGGTGTGGATATTTTAAAACAACCAATACCCAGAGTACCGACTGTGTATTATGCAATGGGCGGAATTCCTACGAATTGGAAAGGACAAGTAATAACACAAGTGGGACCAGATAAAGACCAAATCATTGGCGGATTTTATGCCTGCGGTGAATGCGCTTGTGTTTCAGTACACGGAGCAAATTTTTTGGCAAAGCTGTAGCTGATTGCATTAATAAGATTAGTCGTCCTGGATCTACTGTTTTTATTGATGAGAGTTTAGGTGAAAATTCATTGCGTAATTTTGATAATTTGAGAAAAGCACATGGCAAGCAAACTGTTGGTCAACTAAAATTGAAACTTCAAAGAACAATGCAGAAACATGCAGTAGTATTTAGAACACAAGCAATTTTGGAAGAAGGATGTAAACTCGTTTCTCAGGACTTTACAAATGTCTCAGTGATATAAGGATATCAGGTCGTGGATTAATTTGGAATACAGATATAGTGGATGCCTTAGAATTGCAAAATTTATTTATTAACGCTCTACAAGCAATTTACTCTATGGAACAAAGAAAGGAATCCAGAGGAGCTCATGCTAGAGATGATTTTCCGAAAAGATTAGATGATTTCGACTATGCAAAACCTATTAAAGGCCAAAAGAAAAAGGAATTTGGGTGCCACTGGCGAAAACACACTTTATCTTATATGAATTTTAATGATGGAAAGATTTGCTTTACATTTAGAAAAGTAAATGAGTTTACTTTGAACGAGAAAGAATGCCCGTTTATTCCTCCTAAGGTGAGTATATTAAAGTATTTTAAAAATATATTGTATATTTATGTAATTTATATTTATTAATAAACATTGTTTATCCATAAAAAAAAAGAAATAGTTCATAACAACCATTAAGTATCTGTTCCCCTTTTCTGTTAAGGGAAGTGGTCCGAGGATATCTATGGCGATTTCGAAAAACTACAAAATCGAGGCATTCGCATAATATTAAAAACTAATCGTCTTACACCAATTGCCACAATGTTAAATTATCTTCAATGGTTTTCGATTCAGCAAAGGTTGTACTATTTGACAATTATGTTTATTTATAAACTAATTCATTCTTTGGATCCATCTTACTTTCATCAATTTATTTGTTATCATGGGGATATTCATGATTACAGCACAAGATCAACTAACGATATATACATTAAAAAAGTTATTTATTCGAAATCACAGGCATCATTATTGTATAAAGGTTTCCAAGAATATAATGAACTGCTCAGGGGCTTGAAGGATTGTAATTCATTAGCAAGTTTTAAAAAAAAATTGACAACTTTTATTAAAACTGATAAAATTTGATTTTAACTTTTATATATTTGATTATTACTTTTTTATTCTTCTTTTTTAATATTTGGGTTCATGCTTTCAACTGTTATTTGTTGTACTGTTAATTAAGGCTGTCTATACGCAAGAATAAAGTATGTTTGTAAAGTGTAACAAATTTATTTTTCTTAAATCAAACTATAATAATAATTATCTTTAAGTTTTAAGTGTACTGTATTTGTATTTCTATAATATTTTTTGTATATAAGGTTTATCCTACTTCAATAAATATCTATCTAAAAACTAGACAGGGAATTAGTACTCTTTGCTTGCCGCCATCACGTTTACGAACTGGTTTTAAAATGTGTGTTCGAAACAGAAATCACCAAATCACAAGTAATCAAGATATCATAATGTTCAAAAAGTCTCAGGAAGTCTCAGAGACGCCTATGATTCGGAGTTTCCAACTCATAATATATTTATTATATACTATGGTAATTACTGATACAATATTAATTTCAAGGCAAAAATCTTTCTCAAAAGCATTTTTTTTTTTTCGTTTGACTTAAACAGTCTTAATTTATTGTTTTTCGGAAAATTAGTGAGAAAATTTATGCAATTCTTTATATATAATTTTCACTTTCTCAACACTCCCTTTGACTCTTCCTCCTATAATTACTTTTGAAAACTCTATGTTGTACCTCTTGCTGATGCCAAGAATTAGTCTTTGTTAATTAAAACTTGCTTTCGGGCCTATGGCATTAACTTTTTAATTAACTCTTTTGTCCAACATGGTTTTAATAGAATTATTAATATTTTAGTCCCAACAAAATTTGTTGGGCGATGTATAAAGAAACACAACGAAGTGACAATTTTATTGTTTCGAGACTGTTAAAAATGTTGCTTTTCGGGATAAATTGTTCTTAACTAAAAATAATTCCCGGAGACCAGTCAGGCTTTTGAAGAAATGGGCTCTGGTGAAATTTAATGAGTTTAGTATTTTGCAGTTCATTAAAGAATGGGGCGAACTTCAGATGTGGGTAGTTTGGACAAAAATATGTTCATTTAAGCCAATTTACCTTAGTAGAATTTTGCTTGCTTAAGAAATTACAGGGTGCAGAAAGTAATTTTCTTTTTCAATATTTTTACGATAATTTAAATATTTTTTGAGTAAATATACCCAAATTTTACAAGTTTGAAATTTAAAATTTAAGTAAGCCTTTTTTCCTGCTTTTATAGCTGTTGTTCTGTAGTTTCTTATTTGTTTATAGTAATCCCAATGCGTTGGAAGTTGTGTTTTGCGAAATTTTTGCACTTTTTTATTTATGCACTTTTGCAAGGCATATTGAAAGAAGTTCCATAGCCGATACTGTAGATTTGTTTTAAATGTATTATTTTTACGTTTACGCTTGTCCGAGGGGAACTCTCTATAGTCTTGACTACAAAAAAAAAGGTTTTGACCGGCTATTTTGATAAACACTTCACAAATTCACACATAAACTACAAGTTGCATCGACTTGTTTAAATATTACACTTCCATCCCTGAATTGCAAGACCTCATAATTAAATCCAATTTCATTGTGTTTCCAAAATCCCAGAAACGCGATAAGTTTGCAAACGTGTCGAGTCGTCTATCGGCAAAACTTTATAGCTACCCGATTTGACTTGAAATTGCACTTCTCTTGGATGATAACAAGAAACTTCGGTTGTTATTGTTTTCTATAATTATCTTCGCTAGATTTAATGGATATCTCTTTAAATTATTAGTCCGATACATTCAAATGTTTAGACACTAAGGTACATTCATAATTTACAGTTATATTCTGTTTATAAAATATACTTTATACTGGTCCTGTTTGAAAAGTCCGCGGTCTATATTAGTTAGTAATATAAAGTATTGTACTGTAGGTAAAATCTAGATACCCTGTCGAGTCAACTACTCCCGAATTAATGGATGAAATAGACAATACGAGCAGATAATAGTTTGGACAGGGGAAAATACAATTACAATATTTTATTAAAAATATTTTGTTAAAACTAAATCATAATAACTAACAGTATTTATGAAGTTTTAAGTTGCGTATGGAAAAGTATCTGAGAATTATTACAAATTTATAAACATTTAACTTAACAAAATGTCATAATTTAATGGATCATAATAGTTTGGCTACCTATCTATGGGCATTGTGTCTACTAATTTAATACCCTCTTCAGAAGTAACATCCTAAATAGTTTGCTGGAATTTGGAGGCGAATTTGGGCTGCTGGAGAGCCATTCTATTTAGAACATGCGTATCATATTCTCTAAACCAGTTTTTAACAGTTCTTTGGTTTGAAAATATGGAATTGATGGCAACAAACTATCATTTAAAATAGAGGGTGGATCCCTATGCCTCGCCCCTGACCTATTTCTAAGTGGTGACTTGATTAATGTTTTTGAGTTAGTTAACTGACTTTTGTAGATCATATCTACAAAATATCAGCCTTGTTTTGCTGTGGTTAATTGTTGAACTATGTGTCGTGATAGTTCATAAAAATGGATCATTTATAACAAAAGGCCGTAATAAAATACCTCGAGAAAAAAGGTTAGACGCCCACTCAAATTCATGAAGACATTGTGGGGAGTCTGCAGTTTCTTATGAGATTTAAAATGCGGAATAACATCCTGCGAAAATCAACATGTTGGTGGTCCTCCCATAACAGACAAAAACATTAAATAGGTAAACGATATCGTACTGCAAGACCGACGGGTACGCATCAGGGACATTGTGAAAGATACTATCTTATCATATCATATGGTGCACCACATACTGAATAAAGAATTAAATAGGTGCAAGTTGGGTGCCCCGAAGGTTAACCATTGATCAAAAAAGACTTGTGAGCGTCTTTTGGAAAGGTACTAAGCAAACAAAGAGACCTTTCTTAGTCGGTATGTTACCATGAACGAGTCATATGTGCACCACTATAATCCCAAGACCAAAGTGCAATGTAAAAAGTGGAAACATCGCGGTTTTCCTCCTTCACGCAAATTTAATTCAATGAAAGGTTTTGCTGCCTGTGTTCTGGGATGTTCAAGGACAGACTATTTGTAAAATAAATAGAGCATTACAAGGGCCTATTACACACAATTGATTTCTAAATTGCGAGACACTCTTAAAGAGAAACGTCGAGAAAAGTTAAGGAACGATGTACTGTTCTATGAGGATAATACTCCCAGCCATACATCTTGTATTGCCAGCTGCTATATACTAAGCAATCTTTGATTTAGTGGAGCACCTGCCATATTAGCTGGATCTCGCCCCCAGTGATTACAAGCTTTTCCCAAATTAAAAGAAAACTTACGTGGGAAATTTTTTTCCAGTAATGATGAACTGACGCAAACTGTAAAGAGGGAATTTTTCCAGGGGGCTGTTGAGATATTAGAGCACCGATGGACTAAGTGAATTAATGTAGAGGGAGACTATGTCGAAAAATAAAAAATATGCCACTGTAGTTTTACTGTAAGGAGTTTTAGTGTAAGGAGTAAGGAATCCACCCTCGTAAGTTTATACTTTTTTGCATTCACAGTGCCATTTAAAAAGTGTAGTTAGCTTATATCCCTTGCACTCATGCATCCCCGACCATAACAAATCCAAAATGTTTAACTTATTTAACTAGACAGTTGGACTTCTGCAAATGTTCTAATCACACGCTTTTTACTGTCTCCTAATTTGGACTCATCGCTCCAAATAATACCGTACCATTGTTGGCGCTGTTTGACCCATCTTCCTTTCGCCTAAATAAGAAGACAAAGATGGACCATTCAAATATTAATCAATACAAGAAATTTAAATTTACTTTGTATAATTTGTAAACCAACTTTTTGGTAGCTCATTTAATTGTTGATACTGATACTTCTGTTCCACTGGTTTGCCTCCAAATTACTGATGTGTCTTTGGTACTTGCTTTTACCGTAAGCAGTAAGATCCCGAACGGTAAACCAAAGGTAGTGCACCAAAACCGACTGGCGTCATTTGAAAATGACCATGACTAGGAAGAAAAAATAAACCAGCTCCAAGAAACCCCTGACCTTGTCTTTGAAGAATGGGTGCATATGGAGGTACCGAGCAAACTGAGATCTGCTCGCCCGTTTATAAGACTATTCGCTAGTCAATATACCTTCCGCCAAAGCTGGATTCTGTTTTCCGGAAAAAGTATGATCGATTGTCAGATCTTCAAGGTCAGTTTACTTCTCGTAAAAGTTTATTTGTCTTTACCGACCAGCGGCAGTATAACACAGGCGGGCGGCTGAACGGCGATAACGTAAGCAAAAATCAGGACCGGACTGGTTGAAAATGGTTCGCACGACAATATATTGAATTGTAATAATTCTCAGATATTTTGCGAGGCGAGGTAAAACTTAAACATTCTTAGTCTCGCTGTTAGTTATTATTATTATTTAGTTCAAATAAAATATTTTTAGAATCTGCTTCTCTTTTTAATAAAATAATGTGATTATATTTTCCTGTGTCCGAACTGTTATGAGTCTGGGCCGTATGGTGATGAATAATAGAAGAGTGAAGGTGCGTGAGATTGTATCCTTTTATGATAATGTAAATTGCAGCCCATTCTTTATGCGTGTGAATAAATAAATTATTAATATTATACTTTCTTGAGAGGGATCTCAATTTCTTTGTTAAGAGATTCGGAGTAAATGAATTATAGCTCGCTTATGACCACGATACCTTTACATAATTTTGAAACAATTCTGGTTAATTTAACTTTTATTTTTAAGATTTCACTTAAACACAATATTAATAATAAGAGTGTTTGTTCAACATATTTAATGAATCAAAAATTATATTACTAAATAGCCACATCGTTAAGAAAAGGTGCATAAATATAGGTCTATAATAGTTCTCCTGGCAATTCTTCTTGCAGAGGAGTATAATTCCGAGATTTTATTCTTGTCTCGTTTTGGAGCTCCCTGTGGTGTGTTAAATATTTCCGGATGGTTAACTTTGTTACATCGCGTATATACAATTTCAAATCCGTTTAATACTGGCTGGTTTTAACCCCGAATCCTGGGTTAACATGATTTTAGAATTTTGTTAATATGGTTTTGAGTTTTTCCCTAGTTCCTTTTAATTATTGCTGGTCAATTTGTTGAATCGATTTTATGGAAATTGGAAATGTAATTTGTATTGTTTTTATGTTTACTCTGATCAATTTACGAAATAAATAATAATTGTACAGCAAAGCTTTTCAAATATTTTATCTAATCTAGGTTAATTATTAAATAAATACCAGTGAAGGGGATGGGTTAGCTCGATGGTTACAATCATGACTTTAAAATCGAAGGGACAGGATTCCCCACTCGACCATTCAATGTTGGGTTCTATTTAACAGTGCTGTTTCCTAAAGTAGCACTGGGAAACAGTGACAAAGGCTAAAAACCTAAGTAGTTAATGTCGATGACACCAAATTAGAATAAAAATAACAGGTTTTTTAGAAAAATTCAGTCGCTTTTGTAACGGAAAATTGACAATGTTTTTTTGTCTTTATACAAACTTACATTTTTGACGTTTGTAACCTGTTCGATATTATTGTGGCCCCCTATATATCTATTTATGCACTATGTTTTTTAATATAAAAAATAGATTAATTAATAAATGTGACGTTTCATCTATTTTTTGTCTAAAATATGGCGGATTCAATCTGGCGCCCAAAAATATTATAAATTCTTTGTTTTTCATAAAAATGAAACCTGCAGGGATTTTTGGGGTCGCTGATTTTGAATAAGTAAAAATTATAATTACACAATGGCGGATTCAATATGGCACCCGAAAATATTAAAAATTGCTTCTTTTGCATTAGAAATTCTAAGAGGTTTTTATGTTGCTGATTTTGAATATGACATCAAAAGATCGTACAAAAATTTTAATTATTGGCTCTTCTTATACACAAATTTAGATTCTCTTCCCAAAAAATTCGATGAATTTATTTGTCTTATTCAATCTGAAAAACCGAACCTTATTTTAATTACCGAAACGTGGCTAAATGTAAATATTCCAGATTTTTAGATGTAATCGAATTGATAGACGAGGAGGGAGAGTATGTATATATGTAGCTCAACTTATATTAGATTGTTTTACAATCTCATCCGTAGATATCTCAGTTCCTTGTATTGATTGTTTGTTTGCAGCTGCTCAATTGCCGTATTACTGTTGCAGTTATTTACCATCTGCCAGATACACCTTTTGTTACTGAAGCGGCTCTGCTAGACAAACTGGATGTCCTAAGTAGTTCTGAAAATCTAATTATAGTAGGTGATTTCAATTTTCCAGACATTAAATGGCCAATAACTTCTATACCTGACACGCAGAATGTTACTAATCATTTTACCCACAATTCTAGTTTTGTTCAACTAATAACCCAATCCACGAGATTTAGAATAAATCAGGAACCTTTTACCCTCGATCTACTACTTACCAATGATGAACAAATCTTAACCCCACCGGTGTATCTCCCACCAGTTGGAATAGCTGATAATGCAGTCATAACGTGTAGTTTACAATTTTAATCATTCTCTTCTTGCACATTCAATCACACTATCTTCTCACTCACAAACTTTGCTGAAGTTTTTTCCTATCTAGACCAACTAGACTGGATTAATATTATCCCTGAAAATAATGATCCAAGCTGCATGTGGAATATCTTTCAAAATACGGTTAATGATTGTGTAAAATCTCACACTAAAAACAAAATAAATAGAAGAACAAATCTGAAACCCTGAATAAATAATCAACTGCTGTCTATGGTAAAACATAAGAAACACCTATGGAAAAAATTTAAGCGAACCGCCAATATGAACGATTTTTCTGCTTATTGACTATTCTCCAATCAACTAAAGGCCGCAGTTATTGAAGCAAAGTATAACTTTTAGGAGAACATCGCCAACTGTGCTGATAGCATAAAGTTCTATAAATATGTTAGAACAAATTTGACATCCAAAGTGTCCGTATCTACAAAAAGAAAATGGTGATAAGTGTGCCAACAATACTGAATCTGCTCAACTTGTTTCTAACACCTTCTGTAATGTCTTCACCCTTGAAGATCGGACATCACTATTTCCGGATGTTTCACTAAACAGAATACAGGCCTCTATTTCCAACGTAACGTTTGACTTAAAATGCTTAAGTCCAACTCCTCGCCAGGCTTAGATGGTATCTCCTGTGTCAGTGATGGCCATATTCAAAAAGGGCAATACGCTTGACCCAAATAACTAGTGACCGATAAGCCTTTTACCAATAGTTTGTAAAGTAATGGAGTCCATAATATGTGATAAGGTAACTGACTTTCTTGTAAACACACGTGTACTTCCCACCCAACAACATGGATTTATCAGAGGACGTTCTACCTTAACTAATCTCCTGCAGTCTTTCAATGACTACACAAAAGCCTTAGATGTTGGTCTTCCTACAGATGTTATATACTTGGATTTTTCTAAAGCCTTTAATAGAGTTTCAAAGCACTTCTCAAAAAGATTGAACACCTGGCCAAAAAAATCCCAGTACTGTTTTATTGGAAAATTACTCGTTATAGTTGTTTTAAAGAAATATTGAGGTCGCTTTATCATTTGTTGGTATTTGTTGTTGAAATAACATATTTCTTTATGCGTACTTGTGTTTGCAATATTTTCTAATGCACTCGCCAGTCTTATATAACTGTACAATCGTCTTGCTAATCATTATTAAGAAATTACAAATTTTATATAGAAGCTAACATGTGTCAATCATTGCATATGTAGAGGTTATGTGAAAAATTTGACAACTTGCTCGAGAAATCATTGAATAAAATACGAGGGTGGGTCAATAAGTCCGTGACTTTTTGAATTTCCCGCCTCTTAATTGAAATGGCAACAATGCTCCCGTCAACAGTCATCTGTCTGTTGACTCTTGTCAAAAAATGAACAAGCTGCGACATTTAGTTTGTTTTTGACAGCCGTTAATATCAGACTACCTCGTTGACTGAGAAGAAAATGGAAAAAAGTGAATTTTGTGTGCTCATAAAGCATTATTTTTTGCGGAAAAAATCCATTACGCAAACCAAGGCTAAGCTTGATAAATATTATGGGGACTCTGCACCATCAATTTCCATGGTAAAAAAGTGGTTTACTGAATTCCGATGTGGCCGTACAAGCACGGAAGATGCCGAACGTTCTGGACGCCCAGTTGAGGTCTCCACATCGGAAACAATTGAAAAAATCCACGATATGGTTTTAGCCAATCGGCGATTTAAAGTGAGAGAGATTGTGGAAGCCATAGGCATCTCACATGGCTCAGTGGTATTAATGTTGAATGAGTTTTTGCGCCGTTTCATAACCGTGGACGAAACGTGGATCCACCACAACACACCGAAGACCAAACAGCAGTCAAAACAGTGGATTTCTCGGGGTGAATCGGCGCCAAAGAAGGCAAAGGAGGGTTTGTCAGCCAATAAAGTCATGGCGACTGTTTTTTGGGATGCACGCGGTATTATCCACATTGACTACCTTCAAAAAGGAAAAACAATCAATGGTGAATATTACAGCAACTTATTGGGTCGATTCGATGAGGCATTGAAAAAAAAGCGACCGCATTTAGCCAAGAAAAAAGTCCTTTTCCACCAGGATAATGCACGGGTGCACATATGTGCAGTTTCCATGGCAAAAATCCATGAATTGGGCTACGAATTGCTCCATCATCCGGCATATTCACCCGACCTAGCCCCGTGTGACTATTTCTTGTTTCCGAACTTGAAGAAATGGCTCGGCGGAAAGAGATTTGCCTCCAATGACGAAGTCATCTCACAAAAAAATTCCTATTTTGAAGACCTCGACAAATCATATTTTTCGGAAGGGATAAAAAAACTGGAGAAACGTTGGGCTAAGTGTATAGAGCTCAAAGGAGACTACGTTGAAAAATAAAATAATTTTTTATCTAAAAACCTGTGTTTCATTCAAAAAGTCACGGACTTATTAACCCGCCCTCGTATATATTTAATAGCATATTATTACCAAAACACACCTTATAAAATCAGACGGTCATTAACATAAATAAATATGAATTAATATTTCGCTTGACCCAAATAGAATCAAAATAGAAGTAACCTATTCGTCGCTGTCTGACAGATCAAATAAAAATGTCACTTTCTTTGACACAAAGCATAAACGACAAATGACATTTGAATAAGAGGTGATTGTGTCCGAAATAACGGTTCCAATCGTTACAAATATTTATTCATATTCTTATTCGAAAGACAATTTATTTAATAGAATACTTCATGGTAGCAGAGAAAGTGGACCATCTCTATCAATCCTGAGTTTTATGAAGGTCATTTTATCAAAAGAGATGAAATATTGATATGCGTTGACAACAAGACGAAATTAATTGTATCAAAAACAGAGGCTTTGTAAAATAACATCTTTCGTTAATAAAGGGTGACTTTACACACGCACTGTATGTCTATTTGAATCTTAAAGAACTTAAAACATCTACTAGATTAATACTGATGTATTTGGCAGCTTTGTTGAAAGAAAATTTCAGCCTACCTTCGTATGCTGGATAATTTACCAATTTTCGCTGCATTTTGTAGTCTGAAACACAACATAAATAACATCAAAGCCATGCAAATGATATATGTGTTTATTATTCAAATAATACTGACTTTATGGTTAAGCCTGGCCAGCCTGGAGTCTAGTTTTACATAAAACGGACTCCAAATCAGAATTCAAATTAAGAACCATTACCGTCAAACTAAAAGAAAAACAACGCATAGTAAAGGCGATAGACATTTAAATTTTCCGGTTGATAATGTGAGTTTTCGAGGGAAATTGTAAATTTTTACGAGAAAATTCTTTCTGGTGGATTTAATTACTATAATTAGTTATTACAAACTAACAGAGAAAAGGACTAAATCAGAAATTATTATTTTGGAAGATGATTAAACGGAAATTGTTTTTCATGGAAATTTATTGTTAATTAACGGAGAGGCAATGCGAATGGTAGATTTGATTTTGGATAACGTCGTCGTTTCTTTGTCATCAACTTTTGCAGATCTATTATTATAGATATCTCAGATACTGTTAGAACTTTATTACCAGAATTGTCATTTATATATAATTAACGGATTGATCGACTTTCCTGTAAGGAAACCACTTTTATAACACTTTTGGCATCCTTAAACATTAAAAATTTCGGTACAGTCCAAATAATGCAGTGAATCACTCACATACCGTCGTTGGTTATATAGAAATTGTTTTATCTTGGAAGTTTTTTGTATTGAGCAGTATAAGCCAGGCATACTATAGGGCAGTGGTCACCAACCTGTCAATCGCGAGCTACCGGTAGCTCGCGGAGGCAATTCTGGTAGCTCACACAACGATTTTAATTTAAAAAATACAAACTGCAAAAATCAGAGAAGCTTCCGAAAATTCCACAAAAAAATCTAATTGTCATAATATTAAACATAAACAGCGGCAACGTTGCGGTGAGCGATCTGCCGCTGACGCCATCAAGCTAGAATCGGCTAGAACCGACCAGCCGGACCAGCGCGTTAGTGTTCGAGAACGATCAGGATTGCTTTGAACGGGATAAATACGCACGGCGCGGCGACATTGCGCTTAGTTTAAAACTGAACGCGTAACCAACGTTCAGCGGTTGGGTTAGTAGAGAACAACAAAAAATAATATTATGGCAAGCAGTTGTAAGAAGGTAAAGACATACCACTTTCATTCGGAATGAGAAGAACAATACTTTTTTACAGAAGTTAAAGATAAAAATGTGTGTTTGTTATGTAATACTTCGGTCTCCGTTGCTAAAAAAGGAAATATTGAGAGACATCATAAAACTGTACATTCTAATTTTGAAAAATCATTCCCACTACATTCTGCCGCCAGAAAGGAGAAACTGAAACAGTTAAAACAGCAGTTAATTGTACAACAATCAATATTTTTAAGAACAGTCGACAAAAATAAGGCTGCAACTGAAGCATCGTACCGTGTGTCCCAGATAATTGCACAAAAAAAGAAACCTTATGAAGACGGGGAAATGATAAAACAGGCGTTTTTAGAAGCTGCTGATTCGTTATTTGCTAACTTTAGAAATAAAGACGAGATAGTTTCAGCTATAAAATCTATGCGACTTTCTGCTAATACAGTGATGAGACGTGTAGAAGTAATGAGCAATGATATTTTTTTACAGTTAAGAACTGACTTAGATAACTGTGTTTATTTTTCACTTCAACTGGATGAATCAACAGATGTCGTTGACACTGCCCAGAGATGGCCGTGTTCGTCAGTATGGTTTTTAGTGATTTTACGATTAAAGAAGATCTTTTGAAGTTTATTCCACTGAAAGGACAGACTACTGGACAGGAGTTGTTTTCTCATTTAAAAAATATTATTTCTTCCGAGAAAATTCCAATATCGAAAATGGTAGGCTTGACAACCGATGGCGCTCCAGCTATGGTGGATTGTGATAAGGGTCTGGTGACGTTATGTCGTAAAGATGAAACTTTTCCGCAATTTCTCTGTTACCACTGCATTATCCATCAGCAAGCATTATGTGGAAATTTCCTGAAACTAAACAACGTTATGAAACTGGTGGTAAAAATTGTGAACAAGATTAGAGCTCAAGCGTTACAAAGAAGATTATTCAAAACCTTGGCCGATGAAACGGGTGCTGAAACGTTTTAATGATGTCCTATCTGGCATAGTTCAATTTTTCAAACAACGCGATGAACCGACTCCGGAACTAGAAAATTCAATCTGGCTTAGAGATTTTGGTTTTCTCGTGGACATTACAGAGAAATTAAACGAACTTAATTTGCAGCCTCAGGGGAGAGACAAAGAACTAGCGGAAATGATTTCTGATATAAAAGCATTTATCAAAAAGCTGGAGTTTTGGGAACAAACCTAATTAACAGCGATGCCAAGCATTTTCCTATTCTTTCAGAAAATATATCTCAAAATCCATTAGAACCCTATGACAGCAAATATCATGTAGAAATAGTTTCTACCCTGAAGAATAACTTCAAAAATCGTTTTAAGGATTTCAACGAAATGGCTTTAGTAGCGCAGTTTGTTGTTTCACTCTTTATGGAAATTGATATCCAACAGTTTGCAACTTGTGTTATGCAGAACTTTGGCGAAGACATCGCTGAAAGCATTATTCAGTTCAACCTATTTGTGTGAATCTTCTTTTTCCAATATGAAGTTTATTAAGAACAAATATCGCAATCGACTTACAGATGAACATTTGGATAATTGTATTCGAATGGCTGTATCAAATTATACTGCAAACATTAAAAAAATTATCGATGAGTCTGAGTGTCAGCCTTCTCATTGAACGTGCTTTTTTATTTTTTAATGTTTATGTTCATGATAGTGCGTTACTTTTTTGTTGTTATTATTAACTATTTTTAAATCTTACGTGACATGCCGTTGTGGCTGGATAAAAGTTTGTGTTTATTTTTCAAACACCTTCGTTTGGTAGGTAGGAATGTAGCTATGAATAAGTACGTACTAGTAATATTAGTTATTTTGTTATTAGTTTATTATTAGTACTTATGTATTATGTATTACCAGTTAAATAGTAAAATAAATACATATAATGATAAATTAACTGTGGATTCTTTCATTTACGTTGCGTTACGTGGCTTCCGTGTGGGTAGCTCGCTGTTTATTCCAAAATTAACAAAGTAGCTCAACACATTGAGAGGTTGGCGACCACTGCTATAGGGTGTAAGACAACAGCGAAGAATAATTAAAGTTTATCGCACTTTCTAAAGCACTTGAACTTGAAAGTTATTGTTACATTTTGGATTACCCTGTATTAAATACAAACTTTTTTGTATACCCTCAAATGATGAAGCGATGTCGATGGTATAGAAAAACTGGATACGTTTTTCATAAAACCCTATCCAATAAAACGTTTGAATTTTTCTAATATTGTTGACAAACCAAGCGGTCTGGGTCAAGGACCATATATCGTCCTCATATTATTACTTTTCCCCTTTATCTAGATCCTGGTCGAACCTTTTTATCCCTTTTATTTGTCTGGAAGCTTCAGCGCTTCCTTTGTTTTTTTATTTCTGATATTTTGTTCAAACATTATCAGATTTCAAATATGTCTGTTCCTTTCCGAAGAATATATATTATTAAAAATAATATTTCGGGCTGTGTGTATTTAGGTGTTACGAGAAAATTCGATTGTCAAATATTTATTCAGGTCAGTAGAGTTACTTATTTTAGGCTGAATAAAACAATTGACAATCAAAATTTTCCTTTTGTTTTGCTTTATTAGAATTTTGAAATAATAGTTATTTATTATACAAGAGAAAACGTATTAGATTGAGGTATTTCCGGGAAGAAGTAATAAAGTGACATTTTGTTAGTAACATGTCAAACTTTTTTCCGGTCACAGAAAAAAAGCTTTTTTGTTTTTTACTTTCCTAGTTTTATACAATCCCTTATTGTTTCCACTCTATTAAATATTTTCAGATTATCTGCATAGAGAAGGAAATTTGAAGATTTAAAACATTTTTTTAAGTTGTTTATAAATATTATAAACAGCAGTGGTCCCAGGTGTGATCATTGTGGTACCCAGAGGTAACTGTGAATGCAGCAGCCTTGAAACCATTAACCTCTACAATTTGGGTTCTATTAAATACATAAAAAGTGAACCAACTCAGCAGCGATCCATTTACACCAATTCTAGCTAATTTTAAAATCAGAATATTGTGATTTACTTTGTCGAAAGCTTTGCTGAAATCGGTGTACAGAGCATCGACTTAAACTCTAGAGTCCATGCCTTCTGAAATATATTGTGAATAAATAGCCAAATTAGTATCTATATTTCTATTAAGGTGAAATCCATGCTATTCATCAATTAATTTATTTTTTAGAATTTTGAATAGACTATACCAAACTTTCTAATAATATACTAAAAATGCAAAGTTTACTAATTCCCCTATAATTGTTAGTTTGGTACTTATCACCATTGTTTTTATAATAATGGTACCAATATCTCGTTTTTTAAAAATAGTGCCCTTCTGCACAGTCTAATTTTGTATTATCTCCGGATTTAAAATTTCCAAAATATTAGTTTTCAATTCACTAACAATTCAGCTTGTGACACTAAGTCCTATACAGAATTCATTTCTAGAGCAATTTTGTTACAAATAGCACCATACTATATTAGATAAATTCAATTCATCTTAAGCATTGCATTTAACAAATGCTAGGAAATAAATAAAAAATACTCTTATGTACATAAAATTTTATGATCAAAATTCACGACTCCCCGGTCAATGTTAGTTCATTCCCCTTATTTTTCAAGGAAAACACACAGTTTCTCTTCAGGTTTCTACACATTTCTTTTTATGGTTTTCTCGACATAAAATTCCAACGTCTGGCCACCCCTCCTGATTATGGCGAGCAGAAAAAGACAAGGCAACTATCATAAATTTTAGATGTACCCAGAAGTTATTATGAAATAGTGTCACGTGAGGGAAAATTGCATGTTATAAATGTGGGTGGAAATGAAATTATTGAATGTAATTGCTCGCCGTGGTGAGTTTTATGAGGCACTTTAGTGTATTGTCCAGAGATAATTTTACAAATTATATTGGTTTTGTTGTTTTTTAAGCTTAAATTATTATGAAACCCGTATAAAAAAAACGATACAAATAGCACAGTAGAAGTAGGTAATAAAAAAGGAACGGAGACAATCAGCATCTGGCTTAATAGTTTTATTTTCTATTGTATATCCAAGTAAATTTATGGATCTTATAAAAAATTGAGATTTTTAAACCCATGACTCAAGAATGTTAAAGTTCACAAAGTTCTTTATTTAATTTTGATGAATGAAGTGAAAAATAATTTTTAAAACGATATGTTTATAAGGACTTCACGAACACACTTCTCCATTAAATTATCCTCAAGTTTCCTCAGATATTAGTAACTTAAAATATATATTATGGAACAAAAAAAAGACTCTCTGTAATAACGATATCAATAACTTAGAAATAAATTTTACGACTGGTACATAAATAACATCCTACTTTGGAGCTTCCATTCAATTTAGGCGAATGTATATATCAACCCTATTTTTCGGAAAACAATCTTCGCCATTTAGCCATCGATTCGAGGCCATTAATAAAAGAAGATTCCATGGGCTAATATTTTACTATACTACGAAGGCCTCTGTAGCAATATTAATTAATAATCTGAAAGCCCTATTGCCAATAATTTAATTAATTAAGCGAAATTAGCTCTACTAAACGACATGTACTTTAGGATTTCTGCACGCAGCACTACATAGAGAGCTGAAATGATTTAAAGGCATTTGCTTTTTTTTATCTAAGCGTATTAGTAGGGGCTGTAAATTTTAATGATGATGGGACTTGCTATTAGTCAGGTGATAAAGCTTATGAACTAAAGTGTTTCTTTATATTAGTCAGTCTATTTCTATTCTAATATTATTATATTTTTAATATTTCGTCAAGACTTTTTACCACAGTATACATGCACAAGATATATTTTAAATGATAAGAGTCTATAGGGAGGATAATAATAAAAATTCGTCAAAAAATCTGTGGAAAATTATAAAAAATAATTTATTTACCAACGATCAAAATAAAATAAATGAAATTATAAATTCTAATAATGAATTGACCACAAATGATAAAGAAATTGCAGATGAATTTAATAATTTTTTTATTAATGTTGGTGAGAAATACGCTAATGAAATCGAGCCGCCTTCTAATGTACCTGAGTTTTCTAAAAAATGCCGAAGATCATTTTTCCTAGCACCTGTGACAGAACCTGAAATTATTGAATTAATAAAATCTTTAAAGTCTAAAAAGGCTGCAGGGGTGGATGATATAAAATCTGAAATCCTAAAAAATATTGCACCAGTTATTGCTTCGCCTCTAGTTCATTTAATTAATTCAATTTTTACAACTTCTTGTATCCCTCAAGAGTTTAAAACTGCAGTAGTAACACCAATTTATCAAAAAGGAGCAAAAACAAATGTTTCTAATTACCGACCAATATCAGTTATAACATGTCTAACTAAAGTTTTTGAAAAATCCCTTAAAAGTCGCATTACCAAATTTCTTACAAATAATAAAATAATAAGCAACAATCAGTTTGGATTCCAAGAAGGGATCTCGACAACAGATGCTATTTCGGAATTGTTACAGGAAGTTACGAACTCCTTAGAAATTAGCAAACCTACCTTGTGCGTGTTTCTGGATCTGGCTAAGGCCTTCGATACAGTTTCTCATGCGCAATTGCTGGAGGCACTGGATGATATAGGAATTCGAGGCGAACCAAACAAACTTTTTGCAAATTATTTATTAAATAGAACTCAAACGGTAAAAATTAACAACACTTTAAGTGAAAGAAAATGTATTAAATTTGGTGTACCTCAAGGTACTGTCCTCTTTATTATTTATCTCAACAGTATTTTTACTTATTCAAGTGCAGGTAGATTGATAAGCTTTGCAGATGATACAGCGATTGTTTACTCCGATAATAGCTGGACAGATCTAAAAAATAAAACAGAAATTGATTTAAAAAATCTGATGTGTCCAACACATGACTTTCCTATCTAGTTATTATAGGCATTTTGCGGTTATTTTGTATAACCTATTGCAGCATCTCTATAAATGTTTAGAGGATAAACTAAATATATACATTTTCCACATACATCTACCTCGAAACATTTTTCTATAGATATTCATTGAAAACGAAAATACAGAAAAATTTAAATTTAGCAATTTTTCATTACGGTCCATTTTAGAAAAATCATATATAAACAAAAATTATAGAAATCGATATCGCAAACAACTTTTAGTTCAACAATTTTCATAAAAATCAGAATTTTGCACATTTTGTCAAATTTCTCGAATACGGACCATTTCAGGACATTTTGATTATAGATAATAATATTACAAGTAACTTTCATTTAAACAATTTTCTTCTCCAAACATAAATAACAGATATATTCCATAAAATATAAAAACGGCCTCCCATAAAGTACCCCCCAGATGTTCCGACTTTGTCCAAAATCTAATCATTTCACGTCAGGCCGAAATAAACCTTAAGTTTAAAATTTAATGTTTTTTCCTTTATCCGTTTTTGAGTTTTCTTCAAATTTCGAAATTTACACATTTTCTCAAATATCTCGAATACGGTCCATTTTAGAGAAATTATGTATAGGACAAAAATTATAGAAAATTATATTACAAACAACTTTTATTTGAACAATTTTTATAAAAAATTATTTTTTTTACATTTTGTCAAATTTCTCGAATACGGACCATTTTAGGAAAATTTTGCATAAAACAAAAATTATAGATAATTATATTAGAAGTAACTTTTATTTGAAGAATTTTCTTCTCCAAACGTAAATAACAGATATATTCCATAAAATATAAAAATGACCACCTATAAAGTACCCCCCCAGATGTTCCGACTCTGCCCAAAATCTAATCAGCTCATTGGACGCTGAAACAAAGCTTAAGTTTAAAATTTGGTGTTTTTCTGTGTATCGGTTCATGAGTTATGCGTTATACAGACACACACACACACACAGACACACACACACACACACACACACACACACACACACACACACACACACACACACACACACACACACACACACACAGACATCATCGCGAAAATAGTCAAAACGGATTCAGGGGACCTCAAAACGTAAAAATCCGTCGAAAACTCGAGATCGAAAAAAATCATGATTCCTATACTTTCCTTATATCTGTATACAGATATGAAAGTAAAAATATGTTCAATCTATTTAGTCATAAATTACTCACCGTTAACTTCGAAAAAACTTACTTTGTGCCATTTTCTAACAATATTAGTACATTACCTGATTATAATTTATTAACAGTAGAGGGGTCAAATTCTAAAGTAGGCATTACCGCTAAAAATAATGTAAAGTACCTTGGACTACATATAGATTGCCACCTTAGATTTGATAATCATATTGAAAATGTAGTTAAAGTCCTGAGGACATTATTGTACAAATTTAGGTGTTTTAAAAATATTATAGATCCTTGTCATCTCTAAACTATTTATTTTGCTCTGATCGAATCAAGGTTAAGATATTCGATTATTAATTGGGGAGGAGCTGTCTTTTGTTACATAAACAAGTATTAGAAATTAAAAATTTAAAAAAACCGACTTCAAAAACGTGCAGATGCCGTCACCATATCTTAACCAAATTTATATGGGACCACCCCTGAGGTATCCCCTTACTAACAAAAAAAGAATCATATAAATCGGACAATTTGGTAAAGCATTATCGCTAAACATACATAAAAATGAAGAGTTTGAGGATTTTATCACAGACCCAATTATTATATTTTGACCAAATTTATATGGGACCACTCCTGAAGTACCCCCTTTCTAACAAAAAAAGAATTATTGAAATCGGACACCGTGCTGAAGAATTATCGCTGAACATACATAAAAAAAAAAAAAAATATCGCGACGAATTGATAACCTCCTCCTTTTTTGAAGTCGGTTAAAAAGATAGATGTACTACAAAAACGGTTTCTAAAAATAATTTTTTAAAGGAAACTTAGATACCCTTCCCACCTTCTGTTCTTAGAGGCAGGAATACTTGATATAAGACAATTATTTATGCACCAAATAATTATATTTATTTATAAAAATAAAAAAAATTACACCTTATAAATCACCGTCACAATACAAGATATAGAGAAAATCTAAATGTACATACACAGTTTTTACGAAGAAATGTTAGCATAATTTTGAAATCCCAATTGAGCTCTTTTAGTGAAGATATAATAAAAATATTTACAGATGGGTCAAAATATGATGAAAGAACTCCAATTGCTCGCTTTTCTTGTTTCTAATATTAATCATATAGAACAATTTCTCAATTTTTACAGCTGAACTTTGGCCATTAAAAAAGTCTTCTGTGGTGCAAGTAAAGTTCATTTCAAGCGTTCGTTATTATGTCTGATTCAAAGTCGGTCTTACAGGCTATCCAAAGCTCTCCAATAAAGCTTTATCGACAAGAACTTGTATTTGAAATTAAAAATTTATTATGTAATCTGAGGACTATCAACAAAAATATTAACTTTATTTGGGGTTATAGGACACTGTGGCCGCACTGGAAATGAAATTGTAGACCAAGAAGCTAAAGCTACTTGATAACGTCAATGCATATAAGAAAAACACAAGAAACAGATGAATAAGCCAATACCATGATGATTCTAAAAATTCATAGGAAACTTCCTAATAATATTCCTCATCTCAACAATTTTGGTTTACCCTAAAAATATACTTCTATTTTATGACGTCTCAGATTAAATCATGGACGATTTTCTGCCCATCTACATAAACTAAAGATCATAGACTCTCCCTCTTGCACTTGCAATAATACGTCGGTTGGAAAAGCCAATCACCTTTTCTTTGAATGTCAAAATTATGCATTACAAACATCTGTGCTATATAAATCTTTAATCTCTTTTAATTTTCCTCTGCCAGTAAATTTGACATCCCTTCTGACAAGCACCGATAAATATATCCTCGATATTTTAATTAAATATATGTTAAGGTAAGGGATAAACCCCAATAATAGTCATTAAACCACCAAAACTATTTATTAGTATTACACTTTTCTATATTTTATTGCTTGGCTACGTGGTCGAGCTAAGATTCCGACTGCTGCTCCCCTCCGCTGCTCACCGTTCGTCCGTCCTGACTTGCCAGGAGTATTGACAATTGACAGTGATACGTGGCCAATAATGTTGGGTTCAACATTATTAACCACTAACATATATATATATATATATATACGCGATACTAAACTAGATATTTGAGACACTACTTATCTTATTCCTTTCTTTTCTGTATTCCGTTTATATTATTTAAACATTCTGTGACAAATGGACACCGTCCGAAGCCATATCTCTCTAACACACATACACACACAACTTTAATAATGATATATCTTTAATTAAAGAGCATGGATATTCATACTTTTTTTATTAGAAAAACTACAACTTACAATCTTGTGTAATAATCGTATTATATTTTCTCTTCGTCTTCCGATGCTTCGCTGACCTCTTCAAAATCTACCGATTGTTGGTCGACCTTCTGTTTATTTTTGGAATCTTCACTTGTCTTTTGATTCAAGGAATATTCTGATATATTTTCCAAATTTGTATTTCTAAACAAATATAAAGCACAAAATATTGACGTTGTTTTTGACCATTACACAGAAAATTTGATTATAGATGTTACTAGTCAAAAAAAGATAATCTTCCAAATCAATTAATAGGATTATTACTAATTGAGAGATCCCATTTCCACAACAATGGAATTTATTTATTCACTGAATATTTTAACCGATATTTTATCAAACGAACTTCCTGATTACTAATCCATGCTTATAAGTTACAGTTTGTAACGAGTGGGATTTAATAACATTACAGACTTTAAATCCAATATTGATATTTGTGAAGAAAATCGAAAACTATTAGAATCAAACCATGAAGAAGCTGACACAAGAATTTTACTTCATGCACTCTGTGTTAAAACAGAGGGTTTTTCTACATGTGTTGTTATTAACTCTAACAATACCGATGTGCCTATTATTTTGGTGTATTTTAAAAACCTTCTTTCCAGTGAAATTTGGTTAAAAGCCTAAATCAGAAATTTTACTGATTACGTGGCAGTTCATAAAATAGCCCTTAACGACAGTCTAACAAAAAACCTACCTGCTTTTCATACTTTGACAGGATGCGATACAACGAGTCAATTTACTGGAATGGTAAAAAAGGTCCATTCTGAAGATCTGTTTAATATTATTAAAAAATTTGTAATAAAATTATATTCGTTGTTCTTCTTTCTCTTAATGTATTAAGAGGTTTAATGGCCTCTTTAACAGAGCTATCGCTACCCCCAACCAATCTAGAACCATGAAAATAAATGTATAGGTGCACTTTTCTCCCTCCTGAACCAGTAGGGCCTACTGGTCCAAATCCGACACTGCCTCCAGCAGACGATTCCTTAAGCCAGTGGTCGCCAACCTGTCGATCGCGAGCTACCGGTAGCTCGCGGAGGCAATTCTGGTAGCTCTCACAACGATTTTAATTTAAAAAATACAAACTGCAAAAATCAGAGAAGCTTCCGAAAATTCCACAAAAAAATCTAATTGTCATAATATTAAACATAAACAGCGGCAACGTTTCGGTGAGCGATCTGCCGCTGACGCCATCAAGCTAGAATCGGCTAGAACCGACCAGCCGGACCAGCGTGTTAGTGTTCGAGAACGATCAGGATTGCTTTGAACGGGATAAATACGCACGGCGCGGCGACATTGCGACTAGTTTAAAACTGAACGCGTAACCAACGTCCAGCGGTTGGGTTAGTAGAGAACAACAAAAAATAATATTATGGCAAGCAGTTGTAAGAAGGTAAAGACATACCACTTTCATTCGGAATGGGAAGAACAATACTTTTTTACAGAAGTTAAAAATAAAAATGTGTGTTTGTTATGTAATACTTCGGTCTCCGTTGCTAAAAAAGGAAATATTGAGAGACATCATAAAACTGTACATTCTAATTTTGAAAAATCATTCCCACTACATTCTGCCGCCAGAAAGGAGAAACTAAAACAGTTAAAAAAGCAGTTAATTGGACAGCAATCAATATTTTTAAGAACAGTCGACAAAAATAAGGCTGCAACTGAAGCATCGTACCGTGTGTCCCAGATAATTGCACAAAAAAAGAAACCTTATGAAGACGGGAAAATGATAAAACAGGCATTTTTAGAAGCTGCTGATTCGTTATTTGCCAACTTTAGAAATAAAGACGAGATAGTTTCAGCTATAAAATCTATGCAACTTTCTGCTAATACAGTGATGAGACGTGTAGAAGTAATGAGCAATGCTATTTTTTTTACAGTTAAGAACTGACTTAGATAACTGTGTTTATTTTTCACTTCAACTGGATGAATCAACAGATGTCGTTGACACTGCCCAGATGGCCGTGTTCGTCTGGATGGTTTTTATTGATTTTACGATTAAAGAAGATCTTTTGATGTTTATTCTACTGAAAGGACACACTACTGGACAGGAGTTGTTTTCTCATTTAAAAAATATTATTTCTTCCGAGAAAATTCCAATATCGAAAACGGTAGGCTTGACAACCGATGGCGCTCCAGCTATGGTGGGTTGTGATAAGGGTCTGGTGGCGTTATGTCGTAAAGATGAAACTTTTCCGCAATTTCTCTGTTGCCACTGCATTATCCATCAGCAAGCATTATGTGGAAATTTCCTGAAACTAAACGTTATGAAACTAGTGGTAAAAATTGTGAACAAGATTAGAGCTCAAGCGTTACAAAGAAGATTATTCAAAACCTTGGCCGATGAAGTTGACTGTCAATACGGGGACCTACTCCATCACTCTAAAGTCCGATGGTTAAGTAGAGGACGAGTGCTGAAACGTTTTAATGATGTCCTATCTGGCATAGTTTAATTTTTCAAACAACGCGATGAACCGACTCCGGAACTAGAAAATTCAATCTGGTTTAGAAAGTTTGGTTTTCTCGTGGACATTACAGAGAAATTAAACGAACTTAATTTGCAGCTTCAGGGGAGAGACAAAGACCTAGCGGAAATGATTTCTGATATAAAAGCATTTATCAAAAAGCTGGAGTTTTGGGAACAAAACCTAATTAACAGCGATGCCAAGCATTTTCCTATTCTTTCAGAAAAAATATCTCAAAATCCATTAGAACCCTATGACAGCAAATATCATATAGAAATAGTTTCTACCCTGAAGAATAACTTCAAAAATCGTTTTAAGGTTTCAACGAAATGGCTTTAGTAGCGCAGTTTGTTGTTTCACCCTTTATGGAAATTGATATCCAATAGTTTGCAACTTGTGTTATGCAGAACTTTGGCGAAGACATCGTTGCAACAGAAATGGAAGTAATTAAGTTTCAAAATGATTTAACCTTAAAATCGTTAGTCTCAAGTACCAAATGTATCTGGCCTATTGTAAGTAAAGACAAATATTCAGTTCTATGCTGTGTTGCCTTGAAAGTGAAAGCATTATTCAGTTCAACCTATTTGTGTGAATCTTCTTTTTCCAATATGAAGTTTATTAAGAACAAATATCGCAATCGACTTACAGATGAACATTTGGATAATTGTATTCGAATGGCTGTATCAAATTATACTGCAAACATTAAAAAAATTATCGATGAGTCTGAGTGTCAGCCTTCTCATTGAACGTGCTTTTTTATTTTTCAATGTTTATGTTCATGATAGTGCGTTACTTTTTTGATGTTATTATTAACTATTTTTAAATCTTACGTGACATGCCGTTGTGGCTGGATAAAAGTTTGTGTTTATTTTTCAAACACATTCGTTTGGTAGGTAGGAATGTAGCTATGAACAAGTACGTACTAGTAATATTAGTTATTTTGTTATTAGTTTATTATTAATACCTATGTATTATGTATTACCAGTTAAATAGTAAAATAAATACATATAATGATAAATTAACTGTGGATTATTTCATTTAAGTTGCGTTACGTGGCTTCCGTGTGGGTAGCTCGCTTTTTATTCCAAAATTAACAAAGTAGCTCAACACATTGAGAGGTTGGCGACCACTGCCTTAAGCTCTTTACCAAACCAAGATTTGGTTAAACTCTTAACTAAAAATTGAAAATGCCAGCTGCCAAAGCCAGTTTATGAAGAGAACAGCGAAGAATCAGAAGACGAGGAGAAAATTTAATACGATTTTTAAACAAGTTTGTAAGTTGTGGTTCTTCCAATAAAAAAATATGAATATCCCTGCTCTTTAAGGACATATAACTATTAAAATTGAGGAAGGGCTCTTTCAGTGTCAGTTATTTTACCATTCTAATTTTACTCCTGACCAAATCGTCATGACAGCGGATGGTGAAAATAAAAGTAAAAATCTCTAGATGTTAGCCAGTGTCATACCGTAGGTATTTTAATACAAAATATCTTTTTTATGGTCTGCAAGTATGAGAACCAAATAACAATAACTATATAATAAATAGTTACTATTTTAAAATGTAACTGTAACGGATTATGTAGCGTGTTACTTTGCAGCAAAATTAAGTCTAAATTAACGCCCTACTTTTTTTAGTAATAATCCCGATTCTTTAGAATAATTAATTTTAATGTATTGATCAATAAGTTCTTTTACTTAAAAATTGGTAACAAATACGTAGTTCTTATTTTCAAATAAAATTTACAACTAGAATTCCAACAACATTAACCAATAAATTTGCCGTTAATTATTTAACCCGTAACCGAAAATGAATGATTTTAGTTTCAACCCCTAAACTCCAACAACCCTAGGGTAGGATGCGACATTTGCACGCGGCACGGCACAGCTTTGTATTTTTTAAAACAAAGTTGTTAAATCGTTTCACATCCTGATTTAGAATCCATTCTCTATTTGTTTTTTAAACATGAACAAACGTGCCTTTTGTAGAGTGGAACGAATCGTTTTATTTAGACGGGATCATAATAATTGAAAATCGATTGATGAAGTTTATCGCCTTAAATGGTGTCAAAAAATCACAATGCGAGTGAAAATGAATAGTAATGTATACAGTATGATTCAAATGAAAGGAATAAATTCATTAGGAAGTAGTTGGTTTTTCAAAAAAATACTCGGGCAGGTCAATTTTGTTTACTAAAAGAATTCAAGTTCCCACACTTCCCATTTTTGAGCAGTAACGTCATTGACAATTTTTTTAAATAGTAACCCCAATTTTTTTTTATTTTGATAGATCTTGCAATTTTCTATTCGAAAACATAATATTTGCAATATCTTACCTTAACAATTTTTTTGTATAAAAGTAATTTTTCAAGATCTATTTAAATCAAGAAAAAATAATTGGGGTTACTATTTAAAAAAATTGTCAATGATGCCACTGCCCATAAGTGGGAAGTACGGGAAACTTGAATTCTTTTTGAAAAAAGTATCTTTTAGTAAACAAAATTGACCTGTCCATTTTTTCGAAAAACCAACTACATACTTCCATTACAATGAATGTATTTCTTTCATTTGAACCTTACTGTATTATATTGCCTACTTTGTGTTCATCACAATCTTTTTATATACAGGGTTGGCCAAATCTCTGTCGTAG
Organism: Psylliodes chrysocephalus; assembly: GCA_927349885.1. Classification (NCBI taxonomy): domain Eukaryota; kingdom Metazoa; phylum Arthropoda; class Insecta; order Coleoptera; family Chrysomelidae; genus Psylliodes; species Psylliodes chrysocephalus. The sequence goes on along the minus strand of OV651820.1, from coordinate 8,126,388 downwards.
TTCTATAACTCCTACTACGCAAATCTTAACGAATTATTTGATGTATACCTGTCAATGGTGGCCAATACCAAATGTCCCAAAATTATTTTCTTGGGTACAGGGTGGCCCAATAGTAAATTAGGCAAATCACTTAATTTTTTTTAAATGGAATGACCCAACTTTTTTTACAATTTTAGGTACTCTATGGTCACTAGTACATACCCACAAAATATTGTTTCTAACATCCCACCCCTTTCGCAGAAAAAAAAATTACCAAAAAATATTACATTTTCAGACGCCTATTAAAATATGCAGTGCTCTCTCGAATTTGATGTTAGAATTTAAAAAACTACGATTGTATAAAGCCAATAGACCAAAGATTTTTTTGGACCAAGTTTGAATTTTTTATTTTGTACAGGGTGGTCACAAATTAATTTCACTTTCCAAAAATTTCGAGGGAAATTTTTTAAAATTTTTCAAATGTATTACCCTGTATTTCTATTCATCAACTGAAGGAGAGTTTCATACCCTTCCACTTCCCTATGTACTTTCCTATACCTATCTGTCGCCGTTATAAAATAAATTCAAAAGGAAGAAAATTACGATAATAAAATTTATTTGAAATTTATCCTAAAACATAAATTTACATTTTATAAAAGATGCTCAAAATGTCTGCCATTTTCTCTAATGCATATATTTATTCGTTGGGCGAATGATCGAGAAACGTTTCTAAGCATATCAGGTGTAATGGAATGGAAAGCTTGCACTATCCTTTCTTTCATATTTTCAGGTGTTGTAGGTGGCGTATGATAGACTAGATTTTTAATATAACCCCACAAAAAATAATCGGGTTTTCTTAAGTCAGGTGATCGAGCTGGCCATTTTTTTTGACCATTTCTACCAATCCATCTATTTGGAAACTTTTCATCTAATTCATCTGCCACTTCGCGTAAAAAATGCGCTGCTGCCCCATCATGTTGGTACCACATTGTTAGTCTTACAGCAAGGGAAATGTTTTCAAGTAAAGTAGGAAGATTATTTGCTAAAAAATCTAACTACATCAGACCATTTAAGTTGCCTTCAAAAAAATACGGCCCAATAACATGATCCCCAATTATACCTCCCCAAACATTTACACTCCATCTTTCTTGGCTATGTGTTCTGATGATGTTAGGATTTTCCGTGGAATAATAGTGGAAATTATGTCTATTAACGAATCCGTTCTTGTGGAATGTAGATTCATCAGGAAACAGCACTCTATCAAAAAAAAATGGATTTTGTTGCAGTTTAGTTTGTGCCCAGTTACAAAACACCATTCTATTATCAAAATCGGTGTCTTTCAGCTCTTGATGCAATTGTATTTTATAAGCATGATATTGATGCTGTTTTAAAATCCTTCTAACGGATGTTCTACTTATACCTACTACTTCGGCAATCTTTTTTTGACTTACATGAGGATCTTCTATCGCTGTCAAAATTACAGATAAATTGGTTATCATTATCAGTAGCACGTTTGTCAATTATTGGTTTTTTATAAGCAACATTTCCTGTTTCGGTAAATCTTTCATGTAACTTTTCAATTATCAGGGATGCGTCTATCGGGATATCGTTGATGATAAATTCTTTTTGCCAATAAACAATTTCTGTCGGATTCTCCCAAAACATAAACCATGTCAATTAATTCGTTTTTCGTAAAATTCACTATTAATAGAAGAATTATCGCGATCAGTAAAAATAATTTGACACTTCATTAATAACTAATCTGACACTTCATTAAGACCCAGCCTACTTGATTGAATGTTCACTTTCAATAAAACCACTGGTAGAAATTGGATTTTTGATAGATCAATGTCTTTTTGGAATTTACTTTTAAACGACGACAGATAGGTATAGGAAAGTACATGGGGGAAGTCGAAGAGTATAAAATTCTCGTTTCATCGATGAATAGTAATACAGGGTGTTCTATTTGAAAAATTTGAAAAAAATGTCCTAGAAATTTTTGGAAATTGAAACTAATTTGTGACCACCCTGTACAAAATAAAAAATTAAAACTTGGTCTAAAAAAATCTTTGATCTATTGGCTTTATACATTTGTAGTTTTTTAAATTCTAACGTCAAATTCGAGAGAGCACTGCATATTTTAATAGGCGTCTGAAAATGTAATATTTTTTGGTATTTCTTCTTTTTCTGCGAAAGGGGTAGGATGTTAGAAACAATATTTTGTGGGTATGCACTAGTGACCATAGAGTACCTAAAATTGGAAAAAAAGTTGGGTCATTCCATTTAAAAAAAAAATAAGGGATTTGCCTAATTTACTATTGGGCCACCCTGTACACAAGAAAATAATTTTGGGATATTTGGTTTTGACCACCATTGACAGGTATACTTCGAATAAATCGTTAAGATTTGCATAATAGGAGTTATAGAACTACGACAGAGGTTTGGCCAACCCTGTATAATATATGGTAAATATTAATGTATATATACTAAATACCATTAATTTGTCTGCAACATAATATATTATGTGTAATTTACATGTTTTTCGCCATGAGATAAATTTAAAAATAGAATAATTGTTCAATACAGATGTGCTTGCAAAGGCGCCATAACAACTTTTTTTCATTTTGATCAAAATACTGTTGACAAGAAAGTTTCGCTGTTTAAAAACTTATTAATTAATCTTTTTAACAAGCATACATGCCTATCAAAACTACTAGGACAACTAAAGGAGACGATGAGGGGGGGTGGCCCTAAACGGTGCAGTGCACACACACTATTAACTATTTAATAATTAAATTTAAATTACTCAGATTATCCATAAAATTTATTTAAAACACACTATTTACAATTTATTTATGACATACTAATTAATTGAATAATACTTATGCACTACTCACAATTCTAATTTATTTATTACAATAAGTCGCGCTATTTATACCAAGCCCAACTCTGTACGAGAAGTTTCTAGACGACCCAACGTAGTTTCTCGAGAAGCGGTGCGTTTCTCTCTATACGTCAACGGTGTTTCGATCATGACTCGGGTGGCAGAATTGAAGGTCGCTTGCTAGACAAGATTGGCTCCACCTCAGAATATGTTTGTTTTTTTATAACTACATGCTCTTAACTCAGCAATTGTGAACTGTACGAGATTCGATGATACAATGGAATAATGTTTTTAAAATAAAATAACTCGATTTCAGTAGGTATCTATGAATACCAATGTTTATATGGATATGTTCTTTTTCCTGTCATGTTTTATTCGCTAATTTTACTTCTTTTCATGACATAATGTGGATCTGTAACTTTATAATCTCGGGTAGGTATTTTAATATAATAGAAAATGGAAGTAGGTATCTATATAATTTACATTGAAGGATAATTAATATGCGGATTTTGCAGTATACGTCCAAACCACATTTTCATCTCTTAATTATCTTCTCTATATTTTTTCTTCTTTTGTTAGTCGCCACAATTCTTGGTTTGCAGTAAACTACAAAAACAAAACGAATTAAACTTAATAATATCTGCTCCCGTATAGAAAATCACATTTCCAGAAAACAGCAGCAGGATACTTTTTCTTAATAATAACTTTTCAGATCACATTTCGTAACAAAACATCTATTTATCTTTCCTTTATGACGACAAAAATCGTTTCTGAGCAGACCCTCTGGTGTTTTCATCCATAAATCTCAATTTTTCAGAATTATTTTTTCCGGATTTCCGTCTCCAATTTCTTGGATATAAATTCCGTCGGTCAGTCGTTCTATGCGATTGGAACTAAGGAAGTGTCAAAAACATGTTTCCCTTTTTCATTTATTTACTTATTTATGCCATAATTAGAAACAAAAAAAAATTTTTTTAGGTGAACTGACATTAAGTGACAGCTTTGTCGTTCTAGGGTGATAAAATTTTAAAAACTCGCCTAATTTAATTAAGTATAAATATTTAAACAACACATAATTCTAAACAATCAGTAGCACATAATATGTGAAGAGGTTAATGTAGAATAGAATGCCTTAAGATAAGACATTTTCACTCGGAGAAAAGGAAATTATAGCTGGTGTAATTAAATATATGAAAAACGAGGCCAAAAATGTGTTTCAAATACCATTGCATGACTGTAGAGCTCGTGTTTGAGCAGAAACGGGAATTTACTTATAACAAAATTAAGAAGTTATCAAAATAAATATTTTTTGTTTAATAAACATAAGAAATATACCAGGTGATATTCTTTTTATGCAAAAAAGTAATAGACTTGCCTCGTGGGCACGCCCATGGAAATTTTGGACAAACGCAAATAGGTCCTACATATCAAGATCTTAACAAACTGAAAATTTCATTTAAATTAGTTAAAATGTTTTCAAGGTATTGATTAAGATCGATATTTTTTAAAACTTTTACACCCTGTATCTCAGAAACATCCGTCAAAGTTTGTATGTACATTTACGGGACACTTTGTATATCTCACGAATAATGGTATTGTCGGTATTGTCACGACGGAAAATGAATTTAAGTAAATATAAACTAGATTTATAGGTATAAAATGTTAAAGATACTGAAAGGCACTTCAAAACACATGAAAAGATTTTGTAATTACTAAAACAAATTCATATGCAATTTTAAAATTATTCCCTCTAAGTCTAAGACAAAACAGTCTCATATAAATTTCAACACTCCCTATGCAAGCATGTTTACGGTTGAGAATTACCGCTGAACATCCATTAAGAGCATTTTAGGAAGCGCGAACACTTGTCACAATTACTCCAGTTTCTACACTACCCTGTTCTGCTCCGATCTGCACCGGTGTGTGCCGGTTGTTTTATACATATTTTATGTTTGCTCCCAGCCATAAGCATGATAGCGAGTGGCGGTGTGGGGACCATAAATCCCAAAATCCCTTTTACCTGTGAGAGTAGCGAACGTAGCTTGAGTGTAAGTAGTTCAAAGTGGATTGCAGAAGTTGTTCTGGATATGACACGTGTCAGATTGCGTGTGCTACGTCATTTGTCTTCCCGGAGATTGGATTGGTAACTTAGTTGAAATATGTTCAAGATTTTACAATTTAAAATTTATTTTCATAGAAAAATATAAAACAAACGTAAATTTATATTTATTTATAAGAACTTGTCATTTTTATTCCAAGGATCTTAAAAATATATTAAATACATCACTAGAAATTAAAAAATATATGTTTATACAGGAAACATGCACACTACCTATCCAAAAGTTAGGCAATAGATTATTATGTATAAGATACGCAGAGGCGAATTATCATTGTTAGTAATAATATCTAAGTTATTTGAAAAACTACTACTAAAACCTTCGACAATAGATCAAGTACACAAGATAGCCAATATTATTGAAAAAGCATACGAAAAAAAATCTATATGCTCAGCTATATTTCTTGACGTAACCCAAGCATTTGACAAGGTTTGGCACGCTGCCCAGATACAGAAACTTACAAAAATGTTTCCTAAACAATGTGACAACGTTCTTCAATCATATCTAACGGGACGAATGTTTGGAGTGAAGCAAGAAGAGACATACTCCGAAATAAAAGAGGTAGAAGCAGGTGTCCCACAAGGCAGTGTGCTAGGACCGGTTCTTTACTTATTATACACCAGCGTTATCCCTCAACATACCTTTAATAGACGAACATTGTTCATTTCGTAATCTACTTGCCGGATCAAGCAGCAATAGATAATTTCGAGTCGTTCTCCAACCTTCCAACCAATTGCTCCTTCCGTAAGTTCGTAATCTGCTTGCTAGCCGATCGGTAGTAGACAACCGACTACCAAACAAATAACTCAAATTTTAATCTAACGTATTTCGTACCATGTCTACTAGCACAGATCAGAGGTAGATAATTTAAAAAAAGCATATGGTGCTAAGCATAATAATACAAGTGTGTTTTTTTTAAGTTCATAATGTAAGTGTCTGTATTACTTCTCTTCATAAGTTAATGAAGATATGTAATCATTATCAGCGTTTTATTGATAAGTACAGGGAGGTAATAAGTTAAAATACAGTCCACAACCGTACCAATCTTTGGTTGATGTTCAAATGTCGGGTTCAAATCCCCATAGGCTTTGTCAATCATCTGTAAGTCGCCTCGGAGCATCATGGCAAATAATAATAGCCGGGCGATCTCCAAAAAAGCTCTCCAGAGCTGCAGTGGTTCACTCGTGTGGAGGTGAGGGTATTAAACGGTAAATATGATGAAGATACTATTTAGAATTTCGTTTAATGCACTCGCAATCGTGTTAAAGATGCATAAGTATTTGAGAGGAATTTTTTTGATAATTCAGGGAATCGGTGCTAACCTTTACCATTTTTATTCTTCACCAGGGTCGCGAGACCCAAGTGCTGCACGGAAAAACTTACATACAACCAAAATTAAATAATGATTTAGAATACGTATGTTTTGTTATTGCATTGGTAATATTTTTTTACAGAATATTTCGGTTGAATCACATTGTTGTTCGCTCGATTTTAGACCAGTTCGGTCATGATCTAATCCCTTAAATCCTCTTCCACTTTTATGAGTACCGAGAATATTCGATAATGTAACACTACGAAACCGGTTATGAATCATTTGTGACAATCAATTAAATAAAGGACCACTGCTTGTCTCCAAATGAAACAATCAGTTACTCTAAAGGACCACTGTTGTCACCAAATGTAACAACAAACTAGTCTAAAGACATATTTATAACAACTGGTAGGTATTTAACTACTGTTGTCATACTATTAATGGATTAAGACAGCACAGTTAAAAGGCTCTGGAGTCCGGAAGGAACATCCATTCACCAGTGGCAAGTAAAAATTATAAAAATAAAATCTTAATAGTGTAGTCGAGCGACTTTGGCAACTAGTTATAGATTTTTCTAGTCCTTAGGGGTAGAAACGCCGAGGCTTCATAAATGCTTGGAATATTTCATAACTGGTTTTAAAAAGGAGAGGAGAGAATAATAAAAAAGTGAATAAATAGTAATAGATGTACAGTTCATCAAATTTCTAGAGGCTTTCGACGGCTAGACAGAGAAAGCACTACTGAGAGGCATCGGTTGGCGGGGCCGACGGATTTACGCAATGAAAGTACACTCTGCGCATCAAGTATTTCACTATTTTATTCAGACGTAAATGTCAGATGTAAATTTCGCTAAAACATTTCTTTTATTTTCGTTTGTGTTTTTTGTTCATTGCAGTTTAATAGAACCTAAGTATGGAGTTTAATGGCAAATTAAGAGGCCGCGTGATTAACAGTCAATCTCGCGAAATAATAGCCAATGTTATAGAGTTTATGAGAAGAGAAGGAAACTTTAATTCACCTTCAATACCATTTAAAAATGTAAATGATCGTGTTGCTGCAGCCACAGGAGTATCTAAAAACACTGTCCGCATTTCTGGAGAGAAAAAAAGAATCGATAACCGTGAGATATCGGAATTTTCATCACCAAGAAAAACCATTAAAAAACCAAAAACAGTTAATGATATAGATGAAACTGACAAAGGTATTTTAAAAAGAATTCATGTTAATCTCGGAAAATATTGTTCCAACATTTAAAACAATTCTGACTAAATTTAGAGAAGCTACAGGGTACAAAAGAAGCTATGAAAGTTTAAGAAAAATAATAAAGTCGCTAGGATTTCGTTGGCGGAAAACAAAAACAAACAGAAAAATATTAATGGAAAGGTTTGATATTCAAAAGCTACGTTTAGACTATCTGATTCGTTTAAAAAGTTATCGAGCAGAGGGCCGTCCAATTGTCTACTTAGATGAAACATACATTCATGCCTCCCACACACACCAGAAAGCTTGGAGTGATAATTCAAATGAGGGATTAAAGAAACCAATTAATAAAGGTGATAGACTAATTATTGTCCATGCAGGAGGTGAAATGGGCTTTATTCCGAATGCCCGGTTAATTTTCAAATCTGGAACCAAAAGTGGAGACTACCACGATGAAATGAATTTTAATAATTTTTCTAAATGGTTGAAAGAAAAGCTGTTTCCGAACCTCCCTCCAAGAAGCGTCATTATTATTGATAATGCTCCTTACCATAATGTCCAGGTAAATAAAGCACCAACGTCAACTTCTAAAAAAGCTGACATGCAGGATTGGTTAAGGAATCATAATATTGCTTACGAAGAGGATATGCTCAAAACGCAATTATACAGTTTAGTGCTATTGCATAAGTCACAATTTAAGAGGTATGCAATTGAAGAAATTAATGCTAAATGAACATGGTTTTAGTTGTTTGCGTTTGCCACCGTATCATCCCTATCTTAATCCGATCGAATTAGTGTGGGCATCATTGAAACAATATGTAGCTAGTAACAACACTACATTTAAGAGGCAAGACGTACAACTGTTGTGTGAAGACTTTTTTGATACGTTTTCTAAAGAGGAGTGGCAATCTCGTTGTAATAATGCTAAAATGTGGGAATCTAAATTTTATGACAGAGAAGTTACTTTGGATGAGGCAACTGATAGATTTATAATTAACTTAAACAGTGACAGTGAGACTGATTTTGAATCTGATATGGAAACTGAAGAAAGTTTTTCGGAAGACCATTAAAATTATATCTGTACCTAAGATCAAAAAAGTATTATCTATTTTTACAACGAAGATGCACAAGAATCAAATTTTATTTTTTTATTATTAGATAGCTATTTTTGTTTCTGAGTTGTGTTCATTTACAGGCTCAATTTTTTTCCGTTTCTCCTTTTTGATTTTATATGGGGTTTCAAGTTGTTTTTGACTTATTAAAAATATTAAAAACTATTTAAAATAACTTGTTTAGCAGACTGTACAATAGCTATCTTAGTCACACGTAGCGCGTTCTCTGTCTGGGCGTCGAACACCTCTAGAAATTTGATGAACTGTATATATTTAAGGAATAAATATTGAAATAACTATAAGATATAAGATAGATAAAACTTGGGACGAAAATGGAAAAATTGGCATTTATATGAAAATCAATAAATTTATTGTCTCAAAATAAAACCCAAATAAAATGTTAAAATATTTACCTCTAGCACACAAATCTGCACAAAACGTTATCTTATACATTTAGATGTTTCGGGACGTAAGGTCCCGAAGACCCCGTGAATACTGGAGAGGCTAAATGGCCAGAGTTTTGGACAACAGCCCTTACTCGAGTCTCTTATTTAAGACTAGTCTCCTCTATCAACTATTGACACTCAATATACCCAAAATTTACTTGACAGTTTTACTTTTTAGAATGTCAACCTTGAATAGTTCTCTAGTTCAATGCATGCCATTGACTAGAGCAGTGGTTCTCAAACTTTTTTGGTGACGGAACCTTTTTGAAAGGTGAAATATTTGACAGACCCCTAAACACATTTCGGAAAAAAAAGCCCTCCTTGCTCTAGCCTCTTGCCAGGTCCCTCCCGTTCTTTGCGGAGCCCCTAAAAAAAACAACCGAAAATACCAAAACCATATACTCGTTCCTCTTCCTGACCTCTAAAAAAAAAAGGTCCTTGAACTCAAAATACCAAACCTCATAATACTCCTTCTAAAAAAAAACAGTAGGTCCTCAAGCCAAGTCCCAAGTCCCTCAAGCCATAGATACTGCTTATTTTCTTCGCAGAGCCCCCGCAAAGGCTATGGGAAGCCCAAGGGCTCCGCGGACCACACTTTGAGTAACGCTGGACTAGAGTAATAACCTAATTGTTTGGTTTATTTCAATACGTGTTTTTTTTTAATATTTAACATATTAAAAAAATACTTTTTAGATTTTTTTTGTGTAATTCTTCATATATTTTACTAATAATAATGATAATTATTACATATTTATTCTAGAATGTACTGAAATGATAATAACAGCGCCTAGACAACGATTTTGGTAAATGCGCTATTCTAGAAAATGGTGGGATGCATGATGTTAACGTAAGATACGGACTGCAGATGAGATCCTGCGGGTACGCCAGATGTAATAATAGAAAATGCATTTTAAAAAGTTATTCTCTACATTTACTGGACCCTGTAACTATAATTAAATATATATTTTCCACAACCCTTTTTCTAGTGTGTTAGCCAGCAACAATATTTTTCTAATTTATAAAACGAAATCAGTTTAACCTGCTATAATATTCTGTGTGGCTACCACCGCCTTAAGCCGTTCATCCTCAATTATATCCAGTGGATTTGAGCTAAGAATCTGAGACATCGCTCAAAGGATATTCTTGGGATATTCCTTCATCCCCACAATCTCTCAATTATTTTCCATCGGTGCACCGCTAAGCCGTGTTAATTCATTTTCAGCCACTATTTATCTAGGATGTAGTGAATTAGCGGAACACGTACGTGGTTCGGTCGTTACCGAAGAAAATTTCCCGAAATCAATCATGCAACATTCGGTAGATATCCATGCAGAATTTCGAACTAGCTCTAGATACAGTTTCAATGGATCTGTGTGCGTGTGTGCGCCACAATCAAATCCGAAGAAATAAAATGCCGAAGTCATTTGGGGCGAATCGATTTTGAAGCTAATGTGAGCGAATGGCTGATTCGTGTATAGCCTTCCTAATTTATTCGAATTTCTTGCTGTAAAATACAATTTTTCTGTTAACGTTATTACCCTCGCACTGAACGAAAATTTAGCCATTATTTAATTAGGAAGTGATTAAAACAATCAGTCTCATATAATCGACTAATCATTACATGTTGATACAATCACATAAAGTTATTAATCTAATTATATATGAAAATTGATATGATGAAACAATATGATTGATTTGGGGATATTTAACAACCGCCTATAATAAAACAGCAGTCTTCTGCGTATCCTGAATTTGTATCCCTGGAGTGGATGTTATTTTAGAACTTTCAACTGGCCCGAGTGAGCTAACTGATTCTTTAGCAATAAACTGTGACTCCAAAAATAATATTCATTGACACTGACAGCAGCAAGCAAAATATCAGGTGCGTTTTAATCATCCGCCTCTGCTTCCGGAATTGTCGGTTTAGTCGTTTTAACCTGTCAGATTAAAACAAGAAAACCGACAATTCTGAAGCAGAAGCGGATGAGTAAAACGCACCTATTAAAAAGATGTAGGCAACACGTAATAAGGGTTCAAAATGGCGGAGTTTTCTATCTCCTTTTAAAAGGCACTCAGAAAGCTGCGCAGTGCGACCATTCTCCGTATAGTAAAAGAAAATCAAAGCATGTGAGATCCTCAGTGTTAGCTCCAATCAGCTCCCAGTAATCAAGTTATTCGAGCGAATAACTAGAGAGGAGGGAGCAATGTTACACAGTATCCTGCAGTCGTCATAAGTAAAAGTACTAATAAAAGAAGATAGAATAGTCCATAAATGTCTGAAAATATCATTACTTGTCATGAAAAGTCTAGACGACAGTTCGAAAAGGTTTAAAAAGGTTCAATCAAGCTATATAAGTCAGTGATCCTGACGTTAGTCAGTTTTATGATAGACGTTATACGTTAATGTTATCAGTTGCATAGTTATTGTGAAAGTTGAGTTGAAATAAATTGAGATACCAAAACCCTGCTTAACATTTGCCACCAGATAGATGTATAAGAGTTTATAGAAGACCAAATGAAATATATGCCCAATGTAACGTCCAAAACACCAGATTATTTGGTAGAGGGTCAGTTATGTTTTGGGGAGGAATTTTTTTAACTGCTCGTACTGACTTGGCTGTTATTAATAATGGCAGTTTAACAGCAGATAGGTACATAAGTAAGATCCTGCAAGAACATGTGATACCATTTGACCCTTACATTGGTGATAATTTTTGTTTTAGCAAGATAATGCTAGACCGCATATTGCTCAGATTGTGCAAACTTATTTCAATGAGGTCGGACTTGAAACTAAGGATTGGCCAGTAAACAGTCCTGATTTTAACCTTATTGAGAATGTTTGGGACAGTCATTTTCAAGAACTTCCTAACCCTCCTAACACTTTAAATGGGCTTACTGGAGATATTGTTCAAATATTGAATAATTTGGATAAAAACAAGATAAAGCCCGTAATTTTAGGAGGAGGAAATACTCATTATTAATTATTTTTAACTAAAGTTACTAATTTTTTAATTTTTTGAATGTTCTTGTTTTTTTTTCCTTATTTTTTCTTAATTTCTTTTGGAATTTTATCTTTTGTTAATATCCTTATTAAGTTCGAATAAAAATATACTTAATTAAGACATAAAAATATTTGATCAATATTATGAAATAAAAAATATTTTTCAAAGTATAGTAGTGGTGCGTTAATTTTGCTGGCAAGTGTAATATCCAGAAGTAGTTAAGTTAATCTTTAGACGTTAATTATTAAACAGATTATCACACTAATTTTAAAAACATTATACTGATCATCTGCAAGATTAATACTGTACGCTCATTTGATTGATATTAATCATCATAGTAATAATATCAATACCAATAAAGTAATTCTAGTAATCCTCAGTTTGACTAAATAGATCAAATACCTAATTGATGTGGGCCAATCACAACTAGTGATTCATATTAGATCCTTTATTTAATTTATCAGGACTATAAGCAAAATATAATTAAACTAAGTATGAAATAAGAAAAACATTTATTATACCAAAATGCGAAAAAACTGCAGGTCAAAAATGTTCTTTTCTAGCACCTAGAATATTTTTAAAAATACCGGAAAAAATAAAACTAGAATGAAGATATGCTTGGCATTCTATATTCTCTTTATAGTTTCAACCTTCCTTAACCCCTATTTTTGTTCAGATTTCTTTTAAAATCAATAGACTTCGTCCTTTTATGGAGCTTGATTTTTCTTGAAATTTTGAAGTTGATATCATTTTTGGTTTTTGACGTATAGTGCGACAAAAACGTGACTTGGAACAGACGAACATTTTTTTAAAAATTGTTAAGAATTTGATAAGAACGATTTTGGTACAAACATTTTTAAATGTGTACCAAGTATTAAAAATTTTGTCTTCCTATAATCCTCTTCACAGACTACTGTATGAAGAGTAGAATAAAAACAAATTTGTTTTACCTTTTTGAGACTTAAATATCTCGACAGAGATAACCCACATTGCAACATTTTATAAGAAAACCTCTTTTATTTATTTGTTTATTTAAACGGGCATACACCCTTTTACTAAAAATGTGGAACGCTTCACGATTTTGCGTGTCATCCTTAAATAGATGGGAACACCCTGTTAAAATATTGTCACATCATTACGGAATATTAATATTAATAATATTAATGAATGAAATATTAATTTTATAAACCTAATAATTTTAACTGTGTGGTATCCTGTAGGATACATAGCTTTTATTTTTAGGTACAGATGGTAAAAATTATAATAAGAAAAGGTATACTTACAATATCTAACGACGGTAATTTATGATATGCATAATACTCGTAATTTGCCTTTAAACTCATAATATAAATTCTTATTCCCGTGAGTTTAGTTTGCGTTCTAATAGCAAACAGAATAAATACATTAATTTAAATAATCATACGATTATAATCATATTATTTGTTAGGTTATACATCAGTAACAAATGCAATTTTTTAAAATATTGCTCTACCTTCCTGATCTGGGTAAATATAAAAAAATCCTTATGTCACAGTATATTATTAAAGTTAATAATACATAGGAAACTTTTTTCAAACAGCTATTATAGACGACATATTTCACAAAGTCGATTCTGCAAACGCCACTGATGTTCCATCCAATATCCGCATACACAAAACGTAAATACATAAAATATATAAAGTTCGAAAAAACGAGAACTCCGGACAATGTTACCAAAGAAGTCACGTCAGGACTTGATCTGCGGCGGAAAAGCGACCGGAAAAAGTCTGAGGGAAATAATCAGAACGTCTGATAGCTGACAGTGGCCAACCTCAAGATTAATTGTTTCGAACCACCAAAAGAAAAGTAGGTGGCCGCCGGAGAAAAATGGTTTTCCATAAGATTGATTAGTATTTCGGGAAAAGTTTTGAGTTTGATGTTTGTGCCTTAATCTAGAGCACCCTTAAGTGGCGGGAGATAGCTGGTGATGAATTTAGTTTTGTTTTTAGGACTGGGAGAGTTTTTTTTGAGGTGATATTTATTTTTACTATAATAAGTAGGGTTTCTTTTGTAGTCATGTTTTTTACGCTTGTCAATATTAATAATATAATGTTGTAAATAAGTAGGTAATAATAAAAAATATATTATGGCAAAATAACAAAAAATAATATAAAAACTATGATTGACCATTAAACAATATACAATTTTATTGTTGTTATATCTTATGCTATCACATATTTTATTTTTAATGTTTGGATATTTGTTAGCTGTAGCTTTAATTAATAGTACTTTATTACAAGGGATGCTAATCAAAACTGTGCAATTTGCAAATATATTTTTATTTATAAACGACTTGTAACACTGAGTACACTACGCATTCTGCTGTCAATGTGGATAATAACAGCTCCTTTTTTATTATTTGCTCACATTAAAAACAAACGTCTAACACAGTGGTCGCCAACCTCTCAATGTGTTGAGCTACTTTGCTAATTTTGGAATAAACAGCAAGCTACCCACACGGAAGCCACGTAACGCAACGTAAATGAAATAATCCACAGTTAATTTATCATTATATGTATTTATTTTACTATTTAACTGGTAATACATAATACATAGGTATTAATAATAAACTAATAACAAAATAACTAATATTACTAGTACGTGCTTGTTCATAGCTACATTCCTACCTATCAAACGAAGGTGTTTGAAAAATAAACACAAACTTTTATCCAGCCACAACGGCATGTCACGTAAGATTTAAAAATAGTTAATAATAACAACAAAAAAGTAACGCACTATCATGAACATAAACATTGAAAAATAAAAAAGCACGTTCAATGAGAAGGTTGACACTCAGACTCATCGATAATTTTTTTAATGTTTGGAGTATAATTTGATACAGCCATTCGAATACAATTATCGAAATGTTCATCTGTAAGTCGATTGCGATATTTGTTCTTAATAAACTTCATATTGGAAAAAGAAGATTCACACAAATAGGTTGAACTAAATAATGCTTTCACTTTCAAGGCAACATGGCATAGAACTGAATATTTGTCTTTACTTACAATAGGCCAGATACATTTGGTACTTGAGACTAACGATTTTAAGGCTAAATCATTTTGAAACTCAATTACTTCCATTTCTGTTGCAGCGATGTCTTCGCCAAAGTTCTGCATAACACAAGTTGCAAACTGTTGGATATCAATTTCCATAAAGGGTGAAACAACAAACTGCTCTACTAAAGCCATTTCGTTGAAATCCTTAAAACGATTTTTGAAGTTATTCTTCAGGGTAGAAACTATTTCTACATGATATTTGCTGTCATAGGGTTCTAATGGATTTGAGATATTTTTTCTGAAAGAATAGGAAAATGCTTGGCATCGCTGTTAATTAGGTTTTGTTCCCAAAACTCCAGCTTTTTGATAAATGCTTTTATATCAGAAATCATTTCCGCTAGTTCTTTGTCTTTCCCCTGAAGCTGCAAATTAAGTTCGTTTAATTTCTCTGTAATGTCCACGAGAAAACCAAAATCTCTAAGCCAGATTGAATTTTCTAGTTCCGGAGTCGGTTCATCGCGTTGTTTGAAAAATTGAACTATGCCAGATAGGACATCATTTAAACGTTTCAGCACCCGTCCTCTACTTAACCATCGGACTTCAGAGTGAAGGAGTAGGTTTGAAGGATTTGTGAACACAATATGGCGAAAGTGAACCCGTCTTGGACCACATGACAGCGTCTCCCTACCTTCTACCTCCATGGTAGCGAGCCACGTCTTCATCGCTGGGAACAGATGGTAGTCGCTTGGCGGGTGATTGAAAACTTCCCATCCAAAACCATCCAAGAGCTTTTGGCTACGATTGTCCATGCGTGAGCAAGCATTGTCTTGGGAAAACAAAACTTTGTTGCTGAGTTTTCAGCGACGATCAATGTCAATTGGTTTGTGATTTTTGGCCAACAAAAACCTTATATCAGCCCGCACTTCACAACTGGTGGGATTTTCAATTGCAGTGCTTATTTCACCACTCCTTTGTAAACAAATTACGATAGGAACGATGTGCAGGCTATCATGTCTGGTTGCGTATTGAGTAAAAACAAGAAGACTCTGACGTCAAGATGGCAGCGCTAGCCAAGTCCACTACCGCGACATCGCAAAACTTCTGTCACTTTCAGGATAGCCCTCGTATAAGTATAATGTAATGCTTAATTTAAGTTTATTAACTCTTACGAACAAAAAACTAGGTGTTTTTGGAATGATAGCTATATAAGCATTATCATACTTGAATTAAGCATGTTTATTCGGTGTTTGAATATGCAGCTTGCTTAACGATAGTATTCTATTTCTTAATCTAAGAATTAATTTATTCTTAATTTCATAAAAGATTATTCTTGAATTAAGAATTATTTTGCGTATTTAAAAGATATATATTTATCTTTGTGCACTTTCAACCATAGGACTAATCGCAACGTGTCTAACCACAAATATAAGAAAAAATAGTACTATCTTTTTTCTCCCTCTTGACACGATCTTTTTTACTTACACGCAAATGCAATTTTTATTCCAAAGGTCTAAAAAACATATGTAATGATTTATTGTATTTTTTAATGATAGTACTGAATCATTCGTACTAAAAATATCTGGATATTTGTGCTAAACATTGTTTTTTGTAATTTTGATAGTAACGTTTATCCGCGGAAATGTATTTAGATGTCTTGCTATGTAACGATTTTATGACGTTGACGGGAATGAATAAGAATATATAGTAGAAAGTATATTATACAAAAAATTACAGAGGTATGATACTTAGCCGATGAAATCTCGTTGAGTTCGCGCATGACGTATTATGGTGTGGAATATGGCCATGAACAGATTCAAATTTATTTTTATCCGACTTCAAAAAAGAAAGAGGTTATTAATTCGTCGGAATATTTTCATATAAATTTTCAAAGTCAGTTAGGTACATTGACGCTATATCTAACCAATATAATTTAAAAGCCAGCCCCTCTATGCAAAGCAGGCAATTGAGGACATAAATAGTGGTCACGCTATGTTCTTGTTTTTCAAAATAAATTTATTGGTTAACTATCGTTTCAAATTTTTTTTTGTTAATTATTTTTTTCTTTGTTTCAGGTAAATTTTTAAATATCAACACTTGGGATTAAGAAATCAAATAATGTACTGTAAGTTAAAACATACTATTCTTCTATCTAATTATACAGGGTGGCCAGTTTTTTAATAAAATATTCTTAGTAATCGGGAAAATGGAGGCCGTAAGAGGTCCAGATAAAGCACCAAGGGGACTTAAGGAATTAAACAGGACTAGACTGTTCGGATATGGCTCGCACGACATTACTAACATTTTGCATTTAGTTTAACGGTGCCAGTAGTACTACGTAGAATATATTTTGAATGAAAAAAGTTATATTATTTACAAAAATAAAAATAATCCTTATGCTTTTGATAAAACTGTTGCACTTTAACATTGAACGCATTAAATTTAACCAATAAATAACAAGGTGGATTATATGTATGTTGTTAATCTGATTAAACTTTTTTCAATATCTTGGCATTAAAAGTAACACTTTACTATCCCGAATATTTAATTTAATTTCTTAATTAACCTATAATTTTCAAAAGTTATTTTTTCTTAAATTAAGTTCAAAACAAAAATAAATTGTAAATTATAATGAAATGATCTCTAAAAAAAATAGAGTAAAATAATACCCAGACAATTCCTGAGAATTCCTTGGAATACCCGAGAATACTTGGAAATACCAGGATAATACCCGAAATACCTAAGAGATGTAATGCGAGTCATTTCATTATTCAGTCATGCTCTAATCCTTCAAGTCCCTCTCTGTCTTATTTGGCCTTTAAGGCTCAACTTCTCCGATTATCATACATAATTAAACCCCTTAAGATCAAAAATATGTGACGACTATGGCGAAGGCGCTTTTGAGTACATTCCAGATTGAACGTGATAGTTTTGGCGAAGAACATTCTAGAAACTTCACCATAATTTTAATTGTGTGTGGTGGAGGAACACGGAACAGTCAGTGGTATACAAATAGTTGTGAAGACAAATAGTGAACAATTTAAAGACATTCTAAATATATATAAATTATTAACCAATAAACTATTGTTTAAAATAAACAAATGTAACAATACAATGTATTTATCCCTCACAATTTTCTAGAAAAATAATTGAACCGCTTCTATTGTTAATTATTATTTGAAATGAAATTTAGCTAGCGCGTAAATCAATTATTATTAAATTGGAAACCGTTTGAAACTAATAGGAATTCTATTGATACCGTAAGATTAAATAATTAATGTGTGGCACAGTTGTTTGTATACTAAATAATTTATAACCGTACCTGATAATATTTGAATCGCTCCAAGACGTGAATTTTCATTGAGCTCTTAACAAAGGTTATATTGAAAATATGATAGTTTTAAAAGTGTTTATTTATTTATTTTTTAAAATTGGAATCATTTTATAATACACAGTTGTTACATTATTATAATAACTTTATTTCCACAATAAATATAAAATGCAGTAAATATATAAAACAAAACAAAAATCCAGAAATAAATCTTTAATCAATAGAATCATAAGTGTTGAGACACATGTTTTGACATAAAAAAACATGGGAAACTAGTTTAATCGTTTTAAAGATAAAACAATTATATCTGGTTTGGAAAATAAAAAATAGCTAGACAAAAATTCACCTTTTGTGACTATATTATCTAATTGCCCTTATAGATAACGTCTAATCAATACTTTATTCCAGCTGATCCATTTTCTCTTAAGAGAAATGTGTGCCTGTCTGACTTTCTATTTCTTCCTGAAGAGTTCTAATAAGGTCGAAACCGGACCAAGAATGACTTTCCCCTTAGTAGGCAAAATTAAAGGTAGAGTGTTGATAATATTTTCTATCTCTGCTTTTTTCTTTTGACGTAATTCAATACCTGGTGAGGCATTAGTCAAAGAAGTAGTTGTTGTCAAAAGAGAAACGGCCGTCCATATATTGTGAATATGGCTTTGAGATTTTATATAAAATATATCTAAAATCCTTATATAATGTTGTCCTTTTTCAATATTAATAGACTTCCACTAAAAATGTTTAATAAAGGTATACCTACCTTCCTTCAAAAACTTCATTTCCAATGGAGTTAAAATGTACCTTTTAGATTGGATTTAAAGCCAAACTAAGTTTGAGAAAAATCCTTTATATCCACTTTATTGCGTGGTCTGTCTTTATTCTTTTATTTTTTCTCCCTTTTTAAAGTAATCTTTCTCTTTTCCTGAATTGTTCTTAAGCTCTAAAGCTCAAAAGATTTAATCGATATTCTACACGGAGTTAAAGTTCTTTTCTTCAAACGATATCCCAAGACGATTATAATTCTGTATAGATACAAATACTGATGTAATTTTTGTTATACATGAAAACGCAGGATAAGTAGTATACGTACAGGGTGTCATTATGAATGGGACACAAAAAAAATTTAGGATTCTCTCATTAAAAATAAAATAATTAAACGATCAAACGAAAATGGTAGTCGATTCCAAAATACTGGATGTTTATGTTTGAAAATTCATAATATATTGGTTACCCATCGCCCTAAGGAAGAATATCAAGAAATGTCGAGAAATGTCATTTCACGTCAAGAAATATCTGGACGTTCGGGAAGGTTCTAGAAAGTTAAATTAAGCTATATATAAGTCAAAGATCCTGACGTCAGTTTTCAGTTTTAAACTTTAAATTTGCTTAGCCTACGATAAGTCACCCTTATCTTATGGGGATGCAATTTCGTTTTGACCTTTTTTGAATCAGGTGAGAAACCCTTTTTTGGGATGCAGTTTCGTAAGAGCCAAGAAAATTAGTAAATTTATGGATAGTCTCTACGACAAAAGGTCTAGGTTTTCTGCTGACATTACCAAAGCAGATTCGTGAATCAGCAAGTAATCGTGGAGAGAAGGCTGTAGAAAGTTGGCATGTAGCTAGAAGGTCGAAGAGATCTAAAGCAAATATACCATAAATTAGATAAGATAGGATATTAGATGAATCGGTATAGGAGACTTCATCAGCTGAGGACCTTCTTAAAAGACAACTTGGAATCCCCATTAGTGGAGATGTAGATACTTCCAGTATCAGAGCCAACATGATCCATGGTATGATGGAAGCTGTAATAGCCCACAAATCGGTGATGGTAGATGATCGTAACGCTCAAGTAAGCCATTAAAGAAGTAGGTACTTAATATCATGCGTGATTTGACTTAACTACGCCTGATATTACGGTGAACAAGATGGTGGATATGAAAATGGCGCCTGCGCATATGATTAGGAAATTATAAGATTAAAATTATTGAAAATTGATAAAATATTGTTTTACAATTAAAATCTATTTTTTCTTTAAATAAAGTGATACTAAAAAATTCAATTAAAGAAGATTAAGAGATTGCATGTAAAGGATAACTAGGTAAAAATGGGGTAGTACAACAGCCTGCAGGAAAAGAAACAAGTAAACATTAAAAAAGAAGTGAAAATTAGTTGACTGTGTGTTCAACAAACTGGAGACCAGTAAATTGATTAAAGAAAGTGAAGAAATTTGACATTAATGACACTACAGTGTTTCTGACAGCTAATAACCTAAAATAAATATAAAATGGATTAACTAGATAAAATAGGGACGAAGAATGATTATTGTACTTGAATAAGAAGGTAATATTCAATGAGGCAATTACAAAGCAAAACAGCCAATCAAGAAACCTTGACATCCAGGAAGAAAGAAAGGGCTGAAGTTGTTCTTTAACACAAACTTTATCTCTATTCTTAGTGGCGTTATTGATTTTAAAAAACTCTAAGAGGTCCATGCGAATACCTTTATTAAATGTGTTTTTTTCCCTTATATTCTAGACCTGATGACGGCTTTTGAGCTAAAACAGGTTACCTGTGCTAACATTTCCCACTTAACAAGTAGTTTTTAATAAAAAATTAATTTGTGTGGTACTGATTTTAAGAATTTTATTTTCGTTTATGAAAATGGAAATATTCGAGCAATTGAATTACCTCTAGAATTAAAAAAAAAATACATTGACTTACACGGCTGGGTTGTCTTTGATACGGATAAGTACAAATAACCACAAATAACCACAAATTTTAAGCTGCGACATCATTTTGTAACAAAATGTAAACTGTCGCCTCTTTTAAATAATTATTCTGAATTCAAAATCTTAATTTAAAATAAATATGTATATATTCATTTTTAGTAGCCTCTCAAATTGTACAAAAGTTTCCAACTCCGACTTCGTATACGTATAACTAAATAAAAGAAAGCAACTTAACGATATACACATATTCCGCGTATTATCAATTTAAATATTCCTATTTTCAGGGAACTTTTTAAAAATTGAGTTTTATTCTAGGTCTCAAAATCTGTTAAACTTTTTGAGTGTATTATTCCATTCTCCACTTTTTCCATAGAACAACTCGTATTCCGAATTCATTACGCAACAATGAAATCTCGCCTCCATAGCCTGAAAATCCTCTTTATTTTTCCTTTTCAAATCCGGCTGTTGATAAATTTGACGACGTGCCTTCAATAGTATTTTCGGCTCAGGGCTCAGACCGGGACTAAATCTTGGCAGCGCTCTTTTTTCGTTTAGTATTTTTCTTTATCTCGTAAGTTAGAAGACACTTCCCGAAGGGTTTCTATTTTCTATATTAGTTTCTTTCATAATACAGACAATTTTATTTAAATTTGATTTGTGTAGGAATACTTATTTACAAATTTGCCTCAAAGAAGATTTTTCTTCTCTTCGTGTTATTTGGATAAACCAATAAAAATTGTCATAAAAATTCTACGAAATTAACTTACAGAAATATAGGTTTTCAATTTAAATTCCAAACAATTTTTTTTATATAGTCGAAGAATTATAACAGTTCTTTTACTAGCAATGAATGTGTAAAATGTAAATACATTCAATGAACGATTACAGATTAAAATTTATGGAATAAAATGAAATAATTAATAGATACATTTTTTGTCACCTTGCACACGTTTATTGCGTTAGGACAAAAAATTGTATGTACTTATAAAAGTAGACTAACATTAAAAATAATTCATCAAGAAATTTAAATGTTTGTTTCTTTTAAAATATACAGAGGCTTGAACCTAGTACAATTTTCCGATTAAATTGGTTTTAACTTCAAAAATACCCAGTATAACGGTATTTTCTTGAAGAGCAAAGTCAGGAGAATCCAAATTTAAAAACAAATAGGGCGATACATTTAAAAAAAAAACATGTTTGATCAATTCAGTAATAGATAACTTTGTAGGTATATTCAAAAATAATTTTCAAATGTACAGATTATCTACAACTTTCGTAATTGATATTTTCTTTAATAACGGATATATCAAACTTCCACACACTATTGGGACACCCTGTATATAAACATTTAGAATGAAAATTTGTATTAATATAAATAATCAACTTCTGGTAACTTTAGATGTCCAGGTAATTTCAAGATGAGGTGCGACCTTAATCTTTATTTTCCATTAAAATTGCCACAAAATGAAGGTAATAAAGTTTAGCAACAGAAAGAGACATGCTATGAAAAAAAGTACGAGGAAAGATATGTATAATGTAGTACCGTAATCTGGGGTGAGATCGGACAGGTAGTACGAGTTCGGACAATGGTGCGCGGCGTGGGAAATCACGTGACCACGAGCACGTTTTTCATTGGCGAAGTTTTTTGCATGTGTTTACATGTCCAATATTGTCTCATTTCACTCCAGTTACAGTTCATCAAATTTCTAGAGGTGTTCGACGCCCAGACAGAGAACGCGCTACGTGTGACTAAGATAGCTATTGTACAGTCTGCTAAACAAGTTATTTTAAATAAAGCCAAAGTTTTTCCGAATATTTAAAAGACTGTAGATGGGAGGAAAAAAGCGAAAAACTGAGGAGGGGTAAAAGCTGAATGTTGCCCCTGGATAAGGTGTGAGAACAGAAGATCTTCCCCAAGAAGAAAATATGCAAAAAACAAATACTGTATTCGATAGAGGAAGGTTTAAGGTTCTTATATTAATTTTTTCAGATTTTTACAAAAATCTAGCCTCTTGCTATTAAGAAAAAACCTTTAAAATGTGTCCGATCTCACCCCAGATTACGGTACGTACACATTTCTATAGACGGAGAAAACCGAAAACGATCTCCTAAGCTAAATTTTATAAAATTTTACAGGAAATACAACTAACTGTGTTTTCATTTCTTAAATTTTATTTTTGAACGTGTCTCGTTTAATAAGTATTTCTTAATGTGGAAAAAGAAGAGTATTTCTTTACTGTTACCGCACATCTAATCAACCATCTAACGAACAAAAAGATAATTACTCAAAAAGTAAAAACTCCTCAATTTTTTTACCGAAACTGCTCGAGACCTCTTGTTATTGAGAGATTTGTAATAAGGGCCCTTAATAACGGATTTTCCGGAAGCAAAAACCATCCCTTAACATATGTCTCGTGCGAAGGGGCATTAGTCAGCTTGTGATTACGTGGTCAGAGTGATTAATTTCATGTAATAAACCGTGTTGAACTGGCTATTAAGGTCAGTGCAGAAAGTAATTGCGCAGAGTGCGCGTTTCTGACAGACTAAATCGTACTTTAAAATAAAATTTGTGTTTGTTTTTGAATAAGCAAAATTAACGATACTTATCCTAATTAGTATCGTACATTTTCACAATTTAGCGTTGTAACTGCTAAATGAAAGTTCTCTTTTTCGCTTTTTTTTGTAATTAATTGTTGTAGTGTAATTTGCGCAATCTTAAACGGTATGAAAGAGAAAGAATTCCGAGTAATTAATTAGAAGATTAAAATCAATATTGTGCAAAAGCTAGTTATTCATTCAATAATAGATTACAGTGGATATCACGGAAGCAGATTTAAAATTTTACATAGACTTTATTTCTTGTTTCGAAAGAAGTATTATATACAGGGTGTTAAAAAAAAAGTGTCACAAAATGAAATGGTGAATAGTATGACCCAAAATAAGCAGAAAAGTCTTAATAAATATATGACCGCAAATTAACGGTTTCGGAGATACGGACCATTTTGTGTTTATAACAATTTTTTATTATTATAAAAAAACAATGATATTTATAAACAATCAATAACAACATAGAGTTAAATGAGATGTTTCAATGCAGATGATTTTGAACAACTGAAAAAGATATGGCCAAGAACACTTGGAGCAGGTGTACGTACCGATTACAGTTGAAGAATCGCAAACAGAAACATGACGAGAGCCTTCAAGAATTTGAATTGCTAAGATGGTGCGATTTGCCTACCCATCAGCTCAAGAATACATGTTTGAAAGGACTTCGTGACTATGAAATACAAAAAAAAACTTCATTTACTCCGTTACAAAACATTGGTCGGTGTCTTGTCCGCTGCTCTTGAATATGAAGCGACTACGCTAGCTTCTGGTGGATACATTGAAGTAAGGCCTGTAAAAGAAGAAAAACAGGGAAATACATTGGACCAATTGTTTCACATGATTAAAAATCTTATTGAGAAACAACCGAAGACTATTAGGTGCTGGAATTGCGGTGAAATGGGAAATGTAAGCAGTTCGCGCAAACGCCCAAAGAACACTACGAATCGAAAAACCGTACCGGTGGCTGTACAGGAAGGAACGGTGTTGCCTCAAATAAGTGAAACCATACGAGTAATGAGGTTGCAAGGAACTGTAGAGAAAGCAATGCCTGTCATGGCGGAACCTTCGAAGCGCAATGAAGGTGTTGGTCAAGAAACTCTGATTGGAAAGGAGTTGGCCACATCTGCTAAAGAAGTTACAGTACGAAGAACGTCGGTTGTCAGCGATTAGTGGGCCCCTGTCAAACTTGGGGAAGAAGAAGTAAACCATCTCCAAGAAACACCTGACCTTGTCTTTAAAGAATTTATGGGTGCATATGGAGCTACCGGAAAAGCAAGACATGGTATTACAACCGAGCAACAATAAGACCTGCTCATGGTTCCTAAAGATTACTCACTCTTCCACAGCATCTAGGACACTCGAGGTTTGGTATGTGTATTCCGAAAGAAGATTGGTCGATTGCCAGAACTTCAAGATCAGTCTGGTCTGCAGCCATTCCGCCCAGTGTCCAGGTTACAGCAAAGGCAGTCCCTTGTTACTTCCATGCAACTGGAAATTGTAAAAGAGGGTTCAGTTCAGTTTTAGGAGGAACTATCTTTTAAAGAGCGGACAATGTAATGCGAGCCATTTCGTTATTCAGTCATGCTCTAATCCTCCAAGTCTCTATCTGTCTTATTTGGCCTTTGAGACTCAACTTGTCCAATTAGAGCATTTGTAACTGTTCTTTCGGCTT
Source organism: Psylliodes chrysocephalus (assembly GCA_927349885.1). Classification (NCBI taxonomy): domain Eukaryota; kingdom Metazoa; phylum Arthropoda; class Insecta; order Coleoptera; family Chrysomelidae; genus Psylliodes; species Psylliodes chrysocephalus. The sequence continues at coordinate 8,100,962 of OV651820.1, read as the reverse complement.
CGTTCGCTGTATGTGAAAAATCGATATCAAATATGACCGTTTTAATAAAAAAGCGAAAACGCTTTTAAATGAGCTTTTGTAAAATTAAATCAATCCGAGCACTAAAAAGCTGTTATGCAAAACGCCAAAAAATGAGCGAAGTACACTTGAAATCCGGCAATATTACGATGATAAATTCTGCGAAAACCGATTTTCAACACGGCGCGTCGGCTTCGACCGACGTTGTCTATAATTGCTCGCTTTTCACGCCACAACACGATGTTGCTGCTCGGCTCTATGCTCTTTTAACCTAATAGGCGCATTAAACGTTTGAATATTTTCGCGAAGTTGTAAAAAAAAAAAATGATTGATTGGATTTAACGGAGAAGCTGGCGGAAGTAAACGACTCGTTTACCTAAGATGTTATTGATTTTTCTTGGTGTAGTTAATGGAATTATAAATTATTAGCCTTTGGAATAAGCGCAGCAAATTATTTAATTATCTAATACTACCTTTATAGTGCTTTCGAAAAGTGGCATTTTGGTTTTTATGTAGTTGGGTGCAAGAGAGGGAATAAACAAGTTGTACTATCTATATCAGCTTTACTCAACCTTTTTTCCTTCGGGCCACATTTCGATTCGATATGTGTAGCGAGTAGGTTGTGTTTTGTCTGCTCAATCAAAAACCGGTTACTTATCACTAGACCTAGGAATATATGCACCCAAAAAGTAGTTAAATATGCGCATATATATGCCGCAAAATACTTCAATATCTGCGTAAAAAATTGAAAAATATGCAGAGCATATGCAATAAGAGTAATTTGTTATTTGATCGAAATAGTTTATTAATATTTATTATTTGTTTTATTTTACAATACCTAATATAATACATAATAATTATTTAATTATTAACTAATTTTATTTACAAATAAACATTATTATAAAACGAATGAACAATTAGATGTTTTTCTTTAAATGATTGTCTCCTATCAGTAAGTATGTACAGTTTGTACTTGTACAAAGAAAAACTCCTTTCGACATCTACAGAAGTAAAAGGTGCAAACTTAAATTTTCCTGAAATGTCTGGATGAATAGTATTAATATCTTCAAAGTTACCAGAATAAATATTAGCAAGGTTTCTTAAAACAATAAAACCTTCATTTTTTAAAATTACATTTGAAAATTTATGAAAAATCGTCTTTCCAATATCGCTCTGGACATTTTTACACTCCGATTCAAACGTCTTAATTAAATTTACGGAAGTCACCAAAGGTAAATTTTTTTGTTCTAAATCTAATATAATTTTGGGTACAAATGCATAATTTTTTAAAAACACTAATTGCTTTGGTTATATGTGATTTTGAAACAACTTCTTTGTAGTAATTTTTAGTGCAGAAACATGGAACCAATTAAAATCAAAAGTAGAAAAGGAAATGTGTAAAATAATCCACTTTTTCAAAACTATAACTATCATAACTATAACTGTGAATTACAGCAAAACTTACTATGTACCTTTTACTTCCTTAAATAGTAACTTACCTGAGTTTACCGAACTAGTCATTAAAAATAACTGTTCATGTGCGGATATTACCATAGCAGGGCAAACACATGTTAAGTATTTGGGCATATACTTGGATTCACATCTCAGGTGGGATATACATATAAATTTTATAATAAAAAAATTAAGATCAATGTTATGGAGATTCAGGTATTTAAAACAAATACTAAATATAGAGCAACTATGTATAATTTACCATGCACTTATAGAGCCTCATCTTAACTATGGTATTATAGCCTGGGGAGGCGTGACAAATAACTATCTAAACAAATTAGAAATTACCCAAAAATGGTTAATAAAAATAATATACGGAAAACATTTTAGATACCCTTCTGACCAGTTATTTAATGATTGTAAGTTTTTTGATATTAGGCAACTTTTTTGTTTATCAGTTCTTACAAGGCAACACATTTATAAAAACGACTTGAATAGTCTAGAACACCACTATGATACAAGGAATAAAGAAAATATTTCAATAATACCCAAAGTCTCTAAAACGGGAACTCAAAGAAGCTATTTCTATTTAGGACCTAGGTTATACAATATAATTCCACCACCCTTTAAACAATTAAATTCTATAAAGATGTTTAAAAAAAAAGTTAAAAATTGGATATTCTCAAAAAATAGGAATGAGATACATAGTTGGATAGACCTAAAAAATCTATAGTACGATAAATCCGAGAACTGAAATTAAATAAATAAATAATTAAATAATGAAAAGGTCTAAACTGAATAACTAAATACATACACAAATAATAAATAAAGCTTACCTTAATAGAGTTATCATCTGGATAACTTCTTTTAGTTGTTACTTTGTTTCTTCATTTTAACCTCAAAATTTGTAAAACTTGTAAATGTGTACATAGCAATGTAAGGAAAGATTGTTTAAGTTAATTTTTGAAAATATAAAAACTATTTTTAAATAATAAATTTGGCATTGTGGGTTGCAGATATTTTAACAAGCTGTGCTTTTAAATATCTGTCACCTCAATTGTACAAATAGCGTTGCCACGAGTTAAGAGTTCATTTTAAATGTAGGTATACCTATTGTTTTACTGTGCACAAGTGTTTAACACTTAGCATATTTTTTTCTTTATTCATAACAAATATTATATTGTATTTAATTTAATTGCATTATTTGAATAAAATGAATCATCAAAATCAAATATGATTTCTTTAATTTTTTCATAATTGCGTAAAAAAGGCAGCTTTAAGCCAGATACCCCACCGAGTAATCACAGGTTCCGGTGGCATCTGTAATTCAAGAAATTTTTCTTTGTACAATTGAGTTCTTAGAGGAGCTTTAAGAAATATTTTTTTTACATTACTAATTAAATCATTTATTAAAGGAAAGTTAGACCTAATTTATTTTGCAACTCTATTAAGGCCATGAGCCAAACATGTAACATGGACTAAGTTTTCATAAAACATTTTTAAATTTTGTGCGGCTTTTACCATGTACGGGGCAGCATCGGATAGCAGCAATAAACATTTTTCTGTTGGAACGGCTTCCGGGAGAAAAAAGGAAGACAATTCTGTCTGGATAAAACGAGTTATTGTCAAGTTATTTGTTTTATCTAATTGCTTTGAAGCGATTAGATATGGACCAATTTGCATTTCTTCGCGTAATGAACCTATCATTAAATGGGTTATATATCGACCACAAGAGTCTGTTGTTTCATCCACAATAATGTAGAAATGGTTTCCAACGGTAATCTTACGAATTTTTTCACGAATCTCAATGTACAAACTGGGCCCCATGATATGGAAATGCTTACGTACTTGGCAATGACTAGTCAGAATACCTGTGACTAGGCGCAGATTCTGTCTCGTCATAGTCAAGTATTTGTTTGCTGCAGTGTTGTCAGGATAACTTAAGAGCTCCCTGGTAACTCTGCAGTTTCTTGTTTCATCCCATCTTTTCTTGAATTTCACAAGGGAATGTTCTTTGATTAGGGCTGTCACTACCGATTTTGTCAGGCCAATAGAAAGGCCAGGTCCAAAAAGTATTTGATTGGCTGCTTTCTTGGCTAGTGAATCAGCAAGACGGTTACCTTTCGATGTGGCGTGACCTTTAATCCATCTTAAGGTGACCACGTTGTTGATGGATACTTCGGTCAAAGCTTCGTGACATTCTAGTACTAACTCTGAATAAATTCGTGGCCTGTTCATGGTGAGTAGTGCTTGTCTGCTATCTGTATGAGCATGTTTCTTCCAGTGATATTGTTTCTGGTTATTTCTTTTGCTGCTATGAGAATCCCCGTTAGCTCTGTTTGAGCTACACTGGCACTATTGCTGACAGCCCATTTTATGTTTAGGTTTAAGAATCTGGAGTTTATTCCACATCCTGAGCCTTGTTTTGTTTTAGAACCGTCGGTGTAGATATGAATCGTACCTGCCACTTCTGGCTCTTCTATTTATTCTATTATAACTTTATATTTATTTATGTATTTATTTTTTTTTATTTATTTATTTATTTATTTATTTATTTATTTATTTATTTATTTATTTATTTATTTATTTATTTATTTATTTATTTATTTATTTATTTATTTATTTATTTATTTATTTATTTATTTATTTATTTATTTATTTATTTATTTATTTATTTATTTATTTATTTATTTATTTATTTATTTATTTATTTATTTATTTATTTATTTATTTATTTATTTATTTATTTAAGTATTTATTTATTTATTTATTTATTTATTTCTTTTTTATTTGAATATCCGTTTTTCATTGAGCGCGGTGTGTATCTCTCACTTCTGAATAATAAGTATCACATTTCAACATGTACCAGTCATATATCTACCGTACCAGTGCAGTGATTGCATTTTAAAATAAGTTTCTGCTGGCAACACCGTACAGTAAATTTGTACCTTTTGTGAAGTACATAGGTTTTTAATTCGAATTGTTTAATTCTTGTTCTGAAATTTAAATGCTTTGAATCGAAACCTTTTGTAACATTGAATCAAGTACGCGATAGTCGGTTTTAAGAGCATATCATACTTACAATAAACGTAAGAGCTTTCTTGAATTAATTAACAATTCTAGACTCGAATGAAATTATTTCTTCTCAGATTAATTATTACAAATCTTAAAATACAATATTAAGTATGCCTACACTTCTCTCAACATTTATCTTCTTATTGAATTGAGAAATATTATTTGAAGCAAACTCTTCTTTATTTCAAACAAATGTAATCTTCCAAGTGTAAAGCTTTCCTTGAATGTAGATGATAATTTTTTTCTGTGTGTAAGTGAATGTATTTTTTTTTTAAATCGAATGTGGCCATTTTTAAAACAGGCAAAATATGACAAAACAAATATCCCAGAAAAATACAATGTAAAAAATTACAAAACAAAACAATACAGATTTAAGAAAGAAAAAAACAGACTATTTAAAACGATAAAATAATCACAAAAGCAAATGTTTTATGTTCAAAATTCTAATGTTCACCTCAGAGTTAATGCAATTACTATATGTGATATGATGCTTACAGGCGCCGAGAAAAATAATAAAATGGCTTTTGTATTATGAAACCATTAGGATGTTGGCAAATTAAAGTCACCTAAGATGCAAATACAGGGTGTTATTGAAATACACGTACATATTAAAATGGGGAATAGTATGTAATGACCAAAAACGACTGGCACCAATTTTAACTTAAAATTCTAAAATTTAAATATTGGGGAAGAGTCCCCTTTTCCGACCTACTAGTTTCCATATTTAAAGAAGTAAAATAAATCGAAATTGAACTTACCCATAGAAATTGCACTGTTGCCGTAGCAAAACCAATTAATTCAAAATAAAGTTTATTACAGTAATTGTTCAAAATGCCGTCCATTATTATTTACACACACTTGCAATCGTCTTTCCAAAGAACTTTGAACATTAGAAATTAGTCTTGGATTTTGTCGTAGTTCCTCGGCTACCGCATTAACTTTATTGGTTAATTGTTCAACACTATTAATAGGTTTATTATAAACCAGTTGTTTCATGTGACCCCACAAAAAAAATCGCATGGATTTAAGTCCGGAGATCTCGGAGGCCACTTAGTAGGTCCATTTCTGCCTATCCACTTTTGAGGAAATCTAATGTTCAAAAACTGCCGTACGTTTAAATCAAAGTGAGGAGGAGCGCCATCTAGTAGGTACCACATCCGTTGCCTTAATTGTAACGGTATCTCTTCTAGGAGTACTGGCAAAATATCTTCTAAAAAGTGGAGATATCCTGGCCCATTTAATCTGTTCGGGAGAACATAAGGCCCGATTAAATACTGATCTATTATGCCAGCCCAAACATTTATTGAAAATTTTCTTTGATGTCCATTTTCCCTAATGACGTGAGGATTTTCATCACTCCAAATATGCGTATTGTGCATATTGAACACGCCATCACGAGTGAATGAAGCCTCGTCAGTATACAATAATATTTTTAGAAAATCAGGAATATCAACACATTTTTGAATCATCAATTCACAAAACTCCACTCTCTTTTCTTCATCACCTGGATATAAGGCCTGGACTTTTTGGATGTGATAAGGATGTAAACCTTGTTCTTTAAGTGTCCGCCACACAACAAATGAGGACACTCCAATTTCAAGACCTAGTCTTCTACAACTCAATTGAGGCCGGTTTTCAACAGCTTCCAATATTTCTTCTTCGGCCGCCAATGTTCTTTGTGTTCTTGTTCTCCCTCGATCTGCATTGACACTCTCAAATTTTCCATGGTCTCTTAGATGCTGAACAGTTGAAATAAACGTACGACAGTCCGGAATTCTCCGATTTGGAAACCGTTCGCGATACAGGATTTGTGCTTGCCGAGAATTTTCTCCAGCTGCCCCATAAACCAGCACTATATCCGTTAGTTCAATATTCGTAAATAGTGGCATCGTAAAAAAATATTTAAAAGTAATCGTAACAACACTGTTAGCCAGATTCGTAAATCAACTAAAATTTTAATAATCTATAGTTTCAAAAATGTATAGTTTAAAAACAATCATTTATCAAATATTCTAGTTTTTTGATAACGAGGGTAGTAAAAACCAGTCTTCGGAAATAGAAATTAATTCGAAAATCTTGGCAACATGGTTATTTCTTACAAGACTAGTTTTCTTATCATCTGACAAAAACTTGCATATTAATTACTGTTGATGTTTAAAATAGGTAAATAAACCTAATTTATATAGGTCATCCTCAACATATCAGTGAAGTACGTTTGTTTTAGAATTAATTTTCAAAAATTAATAACTCCCTTAATAAGGGGTATTTTTAAATAATAATATTTTTCTACATTCAGTGGGGATCTGCGCAATACCCAGTTTTAATATGTACGTGTATTTCAATAACACCCTGTATATTCATTAGGATGTTGACATTTTTTTTTAGTTATAATTAAAATGGATTAAAACCAAAAAACGATTTTTATTTCATAAAAGTAACATGTTTATAAGTATCAATTTTTGTTTACTCAATCAAGTTCCATATATTCATGTATACATCTGTATTGATCAGCGGTTATTTTTTTAATAATTTCTAAATACTTTTGAGTGCCCCTTGTATCAATTTCTTCTGTACATTTAGGCTTGAAAACAGTACACAGCGGTATACTTTTTGGAGTACAATATTTTCTTTCCAATGTAACGTTATTCAATAAAGCCCACTGATTTATAACATCAGAACAGGCACAAGTCCATGGATTAAAATCTATATATAAATGTTTTGAATACAGTTTGTTTAACAATGCTTGGGGTATAAAATTTAAGTGATTTAGATCGATATACAAGTATTCTATGCGTGTTGGGTTCGGAAAACTATTGGCATTTAGGTGTGCTATTTTATTATTTCTCAGATCTAACATAATGAGTTTATTCAACGATTCAAATGCTTCTGGTTCGATATTTGTAATTTGATTATTTAGCAAACCTAAATCTGTCAAATTAGGAAAATTCGAAAAAGCTCTTCTCTGCACGGTGCTTAAGTGATTGTTTTCGAATTGAAGTTCTTCTAGTTTGTATAATTTTCCCAACCACTCCTGATTCCATTGGTACAAATTATTTCCGCAAATACATATCCATCGCAGTTGAGGTATGTGAAAAGCATGTTCTTCAATATAGGTGATTCCATTATGGCCTAACCACATGGTGTCTAAGTTGGGAATTGAATTTAAAGCACCTAAAAATTCGTATTCAATTTATTAAAATTGTAAAGTATAATAATGGATTCAAAGTTTTGAGACATATGAAATTCTTTGTTTCCTCCCCACCCTTTCTGTTTATGTATGTGATGAAGGAAATAAAGTATTCTTTTGTATTTTATATACAAGTTCTTTACTTTTCTTTTTATTGTGTGCTCTTTAAAGAAGTCTAGCATCAAGTGCAATACACATATTATTTGCTGAATTGGCATAAGAAATCTGAGTATCTTAAACATACTGTGTCTCTGGCGCGCTATGATGAGTGAGCTCAGACGAGCGTGAGGATTTTGCGAATGCATGTAGCTAAAAAGAGATGCCAACACGCTAACAGATCCGTGAAATTACATAAAAACACATTACATTGGGCGCTGCTCACAAACAAGGGTTGACGTCATAAAATAGGGCAGGGCATACGAACATTGCCAAAATAGTGTTGCCAGTCTAGTACATTTTACAATTGTACTAAATGTAGTACATGCATAAAGAATCTGGTACTCTAGGACACTCGAAGCAAAATTGTGCTCATTTAAAAAAATGTATGTGTGTCAATTCAACGGTTGTTTCCGAAAGACATCTTTAAGGCAAGGTAAATAAAAGTATTTTTGAGGTTATGTTGTTTTATTTACCTATAATTTAGTTTTACGACTCTAATTTATGTTTTATATTTTTTTTTAGTGGCGTAAGATCATATTTTGTATCCAACTGTAAGTAAAAATTATGAAATAAAAAGTAAGCAAAAATTTGTTAATTTTTTGTGTTTCCCACAAATGCATCTGAAAGAAAAAAATGGATAAATAAATAAATATTGAAACGTACAATAAACGTTGGATATAGGAGATAAGATAAAGAGACAAATGGTTTTTCACTTTACCAATGTCAATCGGAAAAATTGTGGCTTTCCATATAGAATAATCGTTTGTCAACTCACTAAGCTACTCACAAATAGATTCATTTTTGATTCGTGTTATCTCTCTTTTTAACTGCTGGATGGCGCTGTTGGGTTTAGTTTTATCTGATGGAGCTCAGGTCTGATGCCATTTCCTCCTTAGTTTTCTTTAGGATAGTTATTTCCTGTTGTTCTCTACATAATAGGTAGCGTATTATCCCATGATGCTTGTTGTATGTTAGACACAAGTAGTTCTACTTCTTCATTTAGCTGTGCGTGTGTTCTTAATTGAACTGAAAGATTGATTTTATTTTCAAGTCTGTCTGTCTGAAGCTTTACCAGTCTGTTCTTCTATTTATTAGTCTAGGAGCGCTTTCCTTTTGGATAATGGTGTCACTAAGAGTGAGAAGAATGGGCAAATGATCTGAATGCATGTCCCATGCCTCATCAACTTGGATGTATTTTGTTGAAATATTTCGTACAACAAAAAAGTCTATTAGGTCGGGTATTTTGTTTCTATCTGTGGGCCAATAAGTTAGCTTGCCAGTTGAATGCAACTCACATTTTAACTGTGTCATTACTTCGTTTAGGTTTTTACCCTTAGTTGTTGTTAGTCTGGAGCTCCAATGGGCGTGTTTGGCGTTAAAGTCGCCTCCAATGATAAATCTAGGTTTTTGACTATTGAGGAAATCTAGGTATTGTTCTCTTTTAACGGTATGTCTTGGAGGACAATATACAGAAGTGACCATAAAATCAGAAGTTTTAAATTTGATCATTACTGAAGTAGCCTGAAATTCTTCAGTCCTGTTTTCCGGTTCTTGATGATGCTTAATTGCTATCTTGTTGCATTTCGGGGATGAATGGTATGATAAACCTTATATCCCTTAAATTTAATAAAGGACTCATTGGTAAAGTGAGTCTCTTAAATAAGCATATGTGTTTGCCTTATATATCTAGGATCTTAGGTATAGCTCCTTTGCTACTATATTGTAACCTAGTAATTCGTTTATCCGTTTTGTTCAGCTTTTCCAGTATTTGGTGGAGAGTATTGGTAATGGATGAATCTTGTTTGTTATCTATTTCTTCTCTTTTACCAGATACTGGCTGGCTGAATAATCTAGATTTGTCTATTAAATTGTTTCTATTAATAGGCTTATTATGGATTACTCGCTGTGGCTGTTTAGGTAAGTTTGGTTTTTTGTTGTGCTATTATTTTTGATGTCCTCATAATGAGAAACTTTGCATTGTATTACCTAAGAAATGGTATGTACATTTGAATAGTTTATATAAAGTTATGTCTGCCGGAAAGTCTCAATTGTACAATGCGAGTTGAACCTCGGTTTAGCATGAACCTGGTTCTTGGCGTTGTACAATACTAGTTCAGAACATAAACTGCGTTCATCTATAGGTTCAACAAAGCGGTCATGTTTCCGTGCTTAAACCGAGTTCAGACCTATTTTTGAATTTAATTAGTTTGTAACACACTACAACATTTTTTTTTGGGTTGGTACCTTATACGTTACCGTACACAAACCGTACATCGTAGCAGGGTTGCCAACCGTACGGTAATTACCGTACTTGTACTTGCACAAAAAAACTATAGGGAACAGGGGCGACTCTGAAAAAAAATACGATGTCATTTATGGTAGGATTAGGGTGGTTTTTACCCTTCCATAATTTCAGTTGGTGTATTTTTTGCTTTGAACAATGGCTCTTCAATTAAAATTTTCTTCCAACTTTGAAGCTTCCTCACAGGCAAACGATGGACTTTGTGATATAGGTAATTTTGGCTCAATCGACTTATTTTGATCTCACCAACATACAGTAGATCTATGTACACGGAATTTTGGGACACCCTGTATATGTATATTTTATAATAATCTCAAAATATGAAGAAGTCAGTTGACTAACTAATAATTTTTAGAGATGGTTTTCAACATATTAAAAACAAAACAAATATTACAATAACAAAATATTCATTTATTTTAACTAACTAATAATGTTTATAGATGGTTTTTAACATATTAAAAACAAAACAAATATTACAATAACAAAATCTTAATTTATTCGTTTATCAATAGTTGTAGTACTTAAAAACTATGATTTTGATGATAATAATAACTACTTTTAATACCAACTCCAATAATAAAAAAAAAACAGCGATATTGGCTCTTGTACAAAATTTTGAACCAAACTTAAAAATGATAAAAATTATTGGAGAAACTGAACACTCATTTTAAATTACTACGAACCGCCACTGATCTCTGGTATACGAGTACAACAAGTAGAGTACTGGACTTAATACACTACCTTGAGATATTCCTGCCTTGAGTTCTCTTAGATCAGATTAGGCTTGTTTTAGTTGTATTCCGAAATGCATTTCTGATCAATAGGATTTCAGTAGTTTTGAGTATTAACGTGGCAGAATATTCAGTTTATGAATTAGGCTATGTTAAAAGTGCGAACATTTTTTTAATGTAATCTGAATTATAAAACTCACCTCTTAATATAGTCGGAATGTCATTGCCTTTTATTGTCAAATGCTGTAAATTGGGTAAATTTCTAAAGGCTCCTGGTAAAATATTCTGAATCCCACTTGATTGTATTACGATTTCATACAGCTCCTCATGATTCTCAATAAAATGTACAGGAATGGAAGGAATTACCTCATTTTTTATAAATATACTACGTACTTTTCTGTAATTAAAATTGGCAGGATATAAACAATCTGTAAACGATTGGATGTTTTTCGATTGAAAAACATCGATATATGTTACCGAAAAACGTGTTAAATTACAGTATTGAGCTGATACTATAAGAAATGATAATAATATGGAATAATTAAAGAGTAAGGCTTTCATTTCTGATCGAATTATCACTACAGATTGTACCGTTTATATATATTTTAAATGTAGAATACCCAGAGTCAATGGTTTATCGCATTGTACTGATATAAGTACTTTTATTATTTGTTTTTTCCAGTGGTGGTTCCTTTTTGTAGTACATATTTATTAAGTAAAATATTAGTTAAAAAAATTATTTGCTCCCTAAGCGACTTATTTCACCATCAAGCATTTTTTGTTCAGTAGTTATATTCCATCCAACATTGTATTTTAATATTAATTTGATGAGACATAATTTTTGGCATTAATTAATTGATTATTAACGCCAAAAATTATGTACAATCAAATTATAAAATGAAATTTAGCAACAACAAAAATAACAGAATAATAATCAAGGTCGTATTACATTTGGAGCGACTATTTCACTAGAACAAATATTGACTATTTCTCTAGAGAGATAGTCACCGCTATTTATTTTATTTTTTGGTAAAAGTCTATTAAGTAGTTACAACTAATAATTGTATTATTTAGTGGACATATTTTCTATTTAAATTTTGTTTCAAATTTAACATGACCTTCTATATCAATTCTTCAATGACGGTTTCTAATATAACATTAACTAGTCTTCTCTACATTATATACAGGGTGGGCCACTTAAAAAAGTTCCACCCCTCTTATCTTCGTTGTTCATTGAGATATCGGAATAATTTTTTTTTTTGTTTGAAAGACTGGAACAAATATTTTCTTAGGATGAATTTAATTATTCTGTGACGTCATGGCTTACTTCCGTTTTTTCCGGAAATAACAGAAAATCGCAATTTATTTTTTATTTTTAAATGGAAATCCACAATCAATGATGGTAGAGCCCAAGGGGTAAACCGCTATGGTCAAAACTTATTATTATAGCAGTGGCGGCTGGTGGAAATTTAAAAAGGGTGCTCAATTTTTTCCTATAATTTTATGTTTTAAAACGTAATTCATGATAATTTCATAACAAATTGTGTAACTGGCATGTCTAGGAAATTATAATTTGGATTCAATGTGCATTTACTGATGTTTTAGTAGTATATCAAATGTTTACATGCTAATAAATAAGATTGCAACAGAAAATAAAGACCTGAAGAAACGCAAAAAAATTAGCAACAATACCGCCGAAATACTTACTAGAGAAGATTATTTATTACAGTTGAAGAAACAGAGCGTTGAAAAGAAAAATGTTACAAAAAAGAAACTCGATGAACAAGATTCAGAGAGCGAAATAGAAACTGAAGTTGAAGAAATAGAACACAAAATATCAAGCAGAAGCGACACCGATAAAACTCTAACTCTTAAATATTTAGTAGAAAATGAACAAAAGGAGTTAAATTAGGAAAAGGAACAGGAAAACCCTAATGACGTAAAGGAGGGTAGCTGGGCCCTAGTTGATTATAAAACAACTAAAATTACGAAAGGGTATGTTGGACTTATATTGGAAGTTTCTGCAGAAGAAGATAAGCTATTGGTTAAGTTTTTACGAAAAAAAGAGAAATAATGTATTTGTTTGGCCAATTTCTGATGATATAGATAGTGTGTCCACTTCCAAAACCCACTGAGGGAAGACGAAATGAAAAGATCTTTTCAGTGAAGTAAGATGACATTCTAAATTATACTCTTCAGAATCAATAAGCTTCATCCCCTTATTGAACTTGATTTTTTCCAAAAATTTAAAGTTAATATTATTGTTCATTTTTGAGTTAGAATTTTTTTAAATATTTCAACCTCCCTTCCCCCTACTTTTATTCAAATTTTTTTCACAATCAATAGGTCTGATCTCCTTATATAGCTTGATTTTTAGTAAAAAATTCATGTTGATTTCGCTTTTCATTTTTGATTTATGATTTTATTTTAATTTCAACCCCCCTTAAATCCCCATTTTTAATCAGATTTTTTTTTTCAAAATCACAAGGGTTTCTTCTATCATTTTTCGTTTTTGACTTATCGTCGTGCAGACAAAACACGTGACATCGGACAAAGTAAATCTATAATACTCTTCACAGACTACTGTGTGTAGAGTATAATAATAATAATAATAATATAATCAAGGCTAAAACAATAACATAATTGACTAAAAAAATAGGAACAATAAAAAAATGATAAAGTCAAAGTTTTGAAAATTATCTAATAAGTAATCAGTGCCTCGGAGACTATGTTTTTATGCCACCACTAGTACCAAAGTCACCGCTAGTTGGCACCACCTGTCAGTGGTGAATAATTGAAACTCGGCTAAGTGGTTTGCGACTCGGCTAAGCGATCCAAGATGGCGTCCATCGTTTACGTGAACGTATATAAATTATCGTTGAATTGAAAAATCTTGCGTAGTGACAGGCCCAAAGGACCTAAATCTTATATTTCCGTTATTATTGGTCCGACTAAAATGAGAAAAATGGGGAATTAAATCTATATTAAAGGCGAACAGAAAAATCATGAGTAGAACGAAAGCCAGAAGGGCCTAAGTTTCAATGTCCGTTAATAATGGTCCGATTCAAACGGGAAAAACGGAGGAGTTCGGGAATTAAATCTCTAGTAACGTCGAATAGAAAAATCCTGCGAAGTAGCAATGCCAAATGGACCTAAGCGTGTATCTCGAATATTATTGGTCAGATTCAAACGGAAAAAACGGTATTATGTAGAGAACACGAGAACGTTGAAGATAAAAATCCTGCGCATTATCAAAAGGGCCTAAGTCTGTATCTTAGCTATTATTAGTCTGATAAACGGAAAAACTAGGACTGAGAGGAAATTACATGTAGATTAACGTTAAAGAGAACAAACATACACAATGACAATGTCAAAAGGCTTAAGTCTAGATTTCAGCTAGTATTGCTCCAATTCTAATTAGAAAAACAGTATTATGCAGACGTGTCGTACAGGGACATACACGGACATACTGTCATCTGTCAACTGCAACCTAAACTAAGTGTCATACGAAAAGTCATCCTTGTTCAAATAAAATATAAATAAAATTGTTATACTTATGAAATACCTTCTGGTACAATGATTTTTTTTGGCTGGCAACTGCAATCTAAAGTTAAGTAGTTTATATCATTGCCATAAGAGCCCGTTTCTTGATGGAACTCAGTCATCGCTTAATTTTGATGGTTTTTCTATAAAAGAGTCCCTATCACATTCTATCCATTTACGCAGTTTTCTGTTTTAGAGTTGGGTATAAAACACACGACTATTTTGTAGAAACTGGAACAAAACAAATTATAAACATAACTTCAAAAGCAATAGTAACTGTTTTAACTAGAGCTTGAAGGCGTGTTTCATTAAAAATCAATGAATTGACACACATACTTCCGATTTATTAAATTCGCAGTTTCATTTATGTCTGTCCAACGACTGGCGATAACGGAACATGAGCAGGGCCGGAATGTTCGAAAATGGTATTTAACCACATTATAAGATTTCGAAAGTTGTATAATGTACATTGTATAGCAATTCTTACAATCTGTTTTTACTACTTGGACAGTATTCTTATACAGTATTACATTTTTACAGACAACCCGAGTTAAAAAAAAAGGAATATAAGTTCAATATAAATAGAGACTCTAAGACTGATATGGCTAATATTTGTATTTATTGCATAAATGCGAAATATAATAAATAATATCGTGGAGCAAATGAGGCCAACGGAGAATTATAGAGAAAAAATACAGTGACATTTATAATCCATTTAGCAAATATATTTCCCAATTGCAAACAATCGATATCCGAGGAGACAACGTTGTTCTTTCATAGGTTGAGAGTTATCACCTCGTTTAACTTAAAACCTCCGTCATAAATTCTTGAAAAAGTAGGTCTATATATAAGGACGCTTCGAAAATAAAAGCAGACATTTCTCTCTCCACACGTTCCCATTCTTCCTTTTCTCATCCTAAAAGCAATAAACGCGACATTATCCTGAACCCCTCAACTCTATAAAATATTCATAAACACAGGCCAGAGAAGTTTGAATAAATTAGCTGTTCTTTATCTCTTATCTCCTTGAGTGTCAAAATTCTCGACTTGGGCAGTTAACACAGGTTGCGTTTAGAAATATTGGGTTAATCTTTTCGTCATTATTATACTTTATTTTTTTACTAAAAAATTAAAGCTCTGAATACGAATTGAACTGCTTAATATTTTTGTTTGAACGATGGTGTCAAAAGATCATTATGCTATAATCAAATAATAAGCTACTATACAGGGGCGGTTTCTCCATTAGTTAATTTGTGCAGTGAACACCCATTATTTTAAAATAAATACCATAAAAATAATAATTCAATTTGTAGCGGACGCCTTCCAGTGGCTCCCCTAGTTAGTATGCAACCCGTTATACACCTCATTGAGGGCTTTACGCTAGCCCGTCACTTCCGGACACTAGATGGTGCCATCAAAATCTATTACTACATCACATAAGAACGTAACCGTGACTAATACGTACCCGACTTAGATCTGGACAATCTGGAGTCAATATCGATCGAATCATCAAGAAAACGAAAGAGCACATATTTAAGAACGACATATTCATTTATTAATTTTATTCACCTATATTTTATTATATATTTGTGTTTGTATTACAATTTAATTGAATGAATAGTTTCCAATTCTACAAATTCTTCAGCTAAAAAGAAATGTAACACGTTAACAAATCCGTGAAACGTAGTAAAACAAACATACAATCTTTTAAATTAGCTTAATTTGCGCAACGGACAGAGTGACGTCACAAAGTAGGGCGGAGCATACGAAATGTTCAATCATTGATATACAATAAAGAGGATGCTATAACGTTACTTAAAGTGTCCGCACAGTTTTACGTCATATGTCAAACTCGAGCAAATGGAGTTAGGGTGAAAGCACCAATGAACAAACAGTTAAGAGATTTATTGTTTTTACTGTATCTATTTATAGCATTTAAATAAAAATATTTTTTTTCTTTTTATTAGATGATCTAGCATGATGTATTTAGTTGTAATATAACTATGTAGTTGTAAAACAAATAGGACAACAGATTGATTTTTAAACAAGTTTTATATTCAAAAAATACCAAAAAGCCCAGTAAAGAAACAGGTAATCTAGTAAAGAAATTTTAAAATTCCAATAAATAAAGAAACTATTTAAGGCATTTTATTGTACAAATAATGAGTAAATCAACATAAATAATTGTTCGCCTGAAAAGTCAAAATATAAAACTAAAAATGTAAAATAAAACTAATTCTAAAAATTGGTAGGTATGTTTGAAAACTTTTTTTATTAAAAACATGTCCTTATTGAAGTTCTGGCACTTTAAAAAAAAGCTTTCGAGAATTGACTGGTATAGGTTGTTCTATTTTCTTCACGATATCTTTTTCAGGGTACCAAATCTGATCAGGTATTATCGGCCATTTCCATAGTCTGTCGAGTCGCCTCTCCATACCCCTCATCTCGAACTCCCTTCGATTGTCATACTTTTTAATTACGCCTGAATACTGCTTTTTTTCATAACATACAATGACATAATCACCAACGTTATATTTATCTTGCGGGTTTGCTAGAGGTATTTTATCACCGTCAAAATATTTTTTATCTCTTTTTACCAATCACTGCCTTATTCTTCTTAGTTTTACTAATAGTTTTGGTCTGCTTTCTTCTACTAAAAATATTGTTTTCTTTCGTTGATACTTTTTATTTGTTTTATTAGTCTTTTTTAATTTCTCTTTTTTAAGTTTGTTTAAAGTTCTTTGTAGTTTTCGATTTTCCACTTCCCGGGCATTCGTTTGTTAGTCTCTTTTTTGATTGTTACTGCATATGGCATATATGTTTTTTAATTTTCTGTGCGTCGGTTGCTGTTTTATTGCAATCGTTCATTGTTAAGTGTTTGTCCCATAAAAAAGGATTTATGCAAATATCAGTTAGGATATTAGTTTTCGGATTCTTTACTTCAATGTTTTCTTTTGAGTTTTCTTTAATGCCACTATCTAATTTGTTGTCAACTTTAGTGTTGAGTGATTCATCAGTCTTTTGCGTCACAACGGAATTGTTATCTTTAGCATTTTCTTCAGTCTTTATAAGTTTATCGCTATTATCTAATATCACATTATGACTTATCTCAGATATTTCTTTGGTTCTGATTTGACACACAACCTCTGCTCTAAAGGCTTTCTGCGAATGTCTGCCTTCGTTATGTTCCCTTAACCTATCGTCTTTGATTTTGATTTAATACTGATTCATCAATTCCTTTGCTATCAATATCATTATTCTCACCACGGTCATCTGAGTGGTTTCTGTCGAAAGCGCTATTCAAAATTACATGTTCTGAATCGATTTTTACATTGATATTGTCTTTCGGTTCACTCATACTTTTGTCTGTCAAAATGTTTAAATCATTTATCATTCTCACAGTTTCAGTGCTTTCTGTTGTTGCTATTGTCGTATCGTCACTTGCCCAAAATGAACAACCAGTTCTGTCATCCAACAATACTACTTCATTGGAAATAGTAATATCATCGAATTCTACTGGCATTAAATCTAGATCATCTTCTGTATTAACTAAGTTATTAAAACTTTCGCTTCTATCTATTCTTTCCTGGGCATGATCATTTCAAAAATTTCAAAACCTATAAAGACTATCCTCATACAACTGATTTTTGAAGATTTGAAACTTTTGAAATTATTCTTTTGATCGTCTGTTAGGTATAGGTTAAGTACTTTTAAAGCTGCTTGAATATCATCGCGATCTATGGCCTCACCTTTTTGTTTATTAAGTTCTTCCTGTGTGACAGATGTGCATTTTTCGTATTCCACGGCGTTTTGATCAAACGGAAATAGGCCACAACGTTTGAATCCATTTTTGATGGTTTCTGTAGATAATTGATCATGTGCTGCTTTAAAAAGTGGAGCGAACTTCACTTTTGTGATGTATTTTCCGGTTTCTTGTTTATATTTTCTCCACTCAGTTTTCACTGGTTTAAATATTGCCACATCACATGGTTGTAAAATGTGAGTGACATTTGGAGATAGGCAGTACAAAATAATTTGCTTCTCAGAACAAAAATTGGATAGAGCCAAATTTAGATGAGACTTATGTTCTTCAATAAATAAAATTATTGGAAAGATAACATTTTTCTCTAAAAGCCATAGATAAAAGCAATTTGCAATATACTCAAAAAAAACATCGGACGTCATCCAGCCAGAGTCGAAACATATATAATAATTGCACAAAATTGTAATTGATTGCTTTTCAGTTCCCGAGGATATTTCATGAAAGTTCCTGTAAGATTTAGGACCTAACAGCTTCCCAGATTTTGGACAAAGCTGAACCCCCATTTCATCAGCATTATATATCCTGGTAGGTTCCAGTAGAACGTCTTCACAGTTTTTTTTTTTTTTTTATTTAAATTAATGTGTCTCGACAGCTAATGGCCATTGACACAGATACAAAGTATTAGTTAAAATTAGTAAATTACAACATTAGTATTAGATATGATTGTACAGTTTACAGGTTTTGAGGAAATTTATCACTTCACTGAACTTATTGGTAGAACTTAAGATGCTCTGCAGAGTTCCTTTCAGATTATGCTGACGTCGGGCGGTACTATAGTGGTTGCATTCCATGAGAACATGTTCTATCGTGAGGCGGGTGCTGTTGCAGTGTTCACACACAGGGGGATTCTCGGAGGCCATGAGAAAGCCATGTGAGAGACGTGAATGGCCTATTCTAAGTCGTCTTATTATGGTTTTGTCTTTTCTGGACATAGAAGGCATCATGGGTGTGGTAATATTGGGTTGAACTTTATGTAGTTTTGTATTGAGGGTGCTCCAATGATTTTGCCAGGTACTTTGAGAGATTTGTTTAATATAAGATCGTACGTCTTGGAAAAGCTGAATGTTTTCTGGCGTTGTTTCTAAGAGGCAGGCTTTTTTTGCGGCTTGATCTGCGTGTTCATTACCTACTATGCCCTGATGGGATGGAATCCACAGTTTTCATTGACACAAAATTGTTTAACTTCAGAAAACCATTTTTAGGGCTTTCTCAGATGCCCTAGCCTTTGAAATTATTTCGGCATTTCTTTTAACGATATGAGGGTGTCGTTGCATGAAAAGCCGAAACCATCACGTATAACGACAAAATGTATAGTCTTTGGACATTAATGTAACTTTGTATTAAGAAATACGATACTATGTTACTATTTTTCTCAAAATCAAGGTAAGAAACACTTTGTTTCTTCACTGGATTTTGAGTGTATTTAGATCCAGTTAAGGAACACTTCCAAAACAAGTACTAATGATCTCAGGATTTTAACTACAGTTCATCAAATTTCTAGAGGTGTTCGACGCCCAGACAGAGAACGCGCTACGTGTGACTAAGATAGCTATTGTACAGTCTGCTAAACAAGTTATTTTAAATAGTTTTTAATATTTTTAGGTAATTAAATTTTAAAAGTGTGGAATAGTTTAGGGATTAAATTGGTCTGATTGGACTTTCTTAGAACGTTTTTAAAAGCAGCTAAAGATAGTATGTAGAATTGAAAATAATTATTATGCCATAAAAGGTGTTTTGGAATTCCTTCAACCTTTTGAAATTGAGTCAGAAAATATAAATTTTATAGGATAGCGGAAAATGCCTATAATTTTTTTGTAGGCCTTTGTAAATCGTGGAAATAGTTTACATTTTATTTCTACCTTATTAAGGAAAATGGTACCTATTATTAATAACGGTTGTTTCTGAAACATTACTAAAATTTTCGAAATTTTGTTTTTCTACAAAATAATAAACTATACTATTTAGAAAAAAAATTATTTCTCTTATAATTTTATAAAAAATAACAGGGGAATATTTACATTTCTTGATCTATTAAACAAAACGATAAATTATCTCGACGAATGACACCATGTTCTAGTACGGAAGCTAGCTTTACATTTTTGTTGGTGGTTTCATGGGTTTCATATCAATTTTTTGTAATTGTAGTTTACACGTACATATACCTCTTAACACTTGTTTGCTTTATTAAAAAAGTGTGTTGTTGTGATTTACGTCGAAGTAAGTCAAAAACAACTTGAAACCCCATATAAAATCAAAAAGGAGAAACGGAAAAAAATTGAGCCTGTAAATGAACACAACTCAGAAACAAAAATAGCTATCTAATAATAAAAAAATAAAATTTGATTCTTGTGCAGCTTCATCTATATCATTAACTGTTTTTGGTTTTTTAATGGTTTTTCTTGGTGATGAAAATTCCGATATCTCACGGTTATCGATTCTTTTTTTCTCTCCAGAAATGCGGACGACAGTGTTTTTAGATACTCCTGTGGCTGCAGCAACACGATCATTTACATTTTTAAATGGTATTGAAGGTGAATTAAAGTTTCCTTCTCTTCTCATAAACTCTATAACATTGGCTATTATTTCGCGAGATTGACTGTTAATCACGCGGCCTCTTAATTTGCTATTAAACTCCATACTTAGGTTCTATTAAACTGTAATGAGCAAAAAACACAAACGAAAATAAGAGAAATGTTTTAGCGAAATTTACATCTGACATTTACGTCTGAATAAAATAGTGAAATACTTGATGCGCAGAGTGTACTTTCATTGCGTAAATCCGTCGGGATGCCTGTCAGTAGTGCTTTCTCTGTCTAGCCGTCGAAAGCCTCTAGAAATTTGATGAACTGTATATGTCCTCTAAAACAACAAACTATAATCAAACTTAATCAGCTTAAGCATTCTTGATAACTTAATGTTGACTTATATCAGAAATACAAATGTTTAAAGTAGGCAATACCTATGCTTACCTTCCTTAGATCTTTCACATCCAAAATGGAGTCGCGAAAATAGCACCTTCTTCTACAACGTTTTACAGACGACTAATACAACAATAAACTTTAGAATCAAATATCACTAAAAGTAGGAATGCCAACTTACATGGCATCAAACTCGCGGGAAATTTAAAACGTACCCATTCCTTAATATATTTAAAAATGTAGATTTTTGTTTCTCTACTGGTTATTTCTTCACTGGTGCGCTTACTCTAGTCGGTTTTAGTGAGAATAAATACCATTTTTTTTAAATAGCATTTTAAAAACATTTTCATTCAATCAATCTTCAAATGTAAAATTAATCAAAATACGACATAAAGTGCGTTTACTTGTCATATCGCAAAATAGTGTTTATTTCCTCTCTACATTATTTTATCTCGATGTTTCAAATCAAGCTGTCAATCTCTAAAATTCACCATAAGTCAATTTTAATTGTGTTTATTTAAAAATATAAAAATATAAGCAAAGTATCTGGCTATACTATTTTAAACTTGTGATTACCAGAATGATAATTTTCATTCTAAATGACTTTTATTGACTTCATTGAATATTATAATTCATTTATAGATAAACGTTGAAGTAACATTCGTGTAATTTAATAATACAATACCCTTTTGTAAAATATAATGTCACGGACGGGACGACATAATACAGCAGTTTATCTTCCCGGCAATTGTGCCACACTTTCCTAAAAAGCTCGAGTGAACGGTAAAATACGTATATCTCTCTTTCTATGGCAGGGAGCGTCATCGGACTCGAGTTGAGAAACACTCCATCAAAGGAGGCGCGTAATGGATTTATAATGGTGCAAAACTTTACGTTACGTGTAGTATGTAGGATTGCAACTTGAGTGTCATTATTCTAGTTGATACTAGATGTCCTATCAGCGCGAGACAGATATATACTGAATATACAGGAATATTTACAGTTTTAAAGGAAAATAATTTCATATGCAAATTTGAACTCTGGAAAACAACTACTCCTCTGGCTATACTGATTAATGACATGGTCATACACAAACTGCCAGATCTTCTACAAAAATGCATCAAACGAAGAGAGGATTAAATAGAAAAATAAACAAACGTTCAACCTTTAAAATTATGTACATATTAAAGAAAATATAGGGATTTTTGTATTTATAAAAATAGGAGACCTTGCTTTTGGAATCTCTGGAAAAAAGAGCCAGTATATCATTGAAATCATATTAAGGGGGTTCTCATATAATGAATGGAAACACTAAAACTTTGCACATATAATTTAAAATTATTTTTATTCGATTAAAAAAATGCACAATTTGATGTTTTGTTGAATTTCTGTACATTATATTAAAATAAATGTATTTTTTTTTAATTTTTATTTATCAAAAATTAAAATTTTTAAAAACTTCACAATTTAGACGGGTGTGGAGTTATCCACATCCACATACGTACAACTAATATAGCTCTATCGTTATAGTCATATAACTTGGTTCAAGTGACATGTAGAGGCTTTTCATTTGCAGATTTCAATTGGGAAGGTTTCAATACATAACAACCATACCCGCAATTAACTTTTGCTCCGTCTGAGGGGGTGCAATTTGGGGTAAAATTTTAAAAAATCATAGAAGCCACAAATGGCATTGTACACCTTTTTGCTTGGGATATGTTATGTAGTTTGCTCTTTTCTTCATCCCTGATACCATGCTGGAGTTTGTCGAGCCGCCTAAGGGAGTGCAATTGGGGTGAAATTAAACAAAAAATCATAGAAGCCACAAATAGTAACATGTTTTTGCTTGGGATGACTTTATGATTTAAATATTCAAAAAATAAAAAAGAGCTGTCAAGAGGAAGTGTCTTGTGTCTTTCTACTTTTTAAAAGTATATAACGTTTTTTTTTTGATAATTTTATAGTCCTTTCCGATTTTCTCTAATAAAACCACCTATTTTCATTTCTTAATCAAACATGTTTTAAGATTAACATTTTAAATAATAATTTGCAAGATCCAAATTAATAGTCACAAAATAAATGATCTTTATACCCCACATTTTATTATTATTATTTACTTAACAATATTTATTTTTAAAATTCCAAATCAATATGCTGTGGAAATAAAAAATATCACTTCCGGAAAAATTGAAGTGATTTTGATCTGAAATAATATAAATAAGGACAATATGTTTATTTATATGATTTTTTTTTTAATTTTACCCCCTCAGACAGCTCAACAAACTCCAGCATGGTATCAGGGATGAATAAAAGAGCAAACTACATAACCTATCCCAAGCAGAAAGGTGTACAAAGCCATTTGTGGCTTCTATGATTTTTGTTTAAATTTCACCCCCAATTGCACCTCAGACGGCTTGACAAATTCCAGCATGGTATCAGGGACGAAGAAAAGAGCAAATTGCATAACATATCCCAAACAGAAAGGTGTACAAAGCCATTGGTTGCTTCTATGACTTTTTTAAATTTCACCCCCAATTGCACCCCCTCAGATGGAGCAAAAGTTAATTGCGGATACGGTTGTTATGTATTGGAACCTCCCCAATTAAAATCTGCAAATGAAAAGTCTCTACATGTCATTTAAACCAAGTTATATGATTGTTACGAAAATGATATAGTTTTCTTAGTGTACATTTGTGGATGTTGATAACTTCACGCCCGTAGATTGTACATATATTTTTTTTAATTAAATGGTTTTTACTTTTTCACAATCATTTCATTAATAAGTTCAATAACATGCAACAAAGTATGTAAAATGTGTCTATGAATTACAAAAATCTTTATGTGTAACATGGACTTATTAGCAATTATCGGAAATTAAACTATATTATAAATTAGTGAGTAAACAGGGACAACATAATAAAATTAGCATATTTAGGGAAAATAAATAATCTTCCCTTACTCAAAAAAAAAGAACCAAACAACAAATTTAAATTGCCAATTTGAAAAGAACGAATTTCAATCACGCATATTAAAATAATTAATACATTGACTGCCAAACCAGAATCGTGACATATTTCCCAGGCTAACTGTTTTTACTTTCCTATCTGTATACAGATATAAGGAAAGTAGGTATAGGAATCATGATTTTTTTCGACCTCGAGTTTTCGACGGATTTTTACGTTTTGAGGTCCCCTGAATCCGTTTTGACTCTTTTCGCGATGATGTCTGTGTGTGTGTCTGTGTGTGTGTCTGTGTGTGTGTCTGTGTGTGTGTCTGTGTGTGTGTCTGTGTGTGTGTCTGTATGTCGCATAACTCATGAACCGATACACAGAAAAACACCAAATTTTAAACTTAAGGTTTATTCCAGCGTCTAATGAACTGATTAGATTTTAGGCAGAGTCGGAACATCAGGGGGGGTACTTTATAGGTGGTCATTTTTATATTTTATGGAATATATGTTATTTACGTTTGGAGAAGAAAATTCTTCAAATAAAAGTTACTTCTAATATAATTATCTATAATTTTTGTTCTATACAAAATTTTCCTAAAATGGTCCGTATTCGAGAAATTTGACAAAATGTAAAAAAAAATAATTTTTTATAAAAATTGTTCAAATAAAAGTTGTTTGTAATATAATTATCTATAATTTTTATTCTATACATAATTTCTCTAAAATGGGCCGTATTCGAGATATTTGAGAAAATGTGTAAATTTCGAGTTTTGAAGAAAACTCAAAAACGGATAAAGAAAAAAACATTAAATTTTAAATTTAAGGTTTATTTCGGTCTAACGTAAAATGATTAGATTTTGGACAAAGTCGGAACATCTGGGGGGGTACTTTATGGGAGGCCGTTTTTATATTTTATGGAATATATCTGTTATTTATGTTTGGAGAAGAAAATTGTTCAAATAAAAGTTATTTCTAATATTATTATCTATAATTTTTGTTTATACATGATTTTTCTAAAATGGACCGTAATAGAAAAGTGCTAAATTTAAATTTTTCAGTATTTTC
The DNA here is from genome assembly GCA_927349885.1 of Psylliodes chrysocephalus. Taxonomy (NCBI): domain Eukaryota; kingdom Metazoa; phylum Arthropoda; class Insecta; order Coleoptera; family Chrysomelidae; genus Psylliodes; species Psylliodes chrysocephalus. Next base: position 8,075,739 of record OV651820.1, on the reverse strand, counting down.
GTTTTCATTGAATATCTATAGAAAAATGTTTCGAGGTAGATGTATGTGGACAATGTATATATTTAGTTTATCCTCTAAACATTTATAGAGATGCTGCAATAGGTTGTACAAAATAACCGGAAAAAGCCTATAATAACTAGATAGGAAAGTCATGTGTTGGACACATCAGATTTTAACTTCTATTTACCGGCGTATTTATGCTCGTTTTTAACAATTTTGATAAAAAAAATTGTATTTTTTCTGTTTTTGGCCTTTTTTTGAATTTTATACTGTTATACATATATGAATGACGCGGCCCCCCAGCGAAAAATATTGTAATATTTATTATGTGGGGCCATGTCATTCATATATACTTTTTGTGATTTAAACCAAGTTATATGATTGTTACGAAAATGATATAGTTTTCTTAGTGTACATTTGTGGATGTTGATAACTTCACGCCCGTAGATTGTACATATATTTTTTTTAATTAAATGGTTTTTACTTTTTCACAATCATTTCATTAATAAGTTCAATAACATGCAACAAATGCACATGTCGTGTTTCAATTCTAAACATAAATAAATTTCAGTTTATTTTATGTGCTTATTGTAAATGTTATTATTGTTATTATTATTATTATTATTATTATTATTATTATTATTATTATTATTATTATTATTATTATTATTATTATTATTATTATTATTATTATTATTATTATTATTATTATTATTATTATTATTATTATTATTATTATTATTATTATTATTATTATTATTATTATTATTATTATTATTATTAATATTTTGATTAATTTGGGTTTTCAAGCTTTGCAAATTGAAATGTTTTCTTCAATAAGTTAGTTTAAGTTTAGTTTTTGAAGAATTTTACATTATATTTTTCAACCTTAAAAAAATAAATGCGATTATTTACACAATATGTTTTTCTTACTCCTGTATCCAAAATTCTTCGATTTTTTTAGGCCAAGTATACCTGAACATCAGTGGGAGGCCAGCGTACAAAAAACCCATTTATAAAACATAAGCTGTCATACATACTTGAACGACGCAGCCTGCAATGAAATATCGACCGTCATACATATATGGATGACGTGGCAGTCAATGTGTTAAAGGGTATTTTTATCCTTACCTCTAATACACAGTTCGTTACACAACACTTTTACTTTTTACGAAATAAGATTTACCCTAATAATAATCCCAACGTCAAAATCACTACTTCTAAATTTTTACAATATAAAATAAATTAAATAAAAAGTACGGTTACAAAATAACCATTTTGCTATTGGAAAATCGTCTCCCTAATTTCTTATACTGATACATCAACAACTCAACAAAAACCAGAGTTACCTCACTATAATATGCTACAGCATAAGCCATATTTTCAAGATTTAGGGGGAAGATAATTACCCTTTACACTCCAATGAGCCCACCTCGGCTCTCCTATTCATCTCTAGTCTGTCGCACAGCTTCCTATGTGCTTTGTTTTGTCTTAATTGCCTTGTATCGCGCAAACTACGCGGGAAATGTGTCATATTTATAAAGAAGGTAGACTCGAAGGGGTAAGGGATAAATAGTTTGGGGAATCCTCAAACTTCGGGAGTTGGTATATATGGAGGTTACTGATTGTCTTGTAGACAGGATGAGGAATGAGCGACTGTAAGGAAGATGGAACTTGATGTCTTGACGTTTGGTAAAATAAACGGTAAAAAATACACCAGTCGAGAGGACACTATTTGTATCTAACAAACGGATGGACTGGTTTTGTTAAAAATTTGTAAAAATATTTTTACAGTTGTCAGTTCCGATTATACAGAAAGATGTTAACTTTCTTATTTTAAATGGGACACACTTATTTTTATTCCGAATATCGATTTCTACCTACACACACGTAATATGGTTATAATATAATTCTAGAAATAAAGAACATGCATTGTCTTTACATATTCATTATAGCAGAGATAAAATTTTAGCTGTATAATTCAAAGAAAATTGGTTACTAGCTTTCTAATAACTCTTGTAGTGGTTGCTTTTTTTTTGTTGACGTAGATGGCGCATAGGGGGTTGATGGGTGTAAGTTCTGTTTTTTTAACCAACTTCACAAAAGAAGGAGGTTATGTTGGAACACATTCGTGATTATTTATTGTTTATACCCTGTATATTATATTTTTGAGTTAGTTGTCAGTTTTTAAATAAAATAAAAAAATATTGTCTGTCTGTAAAAGTTTTAATAATTTTTAATTCTCCTGCACATCTCATATAAGGATAAATAAGACCTTAAATTCTAATAAGTTATAGGCCCAGGCTACGTTCAGCAAATTTGTAGTCTGCAAGACCGATATATCTTCATCAATATGGCTTAGGCACGTTTTTCCATAACAAAACTAAATGGGGAAAACTATTTCATATGGAAAAATAAAATTGAGCTTCTTCTGATTAAGGAGGGTCTGTGAAATCCTGTTTCAAAAGAAAAGCCAGAAACCGTGACAGAATCTTGAATTAAGAAGGATAATGAAGCAAAGGCAACAATTTGTCTATCCGTAGAAGATTGATTCATGTGCGAAAGGCAAAAACTGCCAGAGAAGCGTCACCCAATCAACTTCTTCGGTTAAATGTTTCTTCTGTCACAGGAATGGTCATTTAGAGAAAGATTGCCGAAAATACAAAGTTTAGTTACAAAAGAAACCACATGCAAAATAATGAAGAAGAAGAAGAGTACTGTTTCAATACAACAACTGTGTTAGGTTTTAAGGAATAAAACAAACCTTACATTTGTGACGTTTAATCAAAATTGTCTTCTCGACATGCTATCCCCAAAAACCATGAAAAAACATCAACACAACTTCATAACAGTATAAAATAAATTTACAAACAATATATATAAACCCAAATCTAACATTTCTCCCCCCGTAACAGACTTTCTAGATGTTACTCATTTGGAGTAAGTGTATGGGACATCTCTTCGTTACTGGTCTTCTGAAGGTCCCAGTCTTCGTTTTTATTTCCACTACTCTGACTTTCCCGTCTGCTCCTGGATAGGTGTTCAAAATTCTTCCCAATGGCCAGTTGTTTCTTGGGAATCTGTCATCCATTAGAATTACTATATCTTCTTTTTCGATATTTCTTTCCTTCTCGTACCATCTTGTTCTTCTAGTCAGTATCGGAAGATATTCCCGTACCCATCGATGCCAGAAGTATTCTGCCAGCTTTTGGGAAAATCTCCACTGTCTTTTCATGTCTTTTATCCTTAGGTCGTAGTCAGGTTGAACAGGTGGCTTGGCTATGCTTGACGTACCTATGAGGAAGTGATTTGGTTGAGACTTTCAAGGTCTTCATGGTTTGACGAGATATAGGTCAGGGAACGACTATTAACTATATGCTCTGCTTCTAATAGAAATGTATACAGTACTTCTTCTTTCACTATAGTTGTTCTTAAAATGACTTTTAGGATGTCCTTTATTGATCGAACCATCCGTTCCCAGGCTCCAGCCATGTGAGGACTTGCTGGTGAAATATACCGCCAATCTACATCCTTTGCTACCATTTCACGATGTATCTTGCTGCCGTTTATCTCTTTTAATGCTAGTTTTATTTCTTTAGATGCTGACTTTAGGTTGGTGCCATTATCACTTCATATAGTCGATGGTTGCCCTCTTTTTGCAAAAAAACCTCCTGAGTGCCAAAATAGCTGAGTCCGTTGTTAGAGAGTCTGCTAGTTAGATATGTACCTCTCTAATAGACAAGCATGTAAACAAAACGCCGTACCTTTATTGCCTTTTCCTTCCTAGAACTACTTCCACAGGCCCAAAGTAATCCAGTCCAACATAAGTAAATGGTCTAGGTGGTTTTGTGACTCTAAAGTTGGGTAGTTGACCCATTTCAGGTATCCTTGGTTTAACTCTTTTATATGCACATATTATACAATTATTTATAACTTTTGAAACTATTCGTCTTTCATGAACAATCCTAAATCTTTGTCGAACTTCGTTTAGGACAGTCTGCAATTCCTTTATGGCCAAGATGAATGGGGAAGTATTGTACTAGAAGATATGTGTACCTATGCTTTCCGGGTAAAATTGTAGGTCTCTTTGTTTCAACTTCTAGTTCTGGTGAATTATCAGTTCTTCCTGCTAAGCAGATTATTCCATCTTCTTCGGTACACATTTTCCTCCTCTTAAGAATTTTAGTTCTTCTTTATAATACTCTACCTGAATGCTTTTATGCCAAACTTGATCGGCCTTTTTAATTTCTTGTATTTAGAGTTCTCCTTTTTCTCTGTCCTTATTCCTCGTTAAAAATCTCAGTACATATGCTATAATATGTAAAGCTTTTCTCCAACTTGAAATTTTATTAATGTCTGGAAAGTAGTAATTTTGTTTCTGCAAGTTTACCAATACTCGTTTTTCTTCTACTTTTTCAGTTTCTATTTCTACATATCTATAAGTTTCATCTTCTTTTGGCCAATATTCCTTCTTTGTGTGTAAAAATCCATGGCCATTAAACCATCTAGAATCAATAGAGAAGTCTATCTCGCTCTCCCACCGCGTTGCTTCATCTGCAACGTTTTCTTTTGTAGGGAGTCATCTCCACTGAGATTAATGACTACTTTCCAAAATTTCTGCTATTCTGTTGGCTACAAATGTTTTGAATTTTCTATGTTTCGATCGAATCCATCCTAGTACTACTTTAGAGTCTGTCCAAAAGGTAGTACTGCCAATCTTCAGCGAGTGTTCCTTCTGTATCATTCTTGAACGTCTGCTACCCATGACAGCTGCTTGTAACTCCAGTCTTGGGATTGTGGTTACTTTGGCGACTTGTGTTCTAGACATAACTAAAGTTAAATGTATGTTATTACGTTCTTTTAACCTAAAATATGCGACTGCTGCCATGGCTTGCTGACTACTATCTGTAAATATATGAAGTTCTAGATTAAAAGTATTAAAATTTCTATAATTGTATCATCGTGGGATCTCTATATTATCTATTTTCCTCAGGTCTTCTATAATCCAATAAATTTCCAAACAATATATGTATAAACCCAAATCTAACAAACTGTAACATGGGTCATAGATTCCGGAGCTTCATGCCATATTTGCAATTCTTTGGCTAGAATAAAGCAAGTAGTTATAGTTGCCAATGACATTGAGGAAACTTCTGAAGGGGTCGGTTCAATCAAACTAAAGTTTTTAAACAGTCAGAATATCTGTTAAATTAGAAAAACCTTTTGTTTGTACCAAATATGGATAGGAATTTGTTGTCTGTTAAAAAATTGGCACAGAAGGGGTATGAGGTAACCTTTACTACTAATGGATGTCAAATTAAAAAAGACCATAAAAAAATAGCAATAGCACATTTGAAATCAACACTTTATGTACTAAAGCAGGCAGAAGAAGTTTACTTGGTTAGTAACTGTCGGGAAAACTGTATTCACCACTATCATCGAGTTTTAGGTCATCGTGATGTAGAAGCCATTAAATTACTAGATAGAAGTGAACTCGAAACTGGTTTTAGTTTAACAAACTGTAATGTTAAGATCTGATTCATTCTGATCTATGTTGACCAATGCAAATTCTCACATCTAGTAGAAATCGTTATTTTTTATCAGAATATTTTTTTGTGTACAGCGATAATTCTTTACTACGTTGTCCGATTTTTATGATTCTTTTATTGTTAGAAAGAGGGTTACTCAGGGGTGGTCCCATATTTGGTCAAGATGTAATAATGAGGTCCATCAGAAAATGATAAAACTCTTTATTTTTTTTAAGTATTTTCAGCAATAATTCTTTGTCCGATTTTTATGATTCTTTTTTTGTTATATAGGGGATACCTCAGGAGTAGTTCCCTGTATACAATTGGTCAGGATCAGATGATTTATGAGAAAATCAAAATTCTCAAGTTCTAAGGACATCTGCACGATTTTAAAGTCGGTTTTTTAATATTACTTTTATAACTTGTGTCATTTAGGTTATCCCTTCGTAATCTATGTATAAACAAGTTTTTAAATTGTCATCTAATACCTAATTATATTCAACATAAGTCCATTGTTTTTGTTCCAAACGAGTATGCGTGATTGTATTAAATATAAAATAAAATATATTTATGTAAACGAGTTTAGTTTTATTTATCATTCATAAAATTCTTAATTATACGTTTTTACCCGCTACTTTTGACACGACCCTGCCCTGCTATATTTCCGTGCGTGACTGACTACCTGTACACACCTTTAAATATTATGATGACTTCCCACATGAAGTTTTACCGTATTTAATTAGTTTGTGGATTTACTGGATTATAAAAATTACGTCAAATGATCAGGGCCTTATAGAATGTTTTTCTCTACTTGAAAATTATACAATGTTTATACCGTTTCAAATTTAAATTCATGGTGGCTATGAAAGTCAAAAATCCCTGATAATGTAACGTTACCACGTCGCTTTGCGTTTTTCTTAGATATTTTAACCTTTTTCATTGCTGAATCTTTTATCTGTAATTCTTTATAAACCATTTTTTTTCGATTGTACCTATCCTGATAATTTTGCCATGTCCTTAAGCAGATCTTCAGAAAGAAATAAAGTCAGATGGAAGCAGCAATTCTTGAACATTCTCCAACACGTAACAATGCGTCTTCATTATTTCTCCATTCCCTTTCATAAAATTTTTCATCTTTATTAGTAAAAGTAGCATGACAATATTTATTTTGGCACTAATGTATAACTAGTTAATATAGACGAACTGCATCCTTCGTTTTTTTCAAATTCCTTTGGAATGACGGGTCAGGTGTTCATTAATAAACAGCTAATTTGAGACGTTGCCTATAGATAGTCCGGAGGTTTGGGTTCAAATAAGGCGGATCAGAGTACATGGAGTAAATTGTCCTGCCCACCTCGACGAGAAGTGACTCAGGAGCAAACTTGCTGCGAAATTAATTTGTCGATATTATCTTTTGTTTTCCTCCATGTTGTGAATGTGACTAGACTATATTTTTTAATTTCCTCATGTTTTTCTGCTTTCTCTCTTCAGGAGTTGTGGATCTTCAAAGATTTTACATCTTTTATTATCTCGTTCATCTATTTTATTAATGGTCTTCTCTGTTTCCTTTTTCCTCCTTACAATATAACAATACAAATTAAATTTTCTATAGCACTGCATCGGCATGTTCTTGGGTTTTTCTTTTATATCTACATTCATTCGGTTTGTTTTTGAGACATGCTGAGTTTCTAAGGTAAAAGTATTTATCATAATTGATTTTCTTTGAGCCGTATGACCTAAATGCAAATTTTAGAGAATAGTATGTTATTACGGACTAACCATTAGCCATAAAGAATATGCAGGGTTCAATTAAGTTATTTTGAGTTCTATTTTGTACTCTGCAAAAAATACCTTTAAGGTACGGGGGTGGGATAAATAGTTACCAGTCTGACCTATAGTGGGCTATGATTTTGATCATTTGCTTATTGTTTTATTTATTATGTCAATAGTTTTTTTTGTAAAATATTATCATTTGTGTCCAGGGGTTTGTATTTGACAGTCCTATATTCTAATCAAGTTGTAAGTTTTTTGAATAATGAAGAAACTCGAAGTGCTTGCTGTCATAAAATATGTTCACATTGACAACTTTCTCTTTAAGGTTTTAATATCCTTGGTGACAAGAGTTCTCTGTATCTGCTATCGAACAAGTGATTGAGGGAAGAATTGAGAACATGTGGGAGTTGTTCCAGATCTACAAAAGCACCGTTGAAAACGAATGTTTAATTAGAGTCCGTAACAGCTCTAGTACTGATCGAGAGTAACCCAGATGACACAAAGTACAAGCCCTGAGGCTGCCAGTGTAGGCAAAAATCGGCTACTGCCGAAGATATGGTCCTGAAAGTCCATACAATTGTTTTGAGTGACCGTCAATTACCGTCAATCGGTATTTTTGAACAGATGGGGACCTAGCAAAAAAATTTACCTTCTCAAGAAGATCAGTGAAGACTTTCCTGTGCGCTTTTGGCCGATTAATTTAGAATATAAAACCAACAAAGTTGATTGAGGTTGCGGTGTGAGTTCTTCCAGACCCCAGCGAAGTAGAACTGGATAGATACCTGGCGATTTAAATGGACGGAAGCTGGATATTACCTATCTAATTTGCTTATCATCTACAATATGTTTAGCAGGTTGCCAGTCATAGACAGATGGGTTGTATTCTTCCTCTGCCTAGTCGGCCACATCTGGGATGACCGAGTCAGGAAAAGTGTTGACAGCAGAAGTTTGAAGCGATGAGCATTTGAGTCGCAATCTATTACCAGCTAAAACTACTGGTTCATGGCAGTATTATTATTGTTGCTTTATATTACCACTTTTTATTAATTTTTTACCAATTTTTACATGTGATAAATCAAGATGATAAACTTATTGAGGCAATTACAGCTAATTTAGTTGAAAGGTTACAGTTTCAGCACCACATAGAGAAAACTGAACGGGAAACCAATTTAGAATCAGATTCTTCTCTTTCAGATTGATCAAATAAAGTTAAAATGGCTGAAAAGTTCGATTTAAAAACCGCGGCTAGTCTGCTACCAGTATGAATGGTACCGAAACTGTTACTAATCAATAAATTGATGCTATTGAGTAGTATGATGCTATGCTTGATGCTGAAATAAAGAAATTATTAACAAGTATAAGTCAAAATGCAAAAATTAGACTAAATAAAATTTATAATAATAATCAAAATCTCGTTAGTGATCTTAAAAAGTTTTTATTTTTAAAAAATCTTCAAAATCATTAGCTACACAACTATATAATGCTAAGCAAGGTTGAAAACCTATTGAACAGTTTGGGAAAACGTTAGAAGAATTGTTAACCGATTTAACGCTTACCAAAGCTAACGAGAATGAAAATAATCTTCAGATTTTAAGTGAAGTAAATGAAAACATTGCTATCAACACTTTTGCAAATGGATTGCGAAATAGGAATTTGAAACCTATTATTAAAGCTCGGAATTATGCAAAACTAAATGAAGCAATCCAAGGAGCTAAAGATGAAGAACTCAATTTAACCAATTTTTATAATGACAATATCATATGAGGTAATAATAGAATTTCTAGAGGGTTTAATAATTAAAATAATTGTAATAAAAATTATTCTAGAAATAATGTTAATTTTAACAACAGAGAACATATATACCGGGGTAGATTTAACAGTAAAAATTCTAATAAAAGGATTGATCACCCTGGAATTATAGAATTATTGAAACTACCTAAGCATTCATTTTCAAGATTTTTTGTTTGAGCTCTTGTTTGTAATATAAACTGTATTACATATTTCATTATTCATATTTTTTAATTCTTATGAAGATATATCTATACGAGGGAGGGCATCCGCTACAACATTTTCTGTACCTTTAATATATCTTACAATAAAATAATATTCTTCTAGAATTAATCTAAATTTAATTAATCTACTGCTTGGATTTGTCATTTCAATTAAATATACTAGCAAACAAATAAGGTCTAAAATGTTTCACTGCGAAAACTATTGCTAACATTTCTTTTTTTATTACGCTATAATTTTTCTCTGCTTTATTGAGAGATCGACTAGCAAACGCAACCGATTTATCATCGGAGTTTGACAATACAGCTCCTAATGCATATTCCAGGCATCGGTTATTTCTTTAAACTGATTTTCTGGAGAAAAATCTGGGTATTGCAGGACTAGTGAATTATTTAATAATTGTTTTAAATTTTCAAAAGATTTTTGGCACTCTGGATCCACAAAAATTGAACTTTTTTTCTTGTAAGATTATTTAATGGTGCAGCAATATCTGCGAAATTGTTCACATATTTTCTATAGTAAATAACGAAAGTAACAAATCTTTTAACTTCCTGAGAATTTTTTGGAACTGGAAAATTTTGAATAGCTTCTGTTTTAGAAGCTGAAACGCCTTCTGCAGAAATTATGTGACCTAAATAAAGAATTTCTTTCTTTAAAATCTCACATTTATTTGGATTTAACTTTAAATGTACTTGCCTTAATATTTAGAAAACTTTAACTATATTTTATTATGATTTATTAGATTGTTTGCAAAAACAATTAAATCGTCGATAGACAAAACAACATTCATAGTTAAGCCCTAACATTACAAGCGTCATTGCCCGAGAAAATGGACTGGGGCTTGTTTTCAAACCCATAGGAAGTCGAGTCATTTGAAACTGACCTCGATCTGTGCAAAAAGCTGTTTATTTCCTTCTTGATTTCTCGAGTTCTATCTGATAATAACCTTGAGATAAATCAAGATGAGAAGAATACATTGCACCTGATAATGCATCTAAAATTTCTGTAATACAAGGTAATGGACATTTATCATTTTGTATTTGCGATTTCAACTGCCTATAATCTATAACTATTCTTACTCGGCTTTCGCCTCGTTCATTTAAACCCTTTTTTGGAATAATTAATAAAGGAGATTGCCATTCTGATTTAGTTTCTTCAATAATACCATTTTGCAACATTTTATCAATTTCTGAGTGAATTTGTGTTTTTTGAGCATGAGGTAAATAAGTTTTTCTAAAAACTGGTTTTGCTGAATCTTTTAGTTGAATGTTTTCTTTACAAATATTAGAAACAGTTAACGGATCATTTTCGAGAGGAAACACATCGGAATATTTTACTACAATTTTTTCTAATGAGGTTTTCTCTTCCGTATTTAAGTGATCTAATTTTAATAAATTTAATAACTTATCTGCTCTGGTAACGAAAAAGGTAGGTTTGGTTTTAAATTCGCACAAATCATAATTATCTAGTTTTTTATTAACTTTCTACCAACTTTTTTTAACAATTTTTAACCATTTTTACCTCATTTTTACCAGTTTTTTACCAACATTCGATTTGTATATAGGCAATAGCGAGACCCAAATCCCTTGTGAGTTTCACTACAGATTTTTGACTCTGTATTTTTTTTTCCTGAAAATTATTCACCCTCTCCTCGTATTGTTGAATCAAAAGAAAAATATATGGTGAAAAGATTTATTATAACTTCATTTCAACGAGCGAGAGAAGCATTAAGAATTGATTATACAAACGAACGTTTCCAACGTTGACACAGTAATTTTTCAGTATTTTGAAAATGTTAGTAATACCCGTATTACGTTCCAGCAAGATTGCTACGACAATTACATTGTCTTTAACATGACTCCGTGAAAAGTTTTTGTACGTTTTTGTCATTTTCTACGCTTGCAAACACAAGTCGTTCGCTTGATGCCTTTTAACTTCTATTTATGTGTCTTTTTTTCTCGGAAATCAAAAGCTTTGAAATAAGCAAAGATGGGGCGTTATAAAAGTTTGAATTCGAAAACAAATGGCGATTGTATCCCACAATTTTTTTTCATTTTTACATACTCCCTTTCATTTTATAGCTGCTGTGAATAAGTATAGAATTTTTAAACTACCTAATTTATAAATATAAAGTAGAGCTCGTTTATTTTGGTAACTCACAGGATACACTAAAAAACCTATTAGTATTTAAGAATGTTTATTAAAATTTAAACATATAATGATATTGATTGAAGTTATATACTTTTAATATTATAGCAAACCTTTTAATTAAAGTAACTATTTCTTAATTATTATTAAATGATGCATTTAACTATTAATTAAAAAATATTGCAGAAAAGTTATGTCCAAGACTATGGAGACATTTGTTGGAGTTGCAACTTTACAAATTAACTTTTACTTGTTATATTTGAGATAAATAATCCTTTATGACATATCTAATTAAATTATTTAGAAATTAATCGACCGTTTCGGATAGATAACAATTATCCCGGTGTGTATTTGGTTATGTGGTTAGTTACACAGGAAATGGAACAGGAACTGAAAACCTTTAATCATTCAGGACTTCTAAAAGGGTTCTGTAAAATGAAAACGTCGCAAATTAGTTCGAAATTCGCAACGCGTTCCATTGTGGCGAAACGGTCTGTATCTACATGCCGGTATTTTGTATCAAAACGTCCTGTTTCAAAAGAGGTAGATGAAGTTTTCGGGTTAACTAGAACTTGGCTGCCTCTTACAATTATTTTTTTTAAAGTAATTAAAGGTTAAACCAAGAATCGTTTATTTACTTCAAAGTACAGAACCTTTTATAAGTATATACCTTATGTAGGTATATTATTTGTTAATTAAAGACAGCTGGAATAGTTTACTTCTAATTACTTCTCCAGTTTCATAAAAAAAATAAACTAAAATCAATGTTTTCTTCGTTGGTAGCCATTAGCTATTTATTATGCTTTAACTTTTTGAAACTTCCATAATTCCTCAAATTACTACAAAAAGGAAATGAAGGTCTTACCTGACAAATGCCGATGCGATGGGAAAACGTTCTTGGTATTATATTTTGGCTAAAAGGGAATTTTTCCACATTATCCAATCATAATCATGTTTAATTTGGCTTCATAAAAAGTTCGGATTAGACGGTTTTCAAAAAAATGTAAGCTTGAAATTTGAATATATATACCGAGGTTTGTCAAGATGTTTACCAACTTTATTAATATACATATAAAACTAATCATATTATACTTTTTTTTATTGGTACCCTATTTTACTTATTTAAAGTACGCCTCAGCGTGTTTAAAACGAACTTTAAAAACGCGCGTGTTTTGAAGTTACCATGGCAACATCAACAACCCCAGAAATATTTATTTATCAGCTAAGCGTAAATCGCACAATTCACATCTCCTACAAGAGCCAAAGATGCCACAAATAGCAACCACCTTCAAAAATAAATACGTAATGTCCGGTGCATCTGTAAAAAACTTCCGCAAATCGTCTTCCTTCTTGACTACCTCATTTTTGCTAATTACCTAATATTTTAAGAGCCTAAAAATAGCCTAAAAATTAAGTGTGCTTGTTTTTAGAAAAAGACTAAAAAATCGAGGTACTTTGCTCATTAGGCTCTTGTTAGGCTTTTGAAATGCTAAACAAATATTTCGGAAAAAATTGCGATTTAAAAAAGTAGGTGATCGAGTGTATTTCTTGAAAATATAAATTTTTAAATATAAATGTCTTATAATATTTCAAGGACCTAAAACTTGCCTAAAAATGTGGTCTAGTTGTTTTCAAAAAACATTTTTTTTAAATAGCAGATTTTTTCGAAAAGGTTTACAATATATCAAGAACCAAAAAATAGTCTAAAACCGCGATGACTGCTAACTTTGTTCTAGCAAAGCATCTTGTATTATTTTTAGAAAAGTTTTATATTTCAAGAGCCTAAAAATAGCCTAAAAATAGCATAAAATAGCCAAAAATAGCCTAAAAGCAGCCTAAAGTAGCCTAAAAATAGCCTAAAAATGTGGTATGGTTGTGTTTGGAAAAATACTAAAGATCCGAGGTACTCTGTTGACATCACATATTAAGCTATTGTTAGGCTCTTGAAATGCTAATAAAATATTTCGAAAAAAATTGCGAATTAAAAAAAGGAGGTACTCTAGTGTATTTTTAAAAATATAAATTTTTAAATATAAATGTTTTATAATATTTTAAAGACCTAAAATGTGGCTTAAATTGTTTTCAGAAAAAACCTATTAAAAAAACTTGTTTTGTTCAAAATTGGCAAAGCGTCCTGTATTTTTTAAAACTACATTTTTTATCGAAATGTTTTTAAAAATTAAAAGAGCCTTAAAATGTGGCATAATTGTTTTTAGAGAAAACCTTAAAACCGAGGTGCTGTACTGGCTCTTTTCGAAGTTAGCATAATTATTTTTTAAAAATAATAAGTTTGTTCGAAATATATAATATATTTCAAGAGCCTAAAAATAGCCTAAAAATAGCATAGAAATAGCTTAAAAATAGCCTTAAAATAGCGTAAAACTGTGGAATAGTTCTGTTTGAAAAACACGAGGTCTTCTATAATTGCTCTGATGTTATTATAGCTAACATTTTTTTAAAATTGCAATTTTTCCAAAAAGATTTACAATATATCAAGAACCAAAAAATAACCTAAAGAAACCTATAAACCGAAGAGTTATAATATTTTAAGAGCCTAAAAATGGCCTAAAAATGTGTATAAAAAAAAATTAAAAACCGAGGTGCTCTGTTGACATCGTTCGAAGGTATCAGAGCACCTTGATTTTTGTAAAAAAAACGAGCATAAAATTTTAGAATAGTGTATAAATAGCCTCTCACGATTTAAACTCAAAATTCTCTATGTGCTCAGCTACCTTCTTTGGCATATTAATAAGAGACATTTAATTTGTCTGAATGAACACATACTATCGAAAGACAACCACATTTTCCTTTGCTTAATCTCCTAATTTGAAAACACGTTCATAACACTCTTCAAAATATACTCGAGAATAATGCATTCCTTCCTAATATCGATTTATTTACATGAACTGCCTTTTATTAATTTAACAATTTTTCATTTCTTATTTTCAGTTACTTACGAGTATAAACATTAACGTCATTTTGTAATAATTGGCATTATTATTGGAAAATATAAAGAATTTGATAAAAATTCTAAAAAAGAATTTATAATGAGAGCATGACATTTTTAAAAATAAAACTATAACTAAATTTTGGGTTTATATAGAGAGACGAGACAGAAAGAAAGGACTCTCTCGAGTAAGGACTGCGGTCCAAAACTCTTTTTTCGGGCTATGTTCCGAAACAAAGTAATATGTAAAGTTTTTGTGCAGCGATTTGTGAATTATGGGTAAATATCTTTAACTTATTTTTAAAGTGTTTTGTTTGATAATAATTCATTTTAATTTTACATTTTCCCGATTATCATATTTATCTTATACATATTTTTATATTATTATGTAGTTAAAGTTTTCTAATGCTATTTATAATTGTTAATAAGTCCGAACTGTATAGTTTAATTAAGTGTTCATCTAGTGTCATAAATCTTTATTCAAAGTTTGGATATATTATCAAATAGTGCTTTATTCCCTAATTATAATTTGAATAATTTATTCTTAAGAATACTAGTCACTTTTGTACTTATTTTAAATATACATTTGTTAATTTTTTAATACTTATTATTAATCTCTCCTCCCCCTTTCAAAACCAGTATTTGAGAAGCCTCGGCGTTTCTATTCCCTTAGGACTAAAAGAGTCTTAAACTAGTTGCCAAGAACCGCTCGACTATGCTATTAAGGGATAATTTTTTTGTTTTTTTAATTTAATTCTTTTATTATTTTTATTTGCCACCGGGGAATTATGTTCCTTCTGGACTCCAGGACTCTGGCTGGTGACAGTGCTGCCTTAAGCTCTTAATAGTAGTTAACAACAGTAGCTAAAGACCTATCAGTAGTTACAAATCGTCTTTAGGCTAGTTGGTTGTTACATTTTGTCAACTTTGTTGGTGATATTGACAATTAAGTTGAGATGTTTTCTTCATTTTTATTTTTCTTATTTTTCTTTTTGATAGTCTAATTATTTGTTATTTGTATAAGTCTTTGATTTTAATTTTACGAATCCATTGCACTTATGCAACTCACTCAGATTCTTGCACTTGATCACTAGGTAATTTTATATTTGTTTTTTTTTTAATTTTAACAATTTTAATAATTTTGTTAACATCAATTCTTATTTATTTAGTCACTTTATTATTAACGGTTGTGCGCAATCTCGTATTTTCTTTCGTTGTATTTAAATGCGCGTATCTTTAAAAGTATTTTAGATATCAATGCCCAGTTTTTTCTTAATACCTTTAAAAATAATTAAGTGTATTTTGGGCAACTTTGTTATTTCAATTCGAATACCCTGAATATTTATAGAAATTAAGAAACTCTTTTCTTTTCCTTTTACAAAAATATAGAATATGTACGATTTAAAAAAAATAAAATATATACAGGGTCCCTACTATTTCATAGGAACAGTATTGCTATTTCTTAAACGGTAACAGATAGAAAGTTGGTTAAATTAGACAAAAGTTGGGCACTTTTGCGCTCATTGAAATGGTGCTAAGAAACCGTTAATATCTACAGGGAGATTTAAAATATCGGACAAAAAATAAATGAATTTAAAGAAATGACAATTGAAACTAATAGTTATAATTACAAATCATTTAAAAAATAATGCTTGGAAGCTCAGACATGTGTGACTTTCCCCCTAACCCAATTAAAAAACTGTTAGTTTTAGATAACTCCATACATACATGATTTGCATATCATTTTAACGCAAATTTGATCGTTTTGAGAAATAACCACTAAGTTCTACTCGACAGTGAATAATTTTAAATAATCAGCGACGCGGGTGTCTCTTGTTTGGATACTTTTGGGATTATGCTCTGCGTCCATTCTTGCGCTTAGTCGCAAACAATATTTGTCATTTCTTCGGTAACAAACAAATTATGTCTGGCCATAAATAATGTAATAATTTACAAAATAATCTTAAATGACAGTGACTTTAAAATTAAGACAGTCATAAAAGGGAGAGATAATTTTTATTTAATTTGTATTGGGTGTTTTGTGTATAGAGTTTCAGTCTAATTGGTAATAAAACTTAGAATTGGTATTTTAATCGGTGGACTGTGCAAAATTGCATGATTGTTGACTTTGACCATTGGCATTAACATAATTACAAAACTAAAATACTACAACTACAAACCTATAAACTACAAACCTATAGAGTACAAACCTATAGACTACAAACCTATAGACTACAAACATATAGACCACAAACCTATAAACTGCACACCTAAATCTCCTATTGTTAAAATTAAAAAATAATTTTAAACAAGCACTACAAGGATTTAGCTCAGGTCCAAATATAATTAAGTGTATTATCTTTATTTTGCTTATGTATATGTGGCAACAGTCTCTCAGTTCTTCAATTTTTAAAGTTAACCGTATACGAATAGTAACGATTCTGAGAGTACAAATCAGAAATTAACGTATACACTACTTATTATTTTGTATTAGACATAGCCGTGTTTTCACAGCGAACATGTGGCAACTACGATATCCTGGAAATCGCTTATGCTCTCTATCTTTATGCCTCACATTCGGTTTGGCTAATATCACACCAATATATCTTCCAATTCCAGTCGACGACTGGCTGTTGCCCTGTTGCCATTTTATTAACTTGTATACTAGTCGTATGCCTAACACAAAAAAATAAGCACTGTATATAAGACGGCCAGTTATGGGATCTGCCCAAGAAAGACGATTATAGACGGCAAGCCCTACCGAATGGGTTACTAATGAAACGAGTCCATGTTCTCCAAACTTAATTAGACACTTTATAAATATTATAAGATAATCTTATTAAAAATTACCTATTAATAATGCATTTCTTTTTTTCAGGTAAATAACTCAACTTATTTGACAAGAAACTGATAAAGTTTGATCTCTGCATGTCTTGTAAGTACCTACCTTAATATATTAAAAGACATACTAATACTAGTACATAGTTTTTAAATTATTTTAGTTATTTTCGTTTATAAAAATGACCACATTCGAGCAGTTGAATACCCTTGACAATTTAATTATTTTTCTGTTTATATACAAAATTTATTAATAATCTATAAATGCTATGAAAAGATTGTATAGATTTACTGTTAATACTAAAATTTATTTAATCAGTCTATACACTAACACTAATATGTTGCACTAAATACAGGGTGGTTCATTAGTGTGTGAAAGTCCAATATCTCGGTTGTTTTTGAAAGTACGAGTAAAAGGTAAATTTAAAAGTTTTACGGTTCGCAGAGGCGCCCATTGAAAACATATTTTTGAATATACAGGATATCCTCAAAAAGCAAAGCAAGGCAATTTTTTATGTAAAATATATAAAAAACAATTTAAAAATAAAAAAATCCAATTTTTTACTTTTTTGCTTATTTCTCAGTAGAGGTAGGTGCAGGCATTGCTTTATACTAAAAAAAGTATATTAAATTTCCTTTAAAATCGTGTGTTGTAAACGTTTTTTGAATAAAAATTGATTAGCTGAAATATTATTCGATAATAATCAGAAATTATTATCGAAACAATAATAAAAGAATATTGGTTTTCCTTTTTTTGTCCACGCCAAATATAACGATTTTAAAAAAATGACCCAAAAAGCTATTATTGACAGTAAATACTGTACATAAAATTGCGACTATTTTTTCTGTGGCACATCAGTAGTTTTATTAATTAAGTCCAAACTATAAAAATAATGAAAAAGAAATAATTACCTACATCCCTTGTTTAAGGTGGTGTGTCAAATACTTTAAGCTGAACAGGGTAAAACAGACCAAGTAATTATTAAAGTAGATATATTTCTCTATAAATTGGATTTGTTTATGCTCCTAAAATCATTGGACGACCCTATTTTCCCGCGCTACTGCAAAAACATCTCTTCCAACTCTTAGTTCATCACGCACCCAATTACGTTCCTCAAATTTGAACTCGAATTTGATTTTCTGCTTTCGTCAACTTGATTGTGTATGTACACAGTAATTTTCAAGATGGAAGTTGCTCGATGCGGAAGGGGTAGTTTACTTGTTAGCTTAAACTTCCTTTATGAGGTGAATCTCTCAACCTAAATCAGATTAGGAAAAACAACGTGATCAAAAATGACGGACCTGATTAGATTTACAAATTGCGTTAGTTAATGGAGTAAACAAGCAAGAAGAGATTGACGCAGAAAAACAGCGAATAATCGGTTATTTACATGCTATTTTGAATGACGATGAAAACGACGGTTTATCAATAAAATGTCTTGTAGAAAAATAATTTAAAACAAATTGAATATAAATGGGCTATAATTAGTCATTATTATTTTCAAAGTTCTTTAGCAAAATTTTGTCATTCAAATATCTATAACTGGAGCCAAAGAAGTTTAAAATTGTATTTTTTGATGGGAAATTTCCTCCTCTTTGTGAATCATTTCTCAAATTTGGAAAATGTAAAATAGTAGATATTTGCAAAAAACCAAAATCTATTTTTTTTTGAGTTTGTAACGGTTGGAACCGTTATTTCGTTATTTTTGACACAATCACCTCTTACTCAAATGTCATTTGTCGTCTATGCTTTGTTTCAGAGAAAGTGACATTTTTATTTCATCTGACGAAATATTAATTTATATTTATTTATGTTAATGGTCATCTGATTTTTTAAGGTACGTTTTGTTAATATTATATTATTAAATACATATTTTGTTGAATTATTTTTTGAGCAAATTGTCAAATTTTATACATAACCTCTACATCTACAATGAATGACAAATGTTATCTTCTATATAAAATTATATATATTTTTTTTTTTGAATAAGATATTATGCTTTACTATATTTAAATATATTAAATAACATTTTTGCCTTTTCATATTAATTTTAGTCTCTGTGATATTATTCATTTAATAGTTGAAGCATTTTATCTAAATCCTTTTTAAATTTCCCCTTATCTATCATAACATGTTAATCCTTACGGGTTCGAATATAAATAAGAATCATTTATTTTGAAGATCATTCATTCAATCACAAATAGGAGTCAGGAATGAGAGTTATGAATATGAATCCCGAATCACTTGGCTGAAGTTGCCTGACCGGTATTTAATGTTTAAGGATTGATGTACCTCTGCAGTTTGGGGCGAAGGAAGAAATACCTGATTTTTACCTTTAACTTACCGTACCGTATATGACCTTATTTACCACACAGATAAGTGCAATTGATCTAATCAATAAATTGTTTTAAATTTGAATTATGTGCAAACGTATGTGAATTAAAATTTGATACCTACCTTATCTAAAGCATTTTTTAAGTATAATTTGTTTGTAGTTAGTTAACTTTAAAATAGTTTCCTTATAACTTATCATTCTAATTCCCATAGATATTTCACAGAGGTTAACTAAACTAACTGCATGTCTTGTATTTTTGCTAATACTTTCTTACCTCTTATTTTAACCTTTTCTATACATCTGCATATCGTACTAGGTCAAGTTTTATATAATACCTGCATATTGTACTAGGTCCAGTGTTTGTTTATAAATATTTTGCTAGTGATATATCTAAATATTCATTGTACACTGATAAAAGTGTATAGTATATAGATTTTTACCTAAAGTTGATTTTTGTGCCTATCGAATAAACATTTTTTTTTGTTAATGATAAAATTTGGTTAAATATATTTCTTTTTACATTTTTTTTCACTGATATCTTCTTTATTAAAATAAATCGTAAACATTTAAAAACTATGAAATTTTAATCAGAGGGGTAGCCTTGCCTTCCACTGCAGAACAAAAAAGAAAGGTTTTGAGTGTTTTTTTATCTCAAGAGTCACACAATAGGAATTTTTCAGAGAAAAACAATCCTTATAATCATAAAGATGATATCCCAGAAATGAAATTGTTAATTAAAGAAGTCAATACAGAAATAGAAAATTTTACTGGTAATAACTCTGATCCAGCTTTTAAACGAATTAGTTTTAGATTAGTTCACTTGTTTAATAGGGTAGCTAATTTAAAAGTAGAATCTGATGAGGAAGCTACAGCTCAAAACACAATAAAAACAAAAATAATAACTTTAGGAGCTGATTTATCAAAAAAATTAATAACAATTCTTCTAGTTTTAACTCTAGTACTGTATCTACAGAACAAGTTAGTTGTCCTTCATATGCAAGTGTAGATGTTCATAAATGGGGGTGTATACTATGATGGTAATAATTCGTTGTTTGATTTTTTGGAACTTGCTGAAATGTTAAGAATGTCTAGAGGTCTTTCGAAACAACAAGTGTTTCAACGTATCTGTGATCTTTTAAAAGGCGATGTTCTATTTTGGTATATGAATAATTGTTCTAAATTCACTGACTGGGATCACCTTGTAGAACAATTAAAATTACATTTCTTACCTTGTGACTATCAATATAATTTAGACTAGAGATTCCAAATAGAAAACAACTTTATTCTGAAATATTAACTATCTTGCCAGATGAATGTAGAACTTTAAATATTATTAAAAGAAATCTTTTACGTATATTTATTTCTCAGTTAGCGTTGCAAGAACCTAAGGCTATTGATGAATTATCTATTTTATGTAAGAAGCTAGAAGATGCTCAAAGTTTATCTCCAAATTTTAAACATCCCCTTTTGTTATCGCTGTGGGTACAAAAATAAAACAGTAGTGAATTGTCCTAATTGTTAAAAAAAACGGACTACAGGCTGTACCTCAAGGTCTGGCTATGGGCCGCAGTCTTACAAATGTTCAAAATTTGCCAGGACCATCTCGAAAAAATAATTCACAAAGTACAGAAAATAAAATTAACTTCTATAGCGGAATGGAAACAATACTTATCTTTTGTAAAAAAATTCCTCTAGTGCCATACCTAAAAAAAATTCTTATAACTTTAAAAATGATAGTGTTTTAGTTAATGACAGTACCTCACCATCTCTAATAGTAGAGGTGAGGTAAAACATACAGGATGTCTCTAAACAATAACTCAAGTCATTACTTTTAAGAAACTAAATGATAGTAGGCCATATTTAAAGGTTAAAATAAACAAAATTGAAATATTAGTAGATACAGGTTCCAATTCAACAATTTTAGGTCAACAAGCTTTTAATATTATCCATAAAATAAATACATCTATCTTATATGATGATGATTTAAGTGTAACTACTGCTGATTGAGTTTCACAAAATGTATTAGGTTTTATAAATGTACCAGTCAATGTTGATAATATTACAAAAACTTTAAGAATTGTTTTTAACTTTTACAATTTTTGCAAGCTGCTCTTGAATTTTTTTAAAACTCATTTACACGCTATTCCAAATCGAATGACACACCTTGTACATATTTGTCGGAGGCGAAAAAAAAGTTTAACCCAAAAATCACTTGTTAACTAGACTATATCAGATTTTCATTCCAACCTTGTTACAGAATATACTATTTTGTTCCATTTCTCATGAACAAGGGATAAAAAGTCCTCAACTTTGTCAAGTAATTTAGAAACACAAATTTTCTAGTGGCGTGTGTATAAATAAAAGTTGGAAAAGAACATTCTATATTTCGAAAACGAAAGAAATTACCACACGTGTCCCTGATAACTTTTTGTTATTAAATGGCACGTACATTCACCATCATAATATAATACCAGAGTAACTAATTTGTCCTTTATTAAATTATGTAAACTTGATAGAGGGTAAACGAGATTTTAATTTTGTTACAAAGTCATTTACATTAGATTTCGTTGGATCTATAAAATTACGAAAATACCACCAACGTATATAATCCATATCCTGGGAATACTAAAACTTCCACAGAAAGTTTTTGCTATCAACGTCATGCGTAACTACCTACAAGGTGTTTGGTTTAAGAAAATATAAATTGAAAATTCAGGTGAAAATCTAGAATGCTCCCGCCAAAATTAGAAACATCACGTTCGTTCTGGAAGTTAATCGAAAGCGCCTTCGCCATAGTCGTCACATAAAATACCAAATAAGACAGTGTTATATAAATTGGAGGATTAGAGCATGACTCAATAATGAAATGGCTCGCATTACAATAATATACTGGGTGTTGCATTTGAAAAAGTTGAGTAAATTGAACTTTAACCGAGCCTTCAAAACACTGGCTTTGCGGTAATTCGTCTGCCTTGGCAGGGGGCCTAGGTAATATCAAATTCTAACTCATATCAATTTTATATATATTTTCCTACATATTATCATATCGGTTATCCCAGGCAATTCAAAGTTTCTTGCCAACTTTCCGAAAATGCATGCTTACTTATTGTGATTTCATGGTTTAGAAATATTGCTGTTGTAATTTTACATATCGAATTATATCATAGAATGCCCTAGATCCATCACTGTTTAAGTTAAATTTAAAGCTTTCAGTGGTAAAATTAATTGGTGTTTACCAAAGTCAGAACAAACTAAGAAATAGCTTTAGATGTTTAGTGTTTACGAACATTGCTAAATAGAAAATTGATTTGGATTAAACCTAAATGATGTATAGAGCTCAACTATTTATAGAAAATGAGTTTGAAACTTCCTAAAAGCAATTTATTAATTTTCAAACTAAGTTATACTTTTAACTGTACCACATTGTTTGAAGTAACTTATGTCGAATTTAAGTTTAATTTGATACTTTCATTTTATTCTACTAACAATCTATTTAATTTAAATGTTATGCATTCTATTTGTACCTTAGGAAGTTAGAAAAATAGTAAACTAATAATATATAATAAAGACGGTAGAAATAAGAGATTTTTTTAATAAACATTATTAAAATGACATTGCTAACCCAATCAAATGAAATTTTTTTATTCTATCCTACTATTAGCTAGAGACTCAATGAACAGACACCCAGTATATTGCTATCGAACCGATGTGATATTGGGTTTATTGGATCTCTGGCTATGTTAGCTCGGCTGACGAAGCCTGATAGGTAAAGCAGCTGCTTCGACATACAAATCTAATAAAATAAGACTCCAACTCTCTTCCTATATCATTTTTGTTTTTTTTTTCTCGCTTTTAGATCCTAGAAAAGGGTGTACAATTTTTGATCTTGGAAATGGACTTAATTGTAAATTTACTTCAGATATTAAAAACGGCAGTTTCATATTTCATTTTATTACTTCATAATAGAATAGATAAAAAAAAAATTTAATGGCTCATGATGGCTTCGTATTATGGCTTAAGAAAATTACGCGGTGTAACTAATATTTACGACGTCAATTCTTTAGTAACAGTGCGCGTTGAAGGAGCAATTTTTAATTTAAGACTAAGGACATTTTAAAAGAGTTCATATAAGGTTTCATTGTAACCTTTTTTGCACAAGGACTTATAAATGTTGTAAAAACACGAAAACAATAATATTCTGTGAGCAGTAAAATCATAGGATTGAATCAGGCTTTAAAATTACCGTATTTAACCAATTTTTTTGCATTGCATTTTTACAGAATAATATAAAAAATCAAACAAAATAATTTTCAGCCGTTCTAAAATGTTTATTGGTCGGTTAGCATAATCGCCCGTATACGAGGCTGGGCTGAAAAATAATCGGCCTAGGCAAGAAAACACAACTTTTTTTGGCAAAACTCATTTTATTTCTCAACATAGTCCCCTTTAAGCTCTATACACTTTGTCCAACGATTCTCCAATTTTTCGATGCCCTTCGAATAATACGATTTTTCGAAGTCCTTAAAATAGGCCTCTGTCGCAGCGATGACCTCCCCATTCGACTCAAATCTCTTACTAACGAGCCATTTTTTTCAAGTCTGGAAACAGATAATAGTCGCTGGTCGCCAAATCTGGGGAATATGGTGGATAAGGAACCAATTCGTAACGCAGTTCATACAGTTTTGCCATTACGACTGCATATTTGTGCGCCGGTGCGTTGTCCTGATGGAAGAGCACTGTCTTCTTCGCTAAATGCGGTCATTTTTGCTTCAAATCGTCGTCGAATCGGTCCAACAGCTTTGAGTAATAATCCCCGGTGATGGTTTTGCCCTTTTCAAGGTAATCGATATGAATAATACCATGCGCATCCCAAAAAACTGTGACCATGACCTTGTTGGCAGACAGACCCATCTTGGCTTTCTTTGGCTTTGACTCGCCCTGAGAAACCCACTGCTTTGACTGTTCCTTCGTCTCTGGCGTATTGTGATGAATCCATGTTTCATCCACGGTTACAAAACGGCGCAAAAAGTTCTTCTTATTGTGGTTAAACATTACCAAACATTCCTTTGAAGTTGTCACACGGTTTCGCTTGTTGTCGGCATTGAGCAAACGCGGCACCCATCTGGCAGCGAGCTTCGTCATTCCCAAATATTCGTGCAATATATTCTCCACTCGTTCACGTGAGATACCCACAGCCTCAGCAATCTTACACACTCTTACCCGTCGATCGTCAATTACCATACCATAGATTTTATCGACCACTTCTGGTGTGGTGACCTCTCTTGGACGGCCTGGACGCTCATCATCAAAAATTATCGTACGATCGCGTTTAAATTCGGCAGTCCCCATACACATCATCCAGTTCGATTTGGATCTCATCGTTCGTTTTCTTTTTTAAAATCAAGAATCTAATCTCTGCGCGATATTCGATTTTATTCATTTTTGTAAAAATGCAAAATCTGTTTGCCTTCAGTCACTGTCAAGTACAAATTAAGTGACGCAACTCGTTGAAAATTTGACAAAAGTCACTTGAAAAATAGTTTTTACCTTAGATAAAAGAGACCAGAGATATAACATACACCGGTGTTTAACCTGCGCAAATGTTGCCAATTTCTAAAGAAAGGTTAACGGAGTGGGGGAACTGGGCAGGGACTCGAACTCTGTGACAGGGACCGGACTTTGTTTATTAGCATCATAATGAACTATTAGATTTATTTAAAATATACGTTTAATGGAATTTTGTATTATGAAATAAATTTAACGTGATTTTTTAATATCAAACAGATGCCACGACATTTTATGTAAAGAGAAGACCTTTAATAGAATATTTCGTTAGCTATTATTTACTATGGACTTTTCTGTAAGAGACTACAGTAAAATGTTGAAATAGAATATTGTTAATCGAGTAAGAAATGGTACTCATTGTCTAAGAGTATTATAAAAAAGCATGTGCGCAGGCGAATACTGCAAATCAAACCTTGTGAGTTGAACATTATATTTTTTCTACGACTATCACATATAATATTAAAATTTAGTCAAAATGAGAAAATGCTGTTTTGTATTATAACCTCAGAAAAAGATATATTAAAGCTTGTTTCTTTAGGAATATTAATTAATATAGAGGATGCGTCACATAAAACTCTAGAAATGTATATGTCTGAAACCAGATAACATTTTAAAATTTAAACCTATTAAAAGTCATTTGGTCGCTAGGAGTGGGTGATTATCGAAATAAATTATTGATCATTAATAATAATCGATTATTTTCGATCAATCTATTTTTGTTCGTATTTCCTTTAAAATTGACTACTTGATTATCTTTAAAAAATAAAAGAAAATAGATTAATTAAAAAGCCAATTAACCGATAAATCAGTGTTTACAAAAAATAATAAACGAATTATCGTTTATTTTAAATAATCGATTATTTTTAATTTCTATTTTTTTGTCGTATTTCCATTGAAACATTATTCGATAATCTTTGAAAAATCTAAAATAATCGATTAATCAAAAATAATCGATTAATTAAAAAATCGATAAATCGATTTTTCAAAAAAAAAAAGAATTATTTCCTTTAAAATCAATTATTCGATCATTTTTGAAACATCGAAAATAATCGATTAACGGAAAATAACCAATTAATTAAGAACATTCTACGATAAATCGCTTTTCCAAAAAAAAAAAAAAAACTGAATAATGATTGATTATTTATAAATAATCCTTTTCTTTTTTTATATTCCTTTTAAAACTGATTGTTTAATTTTCTTTGAAAAATCGAAAATAATTGATTAATAAAAAGCTGATTTACCGACAAATCAATAATTCTAAAAAATAACCGAAATATCGATTATATAATATAACCGATTATATTCGATCAATTGATTATTTTTATATAATCTATTTTTTGTATTTTAAAACAAATTATTTGAATACCTTTGAAAATACGAAAATAATCGATTAATCAAAAATAATCGATTAATCAAAAATAATCGATTAATTTAAAAAGTCTATTAAACAATAAATCGATTTTTCTAAAAAATCGATTATTTTCAATAAATCGAATATTTTGAATAAATCTACTCTCTTTTTGTAATTCCTTTATAATCGATTATTCTATTACCTAAAAAAACGAAAAAAATTTATTAAAAATGTTCGATTAATCAAAAATAATCTGTTAAAGATAATCGATTAATTATAACGGATAAATCGATTTTCATGAAAACGATAAATCAATTATTTTTGTAACCCCTATCGGTCGCATGCTTTTATTAGAGCATTTAGCTCCAAAATTTAGAGATTTGGATTTATTGATCCTGTTATCAAACGAAGATATTTTCGAGTTGTTTAGGGGTGTATAATGAAACATTTTACTAATAATATGACTAATTTCCGTAACTTTAGTATTTTTTGCTTATACTAGATCATATTGCGCGTTTTACTTTGTTTTAAGATTCAAATGTCACTTCTGATTTAACCGCAAATAAAATAAATTTTAAGTAGGTGAACCTGTATTTCATCTAATATTCTTGTAAAAATATCTAATAAAGGGCTAAAAACCACTTTTAGTAAATATTCTTATAAAACTACTTTTTAAAAACAAAATTTCGTTAGTAACAATGCCTATTTACTTCTTTTTTAGATTAAATATTTATTGAAACCCCTTAATGCGGATCTGAAGTATTCAGCTCAAAGAATCATGGCGACTTTATGTCAAAACGTCAACAAATATTTACCGCTGAAAACGAATATATTTCTTATTTTTCATAACATTGACACATATTATTAGTATATACAATTTTTCACCATACATCGTGGCATTTTCAACTTGAAATTGAATAACTAAAACACTTTAAATTGCTAATAACACCAACAAATAATTCAAAAACGGCGGTCCATAAATAATTTACTCACGCGGAGACAAGCAAAGAATAGAAATTTCGGAGCAATTCGGGTGGCGTCGTGAACACAATGATTTTTAATTGGTGGGTTACTTAGGTTTGGAATAGACAACATGCGCAATGTGCAATATTACATCTCCGGTCTCTTTTATCTAAGGTTTTTACGAAAAACAATTGTATTTGTTTTTAGCGCCGCCAACTCTAGCCGAGACCGATTATTTCTCAGTCCAGCCTCGTATGATATGATTTTTTAAGTACCTTAATAAAAAACACTAACAACAATCATCAAAGTGCTTCAAACAATAATTAGAAATTATAATTCATCCGTTACACGTAAAAGTAAACAAAACATCGCGTACAAACCAGGTAATCGAGGAAATTAAAATTTTATTTATCTTCTTTAGCATACTCTGTGTGTCTGACAGGTAATTGGCTGTTATGGCTCTGTAAAAAAACAAGTAGATATAAAAGTAAATTATATTAATATTTTTTTAAATCTTTTTGCTCGAGGTCGGAAAAAACTTCTTATGTTTTTTTAACTTACTTTTTAAATCTAAAACCTGACCCAGGTATTTTCATAATTTATTAATTCCATTTGAATAAAGAAAAGTTGCATCCTTATTAAATTCAAATTCCTTTTTTTACCAAAAAATCTTTGAGATAATTAAATCTTATCTTTGATGCCTAATAAATAAAAGCAATATTCCTGTTCGAGGGGTCTCTAATATTACATGTACAAGCCCAATAACCAGTTAGCCCATGAGAATTCGATCCAAGAATCTCCATAAGACGTAATAATCATTAAAACTTTTAACGCGCTTATCTTAAATAAGTTTAAATATTAATACCAATTTCTACATGATATGTACACAAAATTCCGAGAATTTCTTCAGGCACGTAATACAACAACCAACTTTTCTTATCCACCCAAATTCTTTCGCATCGAAGTTACGACAAATTTATGTCATTAAAACGCAGCATTCACTGTAATTTTAAATCCAGTCTTAATTCAGATGCTTTTAAAATTAGTTATATTTTAAGTTCGGTATTTAGTACCTTTCCTAAACCGACGTTCTACGTCCCGACGAATTATTTTCGGAATGTTGTCACGTCCCAACCCTCAACGTCCCGCCGCCCTACTTCTCTACCTTTCTACGTCCCGACAACCTATCTCCCGAACGCTTACACGTCCCGATGCTCAACGTCCCTCCGCCTTATTTCCCTATATACGTCACGACGTACTACGTCATGCCGACCTATCTCCCTAGCGCTATCACGTCCCGTACCACCCTAGTATTTTCTACCTTATATCCGTAATAAATACCTTCCTCCACGACGCTGTACGTCTCGATGCAAGGACGTACCTAATAGACGGGGAGCCGAGAGAGTTTTTGCATGTATCATAGGCCCCACGCTGACTTTTGGGGGTGATAGACAACGTTATTCCCCACTTTGAATTTTCGGTATGGCACCCCTATAGTGTAACTTTGTATTTTGTTTTCTGTCGTCAAGGAGGTCGCCAAAGTCCGCGAACTCAATATGCCATACCATTATGTGTAATTTTTCCACTGTGGACATGGATCATTGGCCCCACGCTGTTGTTTCGTGATCATTGTTAACAGTGAACTGTAGCCATACCTCTGGGGCGTCGCTAAATGGCCGCCATAATGAGGCAAACATGTAATTTTTTAGCAATGAACATGTATAATAGGCCCCACCATAGAAATGTGTCTCCTTTGTTAATTTTGATGTCCTGAACAAAGTTCTAATAGCGCCATACCGATGCAATGTTGACAACGTCAGATATTGGCTTCCTAAGTTGTCATATTCGTATAGGTTAAGTATATTAAAAGCCCTACTGCGAGGAGTCTAATTAAATTAAATCTTTTTTATTTTATTTTATAAATTAGTAAAAATCATGAATTATTTTTAAGTTATTTTATCTTATTAATTTTTTAAATTTGTAGATTTTTTTTTAGTTGGCCGTAGAAAAAATATACTGTATAACTAGAGTGGATTGTCCATATATGGTCATCATATACACTTTTTTGCACCAACTACTATTGTAGAATTTTTGTTCATAAGTTGAAACAAAGATCTTGGCCACCCCAAGTAAGTAAGTGAGTTTACCCATTCCCTTATTCCATGAAACGATTCATCAAAATAAAAATTCTCCTTTCTTAAAACCTGTGAACAAGTATTTTTATTAAAGCCTGTATCGCCTCGTTTCGTTGGAATTGTAAAAACACATACCGTGTAATTAACTTTCACTGTGAAAACTAAACTGAAAATTGTTGACCATTTCCTCAATTCGTGAATCGCTGCACCAACAATTTTCCATTCTTGATGCCATTCACAGAACAGCTATTCTCTTAATTAACGACTTTAGTCTTACTATAAACATCTCGTTTCACTCGGTTTCTGACACTAATTATGTAGTTGGTGGTGTTTCCAATGTTGGGTAAATGCATTTTTTCAGCGGTATGCAAATTCGTCAAAAATGAATGAATAAATGCACCTGTCAGAAGAATAACATGTTAGTTTCGTTTTGTGGCATATAATATATGATATCCTTATATATTATGCGCAGTAAACTACTTAAACTGTCTATTTTTGTTATTTTTTTCCAAAGCTCCTCTATTTACCTTTAAACCCGGTCATACATTGTAAAGAAAGGTAGTGCGTAGCTATCTCGTAAAAGAACCGACATGCGTTGCCTGGTGCGCTGTTGCCAGGCTGTGTGGTTTATCCCTTTCATATTTAAAAATAGTTTTTACCTATAACTCACTAATAACAAATTAGAATAGTTTCTAGATATATTGCGACATATCAAGTGTCCCCACCAATTCATTTTCGTACCTAGTGCAGTGTTTCCCACTCCGACGCATGGTGGGCAGAGTTGTTGCAATATTTCCCGAAACATTCCTAATAGTATGTCTCTAAATAAAATGACTTGTAACAAAATAGTGCTTTCAGCAAACTTGATATTTTAGCAGCACCAATTTTTAGACCTTTATGCAGGGTATTTTTGTACCTATCGTTTTTTACATACATATACCTGCTAAATAACAACTTTGCATATACTAAGTTAAACTATGGCAAACACCATTAATAGCCCTGTAAATAAATGCATGGATTTTAAAAGCATTAAACGTGACAACACTGCAATTGAAAATAACCTTGTTTGCCATCCAGTAAATTGTCCCATATCGGATGTTTTATTGACTTTTATACTTTTTTGGAAATATTTCTGCTTACAGTTTAAGTGTGTAGTGCAACATGGTTCGCGAGTGCATTTTGTGCAAAGAACTGAATAATATGAGTGCTGAAGTGTCTTTTCATAAGTAAGTAAGGTTAGGTGATGTATTGCATTGTTCAGTGGTGTAGATTTAAGGATTTTTGCCGTAATATCACATGTATTATCTACCTTTGTTTTACAAAATTGGATTCGTAAATTTGTTTAAAATAAATCTTGATTTATTTATGTTGTTTTCATTTGGTTTATTGAATTTTATTTTGTTTAACATCTTTAGAGGTAATAAATATTATTTTGCAAAGTACGCCTATGGAATGTGACGTTATATTCTCACTTTTACTGCACTCTTTTTTAATTCAAACTATAGTACTGACATCCATCCTTGAGTTTAATTATAAAATTGCAATTATAATTGCTTGTAACTACTAGATTATTATAACGGAAATAATTTATTTTAGAAGTGTTTGAAATTAATTTTTACGACTTTTTCGAGATCATAACTAAGTAATAGCGTATACAACAAATACTCGCAATTTTTCCACTGTCAAAATTTACGATTCCAGCAACGGAGAATAATAAGTGTTGAATGTAATTAATATGAAGATTCCTAAAATTAAAAGCGTAATATCATCCATAATCCTTGTTGCCAGAATATCCCGTCTAGTCGTCCTGAAAAATTGAGAATTCCTTTTTTTTTTCTTTTGAATATCTTTTGTTTCAAGTCGTGATTGTCTTGGAGCAAAGTGCAATTTATAAAAGGCATAAAAGGGCTGGGTGTTCCGGATTCAAAAGGCAAATGAGTAGCACTTTTTTGTCTTGAAAATTCAATTTGCATTAAAAATGAAAGGATTGATAGAATTCTTGTTCGAATAATTTCTCATTTTCTACACAATTCATTGATCGTGTTGAAGTAAACTTTTAAATATTTTTGTATTAATACGTTATTTTATCCGCAAATTTTATTGTAGGCACTTATTTATATAATGTGGAATACTTTTTCTTAAGAAACAAGTTAATATGTCACTTTGTTGTTATACACAACATAATAGTTAATCACTACAAACAAAATTCTCTACCTACTGTTATTTTTATTATGTATGACTTTATACTCGCTTGGTATTCCCACGAGGATACTTAAATAGCGGCGCAGCGACATCTATTAGGGAGCGGCGAAACTACGTGCTACGCCAACTACACAAGCAACGCAACTTCGGGGACGTGCTCGAACTGCATTTCGGGAATATTCAATAAGCATAGAATGAGACGGGTTATTCTCGATGTTTCGTTGCGCCGCATCTGCGGAATATATAAGTGAGCCGTCGAGCACGGAGAGGCAGTTCTGTCTTGGAAAGTGATCCAATGCGATGCGACTAAGGCGATATAAGCGAAGTAATAGTGCTGTGAATTAGTATTGAAGTAAGTGGTGTTATAATGTTTGTAATTTAAGTTAAAATTAAAAGGATTTGATGCCTAAGAGTAGACTGCCTACTCGTATTCATTTTCTTTTAAATCTCTATCGAAGTAAATATTTGTGTACAAATTGAGATAATACTTGGCTATTTTTTTAATTGTTACAGGTCGGTTCAACGTTTGAAATGGCAAAAAGGACACAATAAAAGACATTATTCAAATAATTATTTAAAAAATCTAAACCTGGTACTAGTAGTGAAGGTTCTACTGAAAATCAGTGCTCAAGTGTTTTCGACAGTGATACTGCTACAAGTAGTTCTGGTACTTTTGCTGCCGTTCCTGGGACTGTGGATGATGTTTCTCAGCATGTTTTAGATGTGGGCTATTATACGGGATCAAACACCAAAATTGATGATGATTTAAAGTACAGATTGTTGAAATCTCCTTGGATGCCAGAAAAGACATTCAAGTTTCCAGTAAGTGACGATAAAAGAAAGCTAAAATTTCAAATGTAATGGTTTGAACGGTTCTCGTGGTTGGTTTACACGAGTACAGGGCAACAAGGTGCTTTATGCAAATATTGTGTATTATTTGTCAGAGATTGCGCAGGTAAAGGCTTTCATCAGCAGTTGAAATCCTTAGTTACTCAGCCGCTTACTAAATGGAAAGATGCTGTACATGGTTGCAAACATCACAGTGAAAGCCGGTACCACAAATCTTCTGTATTATTGGCTGATCATTTTATGAAGGTGTATATATAATAAATCTCAACCAAATATAATAAGTCAGATTGATAGCGGATACCTAGCGCAAATAGCTGAAAATCGGAAACGGCTCATTCCGATTATTGAAACAATTAAATTATGTACACGTCAAGAATTGGCACTGAGAGGTACGTGCGACTGAGGTCCAATAAAAATTAATGGGATGCTGAGCCAGAAACAAATGATGGAAACTTTCGTGCTGTCTTACGGATGAGAAGCAGATGTGGAGACTCAAATCTAATAAAGCACACAGAAAATATGACGTTGAACGCTACCTACCTAAGCCCGACCATACAAAATGAACTTATTGCAATTTGTGGTGAAATAATCCAGAAAAAAATTGTGCGAGGATTAAATTCTGCGAAATTTTTTTAAATCCTTGTTGATGAAACTACTGATGTTTCACGACAAGAACATATGTCCATTTGTCTAAGATATGCCGAGCCAAAAGAAAATGGGTTTTTCTTGCAAGATTTTTTAACTTTTGTAACAGTTGAGAATACAAAAGGAAGATATTTAGCTAATGCAATTTTATCTGAAATAAAATCTTTGGGAGTAGATTGCGAATATTTAGTCGGTCAAGGGTATGATGGAACTTCTTCGATGAAAGGAAGTTTTAAAGGTGTGCAGGCAGTAATGCGTGAGTTACATCCAGACGCCTTATACGTTCATTGCAGCTCACATTAATTGAATTTAGCTCTGGGTCATTCTTGCCAGGTTCAGCCTATTCGAAATACTATTGGAATTATAAAATCGGTTGGAATGGCAATAAAACATACCCCAATATGTATTTGGGAAAATTTTTACCAAAACATATATCCTCCTAGAACAACGTTGACTCTTACCTTTCAAGATGTCACCCACCCCTTTCTGGATGCTCCTTTCTGTACAAATGAAATTTATAAAGTCATTAATAATTGTAAAATTAATAAGTCACCTGGATGTGATGGAATAACTTATGAGTTTTTTAAAAATCTTCCAAATAATTGGATTATTTATTTAATATCGTTATTTAATTCAATATTTGAAACTGCAGTTATTCCGAAATCTTGGTCTAACATTTTATTAGCTATGCTACATAAGGGGGAAGCGACAGATAATCCTGAAAACTATAGAGGATTAGCTCTGGTCAACTGTTGTGCTAAAATATTCACTTCCATTATTCTCAACAGACTGTCACAGTGGACCGATGAATGTAATATCCTTCCAGAATGTCAAGCTGGCTTTCGTTTAGGGCGAGGTTGTCAAGATAATGTCTTCACCTTAAGCAGTGTTATTAATTTATATATAAGGCATAAAAAAAGAAAATTGTTTGCAATTTTTGTTGATTTTAAAAGAGCTTTCGACTCAGTTGATCATGTGGATTTGTGGAACAAATTATTTCATGTAGGAGTGTCATCAAAAATTCTCCGTGTAATAAAAATGCTTTATTCGCACGCTACGGTACAAATAAAGGGATCTGATGGGCTATCCAAATCGTTTGAAGTGACAACGGGCGTCCTACAGGGAGAACCTCTAAGTCCCTTATTATTTGCACTGTTTATAGCTGACTTTGATACTTTTTTTTATGGGAACGGTGCTCAAGGTATAAATATTGATGACAAAAATGATGTTTTGTCGCTAATATATGCTGACGACCTTGTCATTTTAGCACACTCTGAGATTGATGTTGTTAAAAAGTTAAAAATTTTAGAAAAATATACTGTTGCTAATAAATTAAATGTTAATTTACAGAAAACAAAAATAATGCAATTTTTCTAAGGGAGGTTTCAGGACGCCTAACTTTAATTTTTACTTTAACAACCAACTTATTTCTATAACTAATAAATATACATATCTAGGAGTAGTATTTACTTCATCAGGTCTTTTTAATGAAATGGCTCATTTTACTGCCAACAAAGGTAAACAGGCTATAGGTTCTCTCCTTCCGATAATGTCGAAAGCTAAAATTAATACTTGGCATCCTAGAATAAAATTATTTGAGTCACTTGCCCTTAGTGTTATGTTTAATTGTATTTCTGTTTGGGGCCTAAGATACTTAGATGTATTGGAAAGAGTCCAGTTATATTTCCTTAAAAGAGTTCTTTTAGTTCCCTTCACTACTCCTGATGCTATAATCCGTTTAGAGACTGGAAGAGTAAAGTTTGCATTTAATATTTTTAAAATGTCCCTTAATTGGATACAAAAAATAATGACAATGGATAATCATCGATATCCAAAGCTTTGTTTTAAACAACAATTGCGTTTGATCAACTCTACAGATATAAAGTATAACTGGATAGTACAGTTGAAAAAGTTCTTTGTTGATATTGATTGTGTTCATAAATGGAACAATTTAAACCATCCTTCTTTTAGTTCATAAAGAAAAGAATTGTTTTCCAAGTATTTTACACATTTACATGATTCAGATGTTAGTATAGCGTCTCGCTATCCTTTTATGTATTTATATAATTATGTTCCTACATCTTGTGAACCAAGTACATACTTACTCTTTAAATTACCAATCCAGGTTACCCGTACTCTTGCTCAATTGCGTATGTCCAACCATTTTAGGATTAAATTTACATTAAATGGTATTAGTTATGTTATTGACCCCGAACTAGATTGTACTGTGTGTAATACACATGAAAAAGAAACAATTTTTCACATACTTTTTGATTGCCCTATTTACTCAACAATGAAGCAAAATATCGTTTGCCTTGAAAATGTAAACTCATTGCTGCATACTTTACAAAATATAACAATTTTTGAAGCTAGGAAAATTGCTATATTTGGAATATATTAAAATTGCGCTCTTTTGTACTGGAAGAATAATGTTGTTTTTATGTTTTAAGATCTAATTTTTTTATATCTGTACTCATTGCTGTAACTCAGGTTTAGAAGCAATAAATATTATTATTATTATTATGTATTATTATTATTACCCCAACAGGTTTTGCACTAATTTTGTCTCGTCATGGAATATATGGTAGTTTTAGTTAGTTTTATTTCCAAAACCTATAATCTCTTCAACACTTTTTAAACTTCTATGTACTTTAATTTTATCTATCAATTTATTCATAAATTTGATACGTTAACCCATCATCATTTTACGGCGAAAATTCCTAGACCGATATGGCTTTCGCCGCAAAGTTGATAAAAAAATGCAAATGTAGTTTAATGAAAAAAGTTGAAACCTGCAAGTGCGATTTATATTTTCGCCGAGAAGCGATCCCATGGGGCTACTTTGATATTCAAATTTTTATGTGCAGTATCTCTCGGCTGAAAGAGAGAGTGCCATTTTCCATTTGGCGATCACCTAAAATGTAAAGAAGCACTAACACGGGACTGGCGACGACAAGACGGTTTTAAAAGGAAGGTGCTTAAATTAGAGCAGTCAACTTATAATTTTTTTAATTTTAATATACTTGTTTACCTTAAAGTAACACAATATTAAACATTTAAATGGAATATTACAAGATGTTTCGGTAATATTCAAACTGATTCCTTTAAAATTACTCTTAAGAGGTGTTAAAATGCATCTTCAATTTTTAACCGATAGTAAAATGATATATTTGCAGAATACTTCAGAAAAAATAAAAACTTAACTGTATACGTGTTTTTTTTATTGCAAAGTTTAAACCATTTCAATAATTCTCAAAAATAAATGTCTTCTAAAAAAACACAACAATAATACAAATTTCTAACTTATAGGTAAAGAAACTTTTATGCATTGATACAATATTTATTCAAGCTGCTGGAATCGAACTTCCGTTGTATTCACTTTGTAAAACGATTTTCATATCGTTTTGATTGATGAAAGTATCTTAGACCAAATATTATGACAACCTAAATTCTTAAACTTTTCGAATATTGTGTTGCGAACTTCTTTTTCTTTATTGGACTACGCCTGTGCGGAGTTTTGAATAACAGCTATCAACATTAGTTTAAAAGAATCTGGATGGATGTTAGCAAGTGTTCCCTTTGGAATTTTTAAGTAATGTTAAAATTAATAAAAAATGTGATATGATATTTTTTTTCTAAAGATAATGCTGTAGTAATTATAATAAATTGTATCCATCATTTATTAAAAGTAATTATCTGGCAACTTGTCATTGACAACTCTAAAATCTATATAACAGGGTGATCACTCACATCATCTCCCCCTTTTGCCTATTGCATACCGACCCCTTCCCCTGAAATTTTTAATAAAAATTTTCTATTTCTTATTCTTCTGGGTAATTTGATAACATATTTCCTGAATTTTCCGACTTCCGTTAAAGTTCCTATTTTGCCCATAATGTCGTTCTTGGGTTTTGTATTCTTACTGTACTACCCACTGTTATTTTGGGGGAGAGTTCGAGCATGCAGGTTATACAGTCTTTTTTTGCTTCACAACCCTCTGGTCACACAAATCCGCACTGACTTGATATTCTGGAGCAAACGACTTTCTATGTGCTGGTATCAAAGATCTCAATGGATGGCCAAGAAGAATCTGAGTACGTGATCGGCCGCTTCTTTAGGAGTATTCCTTCATTCCAATAGTCTGATACAAAATTTATCTTCCTTTAGTTGTCCATTTTCAGTACATTTTCTGATTAATGTTTTCATCGCCTTTACACCTGCTTCTGCATGAAGGTAACGTGGAGTCGATGAATCATTAAGTATTTTCCATTCTTTCAGAAATTTCGGAAATTCAAAGGAACAACTGTGGACTATTATCGGAACGCATACTTTAAATCTTTTATTATTTTCGAGCTGTTTGGATCTCTAGACCCATAATGGCACACTATTGGCCACCCGGGCCGTCTGTCTACATAAACCATATAATGTTTACCTGCACACGTGAATAGGTCCATTGAAACGTCTATGAACGTCTATGAACGTCTTGAATAAGTGGCTCTTTTTAAAAAGAAACATGTGAGAGTTGACATTTTTCACAATTTTCGAATGCCAATATACTGTTTGTCGAGCTCTACGCTTTGTTCTTTCAACCTCTTGATGCGATTCATGTAATCTTTCTAATACCCATAAGGGAGCCTATTACACCCAAAGGAGACTTATCTGCTAATTCTAGATTAAATTCAAGTGTCTTTAGTTCATAGCTTTGAATTGCTGCTTTAGTCAGAAAATCTACTCCAGCTACACACACCTCAGCACCATAGCCAGGGGTTGCAAGATATGGAAAAAATATAATTTTTTCTTTTTATATCTACTGTGATATTAATTTGACGATCTTTGGAAGATGCCGGGTTGATTCTTAAACGGGTGATTCTTAAAAAGTAATTGCTTACTGAAGCGTTTTCACTTGGAACTTCTGCAACTATCTGAATTGCTTTTGTGCGACATTAGATGGTCCTTGCGTTTGCATTTTGCACATATCATATTTTTTTCTTTACAATGATTAAGCGTTTTATGCCAATTTTGGTTACATCTTGGACATTTTTTTGCATGAACCGGTTGAGCCTCTTTTCTGACGTTGTTTACTTCTGCTTTAGATTGATCTTCTTCTCGCAAAGCATTTTCTTCTGATTCACGTAACTTAAGAATATCATTCAGTCCCGCCGAATCAGGTAAAAGTCTGCATTTCCTTCTAATATCGGTATCAGATACTGATTCGATGATATGGTCACATAGACAACGGTCAGCAAGATTTGCAGGGATCCCTATAGAAGGATATAAATGGCTCACCAACCTCTTGTTTTCTTTGCATGAAGTGGCTACGTCTTACTCGGTTATTTTCTTTCTTTTTGAAATATTCTTCTAACTTGTCCAATATTTTTTCTGGGTTTTCATCTAATACATTATCCACTACATCTGAAACATTTTGCTCAAAGAATGATGATAGCAAGGATGAGGATGAGGTCTGGATATTAATACCCTGAATCACCAAATAGCTTTCAAATTTTCGCCTCCTGTCTTTATGTTGAACATGTGTGAATGGGTCTGTAATCTCTTCAGGGATTGGGATGGAACCAGATACACGCTGATTGGAGGAATTTTCCAATGCTTTTCTCTGAATAGACGAAGAAGGATTATCAATACAGCTGTTTGAACTGGCATTGTTTTTGTGAAAGGAATCTAACTGGGTCTGGACATTTCCTAAGTTAGTCGTCTGAACACCTTGAGCTTCAAACATTTTATTTATTGATTCCTGCATTTGCTTTCATCCAATTCCATCAATTATTTGTTGGTAAAATTTTCAAGCGAAGTTATATGTGCCTCTACAGTATCGGTGTTGGAAGGAGGATTATTATCATCTTGTAAAAATGTTTTTTTATCTCGTGGCTTTCGGCATTATAATGAACTTTCAAGTGTATGGTTTTTAAAAAATTACTGTGCTGCGACATGAAATAATAAGTCTGACTTATCTGTCAAAAAAAAGAGGTTTATTACAGTAAAATTCATGGAAACATGATTAAATCTAAATGGTCAGATGTATTATAATTTTTATTGTAACTACAGATAAGCATTAAAGGATTAAATAATAGGTCTACCTCTTGAACCTGTAAATTAAATTACTGCACCCTTTCTTCTCTAGACTGTACCAGTTTGTCGTCGTTGCTGAGCATCTAGGAGGGGTTAACTTTGAAGGGAAAGTCCGTTGTATTTTCAATTCATTCTCATTACGTTTTTGTCATGCACCTCATATCTCCGTTGTTTTGTCGACACAAATAATAGTAATAATAATTCTCTCTACTGATTTAATATTTACTATATGTTTTGCAGATCAATAAATTAAACAGCGTTGGTTATACACAATATTAAATGAAAATTTTAATATAGAATACGGTATCCGAGACTTTTAGGTAATATTAATTTTAAAATCCTAAATAATTCAACAATATTCTTTATTGCCTATCCAGAATTTTATTTCGTTTTTTGTTTGAATTAGAAACATAATTAGGTCTGGAAATAAATATTAAAAGGCATGTCAATCAGAAAACAATCTTCTTTGACGTTTTATTAAAGGTGCTTGCTTTACAATGGGTTTCAAGCAATTTTACTCAAGTGGAAGTCTTTTAAATTGAAAATTAAAATGTTTATGAAAATTAAAAATGTGTACAGCTTAGATTATACGACCTCCTGGATTTACTAAATCCGTTCTCAAATAAATAACAATTTTCCAGAACATCGTTGGGTAGTGTATCTAAATTCATACTCAAACACTATATACCAATTTACATATCAGATTTATTTATATTGACAATATTAATTTGTTTACAGCGATGTCTCAACTTCAACTGATTCAATGCAACAGCAAAACAGCCTCTTTATATAAAAATGTGGTGGACCGCAATATTCTCGCATTCACCAGAACTTTCTACGAAATTTATAGAGACATCTCAATTTCTTAACATGACCAATATAGTGCATTCGCCATTTTCTACACTCTACCCTACTCGAATCTCTAGGTCCCTGGTTGGTCATGGTTCTAGTATATTCCAGAATACATTATAAGAGAAAATAACTATTATAAACGATTTAAAAATTAAGGAACGTGAATAACAATCAATAATGGTTTTTTAATAAATGTCCATTTAAGCTGACAAATGAATATTTTCTTAGAAAACTAATAGTTTCTACGTAAATAAGGTTAAGAATACCGATACGTTGTTATGG
The DNA here is from genome assembly GCA_927349885.1 of Psylliodes chrysocephalus. Classification (NCBI taxonomy): domain Eukaryota; kingdom Metazoa; phylum Arthropoda; class Insecta; order Coleoptera; family Chrysomelidae; genus Psylliodes; species Psylliodes chrysocephalus. The sequence goes on along the minus strand of OV651820.1, from coordinate 8,035,231 downwards.
TCAATGAATTATATTTTAGTAACACTTTATGTTAAACTCAATTCCCACTTTTAATTTTCTAATGTTCTAATTTTTTGTTGACTGTATAGAATTAAATTGTTACATTTATCTATCCTGGTTTTTCCCGAGATGTACGTACCTTTTTCGGATGACAGATAATATATAAATTGCATGCAATATGGTCTGGGAGTTGCTTAAAAGGAAATATATCGCTAAAGTTCCGAAGTGACTAAGGAACTTACGGATAATGCTTGTCAAGAACACCTCTTTCCAAGTTTGGGTGGAGGACCGTAAACAATATGGCCCATCTTATAATTTATTGCGGGATAGATATTGCGGTCACAAATACAAAGTGTTTTCATGTTTGCTATATCAGAGATACCTTTTTTGGGTGGTAATTTTATTAATATTTTATTACCGTTTAGTCTTATGAAGAGTGCCATCATACTTCAAGAATTTCTGAATATTTATAATAAAAAAATAAAAATAAAAATGCATTCAGCTCCTATATAAGTTGAAGCCAGCAATATTGTCGTTTTGAGGGTTATTAGCCACATTTTGACAAACGGCCTCAATATTATCAACCGTACGACCTAGACTTTCACTCTCTGGTGTTTTGATATCTTACACATATCCTGTAGGTTGAAATTTTTATACTAATTCTAATGAATGATGAACAAAAATGTTTTTAAAGTAGACCATGACTGGCAAAGACAATATGAATGTTAATAAAGTCGTACATCAATAAAATGAGAGCGAGAACAGGTGTAGGTTGCTTCAGTGTGATTTAAAAAAACAGCAAAATGCGAAATTAATTATCTATTCCAAAATGACGATTTTTTTATGTTTAAAAATTATTGAATTAATTCCGTTGTCGTGTCGTTTGGTATACTTGTGCAATCCTTAAAGGTATTAAACAATAGTAATGTCAAAATCTGGGTAATCTTTTGCAAGCCGATTTGGGATTATATTGTAAAGTAATTTGATTAATTCAGATTTGTGTTTTGGCCGTTGAGTCACGTAGTTTTGGTAAATTTCTCCAAGCTGTACCTATATAGGATTTTTTTTTACTTCAACATATTTTAATCAGATATGGTTTCATTTTAGTGTAAATATTTGGCGTTATTTATATGATATATTGCCTGGGCGATAGATTGGTAGACACGGTAGTATTGAATGGTCTCGTAGTTCACCCGATTTCAATCCTATAGATTATTTTTACTGGAAATACTTGAAAAGTATTTCAAGTCTTGTAGAGCCAAGGCAACGAATTATTATCAATGAATCTTGATTAATTTTTACCATAGATTAGGTACACTTTAAGTAAACTTGTTTTTAATATATTACACAACATACTGAGTGATGCATTTAAAAAACCAGTGACTAATAATATCATAAAAAACTGTATATCCGGCAACATTGCAAATGTAAAATCCGGAATCTCCAAAATAGACTCAATTTTGTACAGTTCTGAGTACCCATTTACGAGATGAAGATGCATTTCCAGAATTTAAGAAAAACGGATAAAACAACTAATTAAAAAAATATGGAAAGCAAAAGAAATGCCACTAAATTGGAGGAAAACAGTAATACTGCCAATATATAAGAAAGGGTACCCATCAGACTATGGAAACTATGGAGGTATAGCTTTGCTGGACGTTACATATAGGGTACTAGCCACGTTAATAAAAAGAAGAATATAAGTAGATTTAGAAAAAATTATCGGAAAATACCAATGCGGCTTTAGAAAAGGCAGGTCAACGACTGACCAAATCTTTATTTTAAAACAGGTACTCACATGTTTCTACGAATACGAAATACCGACCCATATTATGTTTATTGATTTTAAAAGCGCATATGATACAGTAAATCGACGAAAATTGGAGAATGCTTTGAAAGAACTAAAAATACCTCTAAAACTTGTAAATCTGACGAACATGACCCTGGAAAGTACAAGGTGTGCAATAAGAGTAAGATGTGAGAAAACCGAAGAATTTGAAGTCCAAAACGGTCTTAGGCAGGGAGACCCATTGTCCACCCTTCTTTTTAACTTAACCCTTGAAATAGTCATCAGAAACAGTAGAATAAACAGATATGGAACCCTGATCAAGAGGTCCCATCAAGCATTAGCATACGCAGATGATGTCGTACTGTTAGCGAGAAGCTAAAAATAACTTAAAACATAACAGAACAGTTATTAGACACGGCAGGAACAATGGGGCTAAGAATAAATGAAAAGAAGAGTCGGTACATGCAACTCAAACACAAACATTTAAGAAAAAATCCTGGAAAGCTAGAATTACAAACTAAAACAATGGGAAAAATAACAATAGACTGTCTGACAGTTGCATGTACCTCGGTGTTCTCATTACAAATAGATGCGAAGAACAAGCTGAGATAGATCTCCGTCTAGCAAAGAGCAATAGATGCGCAGGAACTTTACATAATTTACTAAAATATAAAGAATTTTCATAGGAAATAAATAAAGAAATGTGTACAATTTTTAAATATTTTTATTTTAAATATTTTGGAAAAATTCGAACTACCACTCCTACAAATTTAGACGCCAAGTTCGGAAACACCTTGTATACTTATTTCGACTTCTAGAACACGTCGTTAAAATATTACTCTTTCCTCGCAAATCACCGCATAAAGATTGAATAAGGGAATTTTGAAAATACAAGTTTGGACAATTATAGTTAACATTAATACATTTTCGGTAGTTTTTGATTCATGTTAATTGTGATTGTTCAGTGTAAATTCAAATAAATATTGAACATTTACAAGTGATGTTTCTTTTTGCAAAAAATCCAATCTGAATTTATTGTAAAACTTAGAAACTATTGGTTTCATGATAATTATCCTATTGATGGGTATTTTCTATTTTACTAATATTTCTTTTTCTTTTTTTCAGGTAATTTTTGGCTTTTGAGATGGATATAAGTAAGTAAGGAACATCTTTCTTTTAAAAATTGTTTAAACAATTGATACATCTATATGAAATATTTTGACCCAAAATGAAGTCAAAAAATTGTCTTACGTCATTTTTAGTTTAAATTTCAATTGTACAGCCAAATTGAAATTACATAATCCATATCTATATTGACACCAACCCTCAATCTTGATTAAGTAGATTGAAGCCCTTCAGGCTAAAGCACACGCAACATTTTTAATCTGTAATGTGAGAAAGGATCGCAATATGACCAGACTTCATTTGGAAGCTAATATGTTATTAAAAAGTCGTCTACGGCTGTGACCTATATTATCGATTAAATATGTACCAATTGTATAACAAAACATTACTACTACATTTGCACAAACAAAAAAAAAAAAGACGCCAGCTTTATATCTCATTCATAATATCGCCAGATACAAAATTAAATCTTTTGCTATACTTAAAGTAGAAAAAATTGTACAAGGCACCTTTCAAGGACATTTAAAATCATTTCCTAATATCTTGTAGCTCATTTTTCTTGCTCCCTGTTCTTAATATCGTTCATCAATCTACATAGGATGCTTAAAGAGAATAATTTAAATTGCATTCAAAGTTGGCGGAATGCACCTTCTCTTCGCCCGAATTAGGCGCTCGATTTTTTCTTCTGCCATTCCAAATTTTGAAATGAGTTTCATTTTCTATCCGACATATAAAATAATAAATTTATGACACAAGACACAACCTCACTTTCTTATGCTTATTATGTAAAAAAAAATGCAATGTTGTCACATCTTACTCTTTCTCAAGTACCCCTTCCTTGAGGAAGGGTTTATAAAACAGAAAAGTTGAGGACGCCTCGAAGATCTCTTACAAAAGAAAGGTCTCAAGGGTCGTTTCACATCAAATCAACCAGTAGTACATGGAAATCGTACCAAAAAAGAATTGTTACCTTACATTAAATGAGGTAGTTTTTAAGATAGTTTTTAAGATACGGCTATTTAAAAGTTGAAAAATTTAAAAAAAAGGAAGTATTAGTTTTTTTTTTTTGTTTTCGACCATTTTTACCCCTAAGTAGTGGGTTTATTTACACCTGATATTTCCTGAGACACAGCTGTTTAAAGTTGTTGAGGTAAGTAAACAATTATGTAATTTGGTTTTCGTAGGCCAGATAGTTTGCAAAATTTAAAAAAAAAATAAGGTATTACAATTTTTTTTAGTTGTCTGGTAGATTTTTACTGAAAGTGTCTTTTGTTTTTACTTTTATGTGTAACATAATATGTATTAAATATTATAACAGAATTTGTTTTTATTTGCAACTAATATCACGGAAGAAACAGAACAACAAAAACCTGTGTCACCGATTTGATATTCAAACTAACATGCTAACGCCAGTATCCCGTGGGTGTTATATTTGATGAAACAACCATTGCTTCAGTTGCTCAGGACAAGTTGCTATTGAATGACAGGAATAAAGTTAGACTCATCAACATACTGAAGGTTCACCTGGAGAAGAACAAAATTCTAACATTACAGGCAGAGGAAGATGCTGATAGGTTAATAGTAACCACAGCCATTTCTACGAAGTAGTGGAGATCGTCGGTGAGGTTACAGATTTGTTGGTCTGACTTTGTGGTTTGTCACGAGATGGAGGAGACCACATCCTTCTAACAAACAGACCAAATAACAAGATTATATATGTAAAATATGGAAGTTGGGAAATAAATAGAATCCTCTCGATTGGGGCTGGATGCGGAGTACACAAGGCCTCGTTCCTCAACAGCTCCTTAAGCTCTCCTAAATATGATTTTCTGTAATTGTAAAAAAGGTTGTATCAGCAGTGGTGGTTTAAGCCGGGCTGAAATGCTCGGCTGTTTGCAGCTACTGCACTGGCCAATATTGCGAGAACATACCAGACCTGATGTGTGACGACATTGATTAACCATCCTTTAATAACACACCATCAAATTTCGACCTTCCTGAGCAGTTAGATGAAGAAATTCTATCTCAGCAAGCTGTCCCCAAAAAGTGTGCTGTGGATTCAGAGGACGAGCCTAGTCATTCAAAAATATACAAAAAATGCGAGTAATCACTATTTCTTTAACTGTGCTGTACATCAAATACAATGAGGCGTTTCACTACATATTTCATATTAATGTTTTAATTGGTAAAATGTTTATTTTAATACATTAAAATGATTATTTCATTAACTTCATTTTGCAAACCCTTCTAGTATATAATTGTTTACTTACCTCAACAACTTTGAACAGCTGTGTCTCAGGAACTATCAGGTGTAAGTTGACATAATTAATTTTATTTTATTGGGAATTCAGTGGACTTTAATAACTAATAAAATTTTGAAAGAGTAAAACCAAATTTGGTAGATTTTCACACTTTTATTTTAAAAATAAAAATTTTTAAAATTAAAAAAAAAAAAAAAAACACTAACATGACATATGTTTCGAAGTACAACTTCTTTTTCAAATGTGACTATTTACAATTCGGTATCCAATATATATACGAAATAATTTAACAAAACAAAGTACTTAAGAAAACATCAATAACATTACAAAATAAACTAACTATTTAAAGTAAATAAGGGTACTTAGGTAATTATAATATCCATCAAATAACAATAAGATAGCCCATTACCGGGATTATCTCACAGAAAACTGGGAAAGAGATTTAATAAGGGTGAATTATTAATATCTAATTGATCATTTAGTAAGTTATCTGAATTTTTAAATCTATTTATTTCAAGTGTTTCTAAATGGTTTAATTTAAGGCTCTTATTTTCTACATGTAAAATTTCAAAGTTGTCTGTAAAAGAATGATTTTCAGCTAAAATATGATTTGAGTAAGTAGAATTATTTTTGTTTTTTGTATAGCTATTATAATGTTCGGAATAGCGTTTTTTGAAAGTACGGCCTGTTTGACCAATATACAATTTTGGACAACTACCACAATTTAATTTATATACCCCCGATTTATTATTAGGATTAATTTTACCCTTATTGTTTTTAATAGCGTATTATTGGTTTTTGGGAAGTATATTAAAAACAATAAGGGTAAAATTAATCCTAATAATAAATCGGGGGTATATAAATTAAATTGTGGTAGTTGTCCAAAATTGTATATTGGTCAAACAGGCCGTACTTTCAAAAAACGCTATTCCGAACATTATAATAGCTATACAAAAAACAAAAATAATTCTACTTACTCAAATCATATTTTAGCTGAAAATCATTCTTTTACAGACAACTTTGAAATTTTACATGTAGAAAATAAGAGCCTTAAATTAAACCATTTAGAAACACTTGAAATAAATAGATTTAAAAATTCAGATAACTTACTAAATGATCAATTAGATATTAATAATTCACCCTTATTAAATCTCTTTCCCAGTTTTCTGTGAGATAATCCCGGTAATGGGCTATCTTATTGTTATTTGATGGATATTATAATTACCTAAGTACCCTTATTTACTTTAAATAGTTAGTTTATTTTGTAATGTTATTGATGTTTTCTTAAGTACTTTGTTTTGTTAAATTATTTCGTATATATATTGGATACCGAATTGTAAATAGTCACATTTGAAAAAGAAGTTGTACTTCGAAACATATGTCATGTTAGTGTTTTTTTTTTTTTTAAATTTTAAAAATTTTTATTTTTAAAATAAAAGTGTGAAAATCTACCAAATTTGGTTTTACTCTTTCAAAATTAAATGGATTTTCATCAAGTAAAGGCCGAAACAATAAATAACTAATAAAAGTAAATTTTTCCATAAATCCACTTCTTAGGGGTAAAAATTATCGAAAACTAAAAAAAAAGCAATACTTTCTCTTTTTTGAAATTTTGCAACTTTTAAATAACATTATCTTATAAACTTTTTGGTTTACCAACACCAAATTATTCTCATTTCATTGCAAATTTAGTCTACTTAAAAAGTGTGCATAGTAACTTTTGCCGTAACACATGTCCTTGGTGGTAAAAATTGACAAAAACTGAAAAAAGTCCTAAAATTTAAAGAATTTTTTAGTATTTAACAATGATCCTAAGGGTTTTCGAAGTGCAAAATTTGGATTTGTCATTACCATCTCATCACTATCAGCATATAAAAAAATCAGAACTACCTCATTTGATGTAAAGCAAAAAGTACCAATTCCATGGACTACAGTGGTTTGACAGACCATCTCACCGATTTTGATAAAATTTGGTACACTGATTCTTTATATGGGTGGAATGAAAAATCATATATATATTTTTTCTGATCCGTAACTTTTTTTTTATTAATTTTCAAAATTTGACCAATTTTGGTCCAACACAGCTTCACAAAAATTGGAATATCTTAAAGATCACTTATCGTCTATCAATGAGATATATCTCGTTGTAAAGGTAATTCAAATACATTTTCAACGATGTGTCACATGACCGGACACATCATTGGAAATGTGTTTCAATTGCCTTTACAACGAGCTATATCTTATTGATCTACGATAAGTAGTTCTCAAGATATTCTAATTTTTGTGAAGTTGTGTTGGACCAAAATTTTTCGATTTTTGAATATAAATAAAAGAACTGCTGATCAGAAAAAAAATATTTTGGATTTTTTTCATTCCACCCATATAGAGAATCAGTGTACCCAATTTTATCAAAATCCTCTTTTTATTTTGGTTGATTTGATATGAAATAATCCTCAAGGCTTTACTATATATTCCATCCCTAGTAATAAACCTTAACTTTCATTGCCATTTCGCAGGAGAAATTAGTACAAGTGACTGATACATTAGACGATTAAGAAAACCATTGAAGTTCATACACAAATAAACCTTCGTTTCATTTCTTATCTTTGATATACTTTTACCTGAAAAATGTAATTTAGATATACATTTTCATTTAGTTCTGTTTAAAGAAATTTATTTAAATCCTTTTTTGCATTTCTTGATTTTTCTCTCTTAATTTATTTCTTCCTTAGAGTTTAATGATATTTTCAACTGTCCATAAAAAGGAAAATAAAATTGTCGTCTCCAAGAAACGTATATCTCTCCGACTTCTTTATACAGAGGTACCTTGAAAATAAATGACGCTAAAGCTTGTTCGGATAGTCTTTCAAGTATTTTACTATATCAAGTTTAAGGAAAAGTCAACGGAAGTCCCGGAAAATCAACTTACGTAAATATCTTAGTCAGACGAAACCTCGCTAGAAAGGTTTATCGCATTGAATGGGGTTAAGTTAGATTTAAAATGGACTCGAATTGTGTCCCAAGTTTTCTTTGCAAATAGGATATTGTTTCTGAATCGTTTGTCGAACAGCAATAACAATTTAACATAACGATGTTCAGATTATGTACTTTCGTTTATTCATTTATTTTATCTTTATGAAAGTGTTGTTTTGAACGTCCTTTTAGTTTTATCGCTATACGAGGGGTGTTCGATAATTTGGCTCAAAAGTATACAACGAAATTGTTGCTGTTTATTTATAATTATTTTTGAGAAACTAAAAGCACTACCATCTAGAAAACTAAATAATTCATCTCATTCTCTTTTTGTAAGAATCTCTTTGTTAGTTTGTTTTTCTAACTAGATGTACTTAATAATATTAACATTAGATGTTTTTGTGTTCCTTATATTATTTTTATATTGATCGTTTGTGTATTTTTTTAAAGTTTTGTTGCTAGGTGAAGTTTAAGGTTTGTCTTACGTTCAAAAATTTTCAAAAAATTCACTCATCAAATAGGTAATTAATGGGAAAATTTTGAAAAATCTGGTAGGTCGTTTTTGAGGAAAAAAATGTAAGAAAAGTTATCTTTTATCAATTTTTTTTCAAAATTGTTCTATGCTATCTCTATGTCATTGTTATACTATACAAAATTTATAAACTTAACAGTTTTTTTTATATAATAATAATAATAATAATATTATTTCACAATAAATTATCTCTAAAACTTTTATAAACGTACAAAATTGATCTATTTCTTGTTATTATAACTTTTTATTGTTTTACACACCACCTAAGATTTATTCTAAACACTGAATAATCGTAAAAAGTCAATAAAAATGTTTTAATTTAATAAATATTTTTAAATTTGGCACCTAAAACGTTAGTCCAGTCGGGGCTGCTAGGAATAGAAATTGAATTAACGTTTCTCAATCTACCCACTTGGATGTATCGTGACCGCCGAAATTTTTGCGATGTTGCCAAATCGAATACATATCACAGAATAAAAGATATTACAGAATTGTTGTAACGTTTAGATTTAACCTTATAGCAGTTATTCATTAAAATAGGGATGCGCTTGTTTTGTCCAGCAGTTTCCGTACTCAGTATTTCTAAACGGGTCCTTGTATATATTCATTTAAACCACTGTGATTACCTCATTTGGTGGATCGACAGGCGACTGCTGATTTCTATCAACTGACTGTCGAAGGCGTTTCTTCGCGAGTCTTTTTCCATAGATGCAGGGGTTTTTCTGCGACATTCTGGGCGAGTAGGTGGCTGCCCGGTATTCAAGATGTCTGTCTAGCGTTTCCGCCACGACGATAATTGTGGGTATATGTGTAACAGTTTTATTTAAACCAATAAACCTGGGGGTTATATGGCTACTAATTTAAATGCGAATACTTTAAATGATACCCTCTGATATATATAAACCCTTTGCATTACTATCTAAATAATGTTTGAAACCAAATACCTTATATTTATGCTTAATCTGTTTCTTGATAACTAGACATCAGATTTGCTTATTTAACCACTTCTTAAAATATTGTCAAACTACCATTTCACTTCTGAGAACGATTCATTCAATAAATAGTTTGTTTTGGTAGTTTTATTTCCATGCAACCCGTGTTAAACTTCAACAACACTCTTGCTTATTTTCTGACACTCATAGTTCTTTGTTTAATACCACCTTTACTGTAGGGCTTCCTGATAATTCAATTTAGTTTATATATTAGTAAAAGTAATAAATAACATCACGATTTGTGTTTAAATTAATATTTCTAAATGTTGTTTACAAAATTCAATGTTTACTTTGTGAATATTTGACATTTGAATTTAATATTTCTAGATTGTGACTTTGTTGACACGGAACGCTTTGTTCGCGTCACTTCTGCACTCGGAACTGCTCTGAGATATAGTTCCGTGCAGAATATTAAAATGTGAGTTTAATTATAATGTTTTATGGGGGGATTTATATGGCTGTGTAAATTTTGTAACATTAGGATTACAGTATTAGAGTTAATACTTATTTTTGGTTCGGGTTATTATAAAAATGTTCTACGTGTAATAGAAGTCTAGTACGTTTTAGTACATTTGAGACCTAGCTGTGTTAGTATGTATTGTGGGTATATTGATCGTCATTGGTCGATATAGGTTTGTTCATTGGTACTGTAATTATTGATTTTTGCAATACATAGTTTTAATTGGTTAATGAGGGTATGTTAGTTTGTAATACTGGTATTGTTTTACATTTTTGATTGGCCATTAAGAAATTTTGCTCTGCGTTTGACTTGCGCAAACCGACCGGTCTTTTGGAAAGGAAGCTGTTTTTTTTTAATGTGTGGTAGCCGAAGACAGCAGAACTTGTAAATTTGTGAGACGTTTAATCTATTAATTTTGTGGCAATTTTGTGCCATCCCAAGTTGGGGGATTTAAATTAGACGTGGCTTATAATCTAGGGTGGTTGCGAAAACGATATTCTTGTTCGGAAGTTGTTTTATCGTTGAGTACTATTTGAAGAATTTTGTGCAACGCCTAGCTCGTTATCGAGGAGAAATTTTTCAAGTTCGACGCTCGCCTTGGTTGGCTATTGGATATCCAGCTTTGTTTATGTATTATTATCTTTTCCTGTTATGGAAGGTGCTCTGAGTTGGTTGGACGACTAACGTTAACCTTTGGAGGCCTGATTTTGGGAACGCGGCCGGCATTTGGGTGCCTAAAGCCCTCGCGAAAGAGGTAACTAAAATATTTTATTTTGTCATTAATTTAGTATATATTTGTTTGTGCCACCCTTTTAACGCTTTATTCCAGCTAAGTTGGATTTAAAACAGGGAAAACCATATTTCTTTTATTTTATTTTGGGGCTCTGTAAATTATACATTTTTATTCAGGGGTTTTTGTTTATATAATTTTTACTCTTTACTATCATGGGATGTAGTAACTTCTATTTTATGTGATCGGTTGGGGGGAATGCCCATTTGTGTTATTTTTAATTGATTTGGGTTTTGTACCTTCTTTTAGGGTTCACGTTATGGGTTTAAGTCTTGCTTCCAAAGAATAATTGGGGAGTCGAGGTACCAATTGCCTATTTTGGGTACTTATTTACCTTTGAAATCCATCTGGTGTGCTGATGACGAGTGTACTTTGTCGAGTCTACATGTACAGGGTGCCACAGCTGTTGTAGAAGGGGGCGAAAATGCGCCTGGTGGATCTGCTATAGGTTGTGGAGTATGGAGCATGGAATTGAAGAGAGGAGCGATGATTTTCTTCAGGATTAATTTGGCAGTCATTCTGACAGCCTCAGAATGAACAGCTAAGTTCTTTAGTTTATTTCTTTTTTTTTTATTTAAAACTTAGTTGGGGGGATTTAACTTGCATTTCGATTAGCTGTATATTTTTATTTTATAATATTATGTCTTTTGGTGGTTTTAACAATGTACAACAGAAACTAACATCCTATTTGCTGTAAACCTTCAAAATTTTACCTTAATGCGCATATTAGTCCTTCGCCATGGATCCATCGCTAATGACACATGTTTTGAAATTGATATCACACTATTTAACATTATTTAACTTTTATTACTTTTTTTTTATGTTTAGTTTCTGTGATAAAAGGCTATAACGCTATATCACGACCTAAAAGTGTATACAGGGTTGCATAATTGTAAAATTTTGGTAGATGATTACATGATTATAATACAGTACTTAGGTTACTGAAAAGTTACAAGGAAACGCCTATGTATGAGCCTAGGGTCTCTTTTGTTTTATTAGTTTAGTGAATTTATTTTGTAAAATAAGAAAATCACTTGGTCCAATTAACAGGTCAAACCTTTGTTGATTAATTTTTTTTGAATTTGTCTAGCTACTTAATTTTGGTACTTAATCATTTGGTCTAGAATTATTTTAAACCGTAATAAAGAAGGTGTAAGTAAGGTTGTCTTTTATTTCCTTATCTTTTATTCGATTTCAGATAAGTTTGTTTCAGTATATACTTGGGGCTCGGCTTAATCTAATTGGCGCCCAGACTAAGAATAACATCAGTAATCCCAGATTACATTTAAATTACCCACTCCCGTCTCCACTTGAGTGAACCGGAGCCACATGGTTGACATCTGGGACAACCTATAAACCTTATATAAGCAAAACGCGTTATATATGTTCAGTTTGGGGTAGATAGGACCTCTATTTGAGTTTAGCTAGGCTATTTATTTCGTTTTAGAGGTTTGTTTGGTTAACTATAATGTTTAGCGCTAGTTTTCGACAATTTTTGTGCTATCGTAACTCCATCTTGCGTTAGCGAAACGTAACTTTTGTAGGGTAATATAAATCTTACATGCAGGTGTTGTTTTAAGTCCGGGCCTGGTTTGGGAATGGTAGTTTAAATTGAGGAATGTACATTACAAAATTTTAACAATGTTTTGGAAGGTAATATGTGACTGTCTCAAAAAATTTAAACGAATTCAAACACAAAGACGAATTTTAAGTGACGAATTGAGAAAATAAAATAATACTGAAATTAATTACGCATTGTTTTAGAATATAAATTTCAGTAAGACCCTCATCAAATACAGTTCCAAAAGAAAAATCAAACGCAGCTATCCCGGCATACAATTCATTTATACGACAACAAGAAAATAAATATTCCGACGGGAAAAGCTCCGCTTTCAATGACATCGTAATAAAAATACGGCGGAAAGCACTACTTGTATATCTTTTATAAATTTTCCGGTACACGGCCATTTTCCCTCTTTGTGGTGGGAGATTTTCCGACTTGGGATAAAGCCTACTCGAGATATGAGCGGATGGCTGAGAAATTACAGAGTGCTAATGTAATTTGCGGGTAGGAATTTTTCGTTTAAACATGAAAGAAAAATTCTTATTAAAAACTCATCACCATAATTTGTTTGAGTCTAATAATAGTGATGCGAGCCGGCATAATATGCGTTACTTTTTACTGTGCTGGTTTTTGTCAATGCAACAGCTTTTTTTAATTTTATCTTTATAAAATAATGCCAAAAGTTGCAATTGTATATTTATAATAAATTAATTTGATTAAAACGCTGTATTTAAATTTATAATTTTTATTACACATTAAGTAGCAATTTACGTGAAGTTTTTCTACAAAGAAATGTTTAAAAATAAAAAAGAACGTAATAAAAAAAGTGACTGAAACGTAACTGAGTTTAAATTGATGTTAAAATATAACGCCAACAATATTAACATGTTTCAGAAGTTTGCGAAATTTCTTAAACTACCTCAAAGAAAACAAATTTTACCCACATAAAATCCAACATAGCTGTCTAAAAAAGACGCCGAGACCCAACACTGTTCGAAGAAGTAAACGTTTTAATTGACATCAATTTTAATTGGAAATTGTTAGAACGGGTTTAAAGAGTTGAAGATTAAAATGAATTTAATTAATTATATATATTTTTTTAATGATATAAAACGATCAATGAGTAAAAATAATCATGGCTGTTAAACATGATGTACTGGGACTTGAAAAGTTTGTGCAAAAGAATAGTTCTGACAATTGAAAGATGACACAAATTTATATCTAATTTTTGGTTTGGAAAACCTTATAATTACACAAAACTAAAGGGAATTTATCCAATACTAGTACAAAACGAAAAATCTTCAGAGTATACATAGTCTGGATATACAGGGTGTTGCATGACGTACGCGGTATAAACTTAACATATTTTTGAGTTAATTTTAAGCAAAAATGTCATATGAACAAATATCCAATTCTACATGGTTACCGAGCTCCAATCGATCAAAGATTAGAAGATAAATTAAGGTGATTACAGCACCCCCTTATAATTTTCGGACAAGGATATCTCAAAAAGTAATTTTTTTAGAAAATTTAAATTTGAGCAAAATAAATAAGGCAATAATATCTAGATTATGCATATTGTTTAAAGTTTTAATTCCTTTCAGTTTCCGAGAAAAAAAATCAAAGGGCTTTAAATTTTAAAATATCATAATGAAAATAAATGCATTCCTCAACAGTCCTATTCTTAATATAATCCCCAAATTTAAGCTCCTAATCTCTTGTTAATGATTTTTTAAAATTCGCCGAAATTAGTGGTTAAAACGCCTTGTTAAGTGCTTTTTTCTAGTGTAACGCGTCTGTAACTATCGTATCGTACACTCTGAGTCATCATTCGTTTCTTGCAACGATTTACACTAGTTTAAACCAGTTTAAACCAGAAAATAGCACTAAACAAGGCGTTTTAGCCATTAATTTCGGCGAATTTTAAAAAATCATTAACAAGAGATTAAGAGCCTAAATTTGGGGATTATATTAAGAATAGTGCTGTTGAGGAATGCATTTATTTTCATTATGATATTTCAAAATTTAAAGCCCTTTGATTTTTTTTTTTTTGAAACTGGCAAGAACTAAAATGTCAAAATATATGCATATTTTAGATATTATTGCCTAATATATTTTGCCAAAATTTTAATTTTTTAAAAAAATTACTTTTTGAGATATGCTTGTCCGAAAATTATAAGGGGGTGCTGTATTCACCTTAACCTAGTATGCCATCTGTTTGATTATGTCGAAACGCAGCACTGAATGTTTGGTGATTTGGAATTTGTCAGTAGGGAAATAGTCGCCGAAACTCTCTACAAGCAGCTCGCGAATTTCCATCCAGTATCTCCGGCATATTCTTCATTCAAAAACAACACAGGTATGTTGCAAATTTAAATTTATCACAAACAAAAAACCTAGTTGACTAGGACTGTATAGTTAACTCACGTTTATAATTGTTGATAAACAACCAAACATTTTGAAAACATCGCATACTACGTTAATTTATCTTCTGATCTTTGAATGCTTGTATCTCGGTAAGCACAAAGAATGATGTTTTTTCATAGGAAATTTTTTGTTTAAAATGTTCTCAGAAATATAATATAGTTTGTACAGTAAGTCATGCAACACACTATATCCCAGCAATATAGCAAAAGTTAAAAATAGGTTGCCTAGTAGGTAAGAAATATATTGACCAATAACTATAACGATCCTTCTTGCCAAAATCGTTAGAAGCACATCTTGGATAAGATTGGAAACAAATGTTTTCCATTCTAACCAATACACATACCAGTCAAGAAAATCCACTGGACCTAGCGCTGGATCTAAACAGACTGCAACCTTCTTTTTGATTTCTACCATGTCAATTGTACTTAAGAGATGATTTAGCTCAAATTTCTGATACTGCGTGGATTCATAAATTGAGCAGGACAAATGAAATCAGAGTAGCTTGACCGGTTCGCGGTCCTAAGTCTACGATAAAATGAGAGATATTATAATACGATAACGACAAAAATGTTGAGAGCCACCAAGTTTTTTGATTAACTTGGAAAACTTATCTGATTTGATATGTCCTGTTTAATTGAGACAGTCTCTGGTACTTCAAGTTATCTGTATGAGTTCTGGCAAATAAAAGAAAGTGAGAAAATTTAATACATTTAATAAAAAAAGTAAAATGAATAAATTTGTATATAATAAATTAATAGTTAATGATTAAATGTGAATAAATAAATAAATGAATAAAATTGACTGATAGATAAAATGTTTATTAATTGTCCCGACCATGTGGAATTCTAGTACGGTACTTCCCATTCGTATGTCGTGGATAATCCGCCTTTAGGTACTTAGATCCTTAGAGCTCGGAACTTGGAGAAACTACGTAACTCTGAGCTTCTTGGAGAAACTACGTAACTCGAACTTGGAGCTTAAAGCTTGGAGTTTCTTGGAGCGTAAAGCTTCTTGGAGAAACTACGTAACTCGAACTTGGAGCTTAAAGCTTGGAGTTTCTTGGAGCGTAAAGCTTCTAGGAGCAACTACGTAACTCGGATTTCTTGTTTCTTAGAGCTTCTAAGAGTAACTACGTAACTCGGGACTTCTTGACTTTTTAGAGCTTCTTGAAGCTTCTTGGAGCTTCTTGGGGCTTCTTGGAACTTATTGGATCTTCTTGGAGCCACTACTGGTTTAGAAATAAAAAGAACCTCAGTAACAGTAAAAGTACATATACATTCCAGTTTGGAAATCTAACTGACTTATGCATAAACGCGACAAATATTAAAGTTACATCGTCTGAACAGAATATAAAATATCACGACAAATATTACATCTGAATACAATATAAAATATTTATAAAATAAGTTATAACAATAAGTTTTACATCATCTGAACAAAATATAAGCTATTTATAAGGCCAAAATAAGTTAAAAGCCATAGATTTCCGTTTTAACTGTATTTCCAGACTGACTTGTAATTCAATTATTTAGTTGCCTACCCTCGTATATATCAAAGTTTCAAAGAGCTTAAAAATATTATTAGGTAGGGTAGCTATAATCTATATAAAATAAAATGAAACAGTAATAATATCCGGCATGATGGTAATAAAAAAAGCAAATGGCCGATCCTTTCGGTTTTCCAACGAAATCTAACAAAATGTTAAAATATAAGGTGAAAGAAACATTAGCTGTCAATTATCCCAACGTTAACACACAATAAACACATAAAAGACAAGATAATTGTGGAAAACTACTTATAGTAGCTAATTTATCGGCACAAACTACCACGTTAAACAGTCGATTTTACCTCGGCGTGGTTTTTCAAAGAAACACTATGGACCGTCCGCAAACCGTACTTTCCAAATTTCAAGAAGGAAGCGAGCGGTGGTCGTTTAAGTTGTGTTACGAGGGGTTATGGAGAAGTAGTTGACAAAAATAAATTTGAAATTAATTTAAAATTAATTTCACGTAACACTGCTTTTAGTCACAATGTATGGATTAGCCACTTTAAAAAGGGACCATCATATCATCTCTAAGAAAGAGAAACATAGAGGCAAAAATTGCATGGGGTTATCCACAAGGAGTGATGTTATTATCAAAGCTGATTACTGAAGTCAGTTCCAGTGAATTATCTTCTAAAAATTTAAATGTAAAAATACCAACAAGTAACATACGTCCAGGGCCGCCGAGAATCAGGTCGGGCCCCGCGACATTTTTATAAAAAATTAGGCCCTTTTTAATATCACATTTCTACACAAAAAGGTCTTCCAGCAAAACCTTCTCCTCCTATTTATTTGAATTTCTCTAAAAAAAAAAAAATTCAAGCAAAACCTTCTCCTCCTCTTTACTGAATCTCTTAAAAAAAACTTCTCCCCTCTTGTGCCAAACTGCTGAAGAAGTAAAAAACGTCCAAAGTTGCCGGGCCCCCCTTATGCCGCTGCCGGGCCCCCACTTGAGCTCGGATCCCGGGAATTAGTCCCGGCTACCCCCCGCTCTTGTCGGCCCTGCATACATCAAGTATAAAATGTCAAATTCAATAAATAGTGGTCTTGAACAAAATGTTAGGGAATTTATAAAATTTATTGTTTAAGATACTCTTCACACAGTAGTATGTGAAACCTATTGATTCTGCAAAAAATCTGAATAAAAATAGGGGGTTACAGGGGTTGAAATATTAATAAAAAAGGAAATCAAAAACAAAAACTAATTTCAACATGACATTTTTAAATTCTCGATTGTTTCAGCTTTAACTAGATAAAAATTCATGTTATTATAATGAGAAAAACCAGACATGAAAAATTTTGACAAACACATTTGTGTTTGTATCGTATTATATATACGCACAGACGACCAGCATTTCCCTACTCAGAATAATCGGAAACATAGAAAAAGTGTTAAAAAGTTGGGGTAAGAATTTTTTTATCGGTTTGAATGCAATACTGAAGTTTCATAGGTAGGGCCTCAGTGATTATTATTTACAGAAATAGTTTTGTGTTAAAGTAGATCCATAGACAGCCATATAAATAAATATGACAACTTTATAATTAAAATGAAAAACAACAAAATACCTTGGTATCATAAATGATCAAAATTTGAAATGGGTTGATCATCTTCAGTCATTAACAACCAAAGTTAGAAGATTCATTTTTAAATTTTATGAGTTGTGGAAATGTATGACTAGGAGTTTACTAATTATTATTTATAACTCGCTGGTTGAATCTATTTTGCGATATGGTATAATGTGGACTATATGATATTGCACTTCAACCCCTTAATGTAATCCATAAATCGTGTAATTAGAATTATCTACAAAAACCAGCATTATATCCTCTTTTATTCAAACTGAGTTGTAAATAAATTAGTGAATATAGTTAAAAATAAATTAAATAAACTGTTCACAATAAATAAACGTTACAGTATGCCCTTTTTATGGAGTTTTTATTTCATCCTGTTTACTAAAACTAGAAAAAGAAAATATGCCAATATTTTTGAAAACACAAAAGATATTAAAAAAATTTACAGTACAGTAAAAGAAGCTATAAATGAAAAACTAATAAATCTAATGAAGATATTGTTATTAAAAATTAGAAAACCCATGACACTTTTACCACTGTTAAAGAAATGATTGATTTTTGTAATAAATACTATATTGAAGTTGGTAGTAAATTGGCAGGAACAATTGAGAATCCATCAGACAAGTTTAAAATAAATTATCCGTCTATCAAAATTGATGAAAACGAAATTGCGTCACACATCAAAAGTTTAGAAAACGGTAGCTCACCAGGAATTGATATAACATCACAACAAAAATGATTTAAAATAATAATAATAATAATTTTTTGTACCCACTTACACATAATAAATCTAATATTTTTGGCCGGCATTATACCTGAACAGTTTAAAATTTCAATAGTTGTACCTACATATAAAAATGGAAATAAAAATAACATAACTAATTACAGACCATTAGTCTCATAAACACATTTGCTAAAATTTTTGAAAAATGCCTTAAAGTACGTTTGTATGACTATCTACACAATGAAAAGCAGTTTGGGTTTAAAACAGGGTTTAGCACTAACGATGCAACGTTTGAACTTATTAACCGAATCAAACTTACTTTGGATAAGGGTGATAAATGTATTGCAGTGTTCTTGGATTTAGCAAAGGCATTTGATACAGTGCCTCATCAATTTCTCCTTAATAATTTACAACAGTATGGAGTGAGGGGCACTGTATTAGATCTTTTCAAAAACTATTTGTTAAATAGAAAACAAATGGTGAGAATAAAAAATATCTTAAGCGAACCGGAAATCTTTCAAATGGGAGTGTCTCAGGGAATGGTTCTTGGTCCAATTTTATTTATCATTTATATCAATACTATGTTAAAATTACAAATAAATGGTGCAATAATCTCATATGCAGATGATACTGTCATTGTATTCGAAGATTGTAGCTGGGAAGCAGTCAAAGAAAAAGCCAAAACGGGTATAAGTACTATTAAAAACTGGCTTGATTTTCATAAACTATCTTTAAATGTTTCTAAAACCTCCTTTCTAGCATTCACGTTAACTAGCGTTAACAGACCTTCTTTCGACATAAAAATAAATGAAAACTTTGTTATTAGAATGAACAATACAACAAAATACCTCGGTATAATAATTGAACAAAATTTGAAATGGAGTGAGCACATTCAATCATTAACAAACAAGATTAGAAGATTTATTTATAAATTTTATGAGTTAAGGAAATTTATGACTAGGAGTCTACTAATTACTATTTACAATTCGTTGGTTGAATCTATTTTCCGATATGGTTTAATAATATGGGGTGGTTTATATGATATAGCACTTCAACCTCTTAATGTAATCCAAAATCGTATCGTCAAAATTATTTACAAAAAATCGACATTATATCCTACCTCTCTCTTATATAACAAACATGTTCTTAATATAAGAACATTATATTATCATTGTTATTGTACTTTTATTTATAGAATACTGCAAAGCACTTGCACAACACAAGATCCAGATTAAATGAGAATCTGAGAACTCGAGCAGTTCATCGAGATGCAAGTCAAAGATTTGTAACTTATGTTCCTCCCAAAATCTTTAACACCTTATCTGTCAATGTGAGGAACATAATTTTTTTTAAATTATTTCAGAAGAAATCAAAACAGGATATCACCTCTAATATTGGTGCATATAGAGATGTACTCTAGATAATTTTGTATTCTTATTACAGATATTTTAAAACTATGTATATATGTATGTATACTGTAAGTATAAATGTGTATATTACTATGCTATTACTTTACTGTAGCACATACAGGTGCTTGCACCTAGGTGCTTTAACTTTAATTATAATTCGATTAATATGTTAATTTAATTTTTAATTGTAAGAAATGTATTTGTATTAAATAAATCAAATCAGTCGCCACCTATGGCATCCATTTAAAAAAGAAAATATCTTGAGGTATTTTATGACTTGAAAGTTAAAAAAATTCGAATGAAACATATTTTAGCTTTTTATTGAATTGAATTGCCAGCCATAATTTGCCCAAATGGTCCAATTTATGGCACTTTTGATTCACTTGTTGACACAAAGATTAGTGATAACGATTTTCACCACTAGTCGTTAAGAAATAAGCCAAGCTTAAAATGACATTTCTCCATTGACAATGTCATTTTAAGCTTCGCTTAGTTCTTAACTACTAGCGGTGCGAATGGCCCTTAATTACTCGGTTTTGTCTCCGTTAATAAAAATATATAATGGGACCAAATATAAATATAATAAATAAAATAAAAAATATTTGTTTTAAAATTTTATTTTAATGTACCTTTTAGAAACCATCTCCTTGACTACGAAAAAGTTCTACTACTTTCTAACAGAAGTCTCGACAAACTGAAATTAGATAGGCGCGTCTTGGAAAAATAAAATACCAACTCTGCTTTTTGTGAAAGCATTTCTTTTCAAAATGGCTATCGATTTGTGGTTTTTGTATTGTTTTGAAATGAACTTAACGGTAAAAGGTACCCATCAAAGAAAATCACTTGAGATATACTTAAAGTTCAACATCGTTGGTTTAAAAATACCAAATTTGATTTCTTTATAAAATATCAGGATGGATATTTTCATGACATTGGAATTCTTGAAGGTATTAGATAGGTATAGGTGATAGTTTATTATATTGTTATTAGTTTATATTAATTACTTCTTTTGGCGGAATATGGAAAACTTTTTATTATTAAGTTTAGAAAAAAATGTATTCTTCAAAAAAAATTATGTATGGTTTAAAATCTAAAATACAACAGATACCAAATTTTATGAGTGGTATGCAAGGTTTGTCAAAAATGAATGTACCAAAAATCGTTTTTTGACAAAGCTTGTATACAATTCATAAAATTTGTAACTTTTTTTAGCTACTGGTTTCAGAACGGTGTAAGTTATAGGTTTGGAAACAGTTAAATTATTTAATAAGAGCAAATAGATACCATTTTCGTTTCTATAAAACTAAAACAGCAAGCAAGTGACCTAAATAGTCTGTTAGGCAATAAATAATGCCTTACATTACGAAGACGATAGCAATTACCGTCAGGGGATGATTTGCAGGCACAGTGGTGCAAAAAGGAGCAATTGTCCATTAACGCACAAAAAACAACAGTTGTACCATTCACAAAAAACCGGGTCCTTACAGGAGTGAAACCACTAGTACTAAATAACATGGTTATTCTATTTGTCACAGAAGCCAAATACCTCGGAGTCGTATTCGACCAAAGGCTGACTGGAATCAACATTTCAAAATACTCGCTTTTAAATCTACAATAGCAAAAGTGATAAGACCCATGACAATCTATGGCGCAGTGGCGTGGGTAACCAAAACTGCGCAGGCAAATGCAATAGATTGATTCACTGGTATTCAGCGGCTTGCCTTTCAGTGTGAAAGAGACTTTCAAACTTTCTGGCATATAGACAGTTCATAAACCAAGGAAGGAGAAGGTGCTGAAATCTATGGATCCAAGTCTAGGAGTCTAAGAGAATATGCAACAATGTTCCAGGCTGAACTAATAGCCATACAGCACTGTACAAGAGAAATAATAATTCAGCAAGTATCTGATAGCCAAGCAGCTTAAAAGGCGATTCTCTCACCTTCAAATCACGACTAATGAAAGACTGCCTAGAAGACCTGGCAGAACTAAGTAATCAAAAATAGGTGTCCCTAGCCTAGATGCCAGGCCACGAGGGTTATCAGGGCAACAAAAGGGCCGACGAATTAGCCCATGACAGGTCCCGAACCCTTCTGTGGGATTGCTAAGGCATTTGGCAAGGCATCCAACAAACAATGAATGCAAAAAGAGTCTTAGGAATGGTGGAACAACTATTCTAGACTAAGACAAGCCAAACAGTTCATCAATAAACCATAGTCCAATACTGGATCAATAACGTCAAATAGTTATGATAACAGTAGGTCTTCTTACACTGAACACTTTAGTCTAATTGAGAAATACATATTACTGCCTATTAACAGTATAAGCTTAATAAACACTATATATAGGTACCATTGAAAAGACAGAAGAGATTTTATATGGATTTTATCTGGAAGAACACAAAATATATAAGAGCAAAAGGCTACACAGGAGAACTGCTTCCCAAACAAAGTTTTCTAAAAGTGCCAGCGTCACTTTTTCAATTTGTACAAATTGTAAAATTTGTAATTTTAAACCAAGGCTCATTACAATACGACAGATATAGGTGAAGTTATATACACAGTAAATAGAACAGCGAAGCACAGTAAGTTCCAGTTTTTTGAGGTGATCTTAATACATTATAGTTTTTTTTGTAGTTCTTGGGTTTTTAGCTGGTTATACCAAACACTCGATTTTTATTTGATCTACAAGCACCTAAAATCCCGAGAACTACAAAAAAAAACTATAAATGAAGGTGTGAGAATTATAAAAGAAAGCAGATACCCTGACTTACTTTGTAAAGTACTAATAATAATAGTAATGTTGAGCATTCTACGACTTTACCAAATATAAGTGGCTTAACAAATTGCACCAGCTCGTGAAATTATGCATTTGATCTGAAATTTATGCAGGAAGAAGCAGATGGAAATAAACCTTCCATCAAATTTCACAATTTACGAGTACAAGAACGCATGGCTGTATTGACAGATAGAGCAACAGTTTTTATTCAACCTTTCAGGTACCTCTTTGGTCCCTTCTAAAGAGTCCAGGCTGCCGCCCCCCTCCATCAGGGGATGCCAGCCTAGAACTTGCTAAGGTTCAATTTAGAAGTCAACATTATACCGGCGAGGACCTTGAAGTACCTACTTAGCGATAGAGGTACTTTTGATCTCCATGAGAAAGACCAGGAAGATAGCAGCAATATTGGGCCGTCTGATTCTGAATACGGTAGCGAAGAGTACTACATTCTGCTGTATAGGGCTCCGATATGGTATAGAGACCTAAATATCAAAAGCTACAGGACCCAGAATACTAAGGCTGGCAAAAAATGCCTGTTGAGGCAGCCAGCGATTATAGGATGACCTCCCTAGCGGAGCTGGCTATATTGTATGATAAAAACGAGATCAATGAAGAGGTGAGAAATATATCAAAACGCCAGACTACGGAGAGGTGGCAGAAGTAGTGATCCGAGATAACGGAGGTAACGCAATGGCCGAAGATATTGATGCTGGGGATTAAAGTATGAGAGAAATGCGGCCACAGATAACTTAATTATTTCCAGACACGAAGTGTCTAAAATTGATACAGAAGAAATACAGTAATCACTGCGGGTATTGCCAAAAAGTAGACGAAGCAAAACACAAAACTCGGATGCCCTACATGGCACGATAGGGCAGGATGTGTACAAGACGACGAAAACGGAGAGTGACTGATCCAGAACTCTGGAGTATGTTTTCAAAAGACGTTACTAGAGCTCAGGCAGGATGCAGGTGAAGGTTTTTTTAGTGCGTGGAGCTATCTCACACTCCCCGATAATCCCCTAGGCATTGGGGATCCATAAGCGAATTGTTTCTGCAACGTAAAAAAGCTTACCTCCCCTCCGCCAGAGTTCAAATATGACGGCGTTACAGACTTATTGGCTTATTGTGCCACCAGAAAATAAATTCTTCTTAAAAAGAATCGTTTAAATTGCGAGAGATAAAAATAATACGAGTCGTAATAAGTTCTGTACATCACGCTGTCGACGTCGACATTTAAGTTAAAGATGACTAACTATAACATATGAAGGCGGAGTGTATTAAACTCATGTTCCACAAAGGAGACTTCACTTGCACAAAGAAACGAACGTAACGAGGGAAACAATATTCTTCTTCTTGGAGAGAGAAATTGTTTCTGGCAACTGTTACGAAATTCAAAGGCCGCTACTACAGCTGCTATTCGTGATAAAGCTCGGTAGACGGTTTCATTAATTAAAGAGATTATAAATCAGGAGACGAGACCGAACCGGACTGATAAAGTTATGTAACATTTACACAGCCCAATGTGGTTTCAATATGAGAATTAAAATTACATAAACCATTTAAAACATAAATGTGTGTATATTATTTTGCAGCAGATTATAATATGTGATACATAATTTTTTTTTTTCTAAATTCTATAGAAGATTTAAAATTTATTGAGATTATTTTTGTACAGATGGTTTGCGTTTATTGCCATTAATTAATTAATAGCGTAAAAATCTAAAATAATCTCGTAAGGTGACTTTTCACGATTACAATAGAGGGAAGTAAAATACAGGGTGATTCATAACTATTGGGACATAGATTAAGGGCAGGTTATTTAGATCAAAATATGGCGATAGGACCAAATATACCTTAATAAAATATGGCTGTGGAATAAGATACAGGGCGTTAAAGTTGAATTTTTTTTTTCGTTTTTTTTTTATAATCTTACTGTATATTTATGAATTGTTATCAAAATTGGCTCACAGGCATATCTTTGGACAAGGGATATTATTTTATGTATTATTTCACATTTTTTTACAGGGGGCGCCACGAGAATGATTCCATACTTAACTACTTTAATTAAAATATTGTCCCTTACAGGGTGATTAATGATTGGGTCAAAGTAGGTATTTCCACCGAACAAAAATAGCTGAAATACCGAAAAAAAAAAAATATCATCGTCAAAGTTTCTCAATATTCGATATCGTATAGTACTCGATGTACTCGTTCAAAATTCTTATTAGTAAAATTACATCCTATGACTAGTTTTCCAAATATAACGTAATATGTACCAAATATATGAATTTTAAACAAAAAATATACTGACGTAAGTAGATATGTTTCAGAGATATACTGTATATTAGATAATTTGACACACTGTGTTCGATTAGAAATATACCCCTTGTACTATTTGAGGGCAGCCAAAATTATTTCCTAGTTACAGGGTGATTGCGGTTAAATATGTAAGGTGAAAAAATCAACCAATGTTGAAATTGTTGGCAAAAAATAGAAAATAATTGCCTTTTAAAATGGGAGTTGTTTATCAAAAAAATCTTATTAGTTCACATACAGAGTCATACATTATTTCGTTACAAAAAAAGTTCGTTATACAGTAGGTCTAAGTAGGATTTAGGGAAATGCGAGAGGTACCGGGATCGTTGCCCGGCACCTCCACCATGTCACGTTAAGTGGTTTGTTAGGCAAACCAATTAATCGTGGGGTACGCCACTGCGTATTTCGAATCGCCCAAATGATCTTCCAGTCGAGGAAGATCTTTGCGCCACCCGAAAATACTCACTGGAGAACCTTTCTTATGATTTACTGTTTGGCTTGGCTTTACGCTACTGAGGAAGGAATAAAAGTCACAAATAAAAAACTGCAAATCTTTAATGAACACAAACTAAAATCCCCTAAACTACCCAGAAATCCTCAATGTTATAATACACCCCCAAATATACAATATATATACACTATAAAGACTTTAAAGAACCAACCAGTTACTTTTCTCAGAAATACCTTTTTTATTTTATTTTATTTTTTATTAGATTTATAAAAAACCTTACCACATATTTTAACAGCAAGCTGGAATGTCACGACTTTATTTTTTATTTTTATTTTTATTGCTGTAATAGAGCAGAGTATTACCTACTGCCGATTTTCGTCACAGCCGAAGAACTTATAGCCTCGGTTGTGCCAAAAATGTTGTTATTTTTTGTTTTGTCAATTTGGCTAGCTGACCCCAACATTGTTTTGAAATTGTAGAATCAGCATAACCGAATTGAGTGCATTGTTTATTTTCAACATAAAATAAAGTTTTTAATTACTAGACGAAAAGATTGTTATTGTTTTAAATAACTTTAAATGTAATATTAAACACAAATTGGAATTGAATGGAAATTAAAAAGATTGAAATAAAATTATATTTTTGGAAATGGCTTTATTAAAATTTGAGTTGAAATATATTTTTGGAAAGTACTTTATTTTTTCTTTAATAAAAATCTAATTATTTTTAAATGCAATTCGTGACAATATTGATCGGATTACATGTTTATTTTGACCGGAGCATTAGCTCTTTATATTGCCTCTTTATGTATATTTATATCAGATTGGGAACTCATCCATGTCTTAGTTTAACAAGGAAAGCAAGTAAAGCTTTTCGAGCAATGCTTCTTAAGTTACCACAATATTGTTCTATTGGTTCACAAAATATAACAAGTAGATAACAAATGAATTTTAAACAATAAATAAATGAATTTTAAACAATAAATATATACTGACATAAGTAGATATTTTCAAAAGAAATATCTTATATTAAATATTTTGACACACTGTGTTTTGTTTAGGAATGTAACCCTTGTATTATTTGGAAACAGACAAAAATTTCGTACTTACAGGGTGATTGCGGTTGAATGTAAGATAAAAAAGTCAACAAAATGTTGAAATTGTTGCCAAAGAATAGAAAATAATTACCTTTTGAGTTGTTCATCAAAAAAGTATTGTAAGTCCACATACAGGGTCATACTTTATTCAGGTACAAAGAAGTTGATTATACGGTAGGTCTAAGTAGGATGTAGAAAAATTATCATCGGATCACAGGTTTATTTGGCTCGAGTATTGTCGTAAGTACATTTTGTTTTAAGTTGTATCCCCTAAAAGATGGTTACAGTTGAACTTGCAAGGTGAAAAAATCAACAATACATAAAATTATTGCCAAATATTAGAAAATAAATTGCTTGTTAGTTCTTTATTGAAAAAAGATTACAAATAAACATACGTTAATATTTTAAATAGGCAATAACAAACTTTGTCGAACTGACATAGTTTTTTAATAACTATAAATTAAAAACATTTAATGGATCCTCAGAATAAAGTAGTCAATGATCAGAAAAATCTGAGAAATTATCAACTTCTTAACTGTTTTCTTATTCATTGCGAGTTTTCTTCTATGAAATCCATTGAGTAATAGTTAGGCACAGAATGAAGTATAAATGTCATATCTACTTATTGGTACACATTCATATAAGAAATAGTATTTTCATGTTATTGGTCATTCAAATATTTAAAATAAGTCGAGCAGCTATATTATTCTAATTTTCACGAAACAATTGTTGATATTTTTATAGTTTACAACTTACCTGTTCCTCTCTTGATTTTTCAAGGGCTTCTCAAAACAATATGATTTTTCACGTCAGACGTAAAGTGTTATAGCTTGTTGTAATCGACACAACCAAGGCATTTTAAATCGGTTTTGGTCTGGTACTGTGTTAAGAATCGCCCTGTATATTCGTAACGATAAAATATAAAGCTTAAGACTGCCTGCATGCCTGAAGTTTTGCTTTTTATATCTACTGTGAGAATATATAATTTTTCCGAAGATTTTCACAAAAATTGATTACCCTGTATATTTTGTAACCTATGACTTTTAGACGATTGATAGATTTTGTTAGTAAATTCTAAAAAGTGGTGAATATGCCAAAAACCTTATACATAGGATATATAAACATGCTTACACTTGATTTATATATTCATGATTAAATATTTTCCGAATAATTGAACATCCATCTATTGCTGACTTTTATAATAAATGACGTTTGTATTACTTTAAGTGAGCATTAGACCGTTCTGTATTAGTGTTTTAAATAAATATTGTTGCAAGTATGGCGTTTGCAAATAGGATAAGCTGTTATGTTTGCAATAGACACTCAACTTCGACTCACTATTCGTTCAAACAAAGACGATAATATAGATGTTCTTAACGTTGCTAATTTAAGAAAACAAGCTGCCGGACATCCTGCAATCGTTAATCTACAAGAAGTAAGATTATGTTTAAACTGTTATCACGCAATTACACAGGAACTTATAAATATTGAAAATGATGCAAATTGCCTAAGACTTAATGTTTTAACACCTCACTCAGTTCGTGGTTGTATAATTTGTAACGCACAAGTAAATGTAAGAAAACTATCGGCAGTATGCAGAACAAATATTTTTTTTAGTTTCAAATATTTATGTACCCAAATACCTGAAGATTTTTGTGACATTCATCTAAATCAGCCATACTTAACCTGCAGCCCGCGGGCCTCATGCGGCTCTCCAAGCTATTCTGTGTGGCCCTTCAAGCTTTTTTGTGCAGCCCCAAACACGATTATTAGTAACTGAAATGGTTGAGCTACAGTCCTGTATTAAAACAACATGAGGAATTGAGGACCTTTTTTTTTTAGAAAATATTTAAAGCGGATCCCTATCTTCACCCATTGTCCTTTATTGGCATTTCAAAAAGGTGGCAACTTTAGTTATCTCCCAAAAATATTGTAGCCAGTGTAACATATCAAACAGATTTATGTATTTTAGCTATTTTTGTTCGGTGGAAATACCTACTTTGACCAAAAAAGATCTGCCGAATCATTAATCACCCTGTAAGGGACAATATTTTAATTATAGTAGTTAAGTATGTATTTTGACTATACAGAATGAGCAAATAACTTTCAAATATATTTAAAGGTGATTTATGAAGTACATTTTAAAGAATAGGGGATTTCTAACTTCAACACCCTGTATCTCAAAATCTAGTCATAGGATACGATTGGGCCCATGGACACTTTTGATGGGGACATCAAGTTATTTAACATATCAAAAATTCAGTCATTTTGACGGTACTCCCGTTTGCATAAAAGTGGTCCTTTGCTTAGAATACTATAAGTGACCTTTACCTTTTGGGGATGCAATTTCGTTGTAACCTTTTTCGAATCAGGTAGGAAACCCTTTTTTGGAATGCAATTTCGCAGCTCATATTTGCGTTGTAAAAACCTCATTAATAAAAATCATCACCTTGAAAGTAAGTGTACAACTAGACTTCAGTGTGATTTAATATAAGGAACAATAGCTGTTTTACGTAAAAAATAAAAAATATTATTATGTTGGGTCTGAAGTCATCGTGTTAGCAATAGAAGGTAAATCGCACAAGGTTACGTAAAATCGTGTAATGCTAATGGTATGATAAACGATTGCTGGATATGCAGAAGAGTATTTTTACAGTAAATTTTCTCGTCACTATATATCTGAATTAATTTTTAATTAAGGCCGAAAGAAATTTATCAATTAAAATTAACCATCTTCTTGCAATTTATACCTAATTTTTGCGGCGTACCTTAATAAGGTCGATAAAAAACCGAAAGATTGTCAAGAATCCCCTCCGAACCGGCTAGCATGGGCCATTAATTTCCATTAAAGAAGGGCTTTCATAAAAACCGACTGAAAATTAAACTTTAATCTTTTTTTTTCCCTTTCCGTCCTGTCAAATTAGCCGAGTTAGCAAAGTGTTAGGAATTATTAAAAGTTGAGTCGAAAAAGAGTTCATTTGTTTGGCTCAGAGTCGCACTTATTAACTTCCAAAATTTCAAAACAAACTCTTAAAAACGTTTATCCTTTTCTATTTATAAAGTGGCATAAAGAGGGTAATAATGCTTTAATAAATTTAAATACTTCTGTATTTTATAAAGTTTTATTAATTAAAAAGTTCTTTTAAAAAGTCAGAAATGAAATAATTATTTCCTAATTTGATTTCTCTGAATTGAAAGTTGACGTGACTTACTAACTTTGCTTGTTTCTTTAATTCCCACATCTTATCCGTTCCGTGAATATCGTTAGCTTAATACGAAATCCCACTAAGTAAACTTATTAATTTTAATTAAAATAATCACCTTGCCACATGTTATCACATGTTATCGTGAAGAAATTAATGAATTTATTTACGTGAAATTTGGGTTTACATACATCAATTTATGATTAAATAGAATAACAGTTTTTTTACTAGAGATATTTTTTTTCATTTGAGTAATTTTTATTTATTTTTATGTATTTTTAAATATTTATATTTTTATATATTTTTATATATTTTTATATATTTTTATATATTTTTATATATTTTTATATATTTTTATATATTTTTATATATTTTTATATATTTTTATATATTTTTATATATTTTTATATATTTTTATATATTTTTATATATTTTTATATATTTTTATATATTTTTATATATTTTTATATATTTTTATATATTTTTATATATTTTTATATATTTTTATATATTTTTATATATTTTTATATATTTTTATATATTTTTATATATTTTTATATATTTTTATATATTTTTATATATTTTTATATATTTTTATATATTTTTATATATTTTTATATATTTTTATATATTTTTATATATTTTTATATATTTTTATATATTTTTATATATTTTTATATATTTTTATATATTTTTATATATTTTTATATATTTTTATATATTTTTATATATTTTTATATATTTTTATATATTTTTATATATTTTTATATATTTTTATATATTTTTATATGTTTTTATATATTTTTATATATTTTTATATATTTTTATATATTTTTATATATTTTTATATATTTTCATATATTTTTATATATTTTCATTTAGTTCTTTTATTTTTATTTATTATTTATTTTACGATACTCCCTATTCAGCCCCCACCCCCTCCGTAAAATGTAAAAATTTAAAAACCTTGAAATACGTCATTATTTACTTAGTAGCTACAATTAAAAAACCGAAAGTCTCATACAAACTTTCACCTCGTGTTCTCCCCTTTGATATTTACAAACTCAAAAACTCTGAAACATGTCTATTTATTCATGATTAGTAGCTTAAATTCCAATTTTGAAGTTCCTAGCTTTAAAAAATCGATACCCCCATACAAACTTTCCACTCACTCTCCCCTTTTCCACCTTAAAATATGAAAATCCAAAAACCCTGAAACACGCCACTATTTATTTGTGATGAGTAGGTTGTAATTCCAATTTTCAAGTTTCTACCTTTAAAAAAATCGATGATTCCATACAAATTTTCACTCCCCATTTCTCACCCTTAAAGTATGAAAATCTAAAAACCCTCAAACACGTTATTATTTATTTATGCTCAATAGCTGTATTTCAAATTTTCATGTTTCACTACCATTATGAAAAAAATCATGTCTGTGAAAAACAAAAACAAATATATCCCTCGGGAATCATGTATTTTTCCGGGATAAAAAGTAGCATATGTGCTATTCCAGACTATGATCTATCTCTGTGCCAAATTTTATCCAGATTCGTTCAGCCGTTCTGGCGTGATTTCTCAAATTAAAGTGTTAAAGGTAAATACCGCCTTTTAAAAAAAAAAAAACCTTTTCAGACGAAAGTTAAATTCTTATTTTTTATAAACTTTAAGAAAATGTAAAAAAATTGGGTTCCAATTTGAAAAAAAAAAGTCAACCTCGATATGGTCAGCTATAAAAAACTTTTTTTTATAAAATGCATATTTTCGGTGGGATTTAACGGTAACACTTTAATCTGAACACCTGGTATAGTAGTAGGATTGCATTTTAGTATTTCTGAAAGGGTGCTTCAAAATTTCCTAAAATACCTACTTAGTTTTCCTTAACTGTTTTCTAAAACTGATTCCAACCTCTATATCGCGATTCCGAAAACGGTACAAGGGAGACATCGAACTGTAAATGCACGAATCACCCTTTTCACGCCCCTTACGTTCTTTTATATTATTTGAAATGACAGCTCTTCGTTTTTTATATAAGTCTGCACAAGAAACATTTCCATTTTTTATTTTATAAAACTAAACTACCTCTTTTTATCATTTTATTGATCGATATAAATCAGCCTTTCTAGAATTTAAATGTACACTGATAAAATTATTTATTTGTACATGTTAAAAAAATATTTACCTAAATACATATTTGATTCCTATGGGCCAAACTAATATTTAATTGTTAAATTTTAAGGATTTGTTTGGCTTATTTATTTTTCTATAACTGCCGTCTTTAGATTAGGAGCCCGAGAACTGTCACTTAAGGAAAGAAGACCATCTTGAAATTCATTGTACCACCGCCTTATGGTAGCGTAGAAACATGATTTGTCACCAAGCACTTGATTGATTTC
Source organism: Psylliodes chrysocephalus (assembly GCA_927349885.1). Lineage (NCBI taxonomy): Eukaryota > Metazoa > Arthropoda > Insecta > Coleoptera > Chrysomelidae > Psylliodes > Psylliodes chrysocephalus. Next base: position 8,002,834 of record OV651820.1, on the reverse strand, counting down.
CTCAAAACTTTATGGTTTAAGGAACGCTTGTAATTGTAAAAATCACAGCCCGATAATGTTCGTTTATTTCCATGACTTACAAATAATAAGTTCATTTGACAATGTCACCAACTAAACTAGTAAATATTTAGATTGAAATGTCAAACAAAAATATCATCATGTACTACCTTAGGTTTGGCGAAAAGAGAACAGCATTCGTATATTATTTGACTATTAAAATATATTTTACAAACATTTTTGTTAATTTTAATATTTATTAATTATAAATATTGAACAAATAAATTTTTTTTATAAAAAAAAATAATTTTTATCAGTGTAGATATGAAACCAAACATCTGTTGTTTAAACAGTTTGAGGCAGAAATCTGAAAATGTCTAGATACATTTGTGCATAAGTAGGCGATAAATTTTTTTGAATGAAAAAGATTGAACAGGGCTCTCCATGAGCGTCGCCAGAATTTTACCAGTGGGGGGTATGTTTTGTTCAGTTTAATATAGTTATTAAATCCGAACCCTAATAATTTATTAATATCGAATCTATTTTAATTCATATTTTACTTAAATTGTACAATACTTTAAAAAGAATATTGTAGTAATTAGAGTGAGAAATATTTCCAAATTAAGACTATGTTGCGGAAATAATAAAATTAAAAACTTAAAAATATAAAACGTCAGACTAGTAAAATCAATAATATTTTAAAACAAAAACAACTTATTTATTAAGGTCGGACTGCTTTGTATGCGGTCTGCTATAATGTATAAATTATTATTATACTGGGTGAATCATAAATTAATACTTTCTTCACTGTATATAGAAGTCATTAAAATTAACAACTATATTTCAAAAAATTTTTTCAAAAAAACTTAAAAATAAGAAATTATATTTGTATATGTAGAATCTTTAAAGAAAACTTTGTCTATTTTCCGCCAGAGTGTGCAGCGATAAAATACCATATCTTAAATAAACATTTTCTCTGCCAAAAATTATAAGAATCGATTATAGCCTACTCTTTTTTGACCTTAAAAAAAAACTTTTACACCTTACACCGACTTAATTAGTTGACGATTTTGGATATAGATAAGTTGGGTTAAATAATCCTATTTTTTATGCCTAGGATTATCGAATATATTACTCTGACTGCCAATATAATATCCGTATGTAGAAGAAATGCATTACACCCTGTACATTGCATTTTTAACTAGAAAATACCTGCACTTAATTAATTAGCTGCAGGTCCACACTTACGTGAACATTGTTAACTAACAATGTTAATAGCGTATTGAGTTCGTGAACATTCCTGATGTCATTTTAATCTAATGACATTATTAGAGGAAACAAAATCTGGGGTTACATTTAGAGGCAGGTAAACTTCACAGTGACTAGAAATTAATACTTGAAAACTGAATAAATTTTTGGATTTTGTTACTATATGTTAGTCAAGGACATACTTTGCAAAAAAATACATTTATTAATTTAACAACAGAATTATCTTTATTATTATTGTTTGAATGAGATCCTTTCCCAGTGGATATTTTGGCTCTGTCTATTTTTGTTTAGGGTTACACAAGAATGTGATACGAAATATTTATTTTATTTAATAAAATGTTTTTGACCATTTGACTTATAATTGCAGTTATTTAACCCTGCATCGACCCTTCCGGGAATGTTTTGTAACAGTTAGAGCCTGTTATTAGTACTTTATATTTGAAATTAATGGCTGATAACAATTTGACCCCTGGAATTTTCCGTAGCTCCATCTGAAGCTGCTCAAGCTCTTTTTCAAACTTCGTCGAAGGATTGTGGAGCAAACCACGTTAATAAAGCTGCCGCCATAGTGTTTCCAATTCTAAGGCATCCCAAGTAAGAACTGATTTCCAATATGGTGATAAAAATCTTTTATTTTACACCATGTTGCTCTCATGTAGACGTTACCTAATAATATACTTTTCCTAGTTAAAAAAGCACAGTACACTGATTTACATCTCATACATTTTGGCGTTCCGCAAGGAGGTATTCTAAGGTAAAATATTCTCTCTTTTATACAGCTAACCTGCCAACAACAAGAACTCCCTCTGGCCTCCACCAAGGAGTTAAATTAATAGTTCAGTCTTAAGTGTCATTAAAAAGTGTCAGTGTATTACAATGCTAAATATGCGAAATAGTAGTTTGTGCAACAAGAGTTGATATGATGGCCATATCGCACAAAGACGAAATTTGAGCACGACGCCGTAGGCGGAGTGCGATGCGGACAATCCACTCGAATTGTACAGAATATTTTTTCTACAACCCACTAACGGAAATTCACAAATAAATATTTTAGGTTATTAAGACAAAATAACTAATTTTAAAATAATTTATGACTTTATAAAAACAAATAGAAAAAAAAAAGAAAAAAGTTAATTTCATTTTTTCCCATCCGAGAATCGAACTCGAGTCTTCAGTGTGGAAGGCAAGAACGCTAACCACAGGACTACCTATTATTTTATTTTTGTGGTTTTAATAAATTGACTTTATATAGTTTTATTTAAATTAACAAATTATTTATCGACAAGATGTATGTTTAATTTCAATAACTAAAAACTATACTGACATTTAGTTTGACAGAATTGAAAATATGAACGGTGATTGATGAATTTAATTTTTTTGCAGTGTTCTCACTATCTAGAATGGATATGAAATATATTCGTTCAGTAGAAGGCGATAGCATACTTTTTCGTTTTGTAATCTGTGCGTAGATAAGCTAATATCTATGTGGGTGTAGAAAAAATTAACAATGTAAATATGCTAAAACTTCTACTGCCATTCGATCCGACTAGAGAACCCCCTGATAAGATGAAACTCGCTACATCTTCCTAGTGTTTTATTTAAAGGCTATTAAATATGTTTTCTTACATTATGTAAGTGAACTAAAAACTTCTAAAAGCTAAATAATGATCAAAGCCCTCAGGAAACAATAAGGACCTAAAAAAATTCAGTCGCAAGGGTCATATTTTATTTAAGCCAGAGCCAGAAATGACGGGCTTGTCGTTCTCCAGCGTTCGTCTATGGTGTTGGGTCTATAGGGTCTTGCACAAAAGGGCGATTCGATAGGCACATTGTTGGTTTAGGATCTGACATGACCCCTTAGTGGAGATTTCTATTATTTCTAAGCGCTATAAAGTTCGGAAGTTTGGATAAGATTGGCGATGAATAATTTAGGGTCGAAATAGGACGAGAAATGTTTGTTTGAAAGGTAATGTCTGTTTTATAGTATCTTTAAGATTTAGGTAAATCGTCCTTATTAAAGTAATAAATAGTGGACATATTGATTTATTAAATAATGTAGTCACTAGATATTATATATACAGGGTGTTTTTTTAATATTGCGAAAAAATTCAGAGGCGTGTCCCTTGGACAAAATGAAGCAAAAAAGTTCCTACGCCTCTTAGATTTTGAACTACAGGGTGGTAAGGTTATAAGAAAAAAACTTATTTTTTGCGAATGTAAAAGTTTAAATTCACTGTCTATCAATCCCAAAAAAAAACAGAAATGGTCCATCTTACAAAAAAAAATTATTAAAATGAAATCAGAACTTCCAACAGCTTCTTATCACAAAACTAACTTTTGCAACAGAAGTGAAGTACCTAGGTGGCACCTTTAACAGCAAGTTAACATGGAACTCACACTTAGAAAACAGAGTCGGACTTTGGGAGAGAGAGAAATTATCTTTGGCCCCAATATTGGTTGAAAGAATATAACTGCACAGTTTTGAATTAAATTTAAATACACGGTTATTATTTTTATTTATTTTTGGCGTCGAAAGTAATATTAAATTGGTATTTGTACATTGCTTTAATTTAAAATTTAAGAATCTCATACTTGGATATTTATCAAGCAGGAAATCATTTGCGCCGCCCGGGACAATAACATAATCCTTAAAACTAAAGTTTTTCACCAACGTCTCAATATTTTCTATCACTTGGCCTAAAGTTGCTCCAGGTTTAGTAATTTGCAAAATTTGAACATCTTTAAATTGTTTTCTTAGTTCCATGCTGATTCCCTTTCCATGTTCATCAGTAAAAATTAGTATTTTTGGTGTTTCATTTGTAGACTTATTTATATTATGAATAATTTTGTTAACTTCTTCTTCTTCTTGTTTTTATTCAGTAATCTTCCCAAGGTTTCCTTTGTTATGCTGCTCTTAGTCCCTAAATTTTTTAGTTCAGACTTAATGCTCTTAAGCTCTTCAGCTATTTTATTATTTTGTTTTTCTAGTTTCACAATTTGATTTTTGTATTCTGCAATTTCTTTATTTAAATTTGTTACTTGATCTTCAGTATTTTCATTTTTTGTTTATTTATAAATAAATCATTTTTTTTTAAGAGATTCGATTGAATTTCCTTGAAAATTTAATTTTTCCACAAATTTAATTTCTGCATCTATAGTCTATTTTTATGTATGAGAGAGTATTAAAATAATAAAGCGTTCGTAATCCATAGGCGTATCACTTTTTTTAGTAGACAGTTAAAATATTTTTTAAAGTTATTCCTCGAGTATACACTTATATTTTCACCTAATTATAACTTATAAACAGCTGAAGGTAAAAAAGTGCAATTTTTTCTAAAATGTTTTATTTTTCCACAAGGTATGTTAAGAACATTGTGTCAAACGGATTATGTAGATATAACGGTTTAAACTTTGACTTTTAAACAACGTTACGTTCATAAATAATAATTTTAATATAAAAACTACTTCTTACCTACAAATCCAAATCAGAATCGAAATCAGAAGATGTACTGTCGCAACCAATATTTAAAATGAGTGGCTCGATCATTTCATCAGTAATATTGTCCAACTTCCACATTTTCTCTTCTTCTTTAATCGTATGATTTACTGCCTTTTCCCAGTTTTCAGGCTTCACATTATTTACAGCCTCCAAAAACGACTGTTTAACATCACTCATTTTAAAAGAATTATTTTTTCTTGAAACTTCTCCCTTTATCTGTGCTCATATCAGTTCAATCGGGTTTACTTCGAAATGATATGGTGGTGATCTAACCACCGTCATCCCACGATTTTTTGCAATTTCATCAATTTCATATTTTTTGAATTTCTCTTTATGAAGGGAATACAAATGATACAGTTCTTTTCTCACAGAACCGGGATGGAACTTAATATTCTCTGAATTTAGCCAATTCTGTAAATCTTTTTTTAACCACTTGGTTGTGGGCATTTTTTCTATAAGTCTCGAGTGATAACTTGCATTATCCATTACTATTATACAGTTCTGAGGAAGAAGATCTCTAATTTGTTCGAACCACTCTTTAAAGACATCAGCATTCATGTCCTCATGGTAGTCACCGGTACGAGTAGATTCAAAAGTCAATAAACCACCTTTAACAAAACCGTTTGAACTACCGATGTGTACTATTATTAGTCTGCGCCCCTTTCCTGATGGTGGATTTAAACCAGTAGATAAATTATTTAAAAAAGCCTGTCTTCGACTTGTAACAGTTTCATCTTGCCAAAATTTATTTGGTTTATGTCCCTCGTTGATCCATGTTTCATCTAAATAAAATATATTTCTTCTTTGGTTTCTCATTTCTTTTATAGTCCTTAGGTAATTTCTTCTCCATACTACAATCTCGCTTCTTTCTATTAAAATAGACTTTCTGAAATGCGTTTTCCATAGAAAACCTATTTCTTTTAAAAGTTTCCATAGTGTGCTTCGACTCATTTCAGGGTAATCCTTATTATCTCGAACCGTGGCAAGAACTTTGTCTACTGTCGGAAATTCTTTTCTAAAGAAGAACGCATGCACTTGTCTTCGAAGTATTTCTTTCGAAAGATTTTCTAATTGAAATTTTGGTTTTCCTGGAGCTGTACGTGCTATTTGAAACTCGTCACATTACTTTTCTTTAACAACTCTGTAAATCGTAGATTTCTCAACACCAAGCGTACTACTAACTAATTCCACTGTGTCATCAACACTTTTACATAAATGTTTGTCTGTAAATGATTTAAAACAATTAAATATTAATGTTTTTTCATTAACTGTTAAAGGACCGATTTTTTGTCGTTTACGCGGCCCTTCCAAATTTTCCATGATCACACTAGAATTCACACTGCACCTTGCAAGTTGCAACTAAACGACATTTAGTAAACTGTCAAGAATACACAACTTGGACCTCCTTACTAAATGGAAAACCTATAATCGCATTTTCGGTGAAATTTGTTGGGAAGGTATTTATCTACTTATAATTCGATTACTGTAAGAAATTCTTGGAATTAAAATAAAACAAAATTGGCAAATAATCTTAAGATACGGCTATGTAATCTTTAATACACAGGGCTTTTGGCCTGTCTAAACCTTTTTCTTTTGTTCTGTACAGCTTATGTTTATAGAAGACCAATAAAAGACCCAAAACTTGTAATAGCTCAGGTACATTTATTACAATTTTAGGAAATATTTAGATTATTCTGTAAAAATATTTAAAATGACCGTACTAAGTTTTGCATTAGAAATGCTGTTTTATTACTCTCTCATACATAAAAATAGACTATAACACTAAACTCTCATAACATGCAGATCCCTTTTTTATTCTTTTTATATGAGTATCTTTATCACTAATTGATTTTTTTAGATTAGCAATTTCTTCACTAAGATATGTATCTTTGTCTTCATTATTTTTATTTTTCTCTTAGCAATTCACTGAGCAAAGGATACAATGTCATCCAAGTTTTACTGCAACAGAGTAATCCCTCTCTAGACAACTTGTATGGTACACACTGCCACATTCAATACAAACAAAATTTTTAAACTCTTTATTACTGCAACATTTAAAACTGGATGTCATGTTGGCACGGCTATGAAAATTCCAATTTTAGCCAAAATATATACACTCACCGGCACGAAAAACGGAGCAGTTGAATTTTTTTAAACAAACTTAAAATTTTAATGCTTTGTGATGTTTTATTATTATAATATCTTAAACATAAACAAAACAACGTGTTTTAAGCATTTTCTAACAACAATTGAACCTTTATTTGAAGAAAAAAGGCGTTTTTGAATAAAAATCAAAAATTGAACTGACTTATCACTTCAAAGTGCATAGTTGGATTTGAAACCATTACCAACAATGCTGTTGTTTTCATTGTTTTGAGAAATTTGACAGATCGAAACACGTTTTAAAGTTGTGCTGCGTTTATTTCACCTATAAAATTATGGCTGTTAATCCCGAAATAGCGGCTGCTATTGTTGCGTTGCTTCAAGACGGAAGAAGTGAGCGATATGTTTCCCAACAGTATCACATATCCAATAGCACTGTGCACCGTATTTTTACACGTTTTTTGGAAACTGGAGCTTACACCAGACGACTTGGAACTGGTCCCCAACGAAGAACTAGCGCTCATGATGATCGCTTTATCATCTTACAAAGTCTGCGAAATCGTCATGCTACGGCTATTGAAATCAGAAATCGACTTCATCACGTCCGGCAAACCAACATAAGCGAACGGACAGTTAGACGAAGACTCGGAGAAGCCAATCTTACCAGTCGTAGACCTGCAACAGGCCCAGAGCTTCTTAGGCGTCATCGTATTACGCGATTTCAGTTTGCCAGAAATCATGAGCACTGGGGTGAAAATGAATGGGGGCGTGTTTTGTTTACGGATGAGTCCAGATTTAGCCTGCGGTCTCCATATGGTCGTGAGAGAGTATGGCGAAGACCACAAGAGCGTTTCGCAGAATGTACCTTCAGTCCTAGGGTAGGTTACCAAAGAGGCTCAGTTATGGTGTGGGCCGGAATTTCTATGGAGGCACACACAGAATTGTACATCATTCCGAGAGGCTCCTTAAGTGCTGCCAGGTACATTGATGAAATTCTCCAAGATTTTGTTGTCCCTTATGTTGACTTTATTGGAAATGACTTTCTTCTAATGCATGATAATGCCAGACCTCACATCGCGAGAATCACTCAACAGTACTTAAACAATGTAAACATTCCTGTAATGGAGTGGCCAGCGTTAAGCCCGGATGCGAACCCAATTGAACATGTTTGGGACATGCTTGGGCGAAGGATGCGAAGTCGTGTTCCTGCTCCTTTAACTTTAAATCAGTTGCAACAAGCTCTTTTAGAGGAATGGGAACATATTCCTCAAGAGGACATTCGCCACTTAATTTTAGGCATGCCAAGGAGGATGCAGGCTATTATTCGAGCACGTGGGGGCAACACACGTTATTAAAAATGCGGCTCCCTAGTTTTTGCTAGCAAGTCGTTTCAGTTTTGATTAATTTAAGGTCATTTAGCAACAACACCAATTTGTGCTTTTTCGTCTTCGTTTTTTAAATTGTTACAAAACCCTTTTTTTCTTCAAATAAAGGTTCAATTGTTGTTAGAAAATACTTAATACATGTTGTTTTGTTTATGTTTAAGATATTATAATAATAAAACATCACAAAGCATTAAAATTTTAAGTTTGTTTAAAAAAATTCAACTGCTCCGTTTTTCGTGCCGGTGAGTGTATATCTCTGGCTTCCAAAAATGTGTTAAAATGGATTTAATATTGTCATATCCTATTTAACAAAGGGTTATGTTAGAAATATTTAAACTACATTTGCCAAAGAGGACTTTGTAAATCAGGATGGCAGAAAGGATAATCATCCATATACATTATAATCCATTTGTGGAATTTAAACTAATATAACCGAATTAGAAGATAGTAATATATCATTAATGTCAGTCATCATATCGATATTATACATATTATATAAATTTTCTTTGATGTCAGCCAACCTTCACTTCCGTGATATACATCCTTTACATTTGCCGCGTTATTTTCTACTGTTCTCTACCTCTTTGGATCAAAAGTCCTTTATGTTATTATCTGGGTAACAGGATTTGAGGTAGGCGGGCATAAATCAACAGATGATTGGAATAGCTGATGATAGGCAGATCGATTATACCATAATGACATTTTGCAAGGATGTTATCACATGCATAGCAGTCAATTATTATACATAGAGTTGAATGTATTATACGGACAATGAATCTTTAAATTAGTAGGATCTGGTGTTACTAATTTATACGTATACGGAACAAATGAACTTCGTACAATTTTAAGTAAAAATTATCATTAACTGAAATTTTAAGGTTATTTTCTTTTAAAAACTATTATAATGTGTTTTATTGGTCTTAAAATAATTTAAACGGCAAGAAACGAGTTTTGAATATTACTAGTATCCTACGTGATCTGGTAAAACAAGAAATTTAATGAAAGTGGCCATTTTTAATGACTTTATAATAACTGTTATTTTTTTTGTAGAATAAATTCTTTATATGTATTTCTGTATGTGTTGCTCTTTTCCGAGTACTTTCTGATTTCTTGGAAAATCTTAAAACTTCCACAATCAAGGTTCGTACTTCGGTCTTTCTCATTAAATACATTTTCATTGAATCTTCTTCAGCAACACGATCCTGATTATCTTTAGATGAGTAATTCTGGAACATCATTCTAGAGCACTGATTTTCTTCATTTATACCTATTGCTATCAACTTGAGTTCCGAACCTACAGTGTATTCTCCAAAGTTCTAGGTTCTCTGCTTCCATTTACCAGAGCCAGCAGATTTACAATATCAATTCCTTCGGCGAAAATAACTGAACCATCGCTTATTTGAATGGTTACTTTTTACTTTAGGTTTTTATGGCTTAAATGAAGAGAACCACTCTTTATAAAAAGTTTTGATGCAGTGCTGTCTGTGAGCCAAACATTTCCAAAGCATGAGAATATTTATATTATTAATTTCTGCACTTAGAGCAGTGGTCGCCAACCTGTCGATCGCGAGCTACCGGTAGCTCGCGGAGACAATTCTGGTAGCTCTCACAACGATTTTAATTTAAAAAATACAAACTGCAAAAATCAGAGAAGCTTCCGAAAATTCCACAAAAAATCTAATTGTCATAATATTAAACATAAACAGCGGCAACGTTGCGGTGAGCGATCTGCCGCTGACGACATCAAGCTAGAATCGGCTAGAACCGACCAGCGGAACCAGCGCGTTAGTGTTCGAGAACGATCAGGATTGCTTTGAACGGGATAAATACGCACGGCGCGGCGACATTGCGCTTAGTTTAAAACTGAACGCGTAACCAACGTCCAGCGGTTGGGTTAGTAGAGAACAACAAAAAATAATATTATGGCAAGCGGTTGTAAGAAGGTAAAGACATACCACTTTCATTCGGAATGGGAAGAACTTTTTTACAGAAGTTAAAGATACAAATGTGTGTTTGTTATGTAATACTTCGGTCTCCGTTGCTAAAAAAGGAAATATTGAGAGACATCATAAAACTATACATTCTAATTTTGAAAAATCATTCCCACTACATTCTGCCGCCAGGAAGGAGAAACTGAAACAGTCAAAAAAGCAGTTAATTGGACAACAATCAATATTTTTAAGAACAGTCGACAAAAATAAGGCTGCAACTAAAGCATCGTACCGTGTGTCCCAGATAATTGCACAAAAATCGAAACCTTATGAAGACGGGGAAATGATAAAACAGGCGTTTTTAGAAGCTGCTGATTCGTTATTTGCCAACTTTAGAAATAACGACGAGATAGTTTCAGCTATAAAATCTATGCAACTTTCTGCTAATACAGTGATGAGACGTGTAGAAGTAATGAGCAATGTATTTTTTACAGTTAAGAACTGACTTAGATAACTGTGTTTATTTTTCACTTCAACTGGATGAATCAACAGATGTCGCTGACACTGCCCAGATGGCCATGTTCGCCAGGATGGTTTTTAGTGATTTTACGATTAAAGAAGATCTTTTGAAGTTTATTTCACTGAAAGGACACACTACTGGACAGGAGTTGTTTTCTCATTTAAAAAATATTATTTCTTCCGAGAAAATTCCAATATCGAAAATGGTAGGCTTGAAAACCGATGGCACTCCAGCTATGGTGGGTTGTGATAAGGGTCTGGTGGGTTATGTCGTAAAGATGAAACTTTTCCGCAATTTCTCTGTTACCACTGCATTATCTATCAGTAAGCATTATGTGGAAATTTCCTGAAACTAAACAACGTTATGAAACTGGTGGTAAAAATTGTGAACAAGATTAGAGCTCAAGCGTTACAAAGAAGATTATTCAAAACCTTGGCCGATGAAGTTGACTGTCAATACGGGGACCTACTCCTTCACTCTGAAGTCCGATGATTAAGTAGAGGACGGGTGCTGAAACGTTTTAATGATGTCCTATCTGGCATAGTTCAATTTTTCAAACAACGCGATGAACCGACTCCGGAACTAGAAAATTCAATCTGGCTTAGAGATTTTGGTTTTATCGTGGACATTACAGAGAAATTAAACGAACTTAATTTGCAGCTTCAGGGGAGAGACAAAGAATTAGCGGAAATGATTTCTGATATAAAAGCATTTATCAAAAAGCTGGAGTTTTGGGAACAAAACCTAATTAACAGCGATGCCAAGCATTTTCCTATTCTTTCAGAAAAAATATCTCAAAATCCATTAGAACCCTATGACAGCAAATATCATGTAGAAATAGTTTCTACCCTGAAGAATAACTTCAAAAATCGTTTTAAGGATTTCAACGAAATTACTTTAGTAGCGCAGTTTGTTGTTTCGCCCTTTATGGAAACTGATATCCAACAGTTTGCAACTTGTGTTATGCAGAACGTTGGCGAAGACTGCAGCGATGTCTTCGCCAACGTAATTAAGTTTCAAAATGATTTAGCCTTAAAATCGTTAGTCTCAAGTACCAAATGTATCTGGCCTATTGTAAGTAAAGACAAATATTCAGTTCTATGCCGTGTTGCCTTGAAAGTGAAAGCATTATTCAGTTCAACCTATTTGTGTGAATCTTCTTTTTCCAATATGAAGTTTATTAAGAACAAATATCGCAATTGACTTACAGATGAACATTTGGATAATTTTATTCGAATGGCTGTATCAAATTATACTGCAAACATTAAAAAAATTATCGATGAGTCTGAGTGTCAGCCTTCTCATTGAACGTGCTTTTTTATTTTTCAATGTTCATGCTCATGATAGTGCGTTACTTTTTTGTTGTTATTATTAACTATTTTTAAATCTTACGTGACTTGCCGTTGTGGCTGGATAAAAGTTTGTGTTTATTTTTCAAACACCTTCGTTTGGTAGGTAGGAATGTAGCTATGAACAAGTACGTACTAGTAATATTAGTTATTTTGTTATTAGTTTATTATTAGTACCTATGTATTATGTATTACCAGTTAAATAGTAAAATAAATACATATAATGATAAATTAACTGTGGATTATTTCATTTACGTTGCGTTACGTGGCTTCCGTGTGGATAGCTCGCTGTTTATTCCAAAATTAACAAAGTAGCTCAACACATTGAGAGGTTGGCGACCACTGACTTAGAGCATGATAGTTCTGGACTAAAATCACTGGAATTTCCAAATTACATTTTTTAAATTCTCACAACGTTTGACCTGGGCGCAATCTGTTATTTTGGTTAATTTAAAAAAATTATTTGGGCATTCCAGTGTTTTAAGTCCAGGACTATCAAAAGTTTTATCTTCAACTGGTATTGTTTTCCTAATAGTATGTCACATCAAGTTTATTGCAATTTTGGTTTTACAAAGCAATAAGGTGAAAGGATGGACAAACAAATTAAAAACTGACAGCATACAGAAGTTTGATGAGACACATTTTCAACTGTTGAAGTATCAAATGAAAATATAACTCATTTAATCAACTAGGATTCTGATCGAAGCACTAATAATCAAAAGTCTAACTATACAGTGATTAAACTACTTGTTTTCTAAAGAAGTTAGTAGTTTTACTCAACGACTTTTTAAAAGATATAAAAATTGTTAAAAAAAGTATGCATTTTTTTAAATTGAAAAACAAAAAGTTTTTTTATCGAAAAATTAAGCTGAAATTTAATTAGAACCCATCGAATCCTTACCCACGGCCAACCACATTCCACAAATAAAAAAAAAATCATGTAAACTGCAGTAAAAACGTCAAAAGATAACTTGATTTTCCAGTATGTGCAGAACTAACCATATTCTCGTTTCAGCAGAAAAACCGTTTAAAAACTCATATCCGCGGATAACTCGCAGACATATCGAGCAAAACATATCAATTTCCATAGGTATGGCTGAAATTTTGGAGCTACAGCACTGGCTTTAGGGGTATCTACACCAATTCCCTTTGTTTTGTTGTTGAGGAGTCGATTTTAACCGATTCTTAAAAACACCAAAAATGTATTAGATATTATTATTTAATAAAATCAATTACGAATACCTAGTGTGTACAAAAAGTAATGAGGCATGTAGCTTACTGTTAATATTATTATTTTATCAAAGTTACCCGCAGCTCATTTGAGAATGACATTTCAGATAAATGTTTTATACAAATATCAACTCGATAATATTTATGTGTGACCGTTCAATAAATGGCACTTATCCCACTCATTTTGCGGGAGATACCTAGGGACCTCAGTATAGTCGTCATGGAATTCAGCTGGAAAACCTACCCCGAATATAAACCTCATTTATGAACCACCCTGTATATTTAAGAATTATTGTTGAATATGGTCATGTGACTTTTATAATAATTTTCGTATTTCCTATAATAAAACAGCTATTGATCAATTACTCACTGATGGTATATGTGTTATTGGCTAATATGGTATCGTTGAATAGGTAGACTTATAAGGAATTTTATTCTGAAATAATATACAGGGTGTTACATTTGAAAAAATTGATTAAATTGAACTTTAAATTCAAAGACGTTTCAAAACATTCTGTATAAAATAAACCAGTTGTATGGCCACTATTCGTTAGCTTAGTATCTTATAAGGCTGTATACTAAACAATTTTAAAATCAATGTAAACCCACCTTAACTATGATAATTTATTTTGGGAACTGCATCGTTCACTAATTTCATTAAAAAATTAATTGCTTGGCAATCCTGTAATGTTCTGGGATTGAATATAGTATTACCAAACCATTCTAAAACTGAAATAAAATACAGAGTGTTTAATTTTAAAAATATACATTTTTATTTGCCAGACAAAAACGCAACACCCTGTATATCCAAAAATATTTTTTAAATTCATATAACTTTTATTTATTTTGATTTTTGATGAATTTTTGTTCCTATGAAATTAACTTAATAAAAAATATAATTTAACTTTTTTATTTTCATTTATTTTAAAAATTAATCCTTTTTATTTGATTGTCAAAACTTCCAAACTAGTGGTTCTTTAGAGAAAATATTAACGTGAAAAACAATAGTGTACGATTACACAAAAGCCGTGTCCGCGGGCTGTGGATCGGATATCAGTGAACTGTGTTAAATACAATGCAGTGAAATACAAAAAAACGGTTTAAAAATTATTTTGTATTCAGAACACGTACGATATCTATGAGAGGATTAGTCACAGCGGTATATATAGGACTGGATGGAAACTAAAATTTTGATAAATTGTTTCTTTCGCTTCATATATTATAACTAGAATAAAATAACGATTCCAAGAGTTATATTCATTATATTGCATGTAGTAACCGAGTTAAATTGGCCAATACTTATAACACAATTTAAAATTTTGACATGCTCACTAAATAAGCAAATCTTTGTTTATCAGAAGAATCATCAGGCATAATTATTGATTAAATTCATAGTTTATGATTATTGTTTATGAATAAAGTACAGTTTATTACATAGTTCCAAAATTTAGGAATTTAACAAGTGACCACCTGAATAATTTTTTATGCGATTGAATATTTTTATTACAGACCTCAGGGGAGGAAAATATTAAAGAAAAATGCAATTTCAGTATAATCAATCCTGTCACTACTTCCTCACCATATTCACCAGCTACTAAAATACTAAAACAGCAAGTGAAGCAGAGAAATTTAAGTTTCTTTCAAAAAGAATGTTTAAGGAAAAAAACAAGCCACTTCTTTGGCAATTTTTTTTTAAACTGTAATTTAATTGACTAATTTTGTGTATTGTTTAAATTTTCATATTATGCAATTAATTTTAGGTTTAAACAAAATAAACCTCAAAGGTATGCATGGAGTATCCCAAAAGAGCAAAGAAAGGTTTTAAAATTCTTAAGAAAACTATTTAGAGCCAAAAACATAAAATAGTTAGTCTTGGTGCCCGAAATATAAAGATTAAAAATTTGGATATTATGAGTGATTTTTTATTCTATAAATAAAATGTAAATCACTAATCATGCAGTAACAAACTAAACAAGAATATCATGTTTTTTTTTAAACATTGAATTTTTATAATTGGAGTTTATATCGCTATGCTAAAACATTATTAGAATAACTTAAATTATTAGCATATTATATTTTAAAAGAAAATTATCCAGGAGAATGTGCACTTTTTGCTATTTGTTCCTTCAACACCAAAATACTATTTCTCTGTTCTGGTATTGCGATCTGTTCATCTGACAGATGTAATACTTGCATTATAAGAGCAGCCTCTTTCTGATCTGACGCTCCAGACGTTCGTACTACGGGACTGGCAGCTGCAGGCGTAGGAGTCACTGGTGTAGTTGTTACAGGTGCCGGTCTGGCTACTGGTACAGGTTGAGGAGCAATTGGAACCAGTCTTGGAGCTGGAGTTGGTACAGGTCCCTGAGTTAATGGAGGAACCAAATTTTTTTGACGAGGATCCATACGCGTTTGTCTTGGATCGGTGGGAAAAGCAGTTATGTCTCGTGGATCCCTTGCAAAGCTTTCTCCAATGGTAGGCGGTAAGGGATTTTGAATAGGGCCTGGAATTTGTCTCATATCTTGGTCCCCTACCAAAGGCCTGAGTCTTGACTATTTTAAGTTATCCAAATCATTATGATCTAAAAAATGTTTTTCTGGTGCTATAGTCAGGTATAAAAACATTCATTTATTTGAGCACAGTTGCAATATACATTTTAATTAGTATTTTAAGTTAATACCTAGTAGGACATCCTAAAATGTCTTTTTCCGTTTGATGTGAGATTCATTATTCTACATTTTTGTTGGCGAAATAGGATATTTTAAGATGTCCTACTGTTTTCTTGAATTATCTAAAAAGTATAAAACAATACAAAGACTGTTTTAACAAAAAAGAGAGACACCTTTGATTAAACACACAATTAGTCAATTCAATTATACGATAACTTGAAGCATAAATCCTAAAAATGTGTTTAAATTTGTTTTTACTAGAACAAGGACATTTTACAAAATAATAATTGAAAAAATTGGCACCTAATAACATTGACGATAGGTTTTTATAATATATATTATATAAATCGCAACAAACTACACAAAATGACATTATTAATAATATTACGCAGCATCCTGCAGCGTGCTGCGCTCGTCATAAGTTCGACAGTTCGAGAAGGTGAAAGCAAGCTATATAAATCGGTGATCCTGACGTCAGGAGTCATATGCATACACAACATCCTTTCTCCAAACCACCCATCGTTCAAATGCCTCCTATACGCCGACGATAACATCTCTATTCTTGGTAGCCAAAAATTCTGACCAACTAAATACTCGATCCCAAAATCTGTTAAACCAGTATTCTCGCAAATTAAGGGTCTCATTAAATCCACAAAAACTCAATTGATCGTCTTTAAACATCCAAATTCTCTAAGAACCTCCCAGAACCCCCAACTCGTCAATGTAAATCTCCTGGGAGTCAGGTTCGCTCAACAGCAGCAATTGGAAAATAAAAGTACTGCAGTAATACTGAAAACGGTATTGACTGAAAATAAAAAGTACTAATAAGTACATAATGACGTTTTAAAAAATATAATTTGACATATGAGGGTCATTTGCATTTATTTAACGTACGAAACATGAAATTAATCAAAAAATGCATAAATCAGTTGTCATTGTCAAAAATAGTGCCACCGAGCGTCAGAACCCAACCTTGGTGACTGATCTGGGCGTAACTAAAAGCCATTTCTTGTATCCCAGTAACATTAGTATATTGAACCCAACACACAAGTTTTTAATTCACTGGATTTTCGTGTTTCTGTCTCTCTTAATTACTATTCTTACATTTAATATAATAGGTATATCCCTAAACTATGTGAGTCAAGCAGATTACACACAGATGATTTTGTAAATTACAAACAACAATAGATTATGACATTTATAGAGGAGCAAAGCATGTAGAGTAAGTTTTTTTACTGGGAGTAACAATATTTTTTTTTTAACTTTACCGCTTTGAATAGAAAAAGGTACTGAAGCATAAAAAGTAGCACTAAGGTACTGACAATGGCCAAAATGCACTGATTTCAGTACTTTAGCACTGACACTGGCAACGTTGGCTCAACAGACCAAAGTTGACTATTTGGGAGTATGATTCTCTCGTACATTTAACTGGTCTTCTGATGTCCAACGCTCTCTTCATAAGATGCGAAAACAAGCCAGTCTCATTGGGGCTTTGTGCAGACGAATGTGGCATTGCAATACAAATACTCTAATTCATACATATAATTCTTTTATTCGCCCCGTTGCCGAGTACAGAGTGGTACCTTACGGCGTACTTCCCATATATCTGGCTCACAAATTCACCACACTCGAAATACGTATACTCAGACGTTGCCAAGACCTCCCCTATCGTTCTCCCAGCGCAGAAGTTTTCGAAAACATTTCCAACACCTCCATCCTCACACGTTTCCAAACCCTCAGGGAATAATACGTCTCTCGCATGCTGAAAGGCACCAATACACACTATCAAGACATACTACAAACCCCATGGCGCTCACACCGCTTTCCACTATTTCAAAAACTGAAAAGGAAAATTCCGCAATCAAATCTAAGACTACTTTCTGACTCCGAAGATCTCCTTTTTTAGCCTATCTACACCTGAGCCAGCAAAATTCGTCTTCTCTCCATCCTTACATTTTTAAGATATCCGGACCTTCTTTGACGGGGACTATACCACTAATACACATTATCAGCCTTATTTGTAATCCCGAGTAATTTAAATGCATTCGTAACTGTTTATTCTCATCTCTTCTCTTGTAGATTCCATACCCATTTTTCTTATTTTTAGTTAAGTTTGCACTGTCATTTTTTTTCTTTTCCACAGCTTTAATTCTACAATACTGTAACGCTGCAATATGGATCCATTTTTTGTGATTTATACTATTTAATTTTAATCGTACGTGACCAACCTATTCTTATATTGTTATAATAATTAAGGATTATTATATTACAGGCCTAAAAATGTCCTTGTAAGACTGAAATTAGTCGCTCCTGTGTTTATTTATAATAAAATGGATGTATTGATTTTGACGTTTAATTCTGTAATTAAAAAATTAGACATCTACAGTGATTTTGTTTTATTTTCTGCATCAGACACATATAAGAAGGTATACATTTTAGAAATAGTAAAATTAACGAATTTTTTAGTTTTTTTTACAATTAAAAACTTTGGACAATGTGTGTTCTTATACAGAGAAATGATACGCCATTGAACAAGAGGGATTGTTTACCTTCCTCCTTGTGCCCGCTTCCTTACTTCCTCTACAGATGTTGCGAACAAAACAATCACCTACAAAGTCGTTTCACGCTCCCTCTAGTAATTAGGCATTCCAACGACCTGTCAAACAATAGCTGCCAGTGGGAAGAACTCGTAAATCTAAGGGGGTTGCGACATAGTCATGCATCTTGGACGCTTTTTTTATTCGAAATAGTATTTATTCTCCAAGTCTGCCAATTTATAAAAAAATGTATAAGCGGTTTTTTTAAATAATATTTTTTTTGTTTGACATAAAATATTTAAATGTAATACATTATTCATGATTTTACGTATTGTAGAAAGAATACATCGTATGTCGCATCCCTTAGATATACCAAATCTTCACACTGGCAGTTTATTTGTTTGGAATGCCTAACTGCTCGAAGCCCACATACTTTATGTGTCGAAGCCACATACTTTGATTTTCTTGTATGTGGTCGAAGCCTAATTCTGACGTGACATCTATCTTCATACACCGGTTCTTCTTTTTATCCACACCTACTACGGTCTTGTTTTATTTTACGACACTCACACTTATATTCTTTTGTTAGTTTTATTGCGCTTAAGCTTTCCTTCCAATATCTATTTCTTGATCTTTATTACGTCTTTTTTATAGGTTTGTTCCAACACAATAGCAAATCGGTTTACGTACTGTCGGGATTCTGCGCAGTCTAGATTTGGTGTTCCAACAAACCTCGGACTCAAAACTGTACAAAAACCTAGTGTTCCAACATACTCAAACCTAATCACAAACCAGTTTCTGTACTGTCAAATCAGTTCCTGGGTCTGAATAGGAACAAATTGTCAAGACATGCGCAAAACGAAAGTGAGCTCGTAAATAAATCACGACCAACTCTGGAAATGTCGTGATTATATTCGTTTTGATAGCATCATCGTTTTTATTCATTATCATTATAGTACATTATTCTTACTTAGATACAGTAAAAAATTAAATAGGTTTTACTAACCAATCGAATAATTTAAATTTATAATTCTTTTAATGAGTTTTATAAATTATTTATTTACCAAATTCAAAATTTAACATGTGTTATTTCTTTTACTTTTACGTTATTGACCGTGAGTCTGACAACAGAAACATGTGTTCCAACATAACCAAGTTCCGAATTCAGTAGGTACTAATCATCGACAGGTCGTGGACTGGTCGTCGACAATAAGTTGTGGACTGGTTTGTGTATTGTTCCAAGATTGTTGTTGGAACAAACCTTATGTTTTTGTATGGTTTATTTTCAGATTTGTCCATAATTTCTAAACAATTATGTATTTTTGTAGATTGCTCACGTCACACGCCATTTTATAGATTATAATTACACCATTTTTCGTGGTAGTGCACCAATTCAACATCGTAAATTGGTGCCGGACTGAGAAGTATAATTTATATTTCTTTTTATACACAGACCTGATATACTTTTAAAAGTTGAATTCCTGATGTACTGAGATTGATAATCTTATAATATTTAATTCAGTAAAATTTACATTAATCATAATCTAAAAAGCTGTCAAAGTTGTAATAAAAAGTAAATTTTTAATGAAATGTTTTTCAACCGACTGTAATCACTTTAAAATGTATTTGAGACCGTAACATTTGACCGTTGAGTTGAGTCTTTGAAATCATGTATTTTCTTCAATTGTCCTAACATGGTTCTAACAATCCGGTTACTACATTATTTACTAGATGTTCAACATCAAGAGCTCCCTGTCTTTTGAGTCGTTTGACTCGTACCTTTTATAAGATAACTAAATTTATTTCGACGGTAACCTAATAAAATAAAATAATGGCGAAAGCGTATGCCTCTATGACTAGATATGAAACTGGAAAGTATCACTTTTCGGGAATTTGTGAAGTTATAATATGGAAATCCTTTCAAACCGAATGCAATTTTGTGCTAAAAATAGCAGTTTTAATAGCCATTTAATTGGATTGAGAATTAGGTTTACACATTAATGGATTTTCAAAGGACCTCAAAGGCGAATAAAAAAAGTTTATCTGCTGGATATATTTCATCGTATGACGTGGCTTGGAATTTTTTTGATATCATTTTTCTACACCCACATGGATATTAGTTATTCTACGCACAGACTACAAAACGAAAATTCGACTAAATGAATATATTTCATATCCATTTTAGGTAGTGAGTACACTGTAATAAGATGAAATCCACCAATCACAGTTCATATTTTGGTCACCCGACTACTATTATTTTTAATATTTTAAATAAGTGACAATTCTATTAAACTAATTGTCAGAATATGTTTTAGTTATTGAGATTAAATATTAAAATTCTTGTGTAGAATCGATAAATGATAACATTTCTATTTCGTCTATATTTTCAAATAAACCATAAATTTTAATAAAACTATATGAAATAATGTAATTACAAGTATTAAAACTAAAATGTTATGTATGGCGATGGGACAGAAACTTGAGCATTTGACTTTCATGCAGAGGTCCTAGTTCAATTCTAGGATTGGAGACAATTAAATAAATTTTTACCGTCCCAGCACCAAACACTTTTACTTATAAAATAGGAAACCTG
The DNA here is from genome assembly GCA_927349885.1 of Psylliodes chrysocephalus. Classification (NCBI taxonomy): domain Eukaryota; kingdom Metazoa; phylum Arthropoda; class Insecta; order Coleoptera; family Chrysomelidae; genus Psylliodes; species Psylliodes chrysocephalus. The sequence goes on along the minus strand of OV651820.1, from coordinate 7,981,751 downwards.
TTAGTTATGAAGATTATAACTCATGTGAGTCCAAGTTGGCCTCTTAGAATATCAGGTCACAGAGTTCGGTGTATTTTAAATCCAATCGAGAAGCCAACATGGAGCTACACAACATTTTCTGACGAACTACCCGTATGTCACTTTTATAGATGAGTCCACATACTTTGATTTTCGATGTGAGATGAGTCCCTGTTTGCTTCTCTCTCTCTAAAGAGGGAAAATAAAAAACTCAAAGAGCACATTGTTCATGAATATTTCGGTATTAAACCTGAGTCAGTTCATAGTGGCATTGTTTATAATGGTTATTTCTTTTGCTGGTAATAATTGTGGCTGGTAATTTATTTTGCTACTAGAAAATCACCATGAGCTCAGTCATGAGTGTCGTTCATGTTCACAATTCGAATTCATTCAACACCACCATTCCAAGATTCTACTGAATGTTTAATACATTAAATATACTTACATGTCCAATATCTTCAACCCGATTTCTCACATAATTCTCATTTATTGGTTTATCAGGGTTTGAAAAGAATTTAAGATTCTATGATTTTGAAACTATTACAATAATAATGCTAATAAATTATCTTTTTCAACTTATTAATGTAACTTATGGTTAACAAACAAGACGCTGCTTTCATAAATATCCCTTATTTTCGACTATATTCTTTCTCTGATCAATAATCCCATATCCAAACAAACAAATCACATACTTAAAGCGCGACGCTCTTCTATCCATGCTCGTATTATTCATTGGCCCCAAAATTGGAAAAAGTTTCCGAAATATTAGATTTATATGTCACAAGGGAAGTTTTAAATTGCAGAAAACCTAACCTCAAATCGTCTTATCTGCGAATTCCACAATAGTAAAAGAAAGAATATAAAGTTTAGCGTGTATGTGATTTAGTAAATTGTTATTTGCCAAAGACGTGGAGAAAAGGAGTTCAAATTAGGAAAAAAGAATAAAATTAGTACCACTGCTAATTATAGAACAACAAAATTATATAAAGATACGCTGTTTGAATATTGGTATTGAAAAAATACTACAGGGTACACCAAAAAGACTATCTTACAAGTAAAGAGTTAGTTATTTATAAGTAAGAGTTGTTTGTAGCATATAGCACCGACATTGCCAGTCGAGTCAAAGTTACAGACATATAAGACCTACCACGTTGAATGAATGAGGAGAATAATTTGTGTAACTGTATAAATACACTTTAATAACTTCTACAAAAAATTAATTTTGCCAATCTTTTTTTTTTTTCGATATCTGATTTAAGTTTTGCTTTTCAACTCGAATAATACCCAACCTGGTCTACATTTTGGACATATTATTAGCTTTAGCAAAATTCCTTGAAGTACGTCTATGGCTACAAAGAATAGAAGGAATGGTTAAAAGTAGTTAGTAAAGCTGGAGCCAGTCACTTCATGTGGAAGTTAAAAAGTGTCTCCATTATTTTTCCTAAATGTCGAAAGTAATATCTTAACTGCAGTTTAAAATCACGGAGAAACTTAGCACAAACATCACAGTGAAAAGCATGACAATTAAGGTCTGAAAAATGACCAACAAGATAAAAGTGCTATATAGAAAATGATGTGTAATTTAAAATACATTCTTTCAACACTTTTAAGATGTAAAAATTTATAGATATCTTTTTTATTAGTAAAAATAACAATATACAATATAAAAAATACATAAATGCATGGTACTAATAAAAAAGAGGAAGAAACTACTGAAGTAAGCTTAGCAAGCTGTGTCTATATCAGAATGAAGTCATAATCGGTAATTAAAGCCTTATTTAGTGTTTTAGAAAAAGTTTGAATAATCGATATACTTGTAGGTATATTCAAATATTCAATAGTGAACAATAAATTTAAAAATTGAGTCTTTCTGATTTAGATTTAATTTTTAATCGACAATACTCACAGATGGTAATTGTCTATATGTAGAATTTGAGTTGACATGTAATTAAATATTATTGAAAATGTTTTTCTGATAGGAATTTTACTAGGAATCCTTAGAACGGCTTCTGATAAAACACTGATACAATTCACACCTTGTCCAATTCTTATAGCTAGGAGGGATTCAAAATGTTGATACAGACTCTTCCTCTGGTTCAAAAATAATATTTAAACAATAAAATTGATACATACATAATGTTAATTAGGGTCACTGGAACAGTTTTAAAATCCAAAATGCACTAATTGCAATAAAAAGGAAATAAAGACAAATTAAATGTAAGTCAATAATTTTGAAAAATGTTTTATCAAATTTTGTTTGTAGAAGGTTATAGGTTAGATAAAGATATGTTAGTATTTTCTTTTTAGTTAATTGACAAAATACATACAAACATTGTCCCTAATCTTCCAGTGAATATTTCGACTCATTCAGATACATCAATTCTCATTTCAAAATGCATTAATCATTATTATTACTTTTCCTGCAATCAAATTTGATCCAAAAGTATTCAAATAAAACGTCAGTATAACAAACTGATCTTACGCTCGTAAATCGGTTTCTTTTCTAATTCGCGATCTTTAGAATCTGAGCCGAGGAAAGCCAATCCATTTACATCAGAACCCAGCCCCAGCATGAATTACAATTTCTACAATATATATCCCTCTTATGAATTCTGGAATGGAGGAATATTTCCTTTCACTTCGATGACCATACAAGTTATTAAAGTCACTTTCATTTTTGATTAATCATATTTTTATAAAAATATGTAACTCTTTTGTCTTGTAGTGTTTTTGTCGTTGAAATATTTCAACTGGAAGTAAGGGAATTCGTATCACATTCTTCCAGTGAATCATTGTATCGGAAAATCCCTAATTGCTTTTACCCCTTTATCGATTAATGGCTAAATAGGGTGCGATGAGGATGTGCATTTAGATTCTTGAAAAATATATAGGCACAAGTAAATATTTTCAGATTTAATTCTGAGAGTATATGTTAAATTTTGGCAAAGATATTATCGGACATACGAAACTGCATCCCGAATCGCTCAAGTAGAATTTTTAATAACGAAACTGCATCCCGGGTACAACGAAACTGTGTTGTCAAATGTAATTTATAAAAGTGGGTACAACAGGCATCGCATCCTGATTTGTCAATAGTGGGGTAAAGTTTGCGCACTGCTGACACACCTTCAAACGATCTTAATGGCTACTATTAAATAAAGCTCAAACCCTTTTTTGGGATGCAGTTTCGTAAGAGCCTATATCATTATTATTACTCTACCAGAATATTACTAGACCATAATTTTTACCGACGTTGCATGTATTTCTAGAAACGAGAACAAATGATCTACAAAAATTGCTGCGAAACTACAGATTCAAACAAACATACAACATTGTCACGTTTACAGAATATATTATGTTGTAATGGTAATATTCTGCTTGAGTAATGATTATTATAAAAATTAAAAAAAGCAATGATCTCTGCTTTAAATCTAAAAAAAACAAACAATTTGTTCAAACAATTGTATATATACTATTTTAACTTTTGACTTAAAAGTCTAATTCAGATTTTATAATATATTTTTTTAAATCTTTTTAAATTGTAAGTTTACATCCACAATTTTTGTAGATGAGCACTGATGATGGCAAATAAGCCGAAAGCGCTTTGCATTGATTAATTAAAATGTTTTAACGCGAAAATTACTACAAACTAAAAGAATTTAATATTTGTTAAAAATATATGGTTAAATAAATAAATAAAAATGAAAATGAACGGGGCCTTTACAATAACTTATACAGGGTGTCTGTAAAAGGTCTGTACAAAAACATACCACATATTCCTTAGACCAAAATAAGTCGATTTAAGTAAAATTACCTTAGTACAAAGTTGCTTCGTTTGGGCTCCAGAGGGCCTTGAAGTTACAATTTTTAAATCGTTTTTCCCATATAAATTTTAAACTGCATATGCGATTTTGCTGAAATTTGGTATATTGGTAGAGTTTTATGTGGCAAAAAAATGGTATTAAAATTTTGTCCGATAATAATACATAGGCGTAGAACTTGATTTTTTAAATAATTGCACCTTTAAAAATTCTACGCCAATGGAAGAAAAGGAGTTTGAGTATGAAATTTAGATTGCGCAACTCATTTACTTTAAAAAAGGTACTCTTGGTAAGACTCGATTACTCTCATGGTTTTCGCTAAATTTCTATAATTTAGAGTGTATAGGTTTTACAAAAATATTTATTTACAACATAATCAAAATAGAGATTTTACAAAAATTGTTCAAAATGTTCACCATTTTCACGCATACAAAAATTTATACTTCGAAGAAAATTAAAATGTATTCTTTCCATAACTTCTTCATCACCTCTAAGATTGTTTATTGCATCTTGAATACGTTGCCAGAGTTGTTTCTCATTTTCTACAGGTTCCCTGTAAACTGTGAATTTCAGATGTCCTCATAAAAAGTAATCCATTGGTGTTAGGTCTGGGGAACATGGTGGCCAGTTTACAGGTGCGTCATTACCTCTGCCTATCCATTTGTGTGGATATTGTTCATTCAAGTGGTTTCTAACGTTTAAAGAAAAATGTGGTGGAGCTCCATCTTGCATAAACCACATATCTCTTCGAAGTTGGAGAGGTAAATCTTCTAACAATTCTGGCAACGTATTTTGTAGAAAATCCAAATAATTTTCTCCAGTTAATCTTCGTGGAAGTATGAAAGGACCAACAATGAAATTACCAATTATTCCAGCCCACACATTAATTTTGAATTCGTGCTGAAAATGGTTTACCTTTATTGCATGCGGATTTTCAACGGCATAAACATGTTCATTATGGGTATTAGTTATACCTCTTCTTGTAAAAACCTGCTTCATCGGTAAAGAGAACCTTCTTGACAAAGTTTGGATCTCTTTCTCTTTGCATATTAACAAATCGACAAAAACCCAAACGAATTTGAGGATCATGGACTAATAATTCTTGTACTGGCTTCTTATGGTATGGATATAGCAATTGTTCTCTAAGCACTTTATGAACGACATCTTTACTTACTCCTAGTTCCCTTCCAATTCATCTGGTGCTTAATTATGGGTCTTCTTCAACACGTTCTAAAATGTCTTCTTCAACTTCAGGAATCCTTACAAAACGTTCTCTTCCATTATCAACAGTGTTGGGAACAAAGGAACCGGTCTCCCGAAGACGTCTCTCAACAGCAGCAAAAGTTGGGTGGCTAGGTACACGACGATTTGGAAACCTTTCAGAATACACCCTGACACTCTCTCGAGCATTTCCTTCACAAAATCCTAATGTTAGTAACATATCGGTATATTCTGCATTGGTATATTGTACAGCCATATTAATAAACCACGCATTTGTTTTTATAATTATTGAGTCAGATAGAACACTTTCAATCGTTAACAAGAGATTAGGTGTTAAAACTTGACAATATTTTTATTTAGATGAAACTATGGAAACCAACAATAAATGTTTTTGTATACGTATTGCAGGCAAATAATTAATATTCCTTAAAAAATCGTACATGGCAAGAATCGAGTATTTTTGTTAAAAGTCTCGATTAGAGGTGTTGAAGAAGATATGAAAAAAGTACATTTTTATGTTTTTCATCGTATAAAATTTTGTCCGATAATAATACATAGGCGTAGAACTTGATTTTTTAAATAATTGCACCTTTAAAAATTCTACGCCAATGGCAGAAAAAGGGTTTGAGTATGAAATTTGGATTGGGTACATTTGGTCCTTCGAGCCGGATATGAACCAGCGACCTATGGGTCAAATGTTTGTGTGTGAATGTCTTGGACGAAAAATTGAAAAAGATTGTTTTTACTTGAAACTTGTTTTATTAAAATAGATGTTTTACAACTAGCTAACGTGGACTGTACTGTTCTCTTCAGTTACTGTTACATAACTAAGCTGGCGCAATGTCTTTTCTTCTCTTTCGCGCGGGGTTATCGTGGCACAAACATGGTTGCCACGTTTATCTTACATAACAATTTATAGGTACAAAAATAAAAACTGAACATACCTAAAATATTACATTTAACGACAAATTACCAAGCGCGCGGTTTTCTCAGAATAATCAACTAAATATATTGTTACTGTGATTACGGGGTAAACAACTGTCACCAATATAAATAAATGTCAGATAAAGCCGGATATTAAATTCGCGAATAATAAATATCAATAAGTAGTTTGTCGTATTTTAGTTCATTGTTGTTTTTTATTGTTTGCCATTAAATAGGTATTATAAAATTTGTCAAAAAAATGTATTATTAAATATAAAAAATATTCATCTAGAATAGATGAAATGAGGGTGGGAAGGGAGGGCGGGAAGTAGAGGTGTGTAATGTGACACTTCCCAACCTTCAATGACGTTAGTAATAACAACATTACATATATGGTTGTAAATAAAATAACTTTTAGCTGTAATTTCACTAATCAAGTCATCACCAACAATTGCATACACTTCCACGGCGAAACTTACATTATCGCCTTTGATATTGGTATGCCTCTCTGTTATACAAGATTTCTTTATATATTACTAACACAAAACTCTTGTAAACGGGTTAAAACATTTGGACTGTTTAAAATTGTAAACTAAGAAGGGAATCCAACCTCTCAAATGTGGCCATCTTCAATGAGAAAATAAAACAACTCCAAATAAATCCCGCTATAAAGCCATTTTCAAGCCTATAACAAGTTAAATAAGTTAACAAAGTTGGTAACATATTAATTAAACTAGACATACATACCTAAGATCTTAAGTGGTTTCTAAAAACGAATTACAATAAAATATAATGAAACAATTGTAGATCTAAATCTACTTTATAAAATAACATAGGAGGTGCAAGAAGCACTTCGTAAGATACTTACTGTGACTAGTTTACATTAAATATTATATTTAGACATGAATACATTATTTTACTTACATTAGAAGATTTAAAAAGACATTGAATTGATTTCTTCTTGTGTTTTCTTTAGTTTTACATTTAATTTTTATCCTGTTTTACAATCTGAAACGACGTAAATCTTGCTTTGAGCTTTGAGTTTTGTCACTCATGTTACTTGTACACTCAGGTCCTTTTTTTCACATTATTTTGATTTTTTTTCACCAATTTTTAAAAAAAATCACTTCATTTTACATTGACTACGCTGTCATTAGACATGCCAACTACAGTCAATTTCACGAACTTTATAAAAAGAAGGACGAAAATTTGAAATTTGACCATTGCCGATTCGCCTCCTTCTCTCTAGTCTTCATAGTAGTTCTGTATTTTTTGTCTAAATAAGCTGTTATTTTAATATGTACGTTTTTGTGACTTGCTACAAACGTAGTCAAATAAAATTTACTTTACGTATTTGACGTAGACTCGTCCAAAAATCTGATGGATACCGCTTCTTTAAACAACACACAGTACTTAACCGTTTAATATATCTTGAGAATCTGTGCTATTCAGTACAACTCTGTTTTGTTTGGAACGTCGCATCGCGATAATGTTTTTTGCTGGCGGTTACCCGATTCATCAACTTCGACATAAAGTCGAAATTTTAATATTTTGTCGGAGCAGCCTGGGACACGTTATTAATCGATTCAGTAGAAGTTTTATGGCGTTGAAAAAGTTTCACTTCACGTATTTTCTCCAGGTTTTCGACATAAATTAATGGAGAACTGTGGAACTTCTACTTAGTCTAGATTGGTTATCGAGTTTTTAAATGGCTGAAGCGAGTCTAGTTTGAAAAATAATTTCAAAAGGTTTATTCAATAGATGAACAAACGAACTGCAGTTGAACTTTTAAAGTTGTTCGTTTTAATTATAAACTTGTGAAAAATTTTCAGGTTTTGTTTTATTATAACCACATTAAACTTATATTAATTACCTAGTTATTCCGGAATATAAAAATATTCTTTCAATTTTTTGCCTTAATTTTAAAAACGACGCACTGGTATTACAATTAAAGCGCACAAAATTTCACGTCGATTAACGAAAAGTGGGTTATGCTCATGTGTCAATGCCTGTATCTTAAAAACGACTAATCTAAATTAACATTTCATGTGATAGAAGTTGTAGAGTATCAAATTCTGTGTAAAAAGCGGTCCCTTATTTTAGAGTTAGCTCATTCTGATACACAGATACAAATAAAGAACCAAAATTAGTCGTAGACTAAATGTCCACTAAGACTGTTTTTGTGTAAAATGATATAATAATATGCACTCCAATTGATACTCCTTTGTCCATTCATTTGAAATTAAAGACATTTCGTTATTTAGTTAGCAGTATTTATTAGTAAATTGAATCATTGCATCGTTTTATCAGTTCGCTTAATCGTTAACACAGTTATGGAAACTGTTAGGTAGGAGGAACAGCCTTATTGTTGCTGCTCCCTGATCATCTAGCTCCTCTTAGTGAGGAGCAACAACCCATCATCAATATTTTCCTAATGAAACCAGGGAAAGGAAAACGATATACCTTAATTTACAGTTCCAACAACTGCAAGCTCTTAGAAGAAGCAAGAAAAATCTGTTGTTTCTACACGCCATTACATCAACGTTTTTTTCAAAAGGATAAATCAGGTATATCAATTTATTCAATATCCTTTAAAATGTAGTCTCAGTCTTCACAAATTTCAACGCTATTTCTGATCAGGTTCCTGACAGAGAAAAAGAGTTCGATGTGACATGGTAACAAGAAATCTTTAAATGAAATATGGTTGAAACTATTTTAGAGGACCTTGTCAAAGAAGAAGTTTAATTTGGCATGGTTGTTTCATACTCAAGCAATTGCTTACTAGTACTCCTTGAGATGAATATTTACAGGTGAAGGTATGGAGTAGTAACGACCTAGACCCGCCGCGATAGGGATCTAAAACCATTAACAACGGTTTGATCCCCATTCGAACTGCCCAACCACCGGCGCCCCAGGAACTGCACTGCTTAACACCTGTATAAAATGGTGCCAAATAGCTTGTTCTAGCTAACTACAAAGGGCACTCGTTCCACAATTCCCTTATCGAAGAAGACATTTGCATCGATTCGACACTAAAATGATGATAATGATGATGATGACCTCAAGGGAGAATTTATCATTTCCTTTCAAAGACCATCATCCCCAAAACGCCGACGAAGATCCAAAAACTAAATACTCCCCTAACATTACGGGGTACATAAAATCATCATTTTAAAATATATTTTTTTGAATATGTATTATTGAGTATTATTTCGGTATGTTCAAAATCTATAAATGTAACAATAATTGTATTAAAATTGTTTATTTTTTTTAACCTTTATTTCGACAAAACATTTTTGTATTTTCCGAACTAAAAATGTAAAAGTTGATAAAACTGGAAAAATTAGTAAGTCAAGTTTGCTATTTTGTATGCAAGATCGAGTGGCTTTTGTAAAGAAAAAGAAAGCCGGTCTCCTTCGTACCATTAGCACAATCCGAAAGCCTTTTAAGACGCCCTTTAGCTATAATTGCTCCTACGAGGTTTTCGCGGGCTTTATCATTTCCAAGTTTTAAACCTATTAATAACGAGATTAGCAAAAGGAGGCTCTAAATCGCAGGATGATTGAAATCTGATTTAATTGGAATTTTTATAGAGAGATGGAAATACGTTTTGGAATCGAATAGAATTTGATTTTTATACGATTATATAAGCGGATCATTAATTTTTAATCATACTTTTGGATAGCATTAATTGATAAAATTGCAATGCCTTACCTCTCAACTTTACATTGTAAAGACCTTTTATATGTATACTTGATTTTTATTTGTTTATTATCTGCCGGATTTCTGTTCCACTGAGTTGGCAACACTAATTCTGAGTCATACTGTAATACTATTCTAAGCTGTAAAATTTGCGCTAGTCTGAGCATGTAGGTTTTTCGCCGTTTAAACAGTTAATTTGTACACATATCAATTTTTCAATGAGGTTAAGTCAAAATTAAAGGGAAGAAGTCATGAAAGCCATTATTTACAAATTAATTGACTATACGATCTTGGTATCTTTGACAGTACCTGTCTTACCCTGGGTTTATAAGGCTTGACATTTACTGCCTTCGATCATGGTGGACTGTATGACTATGTTTGAAATATGTTACCTGGGGTGAAGGCCTTATGCTCCACCCTGTAGCCTCTGGAAGATACTCTCGAAGTTCTGGTTGCTGCACTGATTTTATTCAAATGAAACTATCACCTTATATTTGAATTTGATATATTCACGGCTTACTGATTCTACATTTTACATATTAATACTTGGTTACATAAATTATTAACTGATTACATGTTATAACTTTTTAAATCAAATCGCACAAATGCTTTTACTTAAATTTCGGCTTGCTGCCGGCGTTGACAAGATTTTTTGATGTGAGATGTTCGACTGACAAAATGAAAGTGTAAGTTTTTTCTCCGATACAATCCCGCCAGCCAGCGACGGTTTTACCGCCTTTTTTCTCATTGGCCGTCCCAGATCACATGATTGCGTACTTGATAATATTAACTGCGAAAACACAGGTGTCTTTGCGACATAGCAGGTGTTTGGCGGTCATTTGAAAGTCAAGCGTGTTTTCTCAAGTTTAGATAATTAGTTTATACAGGGAGTGACTATTCAGTACTTTATTATTTTTGTTTGCTAAAAGCGGAGGTTTATACAGGGAGTGTCTACCTAGTATTTAGCAGATAGGACATGTTGAATGTAATTTCAACAGTACCCTCTAATTTAGCCGTTTAAATCTGGTGTTAAAATTTGGGGTCAATGGGTCTATATTTACGCAGCACAAATATATGCTGATGGGATGCTACCGTCCAGAGACAATAATAAAGCCACTTAAAACAGTTTGTACATTTGAAATTTAAATATTTTCTTCAACTTATTTATAATATATATTTTTCTCTCGAAGGCATCATGAAAGAAAACACTTCGAATACGATATATCTCCTGTAATTTTTCATTGGCCCTTTTCTTGTCTTCCGATATTCAAAATCAATCCTCTTGTGAAAACAGTCTCTCTAAATGTCACCCATATGCAGACAAGACAAATTTTATCCTTAAAATCCTTTTTCCCGAGATAGATGAGAACGGAGGTATGGAGAAGAGATAAATCCGATCTCATCAGAACCAAATCGGAATTGTATACAAATAGCTCAATAACAAAAGAAAGATGCAGGCTTAAATAAAAAGAAAACGAAATGATTTAAAATATTCGCTCCGTTCGTAGATGCTTATTGAATAGAATATGATTATAATTCGATTTTCTTTTGTAAACATTAAATGAATGGAAACGAGGAATTGTTATTAATAATTTTAATAATATTAAAGATTGTATTTGTAAATATCGGATAACAGTGTCGTTCTTATAATATTTGATAATAAATTTACTTATTTAATATTTCTACATCACTTTGTAATTTTTTATTTGCTGATTATTTCCGGTTTTGATCAACATAATAAATACAGCAGATACATCATGTTTAAAATTCTTGTTAACTTCCGGCTAACTCTAGACATGAACTCTATTCGCTAGAGTAAGTCATGACTAAGAGACGGAAGCTTTTTTAAAATCTACCAAAAAAGGCGAAGATTACTCTTGTCGGAAGTTTGCAAATGGTTACAAATTATAGAACGTAAAATAAAAATATTATCTTGACAACTTTGCGATTGTCTGAATAAAAAAGTTCGTGGAATACTCTTTTTTTATTCCACAAAACTGTACAAGTAGGCCATTTTATTAATAACACCGGTCGACACGATTTTTGGGTCTGACTTTTGCATGTGAAAGTTTGATTTCCCCTATGTTATAATTCAAAGTTTGCTTCTGTAGAAAATAGAGAAATTTTTCGAATTTATATTTTTTTATAATAATTTCACTTTTAAATACGATTAGCGAAGTTTTTTCCGAACATCAAATTCTTTTTAATTTCAGAATTTTGATAAACAATAGCATATAAATGTAAAATAACAAAACATCAAGTTCAAAAATTAATATTTTTAGTAGTTCTCTTATGTTTGTATAGGCTTTCTCGTAATACACCCCAAATGTAATATTGTAATGCGAACCATTTCGTTATTCAGTCATGCTCTAATCTAATTGGCCTTTAATGCTCAACTTGTCCGATTATCATAAATAATTAAACGCCTTAAGACATATTATCTTTAAATTGATCCAAGTGAGAATATAACATATGAAGTTTATGGGACATTCTGTAGTTCATAATTTTAAGCATATTTTCAATTGATACTTTATAATTTGTCAGTTCTGTTACCAAGAAAACCATTAAGTACTGCTTTAAGTCTCGCCCAGGCTTGTATTTCTCTTCGCTAGACATCTCGATACTGATGAGAAAATATTGAAGCACCTATTTACTTAAAAAAAGGTCCTTTTGGCATTGCGCAGGATTTTTCTCTTCAATGTTCATCTATACCGCGTTCTCTACATAATACCGTTTTTCCCGTTTGAATAAGACTAGTAATATCCGAGAAACACGCTAAAGCCATTCTGGCTTTCGTTCTGCGTATGATTTTTCTCTTAAACGTTCATCTATACCGCGTTCTCTACTTAATGTCGTTTTTTCCCGTTTGAATCGGGGTGGTAATAACCGAGAAACACGCTTAGGCCCTTCTGGCTTTCGTTCTGCGCAGGATTTTTCTCTTTAACGTTCATCTGTACCGCGTTCTCTATATAATGCAGTTTTTCCCGTTTTAATCGGACCAATAGTAGCCGAAAAACACGCTTAGGTCCTTTTGAGAATCACATGACTTTTCCGTTCAGCGTTAAAGAGATTTAATTCCCCCCCCCCCCCACTCCCCCGATCCCCCTCACTCTGTCTTACTCTTACCCATTGAATATGTTCCTCTCACTCTTACACATTGAATTACCTATGTGTCTCCTAATTCTGTGAAATCATCACTGCTCATTATTTGTTTTAGCTTCAGATAATTTGGGAAAAAGGCCTTTAAATATTCAGTGGCTTCAGAATTTGTATCCAGAGCTATTACAAATTGCTTCATTTGGCCCAATTTTATATGTATCGTCGGCATTAATACATTCTTAGGCTTTACATTTGGTTCCAACTCAACATTATCTTTTCCTATCTAAAATTTTGGTGTTTTACCTTCTAAAGTATTTTTGCAATTAACACATGCAAACTGAGGTACCCATTTTTTATCTTGATTCCGGATTTTAAGGTTAAAAGAGACTTCATAAGATTCGTAAAGCTTCAAATTTGTTGCCAAAGCAAAATGTTTGCTTCCTACTCTAACAGATTCACCACAAATAAAACAGAATGAGTCAACATCCTGTTTACACTGTCTTGATGCCATTTTCTAACTTAGTAACAGATAAAGGCAGTTGCTTCAGCTGTGATAGACAAGTAAATACTCACTACTGTGCCCTTCACAAGTAATATGCAATTTGTTATCGGGTTGATCAAAGTGAATTAAAATCTTTAAAACTTACTTATCGACGTAAAACAGACAAAAAGTATACTTTAACAGCTAAAAATGGAAATATAAGTAATTTTTGATGTCTATAATCAGAATTCGATAATTTTTTCTCTCTCGTGGCCAGAGAACTCAGCTTTATTGATATATTGTTGTCTTCTGGTCGAAAACTCCTCCTTTTTTACTTTTGGGGCCACCTGACAGAAGGTTTTATTTTCTCTCTGGATTAAGAACGCTCTGTGACTTTTCTATATGCTGTCGAGGAACTAGCGAGTCTGAGACCATGCCGAAGATGTGGTGATTATATTAATATCACGCATCAGCCCTATTTTGACGCATTGCAGTTTTTCATTGCATTGACTACCTACTTTCTATAGGATACCATCCTGGTCTCCCTTTTCTGCAAAATGTGGAGGGAGGTTTAGATCCAGCATGGTCTTCATGGCTTCCATTGATGTGGTTGACATTGCTTCAGTGAATGGGGGGGGGGGGGGCATGTTTTCTCTGGTCGTCCGTTAAAGTCCCTTATCCCACCAGACGGCAAAGCCGTAAATAACCCTGTGTTTTACTGCGGTTTAGTAAATCCAGTAAATCAGTTGAGGACTGATCCCCTCATATCCTTCTGAACGTCCAAAGGGATATCTGTCTTTGTTGATGTTTTTTTCTAATTCAGGGTTTCTGGTGAGTTTCTTATTTAAATTTAGACAATCTCCAGATATTTCACCTCCTCCGCAAATGGAATGGCTTTCCCTGCCAAGGTAGGTTGTTGAAGCTTGTCGAGCTTTCTTTTCTTGGTGAATAGGAACGATAACAGTTTTCCGGGAGTTTTGAATGTTGAGTTTGTTAATGGTCTCAATTTTAAGTGCATAATAGTTCATGCTGTTTTCTTGTTATTTTCCACCGAGTTTTATTTAACGATGGATTAAATAAACCAAGTTTTAAAGATAATCTTACGTTAGTTTATTAACCGTTGTACTAAATAAAAATTATATTAGTTTACCTAAATCTATTATAAAGATTTTTATTTAAAGGTGGCACAATTTGTGAAAAGGAAGATCAAAAGTTAATATTGGCACATGTATAGAACCACGTAATTTGCTTCAAGATAATGAAGGTTGTTTATACAAACTTTTTTATATTTTCCAAAAATTTCCCAGTTATCAAATATTTCCTTAAAATCTATTCCCACTTTATCAAAGTCAACATATTTAGATTTTATTCCACTAGGCTCTTCTGATTTAGTCTCCGATAACATTAAAGCTTATTATTTGATCCATGTTTATTGATATTACCCACTTTGTCACCTTAGTCCCTTGTACAAGTCCTTGAAAGTGGTGTGTATTCTATAGGTTCTTAAAACAACATGTGGTTGTCCAAAAATGCCTTCTTTTGCGATCTGTTTCGTAGTCGCACAGTATGTGTTTGGCTGTTTTTGGTTCCTTGTGACAATAGTCGACGCAATAGGTCTTCATTATACCTGCCTACTTTGTCACTCTATTGGGACATGGTTTCTATTCCTATTCCTTCTGTTCTTTGTGAACATGGTCTTCCTATAAAGGTTTTTCCATGTCCTTGTTTTGGATAATTATCTGAACCCAGTATTTTATTGAACCTCGAACTATACTTTTTGGTACTCCAAGGTTTACATCTGGTTCCGGTATTTCTTCTGACCTATTTTTGTAAATTTTTCAGCGTTTTAATTGCTCCTAATTCCTTGGTGACCTGGAACCCAAACGTTTACTCTATTTCGTTCTGCCAATGTTCAACAGTTCTTCGATGCAATCCCATACCAGCCTTGACGTCACTTATTGACTCGATATGGCCTTAATAGTCGCCTGGCTGTCTAATATTATTTGGATTTGCCTATTTTCGATAGCTTTCCTTTTGTTTGTTCTTATACATTGCAATATTGAATGTCTTTATATTGCACAGCCCCAGTGCCTTCCGTAGTCTTTGATCAGTCTGTGTACCAAAGTACCAAGTTTATTTTTGTCGTTGAGCCCTGGGTTCCCTTTGTTCTTTTTAGTATTAAAACCTCAAATGGAGTATTGAAGGAGTAACGTTAGGGTATGTGATTTGTTCTCATGTCTAGCACGTTCTCTGTTACTAACCTTGTAATACTTATCTGACCAGATCTAATTTTAAGATTTCCCAAGGTGTTATCTAGTTTGTAAGTACCTAATCTTGCTACCTCTTGTATCATAAGGTGAAGTAGTGGCAACCCTGTTAGTGTTTCCATTGCCGATGTGGGGTTGTTCTCATTGCCTCGGTTATTCCATGACTGGCGCTCTTTGTTGTGTCTTTGGCCACCACACCAAAGCTGTGGATATTATCGGTCTTACTACCATATTGTATGTCCAATATACCTTGCCTGGTTGCAATCCCTGTTTTGTCGAAAGGAGCGTCTTGCTATTACTAGTGAAGTTTCCGCTTTTCTTGTTTTTTTTTTAGGTAAGTTTCAAGTGAATTGTAACCCCGAGATATCCTACCCCTTTCCTTTAACTGGACGTTTTCACCTCGAAGGTTTAGTGATTCTAGTCCTTCTGACTTCTTCCTGCGCGTGAATGCAATTGTGGTAGATTTGTTGGAGCCAATTTATATTCTTTTATTTTTTGCATACGATCTCTAACTGCAGTGTAGTATTTACCATGTGTAAGGATCTCGGCATATCCCAGAATTTTATTATCATTACCAGCTCATCCATGATGACCAGATTCCACAGAAGTGGAGACAGTACTCCTTTCTGTGAGCCATATCCTCGCAACCCGGGCTGATATCTGTCCATCTCATAATGGTTGCACGTATCATTCTTCCGCTTAGCATAAAATCAATACAGGTCACGCCTGTGGCCTTGATTTATCTATTTTTCCGAGTTCAGGCGACAGAGCCGACGAAGTTATTGTCAAATGTTCCCTCGATGTCCAAGAAAGCCCCTAATATTATCTTGTTTTCCGGTATGTTCTCTATTGGTCCTGTTTTTGAACAAATATCCCGTTCATAATATGTCCATCTAGCAGTTTCTATACAGTCTTGAGTACGAAAGACTTATTTGTCTTAGAGACTTTGCCATATTTATATTAAAGTTATAATATTATGTATAAGTCTTATTAATTCTGATATAGATGATTGTTTATGTTAATCTACTATTATAGCAGCTAGCGTTAGTTTAAAAATCGGTATAATTTTTAAATTTAAACTTACTATAAAGCCGGGTCTCAGGTTAAATTATTTAAAATCACCTCTTTACATGGTTGTTTCCAAAGACATTACATGTCTTTGGTTGTTTCTCATTGAATTGAATCGCCCTGTAAGTATATGTCAGTGAATCGACGAAAGGAGCCTTACATTAAGTTCTGAATGACATTGTGTATGGATATAAATTCAAAACCACCCATCTATTCTAGTCGCAACAAATTTAAATTTTAAATAAACTTAAAGCTTATATATCTAGAGATTTATTAAAAACTTACTCACTTGGTTTTATTTTCACTTTTGAAAATCCTGTTTTGCAATTCCAATAGCTACCAAAAGCTCATATTACCTACTCAAAAACCGTCAGAACAGCAAGCGAAATGTGCAGGTTATATAGGGAATTTTCGTGAAAGAGAAAGCAGAAGCGGATCTGTATTTAATTTTGTCTTCCTTTATGGAAGGTGTTATTGTAATACTTTGGGTTTATTTGAAATTCGAAGATGATTAAAGTGGAACGGCAATATTTCCTGAATTCAATTTAATATTGCGAATAGCGTGAACGGAATTTATATATTTCCGTTTCGTGACGTTTTCAGTAATGCATTTGCGAAGTATTTGGATACATCATGGGAATAAATTGTGATGGTATCGACAGTTGTGTAAAAATTAAAATTATTAGAAATTATTTTTATATTATTCAATTTTACTAAATATAGCAAATCAGAAAACACCCTCAAATTACCTATTAATTTGAAATGAAAAAAATTGAAGTGAAAAAAATCGGTTGAGATCCAAAAACCTAAATGACTACCTAAAAACTATTCAATCATTAACATCCTAAGAGACTTTATATGTTCATTTAAACTTGAATGCTAATGATAACAATTTTAAGACTATTCAAAAATGTTATGCTCCTCGTTTTTTTACAAATATCAACTAAGTCAGCAGAGCACTTCAGTTGTTTTAAGTTTTTTTATCAAAAACAACATCTTTAGGGTATTTTTGGGCTCTTAAAATATTTAAAAATTTTTCGAAAAAAATAGGTATTTTTTAAAAATATAAGGTGAATGCTTTGTTAATTTCGAACGAATCCAGCAGAACACCTCAGTTTTTTAAAGCTTTTTTCAAAAACGTCACATTTTTAGACTATTTTTAGGCTCTTGAAATATAATACTTTACTAAAAAATTGCCATTTTTAAATAATACAGGGTACTTTGTTCTAAGAAAGTCACCAGAGTGTCTTGGTTTATTAATTGTTTTTTTTTTCTGAAAAAACTACTTATGCCACATTCTTAAGCTATTTTTAGGTTCTTGGTAAAAAACTTAAAAAAACTCAGGTGCTCTGTTGACTTCGTTAAAAACTAGCAGAGCACCTTGATTTTTGCAAAAAAACGAAGAGCATAAAATTTATGAATAGAGAATAAAAATAGCCGTAAAATTGCCTATAAGTATGGCATAGGTTTCAACTCAAAATTCCCTAGCTGCCCTGCTGCCTTCTTTGACATCTAAATTCCAAATTACGGTTGTAATATATAATTTGTTTTTGTTCCAGGGTCTACAGAATAGTCATGTATTTTATACCCAACTATGCTTTGAGCAATTTTTTTTGTGTCCAACAAAAAACAATCGAAGTTTCAAAAAAGTGTGACAATTTTATTAAGAACCAGTCTGTTCATCTCTGAGTAAAGTTGAAAGTAACTACTTGCTGATTAAACTATAGGGCTATTGTTTGTTAATCTGCCAAATAAACCTACATGTAACTTTACTGAGTGGTGAAAAGATCGACCCTTAAATAAGGATAATTTCTTGACCGCCTAGTACAATTTTATATGAATAATTGTTTATTTCGTAGGTTATCCCTAATGAATTTGAAGTTATAGAAAAATGCCCTATCTATAAATGCTAGAGGTACTAACAAACAGTGTTAGACTGATGTTGCGCAGAGGATTTTATAAACTTACAGTACAGTTTTTTTGAAGACGATATAAAATATTAATATTGCACTGGCCTAAATTAATTCAAGAAACTTAATAGTTGTGTCTATGTTAGGTATGTACTAGTGATCATTCGAATGGTAAATCATTCGAATATTCAATTATTACCATCATTCGAATTAATTCGATTATATACCAATATTATTCGAATCATTTAAGACTCATCTCAACTTTTTTTACGATTCTTTTAGTTTAAAAAACTTTGCATTATTCGAAATAATACAAGACGTCACGTTTGTCTGGAAATAGCACGGTTGCAAATGTCATTTGTAAATCTAACAAACGTTTTCTGAAGTAATTAAGCAAAAATAAAAGACTGTATTTTTCGTTTTAGGTTTTAAATTTCATTAAAAAATATTGGAAAGTCCATAACTTTTAAATATTTATAAAATATTATTCATCAAAAGTTTAACAAATGATGAACTTTCCAATATTCTTTATACTATGTAAAACATAAACCACCATAAGAGATATTTTATTTTTGCCTAATTACTTCAAGAAACGTTTGTTAGAAAAACCGCTGTCACTTGTCATTGACAAGCGGTGACATTGGTCTTAAAAGGTCAGAAATTGTAATAAATGAACGAGAGTCACTTGGAGTCCTATTTTAAAACTATGGGAGTACTATTTCCCTCATTTTTATGAGAAATTTAAACGTGGAAATAGTATTTTTAAAGCCAATGAGAAGTGACTCAGTTTTTTCGGGAAAATTCATATTCTCCAGCGAATTTTAATTCTCACTGGCTTTCAAAATACTAGTTTGCTGACATATGACATTTTTCATGAAAATCTTGAAAGAAATCATTTCTCACGAATTTGCAATCACTGCAATCAGTAGGCAGTACGCCGGCGCCGCCGTAAGCCAAAACGTTTGCATGATAAATAAAAGTAAATATTAACGTATGACGTTCTATACTTTGCTGTACTGCGTTCTGATTGGATAGTTAACTTCCTATCCAATCATTGATGATGGCATATAATAAATCATTCGAATGACATGATTCGAATACTCGATAAATTGGATTTTCAATCATCCGAGTATTCGATTATGACGATCATTCGATTATACCCATTACTAGTATGTACCTATATCATGAAGACTAAATTAAAAATTAAGTAAAAAAGAAAAAATAATATCAATTTGAAAATGTTAAGCAAAAAACAAGCTCTATAAGGGGACAGTCTATTGATTTTGAAAAAATCTGATTAAAAATAAATAGGGGGTTAAGATGGATTGAAATTAAAAAAAAAATCCTAAATTAAAAACTAAAAGCGAGATCAACATGAAATGTTTAGTAAAAATGAAGTTCTATAAGAAGAGATGAAGCCTATTAATTAACTCAAAAACGAAAAATGATATCAACTTAAAATTTTTAGCAAACATCAAGCTCTATAAGAAGAATAAGCCCAATTGATTTTGAAAAAATCTGATTAAAAATGGGGTGTTTAAGGGGGGTTGAAATTAAAAAAAAAACAAATCAAAAATGAGAATGAAATTTGTGTTTTATTTGTTTGTTTTTTTTTTCTCATGAGCCTACTCAATTTATGAAATTAGTTTGTTTAGCACTTATTATATAAATAACTACCTAATCAATCACATCCTAAGAGACTTTACATGTTCATTTCAACTTGAGTGCTTGATATAATCAATACAAGCGAACAGAATTCGTCGAGTATTTGTGGTGCGAGAACAAAATTCCTAGGGCTTCGAAAAGTTCATATTTGTGTAATTTAGTAAAACGCGTTCAAAATCTAATTTCTGAAAGCGGTTCTCGGATCATAGTGTGAAAATGCATATTACATAAGCTTTTTACATTTTTTACTTACTTCTGGTAGATTTAGTCGTATCTATAAATTTTCCTCCCAAATATCTGGTATGGATCCGCCGAATGAATTTAAATGTTGGAATTTTTGTGGGATTTGTTAAAAAATAACATTTGTTTAGTTGAATAATCTTATTGTAATTCTGAAGCAGTATTTTCATAGTTTGACTAGTTCACGACTAGTCTAATTCACTTATCATTGCTTTAACACTTTAGTAGATAACTTCTTTTAAAAATCTAACTCTTTATTTTTGCAGATTAGAAACATCTTAGTAGTAAAGCACAACCAAAACTTTTTTTATTTGTAACGTGAGTTCACCAGAAAAGCTCCTGATTGACGATTGCCGTTTTACAGAAAGACTTTAAAAGATTTATCACTTGAAACTATCTAGTAGTTCGTCCGGCCCTTCTGAGCCAATTTATTCTCAGTCACTCGGGATACAGATTTACAAATGCCTTCCACTTAGATGTGGATTACATTTTGCGCTTGCTTGCATATAACGCTGGTCCGCAAGAATATTGAAATGCCAATTTTAAGAAATATGTCGATGGAATAATATTGAATTTAGCGACATGTTAAAGATGGCCTTTAAATCTTTGAAATATAGCCATTTTGGGGAATTATTGTTATGAACATCGGTCGAAATAAGGGTGAAATAAATATGTAATATTTTTTTAAATACGAAATAAATATGGCTGGATGTTGACATTTAGTATAATAATAAATAATACATAAAAGACAAGATACTATTAATAATTATAAATACAGGGTGGCGCATCCTATACGCTTTGGTCTCTAGGGAAAACGACTTCAACTTTGAATTTTTTTTCTTAATAGGGATATACAGGGCCATTAACACTACAAATTAAAAATAATTTGGATTATACAGGGTGACCCAAAAATAGGAATTTATATCAAAGTTATGTTTTTTTAAAGGAAACACCCTATATTTGATGGTGTCTTTTGATTCCCCAGAAAAAATTAAGTAAAGTTTCTGTAATGTTTCCTATAATTATATTTTTGTAAGCTTGAACAACATAATCTAGTATGTCGCGGTTATTTAAAACACAAATTTCGTCTTCGTGTGATATCCATCATATCCACTCTTATAATAATAATAATAATATAATAATAATATTTATTTTTATAAAATTAAATACAATATTCTTTATAATTTAATTACATAATTTAATGCTGTTATTACAACTGTTTAGGTGAAACTAAATAAATATTTAAAGTCCCACTGAAGTCTTCTAATGACTCGTGCGTGGCAGATATACATTATTTATTAGCTTTTGTTTTCTATTTCCTACTTAAATTTCTATTAAACAACTTGATAACTACTATAATTTAAAAAAAGAAAAATTCTTCAGACCTACCTACTAAATGAAAATTATATATTATAATCTTCAAAATAAAAGAAAACAACGAAAGAAAAGAAAATTAGAGATCATAAAGATTTCGAAAATAATTATATAACGTTTTATATAACTAAGAACAGGGAAAGAGCAGAGGATAAGTAACATTTTTTTTTTTTTAATTTGAGTGTTGGTTTTAGTTTTCCAAATAATTTAATCATAATTCGTTTTTAATTTTTTTTTGTACAAACTACTATTCTGCTTTATGTTTTAATTCGTACCATGAATCAACCTCAAAAAAAGTGTCATCAGCATAACCCAGTATATCTCATGTTGTATTAAAACAACTATAATAACTATTTATATACAAGTTAAAGAGAATTGGCCCTAGAACCGTACCTTGTGGTACCACATAGTCGATAGGTTTTTCATTGATTATTGTACCATTAACTTTTACGGCTTGGGATCTATTATTTAAATGGTAAACTTTTCCTCTAAGACCAATGGATTGAAGAGTATCCAGGAGTTGTTGATAGCATTCGCAAAATCAATGAAAATACATATACATGGGTTTCCTTTCTCTAACGCGTGCTGTACTTTGTCTGTTAAAGCTAATACTGCATGTTCAGTACACTTGTTTTATTGACTTATTGAAATTACATCATGTTTGTCTACGTATGATAACCGTTTTTTTAACCATTTTTCGAAAATCTTTGACAAATTTGATAATAAGGGCTATTGAACGATAATTCGTGATCACACTTTTATCTCATTTATTAAATGAATCAGGCCAAATTCCATTATCTAAGCAATATTTACTTTATGGGTAAGCGGAACCACTATATATTCGGCCACTACTTTCATAGTTTCATCCATACTCTTTGGCACTCCTAGTGTACCTACTTACGGTGTTTCTTCTGGACTTATTTTTGCAACTTCATCAGCTATATTGTCCTCGATTCCTTGATAATCCGAATTAGTTGTACTCTATTTCGATTACCAATAACATCAGTTATTCGATGCATTTCTATACCAGTCTTGACCTCATTTTTTGACTCCATAGAACCTTAAGGACCGCATGACTACCTGGCGTTCTGAGGATCTTCCGTTTTTCAATAGATATTCTATTGTTTGTTATATTCCAACTACTGAGTTATGTTCGCCTAAGAACATTAGGTTTTGGAAAATATTCCTGCCTCAATGTCTTCCGCCACCTTGGACCCGTTAGCATACCAGGCTTGTTTCTTTTAGTAGGCATTGGGTTTTGCTCAAATGGAGCGGTGTCAAAATTTTACTATTTTTTAAAATGATTTCTGATTTCCTCTGCAATTCTTTTGCAATTTCTCAGAAATTCCTCAGAAATTCCTCAGAAATTCCTCAGAAATTCCTCAGAAATTCCTCAGAAATTCATCAGCAATTCCTCAGCAATGACTCAGCAATTCCTTGACAATCACTGCAATTGTCCAGATATTCATAAGAAATTCTCTCAATCCCTTGACCATTCCTAATCCCCGGCAATTTCCTATCAATTCCCAAAATTCTCGGCAATTCAGTCAATTCCCTCCCTAATTCCTTAAATTCCCCACTCTTTTACGCCTAATTCCGTCTACGATTTACCTCTTGGTCCAAATAAAGTATCGGTTGTTTATGTGATCGTTATCATCACTAGCACCTCCCTGTCACTCACAGTTTTACTCATATGATCCTGGTTGTTGTATCTTACCTTTCTTAATTATGGTGTCTCTTCTATATGTTTTTAATAACTAAGCTGTTCTATTTGAACAGAGGGTATGATTGTTTCTTGTACTATTATTTGTCAAATTTATTAATTAGTTAAGTTTTGCTACTTACCTATTTTTACTATATCCTCAAATTAAAATTAAAATTGATTTAGAGGTGGTTAAAAACCCGTTTAGGTAAGTGCTAATTTTTTAATAATGACTTCACGATAAAATACGGCCATATAAAATAACTTCTGGAAAATGGAGTACAAAACTGACATCTATACTGTAGGTAAGTAAATCTTCGTAATAATTAGACAATAGCGGAGCAGCCATAATTTAATTTGGGCCAGTATTATCGCATACATACGTTGAAACGGCATCATGGTGGATATTAATGACCATAACGATTTACGCCGTTAATTTTAGCGAACGGGCCGCTCGGGGAATCTAGTCCAGTCCGCTTGAATTTTCAACTTTATATTTATGAAAATGAACAAAAATTAATTAGAAAATGGATTTTTTTATTGTTTTATACAATTTTGTTTTCCTACGTAATCCACCTCTAAAAAGTATTACCTCGTCTACTAAGATTACATAATTATTAATTCTTCATCATGTTGGTAGGGCGTACATTAGTAATTTAATGAAAAATATTTTGGATCGTAAATAATCCGACAAGCCATCTTGTTTTTGACACTCAAATAATTATTTTACAAAGTGATACAATATCTAACTTTTGCGATCAACAAATTTCTATTCAATAAAGAAAATGTAAAAGGATTTGACTAAAAACAAAACATGTTGCCATTTATGAAAAAAAATTACAAATACTTTAGATATAATTTTATCTTTATCTTTGTCAGTTATATGCAAGAAGGTTTAGATTTAGCCCAGAACACCACGGCCTTTTTAATCTACTGTATTCCCCTCATTTCTCTGTATTTAGTTACTATTTTTGAATAGTTAGTTTTGTTAAATTCTATACTAACTTTTTGAGGAGTGTTCTTTCCGATTCTTGACCAAAAAGAATGCGTCGCCGCCTAGGTAGAGCCTTGCGTTTAAAGATAAAATGGTATGAGATTTTTTCCTTTTCCCTTCAGAGTCTACACGTGACTGGATCATTGTGTAATCACATGAAGGTGTTCCTCTCAATAGTCATCATACAATGTGATCTTAGGAGCTGTACTACCTCAGCAGGCATGCGAGAATTTGGTTTCCTTAGCATAAACTTACTGATTATGTACGAACGAAGTAGATCTGCGGCAACGCTTCTGCCTTGCATTACCTGCTATGAGTTTTTCAGGTTTTCTTGTAGCAATATGTAAATTCTGGGTCAGTAACATCCTCCATCCACCCATCCGTTGATCAGTTGGTATCTATAGGGTCCAAAGTAGAGTCTATACTATGAATCGATCGAAATATAAAATTATATTTTATGAACATTCTATTTTCATTAGAAGCTCACATACTTATAATTAAATGTGTTGTGTTACCTGCACCTTGTAAGCCGAAAGTCGAAAGCTGAAATTTAATTTTTTTTTTCATTCTACTTAAGTACTTATTATAAACAAAATGAACCTTTTTACATTAGACGTAAACGATATAAAACTTTGTTTTCATTATGAATTCCTAAAACCTGCAACAACAAATTAAATCTGTTTGTTCTCCCTAATCAACAAAGCAAAGTATAATTTTAAAACCCGAATTAAAAGTTTTAAGCCGAGCTGCATTGTTATTAATTACTCTTTATGAGCTGGCCTAATGAGAAACACAGGTCATTTGGTTAAATTGATGTCAAAATTGAATGCGCAGATTATACTCGACAAATTATATATTTTTTTTGTTTTGGCATACTGCTGGCACATCGAGCTAGTCACCATCATTATGGCCGTTTAGTGGGGTTGATTGAAAATGAATTAAACTCTTATGAGTAATTATATTGTAACGGAGGAAATTATAAATAGTTTAATAATAGTTTTAGAAAGAATTTGAATGAAGTCAATAAGAAAAGTAATATTGCTATGAAATATGTAGAAATTAAATAAAACAAGGCAAAAACTAGCAAAATTTAAAAAAAAAACTGAATCATGATTGAATTAAAATTTGATCAATGAATATATTGAAATGTACAAGTTTTAAACATTTTCAAGTTATAATATATACTAAAAGTAATTGTCCTTACAACAAAATTGACTTTGTGTATGAATATCTGCTATTAAAATGGCTTTTGAGTGGAACTGCAAGTTCAATCAAGTAAAGAGTACTTTCTTAATAAGACTGGAACACATTTCAGACTTGGAGATGTTTTAGATAATGTTTGAGGGGCAAATAATAATAGTGACGTATGCTCCAACGCTGAACCTAACACTGTCATAAATTATAATGCTTATAAAAATAATATAATGTAGGCATGACATGAATGAGGATAAATTGCAAGTTTCTAAAAAGTTTCAGATATCAAAAGGACTTAATAAAGGAATAATTCAATTTTAACAGCAGATTTTCAAGTCAATAATTATAAGAAATGTTTTGCACAAAATGGTTAGCAAATTGTAAAGTAAAGTAGGATTAACATTTTAAATAATTTTTAGTGCAATTTAAAAGAAAACCGCGAGTGTTTTTTAATACAAAAGTGAATAATAAAAGAAATTAAATCATGCATAATTAAATAAAAAGTGATCCAGGTATAGGGTTTTGACAACCAAAATAATGAATTTTTTTAACAAAGTTGGCTCTGAAATAGCCGTTTATAAAAAGCGATTTTCCTCAAATAAAGGGACAGTCAATGAAAGGCAGTGGCCAAAGAAGGTTCTACCCAATTAAAAAAAAAACAATTGAAAAAATCAACATCCTACCTGTACCTGTAGTAAAGAACATTCTGGCAGATGGTGACTGTCCAGCAATTATTACCAAGAAATTCCTCCAAATTCCAAAATCCCTTCATAAAATTCATTCCAAAACATTATTTATTGGAAAATAAATGGTTTATTTTTCCATAAACAAATCATGGTAATTTGTTTGTAACTATTCCTACTGGAACTCATAATGAAGAAAGCAATTAAATACGTTAGAAATTTAATAGCCTCTGCTTCTTCAATGAACCCATTTTCTTTTCCAACATTGAGTATAATGTACCTATAAATAAAAATTTCAACTAAAGCATGTTAGCTATATTCTAGTAATTATTTACG
Organism: Psylliodes chrysocephalus; assembly: GCA_927349885.1. Lineage (NCBI taxonomy): Eukaryota > Metazoa > Arthropoda > Insecta > Coleoptera > Chrysomelidae > Psylliodes > Psylliodes chrysocephalus. Next base: position 7,955,052 of record OV651820.1, on the reverse strand, counting down.
TACCTTTTACCATCAACTTAAAAATACTGCCCATTTCACAGCAACATTGGAAAGTTCCATAAGCCCTCGCCTTGGATCATCTTTTTCCATTTAAAACCAATATCTTTTAATAAGGTGCATAATGACATGCGGCATCCATTAAACAATTCTTTTTCTTTCAATTTTTCTAATGAAGAATCCAAAGTTACGTGTTTGTCTGCAAACAAATATATAGGTATTGTAACGGCCCACCCCCGGTACCCCAATTTTGATAATTGTTTTACTCTCTGAGATGTTATTATTTACCTCACAAGTTTATTTTACTTTAAATTCTATACTTACTTTATTTGGCCTTTTTCCTCAAGTAGTAGAAGTGATCGTAGTATATTAGTATATCACAATTGGTACTATTTACTGAAATCCCACTTGAGTCCCGTTCAAACGCAAACCACGTTAATTTACTATCAAGATATATTTTATTTAGGTTGTTGACCAACGGATTTAACGAATAGCGCCAATTCGCCAGTTGGTTAACCACTGTGTTGATGTTGATTTGATTCTATTCTAGATATACACAGGTTGCACCCTCTTAGGTAAATATGTCGATGAGTATAGAGGTGATGACCAACGGAAAGTAACGAACAGCGCCAATTCGCCAGTTAGTTTCCTTACTATGTTGATTTCACATATACTTTGTTTCAAACCTTGTAGAAGGGGTGGCTTAGCATATAGGTGTCCCCCCTTGAGCTAAAGAAACAGTGTATTCACCAGTTGGTTAACTTACTGTTAAATTTTACCATCTTGGTTTGTACAATTTATCTAAGATAGCACAACCCTGTATATTTTTTAATATTGATTATTAAAATTTCTATTGAAATAACTTAATTTAACCCTGCTTATTATTGATTTTTATAATTTCTATTGAATTAACTTAAATTCACCTATCGAAAACAGATGACTAACCTAATTGTCTTCGGGGTGAACGACTGAAGGCTATGTGGTTTATTGGTTACATTGATAATATTTTAAAGAAAATGTCAGGCGGTATCTTACAGAAAGTTACATAAATCTTTTGACTTACCATTGAAAATTCAGACATTAATTTATGTACTAATTTCATCTAGCGATGTGACGGCGTCGATTTAGGTGCGTAGCAGCGTTGAGCGTCGCCTTGTGTCGAGGCGCCTAGCGTCGTGATGGAGAAGAAGGTATTTAATATGATACTGCATTGGGACACTAATACGGTAGAAATATTTAGGTGGTGCGGAACGTGACGAAGGATGTCGACAAGGATATTATGAAGGAAATATTTAGGGACGACAAGCGTCGGGAAATAAGGCGTGGTACGTTGACCGTGTTCGGGGGATAGGAGATATTGTAGGCTAGACGTTCTTTAGGAAGAGCGTTTTAGGAAAGGTACTTACTACTGAACTTGAAATATAACTGGATACTAATAATAAAACGAATGCTTGCACATCAAATAATAAAAATAAATGCTTGCTCATCAAATAATTAAAAAATGAAATGAATCCGATCTCATTTGGGTCCGAGTTCTTATACCCGTTTTAATGGCTTTTTGTGGCGTTTCTAGACAATATCAGTAAAAACTTTCTTTTCTAATAACAGTTAAAGGTAGTAAAGGACCATTGTTATCGCGTTCTTTTTTAAAATACTGTATCAATGTAGCTAAGAGCTCCTTACATCGGCTATTGCAATTACAATTACAAGACACACTGAACTTAAAATGACAGTTCATAAAAAAATACCAACTTTATCACGATACGTCTGTGTATCGAGAACTTTATTATAAACTTAGCTGTCACCATACAATTGAAAACTCATAGGCGTAGGAATTCAATGTTATAGAATTAAAAAATAATAACGTGATTTAACCATAATAAGGATTATAAAAACAATTTTATACTTGTAATAGTTTATCTTCAGAGCAACTAAATAAGAAAAAAAAAATGAATATTTATTGTCATGATATGATAGAAAATAAATTACGAAGAGGTAATCTTTAAAAAAATACGCACGCCAATTCAACTAATGTTCAATCAGACCTTCAAATCGTAATATTTCATTTGTTGATATTACTGCAGTAGAGGAAATACGTCATCGATGACGTGCATTGGTTTTTATATTGTATTAAGTATATAACTTTGACTTACCAAAAAAAAATATATTTTTGAAAATTATACTTACATTATTTTCCACGTTTATTAATTTAAATATATGCTTTAATCATTTTTATATCGATATGCGGGAGCAACGCCCATTTTCTTTATTCTATATACTTTATTTAGCATTTTTGATTGTCAAAGATTGTAACGCTCCCATCCCATGTACAAACAGCGGAAAATCAAGTCTCTGGTGTGTCTATTTGTCTGTTTATTTGGGTTAATCTCCAAAACCACCCCACGGATTTTGGTTAGGAAGGTTTAGATGTATGATACATTATTCTGTTACAAGAGGAAGCCAAGCAGTGACTATTTTAGTGGATTCAAAGGAAACTGCAGGTCCTTTTTTACACGAAAATAAATTTTGATACTGGGTATCTAGCCCCGGAAATTAAGTTGATTCTAATCAGAATTCGATACCAATTAGTGTTTATTATCAATCTATATAAATAAAAATCGAAATGTTTAATTTCTTTTCATTTTAACTTTTTCTAGAAAAAAATAAAAAGTTACCTTGTAAAAAATTTGTTGATAAAACAAGAGTTTGTAAAATATCTGGAAGACAAAGCAGATTTTTCTATTATAAATTAGTAAAGAAAAAATAAAAAAGGTTAACAAATATTGAGTGGTAGAGTATGGAGGGGATAACAATCGTTAAAATTTACTTGTGGTTATTTTTTTTTTTTTTCGATTTATGGCCAAGTGTATATACCTAATATGCCAGTCTCGAATTTGTTTTTTTTTAAATTCTCAATCATGTGTGTTCTGTGTAGGCTTTGTTATTGTTTCCCAGCGCCACTTCAGGAACAGCACTGTGAGCAACAGTGAATGGCTGAGTGGGGAATCCTACCAAGGCATTAGAATTAATTTTAAATATTTAAATTAAATAAAAAATCCCGGCCAACGGTGGGATTCGAACCTGGGACCCTTGGATCCGCAGGCAAAGACTCTCCCTTACTTGTGGTTATACAATGGTTCTATCTAAGATTGCGCTTTCTGGGAACATAAAATAAATGATAAAAAAAGGCGCTCATATTTTAAATTATATTAAGTTATGATTAACACTATACCGGGTGTTCATTTTAAAGTGTTACAGTCAAATACCGCCGAAAATATGCATTTTAGAAAAAAAAGTTTTAGACAAAAGTTTTATAGTTTTTTGGGGGAAATATTTTGGCTATATTCATTTTTTTGTAGTTGGCCATAATAATAATAATAATAATAATAATAATAATAATAAGGTCTTTATTTTCACATCATAAAACAAAATTAAAGTATATTTACAATATTCTAAAAATACATATTTAATAATGTTGTGAAAAAAAGGCGAGGTGTCAGCTGAGTGAGTTATACTAAACATAAGCATAGCTCGCCCTCTGTTTTTCAACCTAACCTTGAAAAAAAAAACAAAAAATGTAAAGCAAATAAAAGTAAATAAATTTCCAAAAGCCTGAATTGCATTTACTAACTACAAATAACAATAAACACAAAGAACCTAGGTACGTAATAATTGCTTAGAAAATAGTAAATTACGAACTTTGACCTTAAATGTGCTCATTGGTAGAGTTTTAAGTGAATATGGCCATATCGAGGTGGACTTTGTTTTTTTTAATGGGAATCCCATTTTTTTCTTATATATTCTTAAAGTACATAAAAAAATAAGAAACTTTTGAGGGAAATATTTTTTTTATTGGACTTTTACTTTTTAAGTAACAGCTACTTAAAAATGTTGCTGCGCGAAAAAAAAGTTGGCCATATTATGGTTAGCTATAAACAACGATTTTAGCCAAAAGTTTTTCCCCACAAAACTATAAAACTTTCGTCTGAAACGTTTTTTTTATAAAAAGCGGTATATAGCTGTAACGCATTAAGTTGAACACCCGGTATATTATCGGATCTTGCTCTTCTGGCATACGAGCGCCATTCTGGTCACTTTCTGAAACCTTATTTACTGCCTTTCTGTCGACACTTTTTGAGATAAACAACCATATGAGATTTTCCTCTACACTCCATAGTTGTTGGCGAACTTTGATAGTGTCAGTCTTACTATACAAAAGTAAGCGATGGTTGAGTTTCATGGCCAACTCTTATATGATAAGAAAGCAATTAAATACGTTAGAAATTTAATATACTTTTTATTTCGCATTTACTACGAGTATAAACTAACGATAACGGTATGAATTTCTTTCTCTTGACATAAGTTAACGCAAGAAACAAGCCACAAAAATTTACCAGTATTAAATCTCTTTAGAAGACGTTGAAGCGAGAACTCACGTACCTAAGTCTTTTATTAAAAGGAGTCTTATATAGAATTTCAGATTAATAAACTTTTCCAAGTTTTTTGTTTTGAAAAGAATTGGAGAGCTGGAATGCTGAAACTAAATACGATCGGATGTGGTTTTCAGAAACGATTTTGTGAATATGAGTTTTAAAAGTTTTAAAATTTGTGAAATTCGGAGTTAGTAACGGTGCCAAATGGAAAATACTTTTGTAGGTAAATACATAAAGTTTTCGTTTATTACGTTACCTTTGATAGCTTGTAGTTTTATATCTATCTTTTAGCGTTGTTTACAAAATGGTTAACTTTATCAAACACGAAATGGGTGCTTAAAACGTTTTAAAAATAATTTTGTTAGAACTGAGAATTTGCTGTTTTTAATGTAATTACTCATTTTTAAATTATTTTTTTGGGCGTTCTTACTCCTTTATGTTTGAGGAAATAGCAAGTACCGTAATTCATCTGAGAAAGTAATAGATACTATTTTCCACCCTTCGAACGCTTTAGTATCAGCCTAGTGCATCTCTAGTTCCCCTTAGGAAATAAACGTGGCAACACTGCAGGCTTCTGTATCTGTAACTAGGCCCATTGATAGGCTACAGATATGATGTAGTTGACCACGTCTTCGAGAAGTGCTTCAGTCGGTGTTAGCCAAATTTGCCGAATACAACGGGCAATCGTAGAGGATATGCTGGATGATAACATCTTCTTTTTCGCTTGCTATAAAGATGCTTCCGTACTTGGCAATGACCATTCAGACTGCCTGTGATGAGACGCAGATTTTGCTTGGTCATAGTCAAGTATCTGTCTGCAGCTTCTTGTTTCAATCAACCTTTTCTTGAATTTCACAATAGAATGTTCTTTAATGAGGTTTATGTTTTGGCATTTAGTATTGCCTACCTATTAGCGAATTGATTCTAACATAAAAAGCAACAAATTACGATCTTAAAATTAACATTTTTCAATATTTCTTTTTGCCGATTTGGGGTGTCAGTAATAACCACCTGTTCGTATATCCGTTTTATTTTCCCTCCATAGGTGGTGAAACTCTGTTTTTTTTTGTGTAATCGGCATCAACTGCTACGGTTATGGCTAATAACCGTGTTATGTGTAGGCTTTGTTACTGCTTCCCAGTGCCACTTTAGGAACAGCACTGTTAATTAGTACCCAACAGATTTTGCATACATCTCTTGTAAGAGTATTAAATGTCTAATACGTGAAAAAGTTGTGTTTTGCTGTGAATACATAGTCATAGTTATTCTTTCCTAGCCTTTTGGTAAAGGATTTGAACGACTTGTGTCATATAGAATTCAACATTTAACATCTGGTATGAGCTTCTTTGTCTACCTGTCTACTTCTACTTATCTACCTCTTTGCCTGTTTACTTTTCCCACTCCTTTTACCATCTGTCTCTATTTATTGTTTCATTAACCGCAGCCTCTTCTCCATGTCCTATTTATCTTTATTTTACCATAATATGGATAGGAATGTAGCAGATGACAGTCTAAACTCTTGTAACATAAAGTTTGTAGGAATTCGGCAAAAATCTTTATTATAAAATGAAATTACAACTTTTTTACTTTTAAAAAAATACATAGAACACGAGGCAAAGCCAAAGACACAAATGAAACGAATAATATTTTACATATCAGAAGTTTCTAAACATTTAAATTTTTAGGCTATTCTATAAATTCTTCAGTTTTGACATATGATGACTGAGGAACTGCAAACAAAGATCAAAGGCTCTTTAGATACCCAATCAAGAAGTCTATGAAGCTCTTGCCATATCTCTTTAGAAGACGAAAATCTCTTTACCTTCTTTAAGGTTTCCTCTGTCATATTGATCGTTAGTATAATCATGTGGGCTTTGAACCACGCCCTAATTCAGATAGATAGATAGATAGATAGATAGATAGATAGATAGATAGATAGATAGATAGATAGATAGATAGATAGATAGATAGATAGATAGATAGATAGATAGATAGATAGATAGATAGATAGATAGATAGATAGATAGATAGATAGATAGATAGATAGATAGATAGATAGATAGATAGATAGATAGATAGATAGATAGATAGATAGATAGATAGATAGATAGATAGATAGATTAGATAGATAGATAGATAGATAGATAGATAGATAGATAGATAGATAGATAGATAGATAGATAGATAGATAGATAGATAGATAGATAGATAGATAGATAGATAGATAGATAGATAGATAGATAGATAGATAGATAGATAGATAGATAGATAGATAGATAGATAGATAGATAGATAGATAGATAGATAGATAGATAGATAGATAGATAGATAGATAGATAGATAGATAGATAGATAGATAGATAGATAGATAGATAGATAGATAGATAGATAGATAGATAGATAGATAGATAGATAGATAGATAGATAGATAGATAGATAGATAGATAGATAGATAGATAGATAGATAGATAGATAGATAGATAGATAGATAGATAGATAGATAGATAGATAGATAGATAGATAGATAGATAGATAGATAGATAGATAGATAGATAGATAGATAGATAGATAGATAGATAGATAGATAGATAGATAGATAGATAGATAGATAGATAGATAGATAGATAGATAGATAGATAGATAGATAGATAGATAGATAGATAGATAGATAGATAGATAGATAGATAGATAGATAGATAGATAGATAGATAGATAGATAGATAGATAGATAGATAGATAGATGGATGGATGGATGGATGGATAGATAGATAGATAGATAGATAGATAGATAGATAGATAGATAGATAGATAGATAGATAGATAGATAGAAAGAAAGATAGATAGATAGATAGATAGATAGATAGATAGATAGATAGATAGATAGTATAATCCTAGCACTACTTTCTACTTTTCTAGATTTATTTAGCAATTTGTTATATTTAGATACTTCTTCGTCTTTCGCAGCTTCTTCTAATTTTTTTGATGCTGTTAAAATTCCTTCTACAACCTCCATTGCGCCGACAATACCTCTAAGTAGCATGCTGACGTTATATTTCCGCGTTGACCAGTTTGTTTTGCCCTCTGGTAATCCAATTTGTACCTTCGTTAGTTCCATTACTTTTAACTCAACCGTGTTTTCTAGGTAACAGAAAATCTCCAACTTTATTTAATTTACCGCACCTGGATCCATAACCTGTAGCAGATGGAAGTCTAAACTCTTGTATAATAAAGTTTGTAGGGATTCGGCAAAACTCTTTATTATAAAATAAAATTACAACTTTTTTACTTTTAAAAAAATTCTGTCAGTATATTTGTAAACTTCTAATAAACAAAACGAATATATAGTTATATGAAATAAGGGACCTAAACATTACAAAATGCTGAAACTCAACAAGGAACATTTGCCTGTGCATTTTTTCCATCTTTGCTTTGTAAGAGCACAGAATAGAGAACAATATCTTCTGTGGTAAGAGCATTAACCTGACAGGATTAAAAACTGTCAAGGGTACAATGTACAATCAGCTTCAGTACGAGTAGGCATTTGAACCACACTCTAATTCAGCCAGGTATATAGATTAATACATTTCTTTTCTCCCGTCTTCTGGCCTAAATATCCACGTCCACGGCGAAAAACAATGAAACTCATCATTTATTAAGGTGCACTTAGACGGCGCTTTTTTGGGGAGTTTTAAAATCCGATTTACAATTTAAAGCAGCAACCGCCGTAGGTCGCCAAGTTTAAATTATAGTTGGTGCGAGCTGGAGAATATAAATCTAAAGGATTCGATTTAGAGTTGACGGGGTTAATGGCGGGAACACTTCGAGAAAGATTTGAATTGGAGCCGGATAAGGAGAGTCCATTAGTTTTCACTTCTACGGGGGATAAGGAGTAGATTTAGAATGCGGATTACGTACAGGGTGTTAATAAGTCATGGATCGAACGACGTGAGACAATGAGGGAGGTCATTTGCTATCGAAAAACTATACAGGTTGTTTCAAAAAAGATTTGCCATCGTTCGTGGGTTGATTTTTTGTTTCATAGATACAGAGTGTAACAATTTTTAATTTTTTTACCATTATTCGTGGGTTGATTCTTTGTTTCATAGGGTGTTACAATTTTTAATTCTTTTCTGTTTTTTAACGATTTGAATGAACAGGCACTTTAATAATTTTGAAAATATTATGTACGTCACTGTCTGTTTCCCTTTTTACTTTCCTATCTGTATACAGATATAAGGAAAGTATAGGAATCATGATTTTTTCGACCTCGAGTTTTCGACGGATTTTTACGTTTTGAGGTCCCCTGAATGCGTTTTGACTATTTTCGCGATGATGTCTGTGTGTGTGTGTGTGTGTGTGTGTCTGTGTGTCTGTGTGTCTGTGTGTCTGTGTGTGTGTGTGTCTGTATAACGCATAACTAATGAACCGATACACGGAAAAACACAAAATTTCAAACTTAAGCTTTGTTTCAACGTCTAATGAGCTGATTAGATTTTGGGCAGAGTCGGAACATCTGGGGGGGTACTTTATGGGAGGTCATTTTTATATTTTATGGAATATATCTGTTATTTACGTTTGGGGAAGAAAATTCTTCAAATGAAAGTTACTTCCTATTTTATTATCTATAATTTTTGTTATATACAAAATTTTCCTAAAATGGTCCGTATTCGCGAAATTTGACAAAATGTAAAAAAATATTTTTTTTATAAAAATTGTTCAAACAAAAGTTGTTTGTAATATAATTCTCTATAACTTTTATCCTATAAATAATTTCTCTAAAATGGACCGTATTCGAGATATTTGAGAAAATGTGTAAATTTCGAAATTTGAAGAAAACTCAAAAATGGATAAAGAAAAAAACATTAAATTTTAAACTTAAGTTTTATTTCGGCCTGACGTGAAATGATTAGATTTTGGACAAAGTCGGAACATCTGGGGGGGTACTTTATGGGAGGCCGTTTTTATATTTTATGGAATATATCTGTTATTTATGTTTGAAGAAAAAAATTGTTCAAATAAAAGTTACTTCTAATATTATTATCTATAATTTTTGCCTTATGTAAAAATTTCCTGAAATGGTCCGTATTCGAAAAATTTGACAAAATGTGCAAAATTCTGATTTTTATGAAAATTGTTGAAATAAAAGTTGTTTGCGATATCGATCTCTATATTTGTTTATACATGATTTTTTTAAAATGGACCGTAATGGAAAAATTGTAGGAAAAGTGCTAAATTTAAATTTTTCAGTATTTTCATTTTCAATGAATATCTATAGAAAAATGTTTCGCGGTAGATGTATGTGGACAATGTATATATTTAGTTTATCCTCTAAACATTTATAGAGATGCTGCAATAGGTTGTACAAAATAACCGGAAAAAGCCTCTAATACCTAGATAGGAAAGTCATGTGTTGGACACATCAGATTTTTAGTCGTACATTTACTTAAATATTTAAAAAGCTAATACAATACATATTTTAATATTTTTTTAAAATATCGGCTTTTGGAAATAAATTTTAACATTCTGTATCTTTGAAACAAAGCATCTGCGGGCCCATGTTGATAGGAACTATTTTTTTGGGGATCTCACGTGCGATGACACATATTTTTTGAAGCACCCTGTATATCTTGTTATCTAATCTGTTAACATTTCCAAAAATATTTGAAATTTTTAAGAAAAACACGTACTTTCCCTGCTAAACAAATTCTTGAAAAAAAAAAAAAAATGGTTTATAAAAAGGTAGACTTGTTTTCGAATCTAAAAAAATGTTCAATTTTTTAAGTATATATTTTTTAGTATTTTCCATGGGCATATCTTTAAAATAAAGTAAAAGTTTTAGTGGAATATTAAGTATTTGGAAAATAAGTAATTCTATTTCATAATATTATTAAAATATTATTAAAAACGGCTTACTCTTCCTTAACGGTACCTACTATAGAGCAGACGAACTTGCACAAACCGAGGATCTAAACCAGTGATCGCCAAACTGTCGATCGTGAGCTACCGGTAGCTCGCGGAGACAGTTCTGGTAGCTCTCACAACGATTTTAATTTAAAAAATACAAACTGCAAAAATCAGAGAAGCTTCCGAAAATTCCACAAAAAAATCTAATTTTCATAATATTAAACATAAACAGCGGCAACGTTGTGGTGAACGATCTGCCGCTGACGCCAACAAGCTAGAATCGGCTAGAACCGACCATCCGGACCAGCGCGTTAGTGTTCGAGAACGATCAGGATTGCTTTGAACGGGATAAATACGCACGGCGCGGCGACATTGCGCTTAGTTTAAAATTGAACGCGTAACCAACGTCCAGCGGTTGGGTTAGTAGAGAACAACAAAAAATAATATTATGGCAAGCAGTTGTAAGAAGGTAAAGACATACCACTTTCATTCGGATTGGGATGAACAATAATTTTTTACAGAAGTTAAATATAAAAATGTGTGTTTGTTATGTAATACTTCGGTCTTCGTTGCTAAAAAAGGAAATATTGAGAGACATCATAAAACTGTACAATCTAATTTTGAAAAATCATTCTCACTACATTCTGCCGCCAGAAAGGAGAAACTGAAACAGTTAAAAAAGCAGTTAATTGGACAACAATCAATATTTTTAAGAACAGTCGACAAAAATAAGGCTGCAACTGAAGCATCGTACCGTGTGTCCCAGATAATTGCACAAAAAAAGAAATCTTATGAAGACGGGGAAATGATAAAACAGGCGTTTTTAGAAGCTGCTGATTCATTATTTACAACTTTAGAAATAAAGACGAGATAGTTTCAGCTTTAAAATCTATGCAACTTTCTGCTAATACGGTGATGAGACGTGTAGAAGTAATGAGCAATGATATTTTTTTACAGTTAAGAACTGACTTAGATAACTGTGTTTATTTTTCACTTCAACTGAATGAATCAACAGATGTCGTTGACACTGCCCAGATGGCCGTGTTCGTCAGGATGGTTTTTAGTGATTTTACGATTAAAGAAGATCTTTTGAAGTTTATTTCACTGAAAGGACACACTACTGGACAGGAGTTGTTTTCTCATTTAAAAAATATTATTTCTTCCGAGAAAATTCCAATATCGAAAATGGTAGGCTTGACAACCGATGGCGCTCCAGCTATGGTTGGTTGTGATAAGGGTCTAGTGGTGTTATGTCGTAAAGATGAAATTTTTCCACAATTTCTCTGTTACCACTGCATTATCCATCAGCAAGCATTATGTGGAATGTGGAAATTTCCTGAAACTAAACAACGTTATGAAACTGGTGGTAAAAATTGTGAACAAGATTAGAGCTCAAGCGTTACAAAGAAGATTATTCAAAACCTTGGCCGATGAAGTTGACTGTCAATACGGGGACCTACTCCTTCACTCTGAAGTCCGATGGTTAAGTACAGGACGGGTGCTGAAACGTTTTAATGATGTCCTATCTGGCATAGTTCAATTTTTCAAACAACGCGATGAACCGACTCCGGAACTAGAAAATTCAATCTGGCTTAGAGATTTTGGTTTTCTCGTGGACATTACAGAGAAATTATACGAACTTAATTTGCAGCTTCAGGGGAGAGACAAAGAACTAGCGAAAATGATTTCTGATATAAAAGCATTTATCAAAAAGCTGGAGTTTTGGGAACAAAACCTAATTAACAGCGATGCCAAGCATTTTCCTATTCTTTCAGAAAAAATATCTCAAAATCCATTAGAACCCTATGACAGCAAATATAAGGTAGAAATAGTTTCTACCCTGAAGAATAACTTCAAAAATCGTTTTAAGGATTTCAACGAAATGGCTTAAGTAGCGCAATTTGTTGTTTCACCCTTTATGGAAATTGATATCCAACAGTTTGCAACTTGTGTTATGCAGAACTTTGGCGAAGACATCGCTGAAACAGAAATGGAAGAAATTGAGTTTCAAAATGATTTAGCCTTAAAATCGTTAGTCTCAAGTACCAAATGTATCTGGCCTATTGTAAGTAAAGACAAATATTCAGTTCTGTGCCGTGTTGCTTTGAAAGTGAAAGCATTATTCAGTTCAACCTATTTGTGTGAATCTTCTTTTTCCAATATGAAGTTTATTAAGAACAAATATCGCAATCGACTTACAGATGAACATTTGGATAATTGCATTCGAATGGCTGTATCAAATTATACTACAAACATTAAAAAATTATCGATGAGTCTGAGTGTCAGCCTTCTCATTGAACGTGCTTTTTTATTTTTCAGTGTTTATGTTCATGATAGTGCGTTACTTTTTTGTTGTTATTAACTATTTTTAAATCTTACGTGACATGCCGTTGTGCCTGGATAAAAGTTTGTGTTTATTTTTCAAACACCTTCGTTTGGTAGGTAGGAATGTAGCTATGAACAAGTACGTACTAATATTAGTTATTTTGTTATTATTAGTACCTATGTATTATGTATTACCAGTTAAATAGTAAAATAAATACATATAATGATAAATTAACTGTGGATTATTTCATTTATTCCAAAATTAACAAAGTAGCTCAACACATTGAGAGGTTGGCGACCACTGATCTAAACCATAAACAATCACACAGCGCACCCAGTGTTGTGGCACGGGTCTTTTGCCACAACCAAGATGATGATAAAAATTCGTTCTTTTTTTGACAATTCTTTTTTATTTATCAAAGTCAATATATATATAACATACAACAACGTGATCTATGAAGAAAAATAAATATGAATTATTGGTTTTGTCAACATGACATTTTTATTTAAATTACACGATAATTTTGTTATATACAGAATGTCCAAGGAATAAAATTAAAAATACTGTTTGTGATTTTAATGCGCCCTACATGGCTCCCCCTCCAGCGATAGCGTTAATTGAGAATGACACGCTCTTGGTAAATTTTGGTGAATGTGGTTCTGTCGTTTCTATATAGGCCGGTTTAACTCTGTCTATTGATATGGCTTCCTCTTTTCCATTTCTCTCGATATAGAATGTTTTACGGGTTCTACGTAATACTTTAAAAGGTCCTTCATATGGTTGTTGTAATGACGGTTTGGTTCTATCAATTCGTACAAAAATAAAGTCGCATTTACTTAGATCTTTATGTACAAATGTGTTATTTTGTGAGTTTATTCTAGGAGAGGTTGGTTGGATGACTTGAAATGCTTGTTTTAGATTTAAAACTGTATTCTCGGTTGGCTCTTTATTTTGGTCTGCAGATGACACAAATATTTCGCCCGGAACTCGTAACGTTTGGCCGTAGACTAGTTCGGCAGATGAACATTTTAAGTCCTCTTTCACACAAGTTCGAAATCCTAAAAGAATTATCGGAATTTCGTAACTCCAGTTAATGCTGTTTTGTCTAGCTCGTAACGCTGACTTGAGTTGTCTGTGTAGACGTTCTACTAGTCCGTTACTTTGCGGATGGTATGTATTTGTGTGGATTTTATGACAACCCAGTAAATTTGTAAGTTCTGTTAATGTTCTGCTCATAAATTGACTACCTTGGTCGGCTGTAATAGTTAAGGGTACGCCAAATTGTGGGATGTATCGAAGGAACAACGTTTCTGCTATTGTTGTTGCAGATATGTTTTTAACAGGATATGCCTCGGGCCATCTCGTGTATCGATCGACGACTGTCAAAATATTTGTAAAGTCACGCGATGGTGGGAAGGGACCCACCAAATCTATGTGGATATGCTCGAACCTGTTTTTAGGAATATTGAATTTTTCTAGTTCTGATTTTGTATGACGGTAAATTTTTGATTTTTGGCAATTGATACAGGTTTTAGACCAGTTATTTATGTCTTTGTTCATATGAGGCCAAAAATATCTTTTGCTTATCAACTTCCTGGTAGCACGTATTCCGGGATGAGAAATATTATGAAGTTGTTTGAAAATTACTCGACGGTGGCTGAGTGGGATGTATGGTCGGTATGTTTTTGAAGAAATGTCGCACCATAGAGTTTCGTCGGAAAAAGGGACGTTAACTTCTTTTAACTCGATAGTGGAGTTTTTATGATTTAACAATAGATATTTTAGTTCTTCATCTGATTGTTGTGCTTCTTTAATTGATTTAATGTTTAAATCTTTAAAATCAATTTCAGAAATGTCGTTGCTATTTATTCGTGATAACGTGTCAGCGGTCAAATTTGACGTTCCTTTGATATGTCGTATATCTGATGTAAATTGTGAAATGTATTCTAAATGTCTTATTTGTCTAGGACTGCGTTCAGTCTTAGTAAATAAGGCTTTTGTTAGAGGTAAATGATCAGTAAAAACAATAAATTCTTTACCTTCTAATAAATGACGAAAATGTTTGATTGACGAGTAGATAGCCAGAAGTTCGCGGTCAAAAGTAGAATAGCGACTTTCTGGTTGGCTTAGATTTTTGGAATAAAATGCTAGAGGTTCCCAATTATTGTTATTATATTGTTCTATCACCGCACCTATAGCAGTGTTAGAACAATCGACTGTTAGGTTGATCAAACTATTTTCTAAGGGATGAGCCAAAAGCGTGGATGTGCTTAAAGATGATTTAATTTCGTTAAATGAATTGTCACATTCGGAAGACCATGTAAAACTTGACTTTGGTTTACAATTTTGTAGTGTTTTTAATAAATTATGCAGTGGTTTAAGTTTTTCTGCTAATTTTGGAATGAAACGGTGATAATAATTGATCATGCCGATAAAGCGCTGCAACTGTTTAAGCGAATTGGGCCTAGGAAAATTGTTTATTACTTGTACGCGTTCTTTTGAGGGCATAATCCCTTTACTCGATATTTCGTGACTCAAGAAGTTCAATTTCTCCACGCCCAATACACATTTTGAGGGTTTAATGTTCAGTCCGAATTCGTTTAAACGTCTAAAAATTTTATTCAAGTGGTCAATATGTTCTAGTTCGTCTTTACTTCCTACCAGAATATCGTCAAGATATACAAATGCAAAGTCTAATCCGAATAATACCTCGTTCATAAATCTCTGAAACGTCTGTCCCGCATTTCGAAGGCCAAACGGCATCCTTGAAAATTCGAAAAGGCCGAAAGGAGTAGTGATCGCCGTTTTATAAATGTCTTCTTCATATACAGGAATTTGATGATACGCTCTAACTAGGTCAATTTTTGAGAAGATGGAACAGCCTGTTAAATGCCAGTTGAAATTTTGAATATGCGGAAGGGGATATCTGTCTGGTACTGTAACGGAATTTAGGCGTCGATAATCTCCACATGGTCTCCAGTCGTTGGAATCTTTTTTGGGTACCATATGAAGGGGAGAAGTGACATTAGAAGATGAAGATTTGCAAATACCTAGTTGAACCATATATTCAAATTCAGTCTTTGCTAATTTATATTTAAATGGGTCCAAGCGACGAGGTTTACTATAAGGAAGAGGTCCTTTAGTAAGAATATGGTGAACAGTATTATGTTTAACTGGTAAATTGTAATTAGGAGGAGCCGTCAGAGCCGGATAATTTTTTAAGATTTTAAAATATTTATTTTCTATGGAAAATATTTTTGGTGAAGGACAATTTGTGTCGATTAACTTACTATTTACAGTCAAGGAGGTGTGCGTATCAAGTAAACATTTATTTTTTAGATCAACTGTTAAACCAAATTTTGACAAAAAATCTGCACCTATTATGGGTTTACAAATTGCGGCTACGATAAAAGGGTAAGTAAAAACGCGTCTTAAACCAAGGTCAACTTTTAATAAAACTGTTCCAAATGTGCTTATCGTTGAATTATTGGCAGCTGTTAAAATCGTACTTGAATCTTTCTTAGGATAATTAAAATAGATATTTGGTACCACCGAAACCTCTGCTCCTGTATCTATTAAAAATTTGAGATTGTTAATTTTATCATAAATAAATAGACGACGTGACTGAAAATTTCCACTAGTTGTCGCCAGAACCGTGGAATTTTTTAGTTTTTTGTTTCGTTATTAACTAGTGCTACCTTATTATCGCTAAATTTGCAGGGTTGTTTGCATTTATTAGCGGCTCTGCCGTAGGTATAATGGTACCAACAATAAGGACCTGATTCATTAAAGGTGTTACTTCTAGTTCGACTTGAACTCCTGCTAGAGTATCTAATAGGAGATCTGTCAGAACTACGGCTGGAATGTCTCCTACGGTTTTCATGCTGTTGGAAATTATTATGAATTCTGTCATTTAATATTATTTTCTTTAGTTCGGCAACCTCGTTTTTAACCTCGTCGTATTTGCAAGCTAAAGCTGAAAACATATCTACCAGATCTGGTGGAATAGAGCTGGCTTTAGGTTTAAGAATCATTTCATGTATTTGACGGGGTTGGGAAACGTCCCAAATTTTATCTGCCATATCAGCTAACTCCTGTAAGTTGGATTTACCGGATGCAACTAACGCGATATTTATTACTGGAGGTAGTTTCTTCATCCAAAGTTGTTTAAGAAGGTCTTGTCCAACTGTGGAGGAAGTTCCAGCTAAGATTTCCATAGATCTGTACAAATCGGAAGGTTTACGGTCTCCTAGCTCAGTGTTAGACAGTAACTCTTCCAATTTTTTCTCTTCACTAATGCTGTGACGTTGTATCAGAGTTTGTTTTAATTGAGTATACGAGACATTTTTGTTTTTGATTTTGTCCCAAACCGTCATTATAACTTCTTGTGGCAATGAAGCTACAACATATTCGTATTTGGTCGAATCGCGAGATATTCCCTTAAGATTAAATTGAGCCTCGGCCTGTAAGAACCAAGCTTCTGGATAGTTTGTCCAAAAGATTGGAAGTTTAATGGAAAGAGAAGCTTGTTCGATTTGTTTAGATGAATTTACCCCTTCGATTTCTTTTTCTGAATCCGACATAGCTCTGTATATAACAAAACTATGTACAATATGATTTAATAATTTGAATTCTTTGAAATTTTTATGTGAATTAAATTAAGAACAAAATGGATATTTCTTCGAAAACTATAGATACCTTACTTCTTGCATGCGAGAGGGAGATACTTGCCAAAATTCTGCTTCTACTGTTTAGTCGGGGCTTGAAGTTGGCCGGTGTAGTAGGTCTAGAAGGTGGTGATTGCCGTTGCTGCGGACCGTCGGGCAAAAAATTTGGACTATAGGAAGAAATCACGTCAGGATAGCTGGCAATAACGTCGGGCAAAAATGTTTGTGCTAAGGTTGGAAATCACGTTGAGATAGCTGGCGATCACGTCGGGGTCACCAATTGTTGTGGCACGGGTCTTTTGCCACAACCAAGATGATGATAAAAATTCGTTCTTTTTTTGACAATTCTTTTTTATTTATCAAAGTCAATATATATATAACATACAACAACGTGATCTATGAAGAAAAATAAATATGAATTATTGGTTTTGTCAACATGACATTTTTATTTAAATTACACGATAATTTTGTTATATACAGAATGTCCAAGGAATAAAATTAAAAATACTGTTTGTGATTTTAATGCGCCCTACACCCAGCACTCCTAGCATCCACAAAAATACAGATCAACTTCCAGAAAACTCTGTAACAACCATACAGCAAAATCAAATTATAGAAAAAAAACTTAGCTTCCATCATACAACACGCATCGTCTGAAAAACCATCAGAGCTAATAAAAGATAAACCTACGAAAAATTTGAGGAAAGAAAATCGGTTTAAGAAAAAAAAAATAAAGAAAAGCACGTTAGATTTAGTTTAAGTTTAAAAAATTTGGCTCTCAAAATAAATTTAAGTCGTTTTACTGTTGCAATTTGACTCAGTTGACCAAAAGTTTGCCGACCCCTGGTGTATACCATTAAAGCTAGGACTTAATTAAATTGAGTTAAATCTAGGAACATGAAAGTTCGACATACTTTTCAGGGCAATACAGCCGATATTATTCTTTAATAATTTATACGAAAACACTACTGAGAATGAGAATATTACTCTTCCCTTGATTATGCTGCAGATATTGTAGCGCCCGTAAAAATATTCTTGGGAAATTCCTCTAAATTGGGAACACATTATCTAAAATATATGTGGCCGATTTAAAGAATCTGCTTTGAACTCTTTCTATTTGAGCTATATATACGGTAGTTAAAAATTGGATTCTAAATTATGCAGGCGGATTCTAGACGCGAAAAACAAGAAAGGTATAGTAGAGTAAGAGAGAAAACATTTTATATTGGGAATAATAAAAACCGACAGTTCTGTCAATATGCTCATTAATAACTAGTTTGGGATTAAAATAAATCTCTGGAAGTTTAATATTCTGCACATATATGTATTGAATATTAAAAATGGCTAATTTAAATAGATTATAAAAAAATTGGTCCAATACAAGTCGTATACAAAAAAATGTTCATTTTAAAAGTATCAGTCGAGGTATCAGCAGAGTAAAGTACTTTTTTCTTTTTTTTAACTAACAAAATGCACTCTTGATATACAAAAATGTACAAAACTGTGCAAAAATGTACAAAACTGCAAAAATGTACAAAACTGTGCAAAAATGTACAAATATTTACAAAAAATTTAAAAAATTTCAAAAATTTACGAAAATATACAAAAATTTACAAAAATTTACAAAAATTTACAAAAATTTACAAAAATTTACAAAAATTTACAAAAATTTACAAAAATTTACAAAAATTTACAAAAATTTACAAAAATTTACAAAAATTTACAAAAATTTACAAAAATTTACAAAAATTTACAAAAATTTACAAAAATTTACAAAAATTTACAAAAATTTACAAAAATTTACAAAAATTTACAAAAATTTACAAAAATTTACAAAAATTTACAAAAATTTACAAAAATTTACAAAAATTTACAAAAATTTACAAAAATTTACAAAAATTTACAAAAATTTACAAAAATTTACAAAAATTTACAAAAATTTACAAAAATTTACAAAAATTTACAAAAATTTACAAAAATTTACAAAAATTTACAAAAAATTACAAAAATTTACAAAAATTTACAAAAATTTACAAACATTTACAATAATTTATAAACATTTACAAAAAATTACAAAAAACATTTACAAACATTTACAAAAAAATTACAAAAATCATTTACAAAAATTTACAATAGGTAAAGTGCAAAATACTTTTACATGAGCAGACATTGCTAAAATATATTTACTTGTAGGTTCAGGCGTAAGTGGTAAAGGAACCAAATATTTTGCTGGTTTAAGGAAGATTCATGACAAAAGTTATTTTTAACAAATTATTGGCAAATAATGGACATAGTAACTAAAAAGCGTTTATGTTGCCCATTGATTTTCTCAGAATAATCATATTTATTTAAAAAGTCATATATGATGCTAAATTTAGTAATCTGATTTAAATTTCCTAATGAGGTTAGTTAGATTGTTTTTATTTGAATTATAAGTCAAATGATTTTTCAAATATTAGCTTAATATAATATGCACAAATAAAATGTATAGAACAACTTTTTTCTTCACCTTTTACAAAATGTCTCCTCAACGAACTTTTGAGCACTTGATCCAAGACTGTAAGTGCTTCTTAATAATAAATGACGAGCCTCGTTGTGTCTGCGGGATCTCCGTGTTGCGGTTCCCTTTCTCTTTGCTACTGATTCTATGGAAAAGCTTTTCATCGTAATTGCTCCTTTTGGAGAAAACTAAATATAGATTTAAAAAATACTGCTTGCTACAACGAGATTATTCAATGGGCTCACAGAACCTTTGTTAGCGGTGCATCAATAAGAACATCTTTTTGATGAAATTAACAATGTTAAGTATACAAACACGAAGCACGAAATTCCATAATAATTATTATTTTTTGCAACACAAGGAAATTTTAATAAGTTGGTTAGGTGCATTGAAACTAATATTAACCAATTCAAAACTTAATGTGAGCAACAGTAGCGGCTCGTGGGCACACACTGGAAAGGAATCCCAGGATTCGTTTTTCCCTTAGGAAAACAAGTTCTCCGCTTAATGAAAATTAAATATATTTCAAAACAAATTAAATATTAAAAAATTGAAGACTAACTGCTAGGTACCGCTGCAGTTTATACTATTTCTTATAGTTGAAGTCCATTCTTCTGGATTTTTGGCTTGCGAAGTGATCGATGACCAGATTATTAAAATTTGGAATGGACCAAATAAGTTTTTTTTTCGATGGATAACATGGCTAACGCGCACAATCTATCTTGGCACATAGTGTTCCTTAAAAATGTTTTAATTCGTTTTAGTGTCGAAAAACATCTTTCACTCTCTACTGTGGTCATAGGAATTGTACGCAGGATAGTTAGCAGCTCCACAGATTCCGAAAATGTAATTGTCAAATTGTTCTCAAAAAAGATTTTTGTAATAACGGTACGGCCCCATTGTGTTGCACAAAGTCATCTCGGGTGTAAAGTATGGACAGTTCGTTTTTGAATTTTAAGCTGTTTACGTTTGGAAATAAACTACACACAGTTTTAACGTCCTCATTTGAAAAAAACAACCTCGGTAGTCTTTAAATTTTTCACTATCAAATAAACTTGCAATTGTTAGGTGGGTAGTAAAACTAAAACGTTTATTTACCTGCACTACTATTGTGTCACAAATGTCCTCACATATCCTTAAATTAGGAATGGGGTCCTCCTTTTCAACAAACCGTCTCTTCTTGCTTGTACTTGGACCTGATTGGGTGTTGTCGTTTAAGTTTAGTTCTTGCCATTCTTCCTGAATTAGCGTCTCTATATTTTTTTTAATATTTTGAATAGCTGCTACAAAATTTGATATGTTTATCTCTCGGTTTATCTTAACCTTGAGAGCATCGAGCTGTCTACTCTGCAGTTGATTAAAAAGTATATCGCAATTTGGCATTATTTTGCTGAAGATAAATCACCAGAAACTAAAATCTGTCTTTCAAAATTTATCAACCCTTTAGTCTGATTAATAGTTTTTTTATCGAATTCTGTGTTCATAATTTAATCAAATCCTCTTTATAAACATAAATAGTATTGACATACTTCGATGTAAAATTCCATCGTGTAGGAGCAACGGTACAATCCTACCCTCCTAAATCTTGTACATTAATGAAAAACTTGTCAATAAGGAGAATTGTCAATTGACTGTTTCTCTTTCAAGTACTAAAATTGTAGTATATTCAACTGATTCAAGTAAATAAAAAAAGTTATTGATTGTACCTACATGTCTAGAAAACACAACCAAGAAAACTGAACAAATAATATCACAATTTTGCAAAACTATTTTTAATTCATTGTAGAAGGTTTTTTGTATCTCAACTTTTTTGATTAATTTAGTAAAATCTTAACTTTTACTTTGCATCAGTTCAGCAACTAGGTATATTTAATGTCCTCAAGCTAGAACTTGCGAAGTTGTATAAGTTTTGAAAGTTTAGTATGCCCGACGGAGCTTCAATTCAAAATTGGGCTCATTTGTGTTAAAATTGAATTGACTGTCTTGACAATGAAACGAACTAATTTACTTCAATTTAGTAAATTTGTACGGCCACTAACATTTTTAGATTGGCTGCAAAATTTGTAATTGAATTGATTTCTTGATGAATCTCAATATTAAATTGATATTTATATTAATGATATATTTTTGTTTTAGGTATGTTATTGGAATTTGGAGTTCAAGGCGTAAGTAAAATTTCCTTTATTTAACAGACAAACCTATCTAATTGTGTAAACATCTTTCAGTTAAAAGTCGTTATCTGAAATATTCTTATATATTGTTTAAGAAGACCACCACTACTTTATAATCATTCTTGCAAATTTAAAATATATATTATTTAAAACTACTAAAGAATAAGTAAGCCTATGCTATAGGAATACATTCCTCGGCAGTTCAGGGCGAGGTATACGCAATTTTCCAATGTGCAAAAACGAACAATGAAAGAGCTGTTGAAAATCAGTAGATTCAAATAATGTCAGACAGCCAAGCGGCACTTAAGGCCATATCGAGTCAGAAAGTTACGTCGAAGCTGGTATGGGAATGCATCGAAGAACTAAGAACACTGGCAGACCGAAATAGAGTAAAACTATTTTGGGTGCCAGGTCACCAAGGGATCGAAGGCAACGAAAAGGCTGACGAACTTGCAAAAAGAGGGTTAGAAGAAACACCGGAACCAGACACAAACCCAGAAGTACCAAACAGTATAGTCCGGGGTTTCATAAACGATTGGATTCGGGAACAACCTATCAAACAGGCACATGGAAAAGCCTTCATAGGCAGACCATGTTCCAAAAGAACTGGACAACTACTCTTAATGAAGAGGAATTAGTTGAAAGTGATAACAGGGTTCATGACTGGGCACGCCCCAGTAAAGGGACACTTGTGCCGACTATGTCACAAGAAACATATTGTGCGAATGCGAAGCTCTAGATCGCAAAAGACATGCTCTTTTTGGACAACCCCAGGTTGATCCAACAACGTATAGAACCCACTCACCCAACGATCTGTACAAACTTGTACAAGGTACAAAGGTGAACTAATATGGGGTAAAACACAATAAGCCAATAGGTTTCAGTGTTATTCGGAGACACATAGTCAGACGAGCCCAGGAGAAAAAAAAAGTAAGCCGTTTGGTTTACAATAATAATTCCTATATTTCTATAATATTAACATCACGCCCTTAAACCCAGGTGCTATCAGCAACGAGTGAATCCGATGACTCTCGGTTGCCTGAAACAGAGTTATTTTGAACTGGGTGCAGGATACAGAGGTTTGGAGGGCAATGAAAAAGCCAACATGCTTGTTAAAAGAGGAAACGAATCTAAGTTCATATTCTAGAACCACTATTTGATATTGCAAAGAGTACTAACAAAAGAATTACCTCAAACTGGACAGCTAAGAAAATACTTATTTACTGAATATATACCACAGGGTGGAAGTACAGATGCAGGAGTAGAGTAGAAACAATCTACGCATTCTTACGGAACTGATTGCAGGACATCTAGGTATTAACATTCGAAGGATATGTGGAATACGAATCTACTGTGCACATCCTATGTATCTACTTTGTCTTAGAAATAATTAAGACTTTAGATCTTTGGCTTTACTCGACTGACATCGGCTGACTTTCAATATGTTTCACATTAGGTCTACAACAAACATCAAACTGTCGAATTTGGAGCGTGGAAGATGAATTTGATGAGCACAGCTTATGTACCTCCTTCGTCTTGGATAGAAGTAGATCTACTAGGGCCTGATGACTAAATAAGTCACATAACTCAACCATGGCCTTCATTAGGTTTGTAAGTTGAACTTTAATTTAGACATAATTCAAATTAAATCAACCTGGATCAAAATGAAAGGCGATATCTTTTAAATTCAACGTTTTGCGCTCTGCTGCAATAAATTTTAAATACAGATGTGAAAAGAATGGTAGCTAGTTAAGCTGCCAGTTATTTTATTAGATGTTATGTTTTCGGTTAGGAAGAATATTTGAGGTTGGGTTGAGTGCAGGTAGAGGTTTCTGAATATTGTGGTCAAATTGTGATGTAAATACCCTCGTGTGCTCTCCTCCTAAAGCCTTCCGAATAGAGAGTATTTTGTGTTCTATTACTGTTGATTTGATTGAATAGATTATAGATTAAAGAAGAGAAATAATATTTTAGTTACTTTTTTAGTGAGCTAAAATTAACAGCTACATAGGGCCCAGGGAGAAAAAATCCTCTAGCACTTACTTCATGGGGAAGTTTACCTGGCTTATGTATCATTATAACTTTTGCTACCTCCCACATCTTTGGTTCGTACTTTAACCTAAAGGAAGCATTGATGAGATTGGCAATTTTAACAATAGCTTTCCGTGGAAGCATTTTCAAAATTTCCCCAGTAGTGAGGTCAAATCCAGGGGCTCTTTTGGATTTATATTTTTTTGGATTTCCATATAAACTTCTTTTGGAGAGGTGGGTTTAACGACTGCATCTTTTTGTGCTAGTTTCATCTATGATATCTGGAATTTTGTTCGAATCTGTGGGCTAGTATGTAGGCTTTCCAGTTGACATTGTTTGACATTTGTGCTGATGGTATAATGTTAATAGTTCTTTATCTTTGGTGGTTGTCAGTCTAGATCCCCAGTGTATTTTTACTGTTTGGAAACCAATTTCTTGATAGTGTAATTATAACTTCATTTCCTTTTTTTTCGCATGGTTCACTTTAAATTTGATGAACGATACATTTGTGAAATATGTCTCAGCAATCAGAGACATTTTTTCTAATTCTAGAACTGGGAAGAGGTTTTGAAAAATACATTGTAAACGTTCCAAGTCACCTAGGTATTTTTTAATTCAGTTTTTTATAACTAAACCGTTTCTTTTAACAGGTTATCAACTATAAAAATTAAATAAAGAGCTGTGTGAATAATATTTTTTTTTTCACAGGAAAATATTTATTGGACGATAATTTTTGTATTATCAGCATACATCAAAAACCGACCTAAAGTATTTACCGGAAGAAAAATATCCCATTATCTTGGAAAATGCAACCGATCATTCTCTAACGAATTAGATCGATAGAGCCAAGCTAAATACTTGAGTGAAAGGATTCTCATATTTGGAATAACCGCTGAAAATCACCTGGCAATTCTCTATGGTCATACCAGATAGGAATTTCGGGAATTTCCCTTGTTCAGATCGAACATATGTATTTGAATAGAAATAGGGGCCGATAGATTGAAATACTATTAGTGTGTTCATGTGGCTAATTTGTGCTTGGTAAAACGATTTAAAATAACATCAATTCGATAATATTCCTATGTCACGTGACGCTGTTTTGGTCAATAATTATCTTATAATATTTGTCAAACCTTTTTCTTACAAGTATTAGAAATTAAAAATTTAAAAAAACCGACTTCAAAAATGTGCAGATGTCATCACCACATATTAACCAAATTTATATGGGACCACCCCTGAGGTACCCCCTTACTAACAAAAAAAGAATCATATAAATCGGACAAGGTGGTAAAGCATTATCGCTAAACATACATAAAAAATGAAGAGTTTGAAGATTTTCTCATGGACCCAATTATTAGATTTTGACTAAATTTAAATGGGACCACACCTGAAATACCCCCTTTCTAACAAAACAATAATCATTGAAATCGGACACCGTGTTAAAGAATAATTGCTGAACATACATAAAAAAAAATATCGCGACGAATAACCTCCTCCTTTTTTGAAGTCTGTTAAAAATAGTTTCGTTATATTTTTTTGAAATTTTAACTCATGCTATTCTTCCATAATAAAATATTAGAAGTTTTTAACATGGATACATAATATGCAATTTTATTTTAAATGAACAAACATATTATTTTATGAACAATGAACAAATCTACCTAGGTGGTTTTGGTTTCTTTTAAAATTAAATATTAAACACTAATAAATATGTTTTGAAAGATCATTAATTAAATAGAAAAGGTTTTATAATAATCCATGATCTCGAATATTACCGAAACAAACTCGCAAGGCAATACCTACTCAATTCAATATCTAGAGAAGCAATCGACTGTTAAATTCTAAATTTACATCCCGACTCTATCTACACCTCTGCAGGCGCGACAATGTTCTAATAAGTAATAACAAGCGGAAAATGACAGTAATCTCTTCCATTTCGTTAAATTTCACCAGTTCGTTTAATAATCAAATTTATTTATGAATCCATAAATTATGTTCTTGGCCCTAATACTTTATATGGTTGATTGTCACACGGACACGGTCGTTGCAGTAACTCAAATATATTGGATGTTCGAATATGAACTGATTATGAGGGTTGTCAATATAAAATAATTGTGAAATTATAGCTAAGTTAAGGAAGGTATGGAAGACCTTGATTGGAGGTGGTGTACTTACTTATATTTTTGTACTTTCGCCCAAAAAAATGTTAATAATAGAGGAAGGGCGACCAATATGGAATACTTTTTTAAAAACTGCAAAATAAATAAAATATTTTTATTTATCCCACATGAAAACGGTAGAAACGATTAATAACTACATATATTTAAACAGGTATAACTTGTTTTTTGCAAAAATGAGAATGTTTTAAAAGTTATAATAACAGAAGTAAAATAATAATATTTCCCTTCTGTAAAATTAGGGTCACAACTATGGAATATAACCATAACTACCAAAAACAAATTTTTATTGACAAAAATCGTGAATATAGATACTAGATACATAAGAGGTACATTGCAAATGACACCATGGGTTACAAAATTTACACTGTATCCACTGTTTTTCAGAGTTTTTGCTATCTAAAAATGTTCTACCACAGAACGGGCACTCAGGATTTTCTACAACCTCTTGGTTCTGTTCTTCATCTTCCCCATCTGAATCATTATCCGCCACAAAATCTTCTTTAGAAGAGCTTCTTGATTCAGTTACAATATATCCTGCTTTGTTTATCCTACGGTTACTATGTAAAATAGTAGTTGATGTGCTGGGAGTAGTTACATCAGTCAGACTTGTTTTAGCCTGGCCATATTTCCTCTTTATTTGTAGGTGGAACTGAAACTTGACTCTGTAGGTTGGTGGATTAGGTGCTGGGAGTAACTGGATCAGTCAAATTTGTTTTGTTTTTGCCAATTTTTCATTTTATTTGAAGTTTAGATGTAATTGACACTGAAGGCCCTATGGACGACTCAAGTTCTGTTTTTTAGGGAAATGCAGTTATTACGACAGTTTTTCCTGCTTTCCTTCCTCGGTTGCTGCTTTTTTCCGTATGTACGGAGCAGGCAAAACCAGGAGTTATCAATTCTACTGGTGGCATCGGGTGTAACGGTTGGAACCGTTATTCGTTATCATCTCTACTGAAATGTCATTTGTCGTTTATGCCTTGTGTCAAAAGTTCGTATTTCATTTAATTTGAATCTGTCAACGAATCAAGTTGATTTTAATTTTTAAAATATCTTGGTCATCCGATGTACTAATTGATTTTTAATATTCTTATTGGCCGTCTGATTTTATAAGGTAAGCTTTAATACTGATATATTGTTGAAAATATATATATTTTGTACAAGAATTTCTTAAATGAAATGTCAAATTTTAAACATAACCTCAAGAATGGATAACACGTTTTATACAATTTTATATATTATTTTGTTTATTAAATAAGATTTTTCCTTTTCATATTAATTTTAGTCTGTGAAATTATGCACTTAATGGTTTTAAATTGTTCATTTATTAGTTAAAAGCAATTTATCTAAATCCTGTTCCAATGTCCTATTTCCTGTCTTAACATTTTAACCTTTTCTTATTAGCATTGGCTATATCTAGACGGTTTATGGAGATTTGTATCTAAACGGTTTATTTGGATATATATCAAGACAGTTTATGTGAATTTATATCTAGAAGTTTTATGGTTTTTATACCTACGAGTTTGGTGCAATCTGAAGACCGTAGTTTGGTTCAACTATAGAAGATCGACACGTTTCGAGTTAAGATAGAATACCAAATTTCTCAATATCGTTCAAGTCCAGAATTAAGAATAAGAATCCCGAATCCCTTTAAAGAAGTCCTGAAGCATACCATACAAATTCTTATATTACTACCTCCTGTACAAAAGATAAGTGTGCTTTTGAATAAATCATCTTAAATTTAAATTTAGTAAAACTATGTGAATTAGAATTTGTTACTACCTTATCTAAAACTTTGTTTAAATTTAATTTGTTAGTGGTTAGTGATTTTCTATATTTTTATCACTAATCTAAACTCAAGTATAGTAAGTTTTAAATATAGTGGTGCCCAACTTCTTTTTCAAGGTAATTCGAGTTATTTAATAACCTGACCCACGCCCAAAATCAATAGAGCTTAAACACACTATAACAAATAGATAAAATATCAAGTATCATGTTACACGGGTTTTCGGGAGCTTCAGGTTCTGGAAGATGGGCAACCACATCTTGCTCGACAATTTCGAAGACAAGAAAGTCAGACTCTTGGAAGATATTTGGATTAACATGAAAAAATCCGGTGGCTTGAAAACCATTAACAGCAATTTTACCGCGTTGAACTCTTAAATATGCCTTACCGAAAACTTCCATTACCTCAAATGAGGTTACTGGTCGCGCATATTGTCTTATTCATGTTCTTATCTCCTCACTCTAATGTGCTTTAAATGGTCCCATAAAAGACTTGTCCAGAGGCTGGAGCTTGTGTGTAAAATGTGGGGATAAACACACAATTGCGACATTATTATCTATGGCCTTATTGATGATGATGATGATGATGGCCGTCCAATATCAGCAAAACTGGAGATTTAGGTGTAGGGTCTACTGTAGCTATAAAATGCTCAAACCATTTTGTAAAAATATTTTGTGTCCACCCAGATGAATGACGCTCGAACTTTGTTCCAGGAGGGGCTCCCTTTGTAAGTTGCTGACTTAAATTCTTTCTTGGGAATATAACTAAGGGTAGTACAAAATGTCCTCTTGCGCTCATACAAAATACAACGATAATTAATGATCCTCGTTCAGCCGAAATAAGACTACTAACCAGGCGTTTACCTTTAAGTGAAACAATTTGTGGTATCTTTGATGGCACTATAGACAGACCGCTCTTGTCAACGTTACAAACGCGATCTGCTGGATAGTTATGTTTTTCAAATTCATTTGTTAGAATTTTAAAAAATGACTGAACATTTACTTTAGAAAAGCCCTTTGCTTCAGCAAAAGACTTCCCTGTTAGATATTCCAGATGGAAAGAAATTTAAAATTCGTGATACCATTTATCGAATGAGGGCCAACAAGAAACATGTGACCTTAAATACAATTCTCTTGGAATTAATAGATAGAAAATTTGACGAAATTGGCAGAACAAGTCTATGGCAAGTGATTCATAACTTGGGTTTCAAATTTCAAAAGCAGGATAACGGAAAGGCCCTTTGTGAAAGAAGTTCTGTCGTGCACAAGAGAATTCACTTTCTAAGAAAATATTCTAAATTTAAAGAAGAAGGGGCGAATTTTATATATTTAGACGAAACATGGATCTTTTCTAGGGGTGCAACCAAGAGAATATGGCAAGATGATAACGTAAAGTCCATCAAATATACCGATGGAGAAGGGAAGCGACACATAATTTTACATGCAGGAGGGAAATCGGGTTTTATAAAAGGTGTTGATTTAATATTTTCATCTAAATCAAAATCCAGTGATTATCACGATAATATGAACACAGAAATGTTTGTAAAATGGTTGCATGAATAACTTCTCCCAGGTTTAAGCGTAATTATTTTAGACAATGCACCTTACCATTCTGAAGTATTAATCAAAAGTCCAACGAATTCTTGGACTGTTGATAAAATTAAAGAATGGTTGACAAAGGAACATATACCATTTCCTCAATATATATTAAAATCAGAATTATTACGCTTGGCAAATATACACGCAAAACCAAAAACCTTTGTTGGGGATCAGATTATTGAAAGTTACGGTCATCAAGTTTTACGTCTGCCACCGTATCATTGCTAGTTTAATCCCATCGAATATATATGGGGAATAGCAAAACAATATTATGACAACCATATTGGGCCTAATGGTTATAGTGACGACGCAGTTCGGGAAACTTGGCGAAAAGCACTTTTAATTGCAACTCCAGAAGTGTGGCGGAACTGTATATCCAAGTGCGAGAAACTAATAGAAGATTGGTGGACTCGTGAAAATAAAATAAACGAAATAAGTCCAATCATAATAACAATTAAAGGTGATGACATTGATGATGATGACGATTATGATATTTTGGATGATAGTAATGACTGATTTTCATTTTTGTTGGCAAGTTTCAATTTTTTTATTTTTTATTTGAAATTCTCTACATGGAACAAATTTTTATGTTAGAAAATATTTTATTTGAGCTAAATAACCCTCTTATTATACATAGACCATATTTTCTGTGTAAAGTGTAATATAAAATTATTATTAGGTTTATAATAGCCACATTAGACTCCATTAATGAAGAAGTTTAATTCTGCTCTCAATTATATTCTCATTCATTATTATTTAATTAAAAAGTGGTACATTATTTTTCATTTCATTTAACCAGTTGATATTTGCCCAAAGAACAGGTCAAACTTTCGGGTACTTACCTGGAAATACTCATAAAATTTTTAATCCGAAACCCGCGTAAGTATAGCGAACAGACTGTACCTCAGGCAGACCTAAAAAATGGAAACTACGTATTATTTCCTGATTTTATAATTTTACACACAAACTTTATACAATATATCATTTTCCATCTATATAAAGGTTCAATAACCCTAATATTTGTCATCAAATTCAGGATATGGGGTTACGTACAGTGATTGTATTTTGAAGCCATAAAAATCAATAATGTGTAATCAGCACTATTGACTAAACTATAAAAGTCAATTCAATAGGGCAACCATAAAAGAGTTAAAAGAAATTGAAGTCAACGAAGATATTTTTAATCGCCCATCGGGATCGATAACAGATTAATTTTTTACCCTACGTATATTGTCAGGAATTTTCTTTAAAAAAGGTTTCCTCAAATATATGTATATCCTTGAATAAATCTTTGAGTTAGATAGTACAGGGTGTCCCAATGATTTTTTATTCAAAGGGATTTTTTTAAATTCCATATTGTTAAGGCTCCTTTTTTTCTTTTCATCAGCCCAATAATTTTAAATAAAGAATGTACTATGTGTGGCACGTCATTACTTAAGTAATTGTAAAGTTCCACACTTCATTGTTTTAGCTAATAATTAGGTAAAAGCCAAAAAGTCTCAATTTTGCTTTTATAAACATTAATATTTTTAGTATCGTTATTTTAATATGTGAAGTTTTAATTTTTTTATTTCTATATGTTTTTTAACCCTTGACAAATACCAATGCTTTAAAAACATAATAATAAATGTTCAGTTCGTCTCTATTCCTCCAAGTTTGTAACCCAGTGGATTACCTAGTGGATAAGAGATTATGATAAAGTGAACAAACTTTGAAACCGGGCGCCTTTTAAATACAGATTTCTTTGTGAGATATAAAGGACCTGTTTTCTATT